>JANUYF010000012.1:9070000-9670000 GCA_026167975.1 Phrynosoma blainvillii | reverse complement strand
CGATATTACATTTGCCAGTTCTTTTAATACCCTTGGATGTAATTCATCTGGTCCTGGAGACTTAAATTCATTTAGATTAACCAGGTATTCCTGTACTATCTCTTTACTTATTCTGCACTGAAATTCTCCTTTTCTGTCCTCTGCTCCATTATCCTCAGGTTGAGCACCCTTTGCCTTTTCTGAGAAGACTGAAACAAAGAAGGTGTTGAGTAATTCTGCCTTTTCTCTGTCCCCTGTTAACTTTTTGCCACCTTCCCCACACAGTGACCCTACCATTTCCTTCTTTTTCCTTTTGCTGGGGATATACCCAAAAAAAGCCCTTTTTATTGTTCTCAACCTCTCTAGCAAACCTGAGTTTGCTAGCTATTTGTTTGAATTCCTCTTTGGTGATTTCCCCATTTTTCCATTTCTTGTACATGCTCCGTTTAAAACTTAGTTCAGCTGAAAGTTCCTTAGTCATCCATCCTGGTTTCTTGAGGCACCTCCCATTTTTCTTCCTCATTGGAACTGTTTGAAATTGTGCCTTCAGTATCTCCCTTTTGAGAAACTCCCATCCATCTTGAACTCCCTTCTCTTTTAGTATTCCTGACCATGGGATCACCCCCAGTATTTCTCTAAGTTTACTAAAATCAGCTTTCCTAAAGTCTAGAATGCGTGTCTGACTATGCCTGGCTTCTCCTTTCCACTGTATAATAAATTCCACCCAAGGATCCAACCACTTGGCAATTAGCTTACACTTTGTAAATTACTTAGAGAGTGCTTAAGTGCGCTGATAAGCAGTACAGAAATGTACTTACTATTGCTAATGCTATATTGTCTGAACAGGAAGGTCCTAGCCTTCTGGCAGAAAGAGAACAAGGAAGGGGTCATTCTGGCATCCCTGGGAAGTGAGTTCTACAGTCTAGGGGCAGCCACAGAAAAGGCCCTTTCTTGTGTCTCCACTAACCATGCTTGTGATGGGGGTGGGATAGAGAGAAGGGCCTCTTCTGATGATCTCAGAGCCCGGGTCAGCTCAAATATAGGGAGATACAGTTTGCCAAATAGTCTGGACCTGAGCCATAACCAGCACTTTGAATTGTGCCTGGAAACAAACTGGGAGCCAATGGAGCTGTTTCAATCAGGGCATTGTGTGGTCTCTGTAACCAGCCCACCCCCACCCCCCATTAACAGCCTGGCTGCAGTTCTTTGGACCAGCATATGCACCTCGCCTGCCAGAAAAAGCTAAGAAGTTGCTATGATAGATAAAAGTTATTGCCGTGATATGGCGATCTCAGACACAGGTGCTGAGATAACAACAGGGAGGGGGATAGCATTAGTCAAGCCTGTTCAAGGCCATTTCAGGGGAAAGAATCTGGCTGTAATAACATGGAAGGGGTGGTATGGGAACAAGAAGGGGGAATGCATTTATTAATTATAGTGACTAAGGGGCTAAATCGGCGCTCCTTTCAGAAGTCAGGGAAAGTGCGCCCTAAACGCGTAGGGTGCACTTTCCCTGACTTTTCCACCGCAGCGTGTGCGGACGCTGCGGCGGGAGGTTGCCCCCGGAGCGCTGGCCGTGCGGAGGGCCGGCAGCTCCGAGGGCAACCTCGGGAGGAGGAAGGAGCGCCGATCGTGCGGCTGCCCCTCCTCTTCCCTGCCTCGGAGATGACTTTATTAGTCGTCTGCCGAGGCCCTAAGATCCAAAACACATTGCAAAAATAATCCAGTTTGAGACCACTTTAACTGCCCTGGCTTAGTACTAGGGAATTCTGGGAACTGTAGTTTTGTGTGACATTTAGCCTTCTCTGTTAGAGAGCTATAGTGCCAGAACAAACTACAATTTCCAGGATTGCCTAGCACTGAGCCAGGGCAGTTAAAGCAGTCTCAAACTGGATTATTTCTACAGTGTGTTTTGGACCTAAGAGTTTAGCCTGCCTGGAATTTGAAACTGTGTGCAGTTTAATTAGATAATATTGCATCCTGGTCAGTTCTGGAAATTATTGTTAGTGGACTGAATCTATAGTTTTTTAATAAAGATTTTCTGAGTTTAGTTACTGAAGCCTGGATTTCTGAACTTCGTATCCTGCTGGATCTGACAAAGACTATGGTATGGCCAATCCTGACTTTGTTATTCAGTATTTCTTTACCAACCAATCTTTATTTGCAGTCAGTAGACCTGGTCAGACATGCTGTAACAAAACCATATAAAATAGAAATATTGCATATAACTTAAAACCACATAAAATAGAAAGGTTGTAAATAAAGATTGTTGGTTTTTTTTTTCACACTTGCAGATCTTATCTAGTTCCATTAAAGTTATTCTTCCAACCCATTGTCTTCTTCTGATTTTTTGATGGCAGTCTCTATTTTGATTAATGGTTGAGCCAATGTATAGAAAATCTTTAACTATTTCAATACCTCCATTTTCTATTTTAAACCTATGTAAATTGTCTGTGGGCAGTATTTTTTCTGCAACCTTGTCTTTGCACTTTCTTCTTTGACTTTTTCTTAATAGTCATTGCAAGCTGTACTATGTTCTGCTAGCAATATGGTATCAGATACATTTTTTAAATTTTTAGTGTTTCTTCCTCCAGTTTTCATGTCTCATTTCTCAGAGTAACCTTTCTTTTCTTATGATATGTTCAGCATATAAATGAAACAGATAGGTGATAAAATAGCCCCTTTGTCAATTGGAAACCATTTGCTTTTTCCATATTCCATCCCGTCATTCTTGTCCTAAGAAGAAGTTATACGTCTGTCTATTTTGTCTGTTTGTCTGCAGATTTTTGTTTAATGTTTATTGTTTTAATTATCATGTTTTAATGCTATGAATGGTTTAATACTTTTTAAGAGGTGGGAAGGTTCTGGGATTTTGGGTTGTACTTTAATATACTGTATGGAGTTTTAACTGCTGTGAGCCACCCCAATTGTTTGACAGAGGGGTGGGATACAAATAAAATTTATTTATTATTATTATTATTATTATTATTATTATTATTATTACATCAGGACAATCAAATGTACTGGCACACCTCTTTTATAATGATCCATAGTTTTTCATGACCTACACAGCCAATGGTTGCTATTTGCTGTAATGTCTAAAGCTGTCATGTCCCCAACACCACCCTTGAGACCTCTTCTGAAGAAAAGGAAGAAGCAGACTTAACTGCGAAGAGACTCAGCAGATACTTGAAGACCAGCCAAGCCGTCCTTCATACAGCAGGTCAGATCAGTATCTAAACATGAAGAGGAGGAACAGGAGTGCCACCCTCCAACCCCAGCCCCAGGGAAAGGCAGAGGCTCAAGCGTCTAACCCAGACTCTTCCCCTCGGGTGCAATATGAGGCTTAAATCAAGATCCTTGCAAGAGCACAGCTGAAGGATGCTGTCATTAACCATTGCTGGAAATCTGGGCATTAGCTGGACATCTTTGCCTATAAAAGACAGATTAGAACACCAGTTCATTGTCAGAGAGCAACACCATTCCTGGCTCTCAACATTTGACATGATTCCCTTGTTCCTAACAGATTTATGATCCCTGGCTTATTGAATTTCTTGACTACAAATAACCTCTGAACCTCTAGCTCTGTTCACTTGGCATTATTGAACTGCTACCACAGTTTATGGACTCTGGACTCCTTTTTGAAAGAAAAAAAAAACCAGTTCTTCAGTGTATTGCTTTCATTGTATTTTTTAAATTTTATTTTGCTCATATAATGTGTTGGTTATATAGCATCTCACTTTTGGTTTACACTTCCCTTTGATTTCTCAAATCTTCGGAAGATATCTTTTGCTTTACCTTTTTTGTCATTGTTTTCTTCTCTCTCTTTGTCCCTATGCTGTTACCCCAAGACCAGAACCCCAATCACCCCTCATATTTAATATAGCAATAGCAGCTTCATTTATAGACCACTTCTTACCACACTAAGCACTAAGCAGTCTCTAATCGGTTTACAACTGTAAGCTAATTGTCCCCAACAAGCTGGGTACTCATTTTAGCCATTTTGGAAGGATGCCAGGCTGAGTCGACCCTGAGCTCCTGGCTAGATTGAACTCACAACCTTGTGGTTTGTGAGTGAGTAGCTGCAGTACCGGCATTTAACCACTTCGCCACCAGGGCTCTTATCAAGTTAATATTAAAAGGGATACTGGGGTGAGCACCTTAGGAATGACCCCACTGTGGAAGCCTGTCCACTTTACACTTGGGAAACTGGTTAGCACTAGCAAGGGAGCAAGGAAGGCACACACCATTATGAACACCAGTATAATCCCTTTTGTCTTTAGGGTGACAAAGAGTCATGGCAAAAGAAGGGGAGTGTTTGTGTATACACAGGAGAGGGATGTTCCAGCAAGGAATATAAATCCCTTTGTCTGAGGTATTCACAGCAATCACCCGAACATTTACTGCAGCTCCTGACCATTTTTTTCCCTCCTAGGAAACCGTTTAGCAAGAATCTAATCCTTACATTCCTTGGGTTTTGATCCCAAGACAAGGTTTTGGGTATAAATATTAATGCTTAAACAACAGTTCCTTTGTCAAGTTTACAAGGAGACAGGGATGCTGTCAGTTTGACTAGACTAGACTCCTCAATATGCTTGCCACCCCACTTGCAACTGTGGCTATTGAGCCTTCTCCATTCCGGACTGCCATCAATTTGAACTACAAGCCACAGTCAGTATGTATCAAGGCTTCCACTATTCTACTTCTCCCACCTTTGCTTCTTAGTTCTTGTGCGTGTGTGTGAGAGAGAGTGTATATGTTGTGCATTGTATGATGATTATTTCCTTAATAAAAATACAAGAACATATTTGGATTTGCCTCTGGAATTCTGTGTGATCTGGAACTGGGATAAACAGGCTTGGGACGTTTTCATACACAAACGTCCAAATCCGCCTGGAGCCATTCCGGAACGGAGCCTTCCGCTCACTCCGGAATGGCTCTGGCGGCAGCGACCTAATTCCTTTTAAAAAAAGGAATTACAACTCCAGCGCTGATGCCGGACTTAGAGCTAAAGGGGGCGGGGCTTGCTGCGACGTCATGTGAACACGCGCAGCAAACCCCGGACTGACGCCGGCTAGCGCCGGGGATGGCACCGGAAGGGGCGGGGCTTGCTGCAACGTCGTATGAAACATTTGACATTTTGCCGGAGTGGGGCCGGATGGAGGCCGGACAGAGGCTGGCTAGCGTCCTCCAAAAGCCCGTGTGAAAACATCCTTGGTCTCAAGGCTGATGTTACCCCAGCCAAAATATTATTTTATTTGAGCTACTAAAATTCCCCTAATATATTAATTTGTGGGTGCTCTCCTGAGACTTCCAGCAATTTGGGTAACAATGCACAAGTCTCCCAACAATTACTGCCCAGTTAATCTGACATAAATACCAGGAAAATTCCAGAGCAGATCATTAAACAGAGTGTGTGAACATTTTGAAGGCAATGCATGGATTTATCAAAAACAAGTCATGCCAGATAAGTCTGATCTCTTTTTAAAAAAATAAAAATTCCAGCTTGGTAGATGAAGGGTAGATGTGGATATAGCATATCTTGATTTCAGTACAGAACACCCCAGAGAACACCATCCTGGAATGGATAAGTTCCCCACCTAATATTGTTGTTGTTGTGTGCCTTCCAAGTTGTTGTGGCCAAATGTTATTCTGGGCTTTTTACCAAACAGGGCCTGAGTAATCCTTCATAGAATGAGGAAAGTTGTAATAAGTTCTGATGTTGACTTTGACTTCTGTTTCTGTACTTGAATGACGAAAATTCTGGCCTTCTTAGCCACAACAAAAATTTAATTCAGTGGTTGCTGGTCCTCTATGAAACCAAAGAGAATTTGTGGTGTCTCTTATCAAAAGATAAAAATCAAGCAATGGAAATAAGTCAAGACCAATGCTAAGGGAGCACAGAGTCATGAGGAAGGAAGATGCACATGATAAAGGCCCTTGTAAGAATGCAGTCAAACTTCATTTATGGCAATACAGCTTTTGCTGTGTTGTTTTTGTAAGTACTAGGAATGAGCAGTAAATAAGAAGCATTCTTTGAAGAGAGTAAGTACTTGTGTTTAATATTGACCCGTATGCTTTTAATCAGAAAGTAAGCCAAAAATGCCCCCTCAATTAATGCTTTCTTAAGTAACTTCCAAATTTCTGATGAGGTATTATTAGATGGCTGGCTGTGTTTTTCTTTGTCAAACAAGCAAGTAGGTAGAATATAGTGTTTTGGTTACTGAAGTTACATTGGTTCCAAAGGACCATGGAAAAGGAAGAAGAAATATTTTAGATAGTTGTAAATTTTCCACTACTTACCCAATTATTTTTTGTTGCTGAAATGGAATGATTAGAAGAATCTACTGCAACGGAATACCTTGTGTAGCCTCCAAAGTATTACAACTGTGAAAAGAGATTGTGTTCATTTGTTGCCCAAAGTGAAGAGGAAAAGGCACCCCATGCCCTCTATTCTACAGGCAGTTAAATCTTATTATGAACTAGCAGTTAAATCTTATTTCAGTCCTGCTGACAAGATAATATTTCCCCCCAATAACTACTTGGCTATGTTAGGAAGAATGAGACAAGTGCTGTCACTGTGCCCACCAGCAGCTGCCACCTGGGAAAACCTGCTCCTATCTAATGGTAGAGCCAGCCCTACTGTGATTTTACTGTACTAGTTGAGACTGGGTTTTATACACCCAAGTGAAATACAGACACAGCAAAGGGCAGTGAGGAAGGATGCCCTCTTTCTTCCTTCTCCCTTCTTTTGTAAAGTACCATGGGCGTTGATGGTGCTATATAAATAATAATTATTAATAAATCCATGAAGATGGCTGGCAAGAAAGTCTAGGGGGTTGTCCTCATGGTCCAAAAGGCTCATATTCCCCTGGCCTTGTCTCATCAAGTTCAGACACAGGACAAAACATTGGGGGCAGGATCAGGCCCAAGACTGGACATGGATCCAGTGGATCCGGCCTAATCCCAGTGTAAACAGCCTTTATTTGGGTCAATTTGACCCTTGGTTTGCTGTGCAATTTCCTGGAAACTTTGCAGCAAATCCCATCTGTTTATGTTCCCCCACCACCACCACTCCTTACCTTGCCACACTATTGCTGGTACTGAGAAGCCCCCCTGGTCGCTGTGTCTGATGTGGAAATGGGATGCCTGGCCATGTGCACATCAGACGTGGCAAAGGGGGGCTTCTCAGTACCAGCAACAGCACAGCAAGGTAACAAACATGTAACAAACATGTATCAGTCATGGGTCCTGGGTTGGTGAGGGGACAGGCATATAAACATTCAACCACTGACATGTGTAAACATTCATCCCCACACTGACTGGGGGAAGCGACCCAGGACAGCACGGGGGGCCAGAACAGTGTGAGCTCAGCTCATGCTATCCTGGCTAGTCTACTCGTGCCTAAGAGAGAAACAGTCATTAAAAGTAAAGAATGACATTTAAAAATCAGAACTTAGGGTTTATAGGAGGTCGCAGGTATGAAAATGGAAGGCCACCATTCTTCCCTACAATCTGCCAGCCACTTTTGCCAGCCAACACTACATATCTCCCTCTACCCAAAGTGACATGTGGTCCACAAAGGTATCCCCTGTGAAATTATTCTGACTATGGATTTGTGGTGAGGGAGAGCTAGATTAATTAATTGGGTAGTTGGCTTTTAAATTATAATTGTATAGCCCAGTCTTATGTCTTCACTTCTTCTTAGTCTGCAGCGGACCACTTCATGACATTGGTGTTTGACCTTCGACGCCTCTCTGCCTCTGCCTTGATGAGCCTGTGGCAGAGATCTTCATCCAAGTGTCAAAGAAAATGGTAAGCTACCAAAAGAAAGGAAGGAAGGAAGGACCAGGAGCCATATTCTGAATGTTCATGATTGTGAAAATTTGTTCAGAATAGGATTACAAACTGTCATCTGAGGGGGAAAACCCTTCTGTTCATTTAAATATCCCTCCAGATATTCTTGGATTGCAACTTCCATGAGCCCTAGCTAGTTCACCCTATGGGAGAAATGCTGGCCATTACAGTCTGAAACATCTGGAGAATCAAGAGTGGAGAATTGTATGGACCTCTTCAGCTTATTTTCTACATGTCAGGTTATCCTTCCTCCCCTAGATGACCTGTCCCTCCCCCGGCAAACTTCTAGACAGTTAGGAAAGGGTTTTTTGGAGGGCACAGAAAAGGTGGCAAAAAATAGAGTGAAGAGTAGCCTGGCTCACTTTGGCTCTGGTCCAGCCCACCACTGGCTTTTTGCCCTGCTTGCATACCAACAAATTGCCTGGAGATAATAATTTCTATGTGGGGCTGCATTTAAAGATTGCTTGAAAATTGCCAATTGGTACAGAATTCAACACTGTAGTCCAACTACCAATATTCTTACCACTCTTACTGTCTCCTGCTGCAACAATCCCTAAACGAAATGAAGTTAGTCATGTTGGCCAGGGGGAAAGCCAGTCTGGAGACAAATCTCCAATACAGCCAAACAATAACATAGCAGTGGAAAACAGAACAAAAACCACACAAAAGCAAAATACCCAGATATCAGTAATGCACTGACCATTTTTCATGCATAAGAGATACTCACAGACGTTGATTCATCAAAAGTTCTGGAGGTTTTATCTTCAGTTGCATTGTGTACAATATAATACAATGTGTACACACTCCCACTTCTCTCCAACAACTTTCAATCAACTAATATATAATAATAATAAAATTTTATTTATACCCTTCCTTTAGCCGAAGCTATCCAGGCAGTTTACATTAAAAGTACATTCCCACAATCATATAACACCCCCTTTTAAATTAAAATTAAATCAAGCAGTTTAAAATCTAATATTTTAAACAATAATCAATAACACACACAACTAATAGGACAAAAAGCACTGAAACATCCCCAGTTTATAGCTGGGGCAAATTAGCCCCTCAGAGACACATGTAGCGAAATGGAAAGGGCACTTAATGGCGGAGGGTTACTGTTACTTCAACTAATAACTCCGTACTAATCCAACTAACCCACATGTGACCAGTCTCTTGGTCTACTTATATAGCATGTTGGCTCTGAGTCATTATTCAGTGCCACATAGCATGATGCAACCTTGCTGTAACTTTGACTCAATATTTTTCTATTGTTTCATGCACAATTACTCCAATAAGTCAACAAAATAGCCATAGAATGTTGGCCTCTTTATTTGCAGCAGCCACTGAATTAACATTAATTCCATTATACAGAGGTCTCTCTTAGATCAAGAAAGGGAGGCTGTTGCTTTTATTACTAACAAACATGGTTAGACTAGACATCTGTCTCACATGTGAATTTATGGCACTTAAATTTGCACAAGACAGATTATCAACAAGCCCTTGGTGAATGGCATGTATTTTTACTTCAGCCACTCAAGCTTTACAAAAATAGGATGTGATTAATTTGCTGGTCTTGTATTTTATTTAAACATTTTGATTATAAATAGAATGTGCTTTTCTTCATGTGTTTTTCCCCTTTCCATTTCAGGCATCCTCTTGTAGATGCTCTCCCCTCCTGCAAAACTGAGGCTTGTGTTGTCTTAATGAAAGAGCTGATTGTTTCTGAAGAAATAGAAGAGGACAAGATTGAATCTTTTCTTTGGTCACTTTCCTTCATCCCTGAACCAACAGCTGGCATGATTGATGCTCTGACTGTAAGTAGAACACTTTATTGTTTAGCACACAATCCTACTTGGTCATTCCCACTGAGATACCATAGGTACATGGGAAGGAATGTGCATAGTTAGCTATGGCTTTAGAGCAAGGGTATCTAGTACTAAAAGTCCCATCAGCCCCAGGCAGCATGACCAATGATCAGAGAACATGAGAGTTGCAATCCAAAACATATGGAGCACATTTTGCTGATTACAGATCTCTAGATGGCCATAGTGTAATGAGACATCTCTATGGGAGCTGCCTTCTCATGAACTTGTGAAGGGGGGTGAGTAGCACAGTATCACCACAGAACTTACCTTATGTTAATCCAGCCCCATCTTATCTACTTTAATGAGTTGTAGCTTGGAACAGAGGAAACTGCCTCATGTCGGGCCAGTCTAGTTGTTCCATCTACTCTTGTATTTATTCCAACGTTCCCTGCTGGAGACATTGGGAGTCTGACCAATGTCTGCTTGATGGAGGATGCAGCTACAGAATTCCTGACAGGTGGCCAACCATCCTTTGGTTAAATACTTCTAGCAAAGCAAAGGCCACCACTGTACTGTTCTTTCTCTTAGGAAGTTTTTCATGTTATTTAGGTAAAATTTGTTTTCCAAGAAATTTCTTCTCCTTATTCTAGTCATGTGCTCAAGATATGTAAATATATATATCATGCAAGTGGTTGGAAATGTTACATTTGTGGTCTACAAACTCTCAAAAATCTCTCTTCTCAGAACTGTAATCCAAAAAAGTTAACTGTTCTTTGTGGTCATATCATATGCTGTTCTGTAGACCATGTTCTATTGCTAATCAGTTGCAAGTTTGAGGAGTTTTAAGGATTCACCTAGGTTTATCTTTCTGTAATTTGATAAATGGATTCTATTGTGTGCTGTAACATGTAAATGGCTTGGTTTTTCAGCCTTTGCTACAGTTACCAAGAGGAAGACAGAGTGCCCTTTTAGGAATTTCTGCTCTAGTAAACCACTTCTGTTCAATGAGAAATGACTGTAACAGAGAACCTGAAGTGCAAGGCATAGTGAAGATTCTTGAAGGACACCTGAAGAAAAAATGTGTCCTGCATGGATCAGAGGAAATCGATCAGGTAGAGTTGATCTGGTAGATGCCGAGGGGGGGTGGCTTTCTAGGTTGTTGGAGTACCCAAGGTTATTGTTGTGTACCTTTAAGTAATTTCTGATTTATGGAGACCCTGTGGTGAACCACAAGATCTGTTTGGAGAGGGCTTGTCATTGCCTTCCTCTGAGGCTAAGAGTGTGACCTTGGGCCTAAGCAGACTGCGCTTTGTGCCATTTTCGAGGCAAGGAAGGGGAGGGGCAGCCTCACGCTGGGAGCCCCAACCCCTTCCTGAACACGTCATCGGAGCGCCCGTTGCTCCGCACGACTGGCGCTCTGACAACGTACTTCCGCTGCAGCGTCCACACACACTGCAGTGGAAGAGATGCTGAAGGTGCGCCCAAGGCCTCTTGCAGCGCACCTTCAGCGTTTTGCGGAAGGGGCGCTATTTTAGTGCTCCTTCCAAGGCCTGAGACGCTGCGGGTCGGCCCCAATCTGCAGCTTCCCGGGGTGGCCTATGGCCGCCCGTCTGCTTAGGTCTATTCTCAAGGTCACACAATGTGTTTCCATAGCTGGGTAAGGATTTGAAACCTGGTCTCCCTGAGTCCTAATCCAGCACTCAAACCACTATGCTGACTCCACTTTTCTAGTGCTAAAACCAAAGGCAGGCGTGCCTCCTCTTCTCCCCCTACCCCCATTTTGGCTTTTAATCCCATTTTAATCCCCACATTTATCTTCCCCTCAGCATCCCTTGGCTCCCCTTCACCTGTATGAAATTAGGCCAAGGGCCATCTGCATTAAGGCTAAGAGTGATTTGTTCCCATTGGTCCATAAGTTTTCCCCTCCCCTTCTCCAGTAGGTCAGTCTGAAGCAATTTACCATCTTTGTTTTGGTAACAAAACCTATCCACAATTACCTGGGAATAATTCCCCTTGAACCCATTGGGGTTTATTTCTGAATAGATACGTGCAAGATTTCTATGTAAAATTCTGTTTCCAGAATAATAGCCATGTTTGTGAGTAAACAGGAAAATCTCGTGACACTGGGAAAATTACAAAAATATTGTGGCATAAGCTTTTATGGACTTAATGAGATACTTAATCGCTAATAATGCTGATCATTGTATTTTTAAGGTTCACTGTAAAAGTACTTCCAGTCATGCAAAAACAATTCTTCTGTGAATCAATTCTCAATATGGCTATAACAAGGACAGCAATTTTCAGTCCCCAATGTTTTGGACTACAACTAGCATAATCCTTAACATTGGACATGCTGACTGGAACATCTGAGGCGTGAAATCAAAAACATCTAGAAGACCAAATTCCCCAATCCTGGCTAGAGAAGTATATCTAAAAGACACCTCACTCAACATCATTTTGTGTTTTCAGAGGGAACTTATCTTAAAAGCAATTGGAAATGCAGGACTAGCTGTAGCAGCTCTTGAACCTGTCCTGAGTTCCTGTGCAATGCTGAAAACTAACCCAACAGAAATCCGACTGGCTGCCATAGAGGCCTTCCGACGCATTCCTTGTACAGTCAATGTAAGCAGGCATGCAGCGAATTATTGGTGCTGCTGAATTATTGGTTGAATTATCAGTGCTATTTTTGTATTTGTATCATGTTGAATGAAATTAACATAAACATGGTAAAGAAGGAAGTTGGTGGAGTGATGGGACTGAAATATGTTCCAATGCAAAGCCTCTGCCACACATACAGAAAAGATTATCGCACACGCCTTATCCAATGTTTTCCTGATGGAATACACACGCATTTAACTTCAAACTTCAAAGACAGCTCTTCTTCTGTATGTAGCCTGTATGTAACCTGGGCTTATCCTGTACCTTTTCAAGGATAGGATTTTCCTGTCCTTGAAAAGCTGTGGGATAAGCCCAGGTTGCATATGGGCTGCATATGGGAGAATGCAGAAAGACCTGTCTTTGAAGTTAAATACGCGTGTATCCCATTGAGAAAATGATAGGATGAGGTGCATGCGATAATCTCCGGGGGGGAGGGAGTTCCCATTTCTCTTCCTCACTCAATTCCAATGTAAAGCTTCTGACAACATATCCCCCTCAGTTCCAATGCAAAACATCTCTCTCTCCCCCCATCCCTCCCTCCCTCCCTCTTGCTTGCTCAGTTCTGGTGCAATGCCTCTCTCACTCTCACACACAAATTCTCCCCTCTCAGTTCTCATGCAGAGCTTCTGCCTCTCTCACACATGCATTCCCCTTTGCTCACTCAGTTCCAATATAAACCCTCTGTCTAACTTACACCCACATCCACACCCGCTCTCTAGGTTCTGATGCAAAGCCTCTGCCTCACTATCTCTTTGTCTCCCTGTCAAAGAGGAGGTATGGGCTTGCAGGAATTAAGCAGAGCAGTGGAGGATAGGGGGTCTTGGAGATGTCTCATGCATAGGGTCACCATGGGTTGAGTTTGACTCAAGGGCAGTTAACAACAACAAACAACAACAACAACACACTCACTCACTTGGTCCTGATGCAAAGCTTCAGAAAGACAGAAGACAGACAGATATACAAACATAGATTCCCCCCTCTCAGTTCCAATCCAAAGCCTCTTCTCTCTCCCCCTCCCACACATCTCCCTTCCTCTGGGGGTGGGGGGGGGAGGCTGGGAACTTTTAAAAAACTTATCCTTCCCAAATGTGTGGCAAACAATGAAAGGGGAAGAGGTGGTGAGCAGTCACTGTGTGCAGAAACACATTAGTGCCAGTGGATCCAATGGTTCTGGAAGTGCAAAAGGCTTGCTCTCATTTTTGCAGACAATGCAATAATAGCAGGAAAGGAGCCTTGTGCAATAAGGCCCTAGGGCACAGAGCAATGGATTCAAGCTACAGGAAAAGAGAGTCCACCTAAACATTAGGAAGAACTTCCTGGCAGTAAGGACTGTTCGACAGTGGAACACTCTCCCTTGGAAACTGGTGGAGTCACCTTTGGTGGTCCTTAATCAGATGCTGGATGGCCATCTGTCAGGGGTGGCTTTGCTTGTGTATTCCTCATGGCAAGGGGTTTGTCTGAATGGCCCTTGTAGTCTCTTCCATTCTAACTCTATACAACCCACCCTGGTAAATTGTTCTGTTCATTTCTACATTTCAGCGTGATGTTTTAGTCCATCTGTATCAAGCCTATGATGAGGATGTAGAAATAAGAATTGCTTCTTATCTTATGTCCATGAAGTGTCCAAGTGAAGAATTATTTAACCAAGTTAAGTGGACTTTGCAGCAGGAGAAATCCAGCCAAGGTCAGATGCAATTACTGGAATGTTCAACCATTCCTATTCCTACTCCTCCTATCCCTCCTTTTTCTGAGTTTGAGAATCGATACAACTTACGACTATTAAAACAAACAGGTCGAAAACACACTGCAGAAATAATCCAGTTTGAGACTGCTTTAACTGCACTGGTTCAATGCTAGGTAATCCTGAGAAATGTAGTTTATTGTGGCACCAGAGCACTCTGACAGAGAAGGCTCAATGTCTCACAAAACTACAGTTCCCAGAATTCCCTAGCATTGAGCCTGGGCAGTTAAAGTGGTCTCAGACTGGATTATTTCTGCAGTGTTTTGGACCATAGTTAAAAATTCACAGCATACAAAAGTTAAAATTAAACCATCATAAAATTGAAACCAGATTAAAAAACATAACAACAACAAAGAAGTTCAGCACATTATATAAGACCTGTTTCTCTTAAAAACCAATTCTCAAAGGCCTCCATTTACTCCTAGATATTAAAAGATTTGAGGCTACCAACCTGCATGCAGTTACTTTGGCATACGGCCCACTGATTTATTTCTGAACAAGCACGTGTTGAATCTGACTGCATGATTCAGCTGCAACTTTACTTGGGTTGTGTTACCAAAAAAAGGTGGGAAGACTTGGGGTCCACACCAACAGTGTCAGCATCTCCTTAGTATTTTGGGGAAAAATTGTAACTCAAAAGGAGCTGTGCAAGAGGTGGGTAATTTAATCTTTTCACCTAAATATACCAGACTAACTACAGAGAGATCTGGTTTCAATGAATAATAGAATTTTAATTAGAAATGTGTGAAGGTTCACGCAAACATGCAAAACCAATGCAATCTCAAGCAGCATACAAGGCTAACAGAAAGATGTGAAAGTCTGGATAGCAAGAAATCAGGAATTAGAAGGGATGATAATTACCAGTCCTGAAGAGAGGGCTCCATGAAAGACAGAGTGTGGCTCAGACAGAGTTTGAGGGCTAAACTGAGAGTGGAGCTCCAATCCATGTAACAGAGCATCAGTTTGTAGCAGCAAATTGGTAATGTATGGGGCGGATATTTATATCCTGTTCTGCACCCTGAGGGTATTTAACATTCACACATAGTGTTGCAAAGACTTAATGGTCTTTACATGGAATTGACAATAGGATTCTGGAATGGTGGCTTTAGAGTAACAAATCATTGCTTGGATTTGAGACAACCCCTGGATTGTCAGATAGGAAAAGGTGAATAGGGATACAGCCCAGGGTGAAGAGGAAATATGGTCTTTAACTGCTTTTGTGATGAGATGATACTGTTCAGTCTGCATCGCAAGAGCCTGGGAAAGGTTGGAATGATCAGCAAACCCATTTAACATTCCTCTATTGCTATTTAGGTCTTCCAAATGTCTTTGGGCCAGCATGCCTTTCCCACATTAAACTTTCTAGTGTGCCAAAGGCCATTAAGACTTCTTAAAAACGTGCCTGACCCTAGATATCAAATATGAAAATATGAACCCCCATATTCAGCATGAAAGGGTGTAGGTATGCTAATAATAGCAATCCTCGGGCCTGAAAAAACAGCATCTGCAGTCCCAGATTCCATTTATGTCTTAACTGCTCTTTTTGTATTTCTGCCTCTTATTTCATTTAAGTGGGTTCTTTTATCTGGAGTCACCTTTCCGAGCTCTTGGAGACCGAGGATCCACTAAAGCAGCATCTCAAGAATTCCCTTCCTGATGACATCCTCAACAAAGAATTTGATGGGGAGACATGGAAGTTTTCATCCTATTCAGATGTTACTTTCCAATCAGGTAGTTTTGGTAGTAAAGATCTGTGCCTTAAAGATTTCATGATTAATGAGTGATCAAATTGCCACCTCATATATATCTTTCTCAGGTTCCCAACCTTTGTTCCTCCAGATGTTTTGGATTTCAGCACGCAGAATTTCTGATAGTTGGCCAAGCTGTCTAAGGCTTCAGGGAACTGAAGTCCACAATGTCTGCAGGACCAAAATTTGGGAACCAGTGCAAGTGTGTATGATTGGTACAAAAATGTTAATTCATTAAACATTTGACTACAGCCTTTGGTCGGGTTCCTCTAAAGATGGGAAAGATATTTATTTAACCAAATGTTTACTAAATTTATCAAATTTGTTGACAAAGTGTAAGTGTGCACATATCTTTTGGTTTCCTGTAACTGAAAAACCCTACAAGGAGCAGATTCATATATTGAAATACACATGTCCCTCCATTTTCATGGGGGATCCATTCCGGACCCCCCCCCCCTTGCAAAAACAGAAATTGCAATATTCAAGCCCCATTTTGTCTCTCTCCGTTTGCCACCCATGAACAGGCAAGCGTTGCAGAGTCCACGAAAACGGAGGGGCAACTATATATACATTAGGGAAATTATTACCAAAATATGCATGTTTCCATACAACCCCCATTGTAAATTCTCATAACCTGATACAAAACAGGAAGAGGAAGATAGGTTTATAAAACCATGGTAATATCAAGGCTGAGAAATTTTTCCATCCTTTGATTGCTCTGTATTTCTTTTGATACTGACCTCTAAGGGTGTAGCCATGCTGCAGAATTAAAGCAGTTTGACACCACTTTAATTGTCATGACTCTGTCCTACAGAATCCTGGGATTTTTAGTTTGTGAGGCAGCAGAGCTCTCTGACAGACCAAGCTGAATACCTCATCAAACTACAGATGCCAGGATTCTCTAGGATAGAGTTATCCTAATCACACCAAATTGGGAGCATACTAAAAACAAAGGTTTGTGTTTCTTGATGCTTGAAAACTCACATGATTTAGGGGGGGTGCAGACGGGCGACCCTGGGCCGCCCCCGGAAGCAGAGGATTGAGGCCGAGGCTACCGGACACCTCGACCCTGATCCTCCCTTTAACCACCTGTGAAAGGAGCGCTAAAATAGCGCTCCTTCTGCAAGCCGCGAAAGGGGAACCGCAAGAGGTGTGGCGCGCCTCTTTGGCGTCTCTTCCGGCTCAGCGTGTCTGAATGCTGAGCTGGAAGGACATCATCGGAGTGCCCGTCGTGCGGATGGGCCATAGCTCTGATGATGTCCTCAGGAAAGAGATGGGGCGCTCAGTGTCCAGCTGCCTCCCCTTCCTGGGATTGAGGATGGTGTTTTTCACCATCTGCATCCCCATCCCTTAATTTGTATCTTGCCTTTCTGCCAAAAAAGAAACACATGGTATCTAACAATAATGAAACACACATTAAAAACAAAGTTAATTACTTAATGATAAAAGACATAGCCAGATGGTTTGACCTCTTTTGGCTTCTGTAAACCTGAATAAAAATGTCTTTGCCTACCAGTGAAAAGACAGCAGAAAGAAAATGATAGCTGGAAGATTTCTCCATGCTCTAGAAATTCCTCCGTGTAGAAAAGCAAGTACATCCCTGGAAACCATTTGGCCCTAGTTTGATGTTCCCATGTGTTTTCCCCCTTTATGCAGAAATTCCTTTCTATGGAAATGCAATAGTGTTGCATGAACACTTGAACAAACACAGAAAGATCTATAATAATATAATAATAATAATAATAAAATTTTATTTATAACCCGCCCCTCTGCAAAGCAATCGGGGCGGCTTACAACAGATTAAAAATACAATAATTAAACATTCCCAGTTCCTACAGCCCCCCACCCACAACCCACACCCTTAAAATAGAATTAAACTGATTGGATTTAAAATCACACATGTATCTAATAAATAACAACCAACAACAATAACAATTAAATATAACAAATGGCCACTCAGAGGGGGGATAAGGGGCGAGTAATCCCCATATATTATCCCTGCAATGGGTTATTCTGGGAAGGCCTGCCAGAAAAGGTCCGTCTTGACTGCTTTCTTGAAAGCAGTCAAGGATGTACTAAGACGGATCTGCTCCGGCAGGCCATTCCACAGTTTAGGGGCATTAACAGAAAATGCCCTCTGGGAAGTCTGCCTAAGATTTACTTTAGGCTGCTGTAACAAATTCTTCTCTGCCGAACGGAGGGCACGGGGGGGGGGGGGGGAATCATACGGGAAGAGGCGGTCCCTAAGATAGGATGGACCCAAGCCATGTAGGGCTTTATAGGTCAAAACCAACACCTTGTACTGTGCCCGGAAACTAATTGGCAGCCAGTGGAGGGATTTAAGCACTGGTGTAATGTGCTCCCTCCTAGATGTTCCGGTGACTAATCTGGCTGCCATATTTTTACCAACTGAAGTTTCCGGGTTAGGCACAGGGGTAGCCCCATGTAGAGTGCATTGCAGTAATCTAGGCGTGAGGTTACCAGCGCGTGCACCACAGTTTCCAGGTCTTTCCTATCCAGGTATGGGCGCAGCTGGCGTATCAGCCGAAGCTGATAACAGGCACTCCTGACTGTCGCACTCACCTGGTTAGTCATGTGAAGCGACGAGTCAAGGAGTACCCCCAAACTGCGCACATAGTCCTTGAAGGAGAGCGTGACTCCGTCCAGGACTGGGGGCTGTAATCCCGAACCTGGATTCGGACCTGTAACCATGAGCACCTCCGTTTTGTCTGGATTCAACTTCAATAAGTCTCTCCTCATTGACCTAATATTTTATATTTTATGTTGCAGCTGCAGTAAGTGCAAATGCTGAAGCCAGCTTCATCTTTTCACCTGCATCTTTCATTCCCCGTTTGATAGCAACAAATCTGACAGTCCACTTGCTTGGAAGGGCTATCAATCTTCTGGAGGCAAGTTACAGAAAATGCATAGGTGCAGTGTATATGTGTATGAGTGTTACATGAGTGAAGTTTATTTTTCACTGAAACAAAGAGAACTGTGTTATTAGTGAGTCAGATTTTTGATCTGTCTTCATCCCACTGAGGTTGAAAGGGACTAGCAGCAATATCCCAGGTTTCCAGAGAGAAACATTTGTCAACTTTACCTGGAGGTACACGGGACTGAACCTAGGTTCTTTCTTTCTTTTTGATATCTACATTTCTGTATTGAGGTCAAGGCAGTGTACATAACCATCCTCCTCCTTATTATTATTATTATTATTTTAACAACAACACTATGAGGTTGAAAGAGTGTTGTTGTCACAGTGATGTTGTTAAAAAAAAATGAGGAGGATGGTCATCCAAGGTGACTTAGGGATGATGCAGACAGCCCGTTTGGGGTGGCAGAGAGCCATCCCAGGGAGAGTGGATTGGGGCTGCAGCAACCCCACGCTGCAGCCCCGATCCTTCCTTTTGCCACCCTTAAAAGAGTGGCAAAATGCCACTCCTTTTAGGGGTGGCAAAAGGCTGCCCCAAGAGCCGGCATCGCAGATCTTTCATGCCCTTTTGGCACAGCGTGTCTGCATGCTGTGCCAGGAGGGCGTCCTGATGCCATGTGCCGTGCGTACAGCCGCGTGTCATCAGAGTGGCATCAAGGTGGAGTTGGGGTGGCTGACGTGCAGCTGCCCTCCCCCAATTCTACCCCCAGACCGGCCCTTTGGGCCAGTCTGCAGTGGCCCATAGTGAGATGCATGGTCCAGGGAGGAATGTAATTCACTGTGTAATTGTGTGTTCCTGTACCAAAGATAGAAGGGAGAAACTAATAAAGTACTGAGATGTGATATGTTAATTAAATAATAAATATATCCTAAACAAATGAAACTACCACTTAAACACGATACTGAATTATATTATACAATGACACCATGTAACTAACAATGAGAACATCAAATACCCATACAAAATACTAAGTAAAACAGAGTTTCTCGATTAAAGTCCAAATGTTATCCCAAGTCCCTCTGGCCTCTGCTGCAGAAAACATGTAGTTGTAAATGGACGCTGGTGGAATAAATTTCACAGATGGTAAGTAATGTTATCTTTAGTCTTCACAGTAAGGTTGTTATATCAATGATGAGTAGCAAGCAAGTAGCAAATAATTGAATACTGTGCACCCATGAGCAATTTCAGTAGCTAAATCTTTGTGATAAAATCAGGATGCTGCCTGTTTAAAATTTTTAAGCCGGCTCAGGTAAACCGGTTTAACTTGCTTATGTGATAGCCTCCTAAATAATGGTTTGCAGGTGAAACTCCAATACAGTAAATTCTCTTAAAGGCACATAACTGTAATACTTCACATGAATACTACAACTCCCATGTACTGAAACCCTAGATCGGGCTGAAACCCAATACCATCAACATACAATAAAGTAATCCTTTAGTTGTACCATCTAGTAATGAAGATAATATTAAAACTACTTAATACTAATCTAATACAGGAATCTGTATAATATCAACACACTATGATTCTCATGAATTCAACCCTGATTGTAATGTAGATAAACATACTGAGGGGAAAACTGACACTGTAGCATACTCTATAGGAACCCAGAATATACTGAGGGCCTAAGCAGATGGGCAGCCATGGGCTGCCCTGGGAAGCTGCGGATTGGGGCTGAGGTACCCGCACTCCTCAGCCCCAACCCGCAGCTTCTCAGGTCCTGGAAGGAGTGCTAAAATAGCGCTCCTTCCACAAGATGCCAAAGGTGCGCCGCCTCTTCCACCGCAGCATGTGCGGACGCTGCAGCAGAAGTACGTTGTCGGAGCGCCGGTCATGCGGAGCGACGGGCGCTCTAACGACGTATTCAGGAAGGGGTTGGGGCACCCAGCGTGAGGCTGCCCCTCCCCTTCCTTGCCTCGAAGCGCTGTCTGCACAAAGCGCTGTCTGCTTAGGCCCTGAGTTTACAAAATCATATGGTGAATATGTTAAAGTACTTCAGACTACAATTAATTATAAAAAGACTGATAAATCTAAATGTTCATTTAAACCATGAGGTTTGTTTGATAACAGTTTATTGATCCACAAGGCTTCTCTTTGAAGAAGTTTGCTCTGTAAAGACCCTCTGTTTAATGGATAAAACTTAATTTGTTCCACAGCAAAACACTTTAAAGAGTCTGGTGGATGACCAAATTGAACTAAGTGTTCTGATAAAGGGATGTCCAGACTGTCATTTCTATTTTTACTCTTTTGTTCAATAATTCTAGTTCTCAAATTTCTAGAGGTTTGGCCCACATAAATCTTTTGGCATAGACACAAAATAATATAAATAACATTCTTGGATAATAAATAACATTACAGTTAGTAAATGATCTTAAATGATAATGTTCCTTTGATGTTGGGTGTATGAAAGTTTTCATTTCCAGAGACTGCTCACAACAAGAGCAATGTCTAAATTTATGGTGACCTGTGGTAATTAAATTGTCCTCTTTGTGTTGAAAAAAGTACGTATGTACCAATGAATCTTTTATGGAACAAATTAAGAAACTTATTACACTGCTAAAAAGAGTGTCTTATCTCTCCCAAATTCAATTCTAATTTGGGTTGTATCTGGATACTATCACAGGGATTTTGCAGCTGAATCTGCTGCCTGAATACAGCCCTGGTCCAGCCCTGGTCCCAGGAGTGCTCTGGCGGCCATTTTCTTAAGCCAGACAGCTCCCAATTTTGAAAAGACGCAAGCTGAGTGTCCCTGGGACCTGGGCTGGACCCAGGCTGTATTCGGGCGGTGGATTTGACCACCAAATCCTTGAGATAGTAAGCCCCAATTAGAATTGAATCTGGGAGAGGTAAGACGCTTTTTTAAGCAGTGCAATAAGCTCCTAAATTTCATCCCTTTAAGCTTTCATACAATTATGTTTAATTATTGAAATTGAAGGTTTGTGAAACTTTCCTGTTGTGGTTTTCCTGTGTGTTTCTGTATGACAGGGGATTGGATTGGATGGCCCTTGTGGTCTCTTTCAACTCTATGATTCTATGATTCCGAAGTCCAGAACTCTAAGCATTACTAGCACACTAGTATGCAAAACTTGTGCTGTACCTCTGAGTTACAGCCCCTTTCCTCTAAATGTGCCCATGTCTGTCCCTGTACCAAAATTAGGTGGGGGCAAAGTAGCAGAATTCTGAGTTAGCAGGATGGACTATTCCATCTTATATGATGCACACCACTTTTAAAATATGCACATGTACAAACAACAACCAGTGGTGTCCCCACCCCGATATCACCCAGTGGAGGGGGCTGCCATGGGGGGGGGGGCTGATCGGGCACACTTGTCCTTTTTTGCTGTGGTAGTGACCTCCTCCTCAGGAGGAAGCTGCCACTGTGCCTAAGCTGAAAGGAGCGCTCATGCTCATTCTTACCCCACAGCAGGAGGATGGCCCAATCATGTGTTACCCCTCTTCTGAGGTGTCACCCAGTGCAGACCACACCTCCTCCACACTCTCCTAGTAACGCCACTGACAAAAACAACAAAAACCAGATCTCTTATTGTAGAATCATCTTTTACTATTCAAGCAATGGAATGCCTGCCACTAAGACTATGGGGTGAAACAGACAGGCAGGAAGGAATAGCCAAAAGCCACTCCTGCCCCAATTGCCCTGGGGCCATGGTGACCACACACCACAGCCCCAAGGGCACCTGCTGCCATGGTCCCAAATGGGCTGCAGAAAGAAGTGGGAAATATTTGCTTCTTTGGGGGCAGCCTAAGGTGCCCCCTGGCACAGCCCTGGTGCGGCTTCAGCATGGTTTGGGAGCATGCATCGCCTAATTGCCACACCCCCGAACTGCACAGAAGTCATCTTTTTTGCCTGTCTATTTTGGGCCTTTATTGTTCTTGTTGCTAATACGTCTTTATTATTATGTTTATGTATATTCTTATGGATTTATTGGGTGGTTTTTTTCTCTCTTTTGCATTATTTGCCTCCCTGAGATTTCCTGTGGTTGAAGGTGTGGGGTATAAATATATTAAATAAATAAATAGCAGCCTGCAGTTGCCAAGTAAGCTACACCACATTGGGTTTTGTACAAATGAACTTATATTTTCTTACTAACATCCTTACACCATCTGGTACTACTGTTAAGCAAAGTGAAGCAGCAGTTGTTAGTGGGGATGGGCCTGTGGCAAGATGAGTTGGCTATTTTGGGTGAAGTTCAGGTTGATAGATGGTTTCCAGGCCATGGAAAATACAGGAGGAGCAAAACCCAGCCCAGTTGTTTTTGATGGGAGTGGACACCTGGAGATTGGGGGAATTTAAAAAGCAAAGTTCAATTTAGACAGTCTGGTTGGTGGTTCTAGTAAGGGGGGGGGGGGAGAAAAGGAGTTGGGATAAATGAGAAACTGACACAGAGATGTGCATCCAGAGGAAGGGAATTAGATAAAGAACTGCTAGAGACTGCCAAATGTTTAATTTTAATGTAACAATATTGAGCTTGAAGTCAACTCATACCATACATACTCGACAGTAAGTCAACCTCAGTCCAAAACACATTGCAGAAATAGTCCAATTTGAGATAGCTTTAAATGCCCTGGCTCAATGCTAGGGAATTCTGGGAACTTGTAGTTTTGTGAGATGTTTAGCCTTCTTTGTCAGAGAGCTCTGGTGCCAGAATAAAGTACAATCCCCAGGATTCTCTAGCACTGAGCCAGGGCAGCTAAAGTGGTCTCAAACTAGATTGTTTCTGCATTGTGTTTTGGACCACGATATATAAGTTGAGGGCAGGTTTGGGGGCCAAAATTGTGGATTTTGATATGATCTTTGGATAAGTGGAGGATAGAACTTAGGGGCATGTAACAAAGGATCTAGAGAATGAAACAAGGGAAAATAATGCCAAAGAACTTACAAAATTCCAGCAGCCATAACTGTTTATGTTCACACTAAGGGCTGGATGGATGAGAGAGCAGAGAGGATCAGTGCTTCCAGGACAGATTACACTTTTGCCTTTCACCAGGGGATGCTTCCATTTTTATTAGAGTTAAAGTACATACTTATATTGACCTGTAGATTAGACAACCTAGATTTTTGGGGACAATTTTTAGACTAAAATTTCTAGACTTATACATGAACATATACAGTACTTCATTTCTGTACATTTTTAAAAAATAAAAGTTACTGTTGGTTTTATAGTGGTTGACTCTAAAGGAATTGATTTTTAGAAACTGGGGGTGTGGGGAGAACACATTACCTAAAATATTGAAACCAGTTTATGGAGACAGTTGGGACTCTATCCCTTATATACTTAAGAATAGTATTAAAAGCGTGAAAGTAGTGCAAAGGGTTAGTGACAGGGTACCTTCTGAGGTTGAAAGCTGGAATCAACCTGTCTTAAAGGAGATCTCATCACACAAGGTGTTGGATGGAAGTGTGTAGGCCTTGAGTCCTTTCCTGTGCTCCCTAAGGCAACCTGCTCTTCTTAGATGTGCTAGAAGAATTGTCCCATCTCCAGTGCTGAAGTAAGACTCAACTGCCAACTTCCATTCATGAAATACAGAGGCAGAGGGCTTTCTTGTCCTTCAACTCAAGACAGCAAAATCTATTGGAGTGGCTGGATCTTCTAAAACAAAGACGGATAGTCTCACCCACTCCATTTTCAGCCTTCACCCTGCCACTGGGTACTATAGCTGACCATTTTGAGGGAAAGTCTCTCTCTCGCTCTCGCTCTCTTTCTCTCACACACAGATACACTTCTACAATGGAGAATTTTTAAATGCTTTAAAATGCTGGATTTTGGGTACTTCTGAGGAGAATGTGTGATTCCCTGTTTGGAAACTGCACAACCTCATGGAAGGGGAGCTTAGCAGGTCCACTCAACTCTCACCTTACTTCCAAATATTGTGTCTCATTTCTCAGGTTGCCATCAGGCTAGAGAATGTGGAAGATCTTGTGCAGAAGTTCTTTGGCCGCCATCCAGTTGAAAACATGATGCCCCAACATCCAGTGACAGAACACAAAACTCACCGAAATAAGTCAATGTCCATAAACTATCTTCCACCTAAAAAAAGGAAATCCAGTTTAAGAAATGAAGGACAGAGCTGCCAAAATGAGTTGAGTGAGTTGGTGAAAAAGGTAACTTGATATGTGCAGTGATATAAGAATGTTTCTTCTTTATGCTAGTAGAGTGCACTGGGCTTCTTCAATGAACTTATGGCAAAATGAGAAGTACTTACTGTGGAGGCTTAACAGTATTTTTTTTAAAAATCTTTTCTTTGAAAAGATCCATTAAAGATAGGACAGGAAAGGAATCACTAGTCTTAGCCGTGGAAGCCTTTAAATCTTGCTCATATGCATTGGGGTATGCTGGCAGCCATTATGAACACTGAAACCCTTGTGGGCTTCTTTCTTTTCTGGGAAAGAAAAAGACTCCAATTATTCCTGAAAGAAGAGGGAGCTGACCTTGGAATGGGTGCCCTAAGGGCACCAGTCTACCATATATACTCAACTATAAGTCAACCTCATGTATAAGTTGAGGGCAGTTTGGGGGGCCAAAATTATGGATTTTGATATAACCTATAGATAAGTCATGGGTAAAACTTAGGGGCATGTAATGAAGGATGTAAAGGATGAAGCAATGGAAAACAATGCCAAAGAACTCCCAAAATTCCAGCAAGCATAACTGTTTGTGCTCATCCTAAAGGCTGGATGGATGAGAGAGGGGCCAGTGCTTCCAGGGCATATTGAGCTCTTGCCTTTCACCAGGAGATGGTGTGTGTGTGTGTGTGTGTGTGTGTGTGTGTATGATTTAAAGTACAGTACTTACATTGACCCATGAATATGTCAACTCACTTTTTTGGGGTCAATTTTTTAACCTAAATTTCTAAACTTATACATGAGTATATACAGTACATATCAAGGTTACAAAAACCTAGATGTGAAGGTTCCTAAGGCTATCTATCTGGCTGTTGCCTTCATCTGCTGGTATGTTACTTGCTCTAGAATTGCTGCTTTGGATTCCTCTAAGAAATGAAATTCACTATGTTTTTTAAAATTCAGTGTTGTTTAGCAATATTAATGTCTGTGCAAGAAATCTCTTAGGAAGTATAGTTGGCCTTCCATATCCATTATACTGCTGTACGAGCAGAACATGATTACAATATGGAAATAATTACCAATTTACATGGCTTTTAAAGGGGATTAGATGAATTCATGAATCATACCTTTTTCATTTAGCCTATCTGTCTGATAGTTTGGATATTGTATATCAGGGGTAGGCAACCTTTAAGGGCCGAGGGACTTCAGCTCCCAGAATCCCAGGAGCTATTGGCCAACATGGGACTATTGGCCAACATGACTGAGGCTTCTGGGAGCTGAAGTCCCTCAGCCCTTAAAGGGGAAAGGTTGCCTACCTCTGTTGTATATTCCTGTATATATTTATTTATCTTCTGGAATTTTCTGCTTTTTATATAACATATCAAAATAGTTATAACATAGTTTATGAATTTATTTCTCTGTATTAATAATCCTGTCTCCTGCCTTCAGTTCCAATATCATCCTATTAGGTCTTTCCTTCTTTAACCTAGCCGTGAGCCATCTCCTCGGCTTATTTGCAAATTCAAAATTCCTTTGTTTAACAACCTCTAATTTTGTCTTCATTTCCTCTGTCATTACCTGTTTTGTAATATTTTTATCTGTTTAATCTTTAAGCATATGCTCATTGTGAAGGAGTGATTAAGCTAATCACCAACTGGGCTTATTAGTTTTCCTCTTTGGAGACACTGGGGGGTTGCCGACTGCCAGAAATAGTGCAAATTGAGTCCACTTTTAGGGTTAGGGTTAGGGAATCATGGGAACTGTATTTTATTGTGGCACCAGAGCTCTCTGACAGAGAAGGCTCAATGTCTCAGAAAAAAAACAATTCCCATGATTCCCTAGCACTAACCCTAACCCTAAAGGTGGACTCAATTTGCACTATTTCTGGCAGTCTGCAACCCCCCCACTGTCATTGGATGATGATCTGATAGGGTCTTATTTAGAATGGGTAATTGTCTAGAAGACATGAACACTAAATATACCTTCCTCTACACATTTGAAAGTGATTTTAAGATCAAAATCATATCAATCCTGGATAGTGATCCATGTGTGTCATAAAAATGGTATAATTTCTCTTATCTGCCTCTTTTATTCTCCATATGTCTACTAACTGCAGTTCATCTATTATCTCAAAGCATCCTTTAGCCAGTTCCCTTTATTTTTCTTTATTTTTGTTGTTTGATTGCCTATCTAGGTGTGGCTCCACCACCCTATTGAAAACTCCTAGAATACACCAATTCTCATAATTTAGCATTAATATTTTTTCTTTTAATTCTCTATAAAATGCAAATCTTTCCCTTACTGACACATATATTCCAATTATTAACATTTGGGAGTTATTAAGCATGACTTGTGTGCCCTCATATCTCCCTTTCTTATCCAATAGTATTAGTTTAGGAGCCAGTTTAATTTTGACTTAAATTACTACCCCATTCCTTTTAACTTGGTTCAAAGTGCAAATTCTTTACACAATTTTTTGTACACTGATAAATTAAGCATATTTCTTTTTAATTCAGATTTCTTGAAGACAGATAATATCTATATTTAATTTCCTTAGGTAGTGAAATATCAGTTCCCTTTTCTTTAATGTATTAATTCATTTAACATTCCAACTAATAACACTGCAGTCTATATCCTTCCTTCACCTTTCATATAAATCACCTACTCCAGTACATTTGTTTTGCCTCCTCTTTCATTCTGGACTGTCTTCTTGTTTTGAATTTTCTTCTCTGTTTTCTTGTATCTTCCCTCAAAACCTTGACTAGCATCCCTCTGCTGGACCAGATCTTCATTGTCAGAGGTTTTATTTTCCTGTTCAGACTATGATAACTCAAAATAATTCTTTAATCTTATTTTTTAAAAAAACTCACTTGTTTTTCCAAGGAGCAATTTTAATATCTTTCCTCTTTGACTATAAAGTTGGCCCCTTCCTGTTGTTGTTGTTGTATTTTGTATAAGGGTATTTTTTGCCATTTCAGTTTCTCTTTAAAAAACAAAAAAAACAAACCCTAATCCCACCTCCTTCTGAGAAGTCTTGTTGGTATCTCCTTCAAAATAATTATCAATTTTCCATCTATTATTATCCCCTTATGATGATTAACATCCAAAACAGTAGCGATCTTATTTTTCTTTACAAATTGAACTATTATGTCTCTAGGAAGATTCCTCCTTTTAGCAGTTATGACTTTATGCTATACACATGGTCAGTCTCCTTATCTAATTCCCCTTCTTCCATTCATGACTCTTAGCCAAGCCTTTCACTACTTCTTCTTCTTCTTCTTCTTCTTCTTCTAATATTATCTCAGGAATGCTCTAACACCCCTCTAGATCTTAACCAGGATTCCTTTTATCTTTGTTCTGGCAATGCTATCTGATATAGCTGCCTTTCTAATTCTGCATTCAGGCCTTGAGTATCTCTTTTCAACAAATGGATTTCTTCCTTGTTTTTTCCTTGTTTCTTCTTTCTTGACTTTCTCCACTAAGCTATGGATTGCATTATATTTAGTGTTCATGTCTTCTAGACAATTACCCATTTCTTTCCTGAACTCCCACATTTCATTTATAAAGCATGTCATACATTGGGGAATTCCCTCTTCCACAGATTATCTTCTATTTTGGACAGGAAATAGTTCATGAACTCTTCCTCTTGCTCTAAGACCAGACTCCATCTTTACTCTTTACTCTTCTCTCAATAGTCTTCTTTCTTACACTCTTTTCATTTCCCTTTCTATTTTTATGTTTTCTTTTCCTTATAAACCATCTTCTACTTTCTCTCTCCTGAAATTCCTTCTTTTATTCCCCACACTCTTTGTATACTCTTCCAATTCTTCCTTGTCTCTATTTTCTACTTCACAACTTGCTCTTATCCTCTACAACTTCCTTCTATTCTTCTTTCTTTCTTCCTTTTCACTTAATATTTCTATAACACTTCACAGTGGACGTTATCACACGCGGGTCTCAAAGCGGCAAGAAAGCGGTATGGAATCAATCCAGAACTATACCGGTATAGACCCCACAAGATGGAAATGGCTATCAGACGCAACTAGCATCATTGCGCAATTAACAAAACTGTGATAGATGCGCTCCTGGGAACCGTATCTGCTGTTCACACACAAGTGAGAAGATCCCTTCCAGAACCCAGCAAGGATGTTCTTGCACATGCGCAGAAACAGGACAGCCGTGGCTGTCACTTGCCTCGGCTGTCAAACACACCCCTTCCCAAGCCGGCACAGGGTTGGGAAGGGGTGTGTGTGACAGCAATCCTTGGGACTTGGGAGGAGGGCAGGGTTGGAGGATGCCTCCGACCCTGGCCTCCTCCCAAGGGAAATCTGGTTGCTTTCCTTGGGAGGAGG
This sequence comes from Phrynosoma blainvillii, assembly GCA_026167975.1. Classification (NCBI taxonomy): domain Eukaryota; kingdom Metazoa; phylum Chordata; class Lepidosauria; order Squamata; family Phrynosomatidae; genus Phrynosoma; species Phrynosoma blainvillii. The sequence continues at coordinate 9,640,844 of JANUYF010000012.1, read as the reverse complement.
GCAGGGTCGGAGGATGCCTCCAACCCTGGCCTCGTCCTGAGGGAAGCCTGGTTGCTTTCTTTGGGAGGAGGGCAGGGTCGGAGGATGCCTCCGACCCTGGCCTCATCCCGAGGGAAGCCTGGTTGCTTTCCTTGGGAGGAGGCCGGGGTCCGAGCCCGGCCTCGTCCCAAGGAAAGCCACCAGGCTTCCAGGCTTGGGAAGGGGTGTGTGTGTGACAGCCGGCTGTCACACACACACACGCACACACCCCTTCCCAACCCAAGCCGGGAAAGAGAGGCGCTCTGAGGACTTCTGCTCAGAGCAGCTCTCTCTTGGGAAGGTGTGTGTGTGTGTGTTTGTGACAGCCGGTTGTCTCACACACACATACACACACACCTTCCCAACCCAAGCTGGGAAAAAGAGCCGCTCTGAAGACTTCTGCTCAGAGAGGCTCTCTCTTGGGAAGGTGTGTGTGTGTGTGTGTGTGTGTGACAGCCGGCTGTCACACACACCCCTTCCCAAGCCTTCGCAGGGCCTGGGCTCCAGGATACGTATCTGGTGATCAGACATACAGTGAAAGCGCTATCATTGCGGTATCATTTTGGTCGCGCACTTGTACTTCCTCAAGAAACCGGCATTCAAAAGAACGGGGATGATGCCACATTGGGACGGGGTTGGGACGGGGTTGTGTGCAACGTCGTGTGAACACACGGGGGAAAAAACCACAATAGGATGGGATTGAGTGTGGATTGGGTCTGCTTTAGACCCCGTGTGATAACGTCCAGTGTCTCCTCAATTGCTTTCTCTTTCTCACCTCTTCTTCCTCTCCTCCTTCTTTCTCCCTCCCATCTCCACACTCTCCTTTTCTCTTCTTTCTTATTCGTTAAACCTCTCTCTAATCTTCCTTTCACTATCTCTCCCCCACCCTACTTCAAACTCTCAAAAAAAGAGAGAGAGAGAGAAGAGAGAGAAAAACACCAAAAGAAGGAAAGAGGGGAAAAAAAGGAAGAGAAAAAAAAAAGGAGGGAGGGGCACAAGAAGAGGGGAAATATACCAAAAAAAATATCTGGAGGTAATTAAGGAACAGGCAAAAAAAGTGGAGGATGAAAAAAAGAATAATGATTTCTTTTCTAATTATATTAAAGAGGGGTTATTCAGTCATGCTGCAAAACACACATACTAGTCTGGTGTCTGTATTTTCAAGGGCAGTATTTTCAAGAACAGATAAATGACAGCCTTCTCAACAGTTATGAAGTCAAGCCTGTTGTACCCTAGGTCAAAATTATAATACATTTAAAATGAAAAGAATCCACAACAATATAGTAAATATGATAATAACAACTTATATAAAAATGGGGGAGGTTAAAAGAGGTGGGAAAGGAGAGAAGAAAAATATTAAGTAAACAAAGACAAACAACACATACTTTCAACATCTCATCATCATTATACTAAGACTAGCTTCCTTTGTTGCTAGACCTTTCCAAATTGAAGATGGATGAAAGATTTTTCCAACAAGGCACTTTCCTTGCGCTCTATTTTCAAAACCTTTCCTACTTGGAGATCAGTGACTGTCTACTACTCTGCCTTTATCTGTTTATTATTATCTAAGATGGCCCCAGAAAGCACCAGGACCTTATCCCACGCTGCTCTCAAAAGTGGCAAGAAAGCGATATGAGAATCATTGCAGTACTATAGCGCTAGTATAAATATGGCGCTAGCGCTATAATAGCGCTATGGATAAGCTCGCGCCATTGCAATGCCTGCTGAAACCGACATTCAAAAGAATGCGAATGATGTTGCATTCTGAGCGGTTTCTTGCTGGATTCTGAGCGACGTCGTGTAATCACACGGAAAACTATAGCGCTATAGCGCCTGATTCTTAGCTGATTCTGAGCGACGTCGTGTAATCGCACGGAAAACTATAGCACTATAGCGCCTGATTCTTAGCGGATTCTGAGCGACGTCGTGTGATCACTCGGGAAGATATAGCACTATAGCGCCTGATTCTTAGTGGATTCTTGCTGCTTTTGGCCCCGTGGGATAAGGTCGGTTAAGCTAGACCCATGTGAGAGACAGACTCTGCTGTTTAACTTAACTTACATAAACTATTGAAACAATAAAGCAATAAAAACATCCAGGACATTGAATTTCCAATTGAAGTGCCTGGCCCATTAGTTAATTTGAAATTGGAATAGGTCAGCTCTACCCTGTGTGAGGGATGAGACATTTTAAATATCTCAGATTTCATATGTAGGAAGAATAGTAATAAAATTTCCCACTCTTCTTCAGAAACAAGATGAATTATGGGAGCAATTTACATCACTATTTGCATATTGGCCCATGTTGGCTGTTAGGTTCTCCTAAATAGATGGGGCTATAGCTGGTTTTCTGTTTGGAGCTGGGCTGTCCAAGCAACCAGTGTTCTTCCTAATTCTCGTCTGTTTTTAGTTTGTTCTTTGGCTCTGATTCCTGGCTCTATCCCTTGACTCTAACCCCTCCTCCTAGCATGGCTCATTTCACATTTCCTGGCTTCCAGCTAGTTGCCTGTGCCAACCATCAATACAAGAATCCTATCAGAGACCCCCTGTACTTTACATAACAGTTATATTGCTTCATTTTTAACAACAGATCTTTTGGGTGTATTTGTTTTAGAATTATTATTTATCAATATTTGAAGACATTGTTTTGTTATATCTCTTTCTCTTTGCTTGTGCATCAGTTCACCAAGACAACAAGAAAAAAGAAGAAACCAAAATGTGGCCTCAGCATAAAAGTCTTTGGGAATGAGCTTGCTGTTATGGATTATGGCAATCTTAGAAGCCAAGCCAAACACTATTATTTGAACCTGGCAGAACTAGTGGTGAAGCTGCTAAAGGTGAGAGAACTCCAAATGATTAGAGCTGCCTTACCTACCATCACATGTTTTAGACCCCAGCCCTACATGGACAAAGGTCAGGGATGATGGGATTTGTTAGTCTAAAACATCCAAAAAAATACTGTGTTTAGGAAGACTGGGTTAGTGTTGGATTAGAGCAGGTCACAGCTAGGAAGCTACTCATTGCTTTCTAACTAGTTATTACTTGCAGTAATGAAATGGAAAGGAGTTACTCTTTTTTCTCTCCATTCATTTATATAGTACCATCAATTTACAAAGAACAGCCAGCCCTGCCAAAGGCATACAATCTAAACTATACATGCACACACATAACAGGGAAAAGTAAAGCAAATCTATAATTATAAAATACAATTATATAACAGATTATCCAGCTATAATACAAAAATACAATATAAATAAAGCAAAGTTACCTATATATATATATATATATATATATATATATATATATATATAATCAAAATATACAAGATAATAAAACAAACTAAAACTAAAACATCTATGATTCTATGATTCTAAAATTCCAAAAGCTGTGGAAAACAAGATTGTTTTCAATTGGGATTTTAAAACAACAAGGAAAGGAGCAGTCTGCAAATGTTCAAGGAGGCAGTTCCAGGAGTATGGAGCAGTGAATGGGAAAGAACAAAACTGAGCCAAGGAAGAAGAAACCCTTGGTTGAATTAGAAGCCTAGAGTTCCTACAGTGTAGATTCTGAGCAAGTTGGTAAAAAGAAATAAGGGCTGAAAGATGTGAGGAGCTAGGCCATGTAGGGCTTTAAAAGTTAAGACAAGAAACTTGTACTGAATGGGCCAAAAAAAAAAAATCTTAGCAGCAGAATGTTAAATGGAAACCAGTGGGTTAAGATAAGTTAAAGGGAGACCAGTCAAAAGAAGATTATAGTATTCAGTGTGGGAAATGATCAAGGCATGAACTAAAATCTAAGCAGATGAAGAAGACAGAAAAGGTCTACTTTTGGCAATATTATAAAGGGGAAAAAATGACAGGATGAAGGCAGGGATTATCGCAAGCTAAATCGCCGGTCACCATCAACCCAGGTCCTAGCTGGGCTCAACTGGAACTTTTTAGAAGCCGGAAAGCGTTTCGGTTTCTAAAAAGCGCTGGTTGAGCCCAGCTTGGACCCAGACTGATGGGGGCCGATGACTCGATGGTGATTTAGCTTGCGATAACCCCCACCTCCATCCCGTCTCCTGGCTACAGTTGTAAGACTACATACACAGAGGGGCAGGGTACAAATTATTATTATTATTATTATTATTATTATTATTATTCCTTCACAAGAAAAATGGGAACATTATTAACTGTGACTGAGAATGTATATTCTATACACTCCCTCAGAGTGTGGTGGAGTCTCCTTCTTTGGAGGTTTTTAAACAGAGGCTGGATTGCCATCTTTTGATTGAGAGTTCCTGCATGGCAGAATGGAGTTGGACTAGATGGCCCTTGTGGTCTCTTCCAACTCTATGATTCTACTCAAACAAAAAGGAAGTTCAAACAAAAATCCATCAGTGATACCTTTATTGGCCAACCAAAATGCACAATATATTTGTTGCAACCTTTGAAGCTCCATGGGCTTCTTCTTCCTCAGACAAGACATTACAAACCAAACAGAAGAAGAACAATTGGAGATGGTAGTCAGATGCCTACATGTTGTTTCAGTCTTTAGTTAAGATGGCATATGGTGGGGAGGATATCTTTTGTAGGCAGGATCCTCCTCCTTCTCACCCTGTGGATATAGGGAGATTTGCGAAGTCCAGGAAATTTAAAATCTGTTTGCATCTCAACAGGGACCCCTCTTTTCCAATCCAATTTGTCTCCATTCCAGTGAGGCCACAGGCCTTTTTGTTCTCTGCCACAAAGAGGTAGAAGGATTTGAAGACATCAACAAGAAAATGGGGGGGGGGGGGGAGTAAGAAATGTAGCAGAAATAGACATTTTATGAAGGAGGCTCAAAAATAGAAAGAGCTATGATTCTTTGCCTGTAAAGGCAATGGTTATCACTCACTACTTTTCACTGGAACAGGAATGTGGTATCTGCCTGTTACTCATTATTGGGTGTGCTGATTCAATCTGGTTATTGAGGTGAAGAAAAGGGATCACATTGGTGCTACCTCCAGTGTGCTGCTCTGCAGAGTATTCTGTGTTTTTCTCAGAATTTCCAAGGTGAAATGTTTCAATTGGGGAACTAGAGCACATTTTACTGCATTTTGCAATATCAAAGTACTAACAGTAATGGTAACTTGTTATTCATGAGCAACTTAGTGACCTACTTTTCTGGACTGCAATAATATTAAAACGTAATGACCTGTTGGGTGATGAAAGTAATTAACAAAATAGCAACTTTTCAGCCTCTGCAACAGGGGAGATCCAAAGTAACTTTCCATACAGCCATGAGGTTCCCCATTTGACTGAGGGCCAGCAAGCCATCCTCTCAACCTAAGGTGGTAAGCCATGATATGCATGACTCTGTCAGGCTCAACAAGAGCCAAGTTCAAAAATTCAGGCTTCAGTAGTAAAAACCCAACTCCAATCCAGAGACATTCATTGTCAGAACTAAGCAGCAAGTGTTAGCAATGCTTAATTAACTACACACAGTTTCAAATTCATGGTGGGCTGTTTTCCCATTCATTAAAACAATAAGCATACCTGCCCCCTCTTGGTTCCCGTACCATCCCTTTATGTTCACACAGCGAGATTCTTCCCACAGGAATGACCTTGAACACATTTGAGTCATCCCTGCTCTTCTATAGGGTTATCACACCACCTGTGGCTGAGATCACCATTTCTCTGCAATATCTGTCTCAATGCATATCCCATCACAGAACAAAATAATATTTTTAATGGCAGGCAAGGTGCATAGGCAACTCCTGACACACTCCCTTTCTCAGTCACACAGCGCCCAGTACCCACATGGTCACCAATTCTGTCCCACTTCAAGATGAGAAACTCTTCAAACGTACTGATCTTGAGATATGTGTGTAATGTTTTTGGTTTTCCATCTGCAAAAGGGTGAAGAAATCCAGTTCAACAGAAGGCTGAGTTTAGCAACAGAGGAGCTTTTGTTCCCAGCCATGTCAGGTTTGCCAGTTCTCCTTGCTTTAAATGCCTCAGCAGCACTCAACATGACCATTAAAGGCAATATGGATTTCAAACAGCGCAATAATTTTTTCATCAATGGCTATATCAAGCCAAGGTACATATCTGTGTTTTATTATCATCATTTAAATCAGAGGGAAAGCTTTTGAATGAGGGCTGTTAAGCTAAAATCTACCAAACACTCTTGACAATGGACTCTGTTCTTTTGTGTGTCTTTGCAGTGCTGTCCTTCAGATTTCTGCACACATGGTAACTATAGGGGCTCTGGGGAAAAATGGCTTGAATTGGTCAACTGCACTGAGGACATTGACCAGCCTTGATGGAGGGATCCAGGTGAAAAGGGGGAAAGAGTTTCAGGTTTTCTTGAATACTCCCGAAGAATCTATGGAAATTGTTTATTTCAGGTAAAACCACTGACAACTCCTAAGGATACAAGCCAAGGACAGGGAACCTATGGTCCTCTAGATGTTGGTGGACAGCAGTTCTCATCAGCATGAGCCAGCATGACCTGGGAGGATGGGAGTTGTATTCCAACAACCTTCTGAGGATCATCCCCCCTGCTATCTGTACCATGTGCATATTTTTCTAAGAGAAACTAATCATTTGAAAAGTGTTTAGTTAATCATACAAGTATCTTCATTTCAGTTATTTTCTGAAAACTAGAAAACTTGGTATAATGAATGAATTAGTGTGCTGCTGTTAAGAAACCAACATATTAAAACAAACATGAATTTCTTTCTTTAGCATGTGGATTTTTGAATCCAAGTCTTCCTGGAATCGAATCCAGAAACCCATGGCGTTGTACAATGTCAGACTATTAGTCCATTTAGATCAGGATCATTTACAGCAGGGATGGGAGAAATTGTGTATCCTGACTTACATGCAGCCCCCCCACAACCACTGCCTGTTGTTTAAAAGGCTTCTCGTAGTCCTAAAAAGGTCCAGACCAGACCAAAAACCTGGCAAAAATATCCCCATACCCCTAGAGGACATTTTGGGAATTTGAGTGACTTTTTCTTAAAAGGAGTGCAGCCATCTAGGGTCCCCTAGGGCAGTGGTCCCCAACCCCCGGTCCGCGGCCTGGTACCGGTCCACAGAACAAATGGTACCGGGCCGCCCTGCTACTGCTTGTTTTGATTTAATAACGCGATGCCGCAAAAAAAACCCAGTGGGCCGCGGAAAAATTATCAAACGTTGACCGGTCCACGACAATAAAAAGGTTGGGGACCACTGCCCTAGGGGACTAATGTGGCCCCTTAACCCCCACCAATTTCCCCCTCCCCACATAAGTGAATAGTGACTGGCTACAGCTGTCCAAAATTTCAGATAAAATTCTTTCCTGGACTTGCCTGGAGATACTGGGGACAGAAGCTGGTGAATAGAACAGACTAGAACAGAACAGAATCTTTATTACAGTCAGAGATCAACACAGTTAAAAGGGGATACACAATTTAAAAAAGTAAAAACACAGGTTAAAAGCTGCATTTAAAATATCCTTTCAGATTATACAACTTTAGTATAGCAAGACAAAATTGGTGTTAGTCTACTGCAGAGATCATTGTCTGAAAGCAACAAAGAAGTGTAAAATTATTTGGTGTGTCCTTGGCATTTATATAATAGAGGTGAAATAAGGCTGAGGTGGATGTCCCTGTAGTATGAGCACTGGAGTAATACAGGTCTCCTGTTTCAAATATCTGGGGCAATCTTTCATGGTACTGGTAGTAGGAAAACACAAGGGAGTATGCTGCTGGTAACACACAGAGGAGCTCAGCATCTATCCTCAAATTTTTTATGTCAAAAGGAGGCCATTATATACCGGCTGTGCTCAAACTTTTTGCAGCCAAATTAGTTGCGCTACTGCTTTGTGGATCCCAGCTGTGCCACACTAGCTCTCATGTCTGTACCTAAATCCAGTTGATAATTTCAACTAGAATAGACCCTTGAATCAAATCCTGAATGACAAGTCAACTGTCATTGCTTCAGTGGCTCCACTCTAGTTGGGACTACAGTTGGATTGAATATATGGAAAGTATTCTTTTTTTTTAATAGGAGAGTGTGGTGTTGCAGAAACAAGGTAAGTAAAACAGTTCTAGTGCCTTGAAATTCAATAGCAAAGGCTGGTGATTGCTTGCTAATTGTAAGAACTACAGCCTCTTTCTAGCTAGAAACATGGAGAAAAGCCTACAATCATCTTTTTAAAAATATGTAAAAATTACAGAATTAACTAACTTGTAGTAACTATTTTCACTTCTTTATTATAGCTCTAAACTGCATATAATAACAATGGATGACAAGGAAACTCTTAATAGTTTTTCAGGCCATGTTGGGAATAAATCATGTACAAATGAGGAAGGTAAGATGTGTGTAGATGTGTTGCATTTAATACACAGCAACATTATGTCACCCTTTGATGTAGTTGGAAGCACAATTCATTCTGTTTTAGGACTTTCTTCCAAATTAGGGACTAAATTCAATTGTTAGTCTCATTAGAGTAGACTGAATCAGTAGAACCTACCTAGTTCCCATTGATTCAGTGTGTGTACTCTTGTGAAAAACAGTTGGATTTAGCCCTCTGGCTACAAAAAATTATAATAATAAAAATCACAGTTTTTCTTATGAGATATTTGACTATGTTATGCTAAAAGAAGATAAATTGAAATGAAATAAATTTGGAATAGTAAATATTCCATGTTCACACACCTATGCTATTCTCCTACTTTAAATTCAAATCCAAAATACTTTTTCAGGTAAAAATTCTATGTAGCACTGATAGAAATTCCACAATAGAGAGTTCTATTTGTGTGTCCATAGAGTAACATATTACACTCAAATATCATTAATAATTTCTTGGCTTGAGCAAACAATATTCACTTATTTCTCCCTCTTTCTTTTTTCTTTTAATCAGCATCTAAGGCATTTGGCTGGCAACTCTGCTCTGAGTTTTCAAAGCCTGATACACAGAATGGAGGTTTCATTTTTCCTTTCTCTGGACCAGTGAAAATTGCTGTAACATTAAAGAAGCAGGACAGAAGCCTACACCAGTATTTAATGACAGCAGCATATAATTACATTTCTCAGGTTTGGAACCTGTTTTTCAGTCTCATTCTGTATTAATGTCAATAAATAATTTCTACAGGGAAGGGATTAAACCTATTCAAAAGACATCAGTTAGTATGTTTTCAGAGGATGCTCCTTCCTTCTTCTTGATTGAAAGAAGTCGCATGGGACATGCAACAGAATGTTGCAGCACAGGGGGCTTTTGTTCATGCAAGGTGACTAGACATCTTTCTTTTTCAGGACATGTCCTACATCCCAACATCCAAATGCCCTCCATTTTGAGCATGGCTAAAAAGCACATTGAGTAACATAATAATAATAATAATAATAATAATTTTTTATTTATATCCCGCCTTTAGCCAAGGCTATCAGGGTGGCTTACAATTAAAATACAATCCCATACAATTATAATAGATATATAGCCCCCTCTTTAAAATATATTAAATCATTATCAACCTTAAAAGTAACTTAAAACAAGGCTATAAATCGATTCTATTTAAATAGCCAGCACTCTAAATACATAGTGGAGTGATCTAATAATCTGGTGGCGGGGGAGAGATTGTGACACTATCATTCTGGGAATGCTTGCTGGAAGAGATCCATCTTGATGGCTTTTTAAAAGCCATCTAAGTTGGTTATCTGACGGATCTCCTCCAGCCGGGCATTCCACAGTCTAGGGGCCATGGCAGAAAAAGTCCTCTGGGAGGTTGTCGTCAATCTGGTTCTTATTGTTGAAGCAACTTTCTCCCAGAGGACCTGAGGGCTAGGGGCAGATTGTATGGAGATAGGCAATTCCTTAGGTAAGATGGGCTCAGGCCATGTAGGGCTTTAAAGGTTAACACCAACACCTTATACTGTGCCCGGAAACTAACTGGCAGCCAGTGCAAAGATTTCAAGATTAGCTTAATGTGATCACATCTTGGAGTCCCAGTGATCACCCTGGCTGCCATGTTTTGTACTAATTGCAGTTTCCAACTTAGGTATAAGGGTAGCCCCATGTAGAGTGTTTTACAGAAGTCGTGAGGTTACCAGAGCATGTACTACAGTTTCTAGGTCCTTTACTTCCAGGAAAGGGCGCAGTTGGTGTATCAGCCGAAGCTGATAACAGGCGCTCCTGACTGTCGCATTCACCTGATTTATCATGCGAAGCGACGGGTCTAGGAGCACCCCCAGACTGCGGACACAGTCCTTGGTGGAGACCATGATCCCACCCAAGACTGGGGTCGCAACCCAATCTCTGATTTGGGGACCCCTACTGTAAGTACCTCCATTTTGTCTGGATTCAGTTTGAGTTGGTTTTTCCTCATCCAGTCCAGTACCGCTTCAAGGCATTGATTGAGGGGAGAACCACCATCTATCGTCATAGCAGTTGACCGAGACATGGAGCAGAATATTTGAGTATCATCAGCATATTGGTAACATCTTGCTCCATGTCTCCTGATGATCTCTCCCAGCGGCTTCATATAAATATTGAATAACATCGGGGACAGAATGGCTCCCTGAGGAACCCCATATTTTAGATACATTTTTGATGAGCAGCTGTCCCCAAGTACCACCCTCTGGAACCTGCCCAAGAGAAAGGAGTGGAACCATTGAAGAACAGTGCCTCCCACTCCCAATTCTCTCAGGCGCTCCAAAAGGATGTTGTGATCTATAGTGTCGAAAGCTGCTGAGAGATACAAAAGCACCAACTGGGTCACGCTTCCCCTGTCAGTGCTAAGGTGAGGGTCATCCACCAGAGCAACCATGGCTGTCTCCACCCCATATCCAGTTGGTGTTTGAAATTGATCTAGAAAATCGGTTTCATCCAAGATCGCTTGGAGTTGGAAGGCGACGGCTCGCTCGATCACTTTGCTCAAGAATGGTAAATGTGAGACTGGTCTATAATTTTTCATGTCCAGGGGGTCCAGGGAAGGTTTCTTCAGAAGTGGTCTAACGGCCACCTCCTTTAGACTAGATGGAACTATTCCTTCCCTAAGGGATGCATTGATGACCTCCTTAAGGAAGGGCATCAATGCATCACCCCCCTGGATGACCAGCCAAGATGGGCAGGGATCGAGAGAGCACGTCGTCCTCCTTACTTTTCCAAGGATCTTGTGCACGTCATCGGTACTTACTAACTCAAACTGATCCAGTTTAATCTCATAAATGGGTTTACTGGACACCTCATCAGTCGTTTCTGTTGTAATCCCGGAGTCTAAGTCAGCTCTTATCTGAGAGATTTTATCTGCAAAATAGTTGTTAAAAGCGTCACAGTAGGCTGTTGTAGGGTTAAGCAAAGGGTTGTGCACAGGTGGAACCTATGACAGTTCCCTTACAGTTCCCACACCACATTTGTCTACTTGCCAGCCTGTCCTTGCTGGAAATAAGATGCTAGGATGGATCCTTCTAAAGTCATTTCTTCCTTAAGGGCACCAGTAAGATGAGACTTGCCCCCAGAGCTCAATTTGTATTTGTTTCTTGGAGAGGAAAAGGACAGCAATCATGTTAGGCAATGGGCTGCTTGAAGACACAATGCAAATGTTGAAAGAGTTTTCTCCCTTAATTTCAGCACAATGAACAAATGAAAGGAATAATTTAAATGTAGATTCAGTCAAGAGTTTGTTGCTAGTAAAGTGCAATTTTAAGCCTTTGTCTTGCTCAGAGTTCTATTAATATATTGCAAGCCAACAAGGCATTTTAATGAAAATAAGTTCATCAGAAAATTACGGTTGAGTATATAGCTGCAAATAAACCATATGAAAGGAATTTATATTTATATTGGTGTTTTTAATGTTTTTAGCTTTTGTATGTTGTATGTTGGGATGTGGTGGCTTAGTGGTTAAGATGCCAGTTCTGATTATTAAACAATCAGAAGATTGGCAGTTTGAGGCCCGACTGCTGCATGACAGGGTGAGCTCCTGTCACTAGTCCCAGCTTCTGCCAACCTGGCAGTTTGAAAGCATACTGCAAATGCAAGTAGATAGATAGGTACCACTTCTCAGTGGGAAGGTAACAGTGTTCAGTGAAGTGATGCTGGCCACTTGACCACCAGAGCAGTCCTTGGATAACGCTGGCTCTTTGGCTTAGAATTGGCGATGAGCACTGCCCCGTACAGCCAGTTATGACTAGATATTCATGTCAAGAACTACCTTTACCTTTGTGTTATAATGCCCTACTTTTTTCTTGAATGTCCTACATGTTACAATGCCTTGTCCTCCTTTGAGGTTAGGACCTTGTATTCATGTTTCAAGGTGACCTTGTGATCACCTTGTGTTCATGGTTATAGCCTCCATTCCATTCCCCTGTTTTTAACTCTCCATCTTTATTTTAAATTTGATTTCACAACAGTCAACCTTCTGAGGCCACTGAAACTGCTCAGTCCTTATTGGGCTGTTTTTGTTTTGTTGTCTGAACACCACAGACAGCATCCTGAAGATTCTTTCTGCTTTTATAAACCTTGGATTTCTTCCAAGCCTTCCATATTCTTCCTGTGTACGCAGGGAATGATGCCATTTTTGCAACATAAACAATGGGAAGCACTGCTGAAAAATAGAATAGAAATAGAAAGAAATTATGGATATATCTGCAAGTGTTAATAAACATTTCATCCACTGTAAAAAGGGGAAAATATTCTGATCATGCAGCAGCAACCAGAAAATTGGACAATGATATGGAAAGTAGAACCAGTACTAACAGGCACCAGCTTTGAAGTAACTAGGTACAAATAATTGCTTTCCTAGGTATGTGTATGCCTTCGTTCAATGGTGGAGGAGAGCTGTTAATTGGTTCTGATGCTGTCATGTTCCTATGATTCCCATTGGAGTCTGACAACAAAGTGTGATGGATGAAGTGGGGGAAAATCAAAGGAAATTGTAGATTGGGGCAGATGACTGCAGCAAGAAAGCTGGGCTGTTTATGAGTGTTTATGATGGCACCTTCCTTTCCTGAGAGATAGCAGGGAGATAGGAATTGAGAAGGAGGCAAACTTCAAAGTGCACCCTTGAAATGGGCAAATGGTGCTGGCTACAAGTGTGGGGAGGAGCCTAGACAAAGGAATTTTAAAGTGTTGTTTAACTTGGGAAACCTCAGAGTTGATTCTAACTGTTGTGGGGTAGTTTTGTGTGTCTTAAAATCCAGAATAAATCAATAGTTAATTTTCACTAAAATGCTGTCCTGGTTCTTCAAGTCTCCAACTGCCAAGTATGACAGGTGCTAAGCAGTGGTGGCTGGAGGCTTCCATGTCATGAATGCTGTTAATCTGGGTTTTATTCCAGAATTTCATGGAGCAATCCAAAGTGCTAAATTTATTTTGGAGGTAGCTAATATCTGGAGTAAAACCAAGAACATATTAACCTCACAGTAGATTCACCTCAACCCCTGAAAAATGCTGATTCAGGCTGTGTTGTACTTCTTGAAGCAACAACAAGGGGGGCAGGAAGAAAGTGTGATGAAAAATGCCATTGGCATTCATATTTTTAAACCAATTTAACTCTGAACTATGTTTGAGAACTGTGAAAGCAGAGAGTCACTTTTTTAAACTGAAGTGAGAAGTCTTAGAATTGTAGCTGCAACAAATGGCTCTTTAGGCTGTCTCCCCTCAAGAGGTGAATGGAAGTGCTATGGACGTTATCACACGTGGGCCAGTTTCGTTGTTAAAGAGATAATAAAGTAGAAATGAAGCATCCCGAAAAGAAAGCGAAAATAGAGCTTAATTACGCAAAAGCTTTTCACACGTAATTACAGTAATAACGGAATTAAGTTAAAAGCGAAAAAAAGACGTTTTTAACTTTCATACACAAGTGAAAAGAACCCGTACATGTACTGGAAATGGGTGTAGTTTCATGACCAGACTTCTCCTTTTCCAGGGTGGGTCCTGCATTTCCCAGGAGGAAATGTCAGACTGTCCTCCATTTGGGGTCATGTCCTCCTGCACAGGTCCTAACCCCCTTCCGTTGGGGTTAGGACCTCTCAAGAGAGCAGAGGAGGAGGAGGAGGCTGGAAAGGCAAGGCAAGGGAGGGACTGAGAGGGGGAAACTGGAGGTAGCTCCCATGCCCCCCCCCATAAGCCTTTCCCCTTTGTAGGACCTGCAGGGTAGAACTTCATGGTGAGATGGATTTCCAAGTTGCTCCACAAGCACACCCCACACTTGCACCCACATCCACCCACAGCTGCTGCGAGGGAAGCCTCCTTTTCCCTCCATCCCAAATGCCAAACTTCTCCTCCGTCCCAAACTTCCCTCTCCTGGGCTGCCTTCCCTTCCCTTCCCTGCATGGCACTGAGGAGGAGCCCGGGACTCTCCCTCCCTGGAGGCCCCTCCTCCTCCTCCTCTTGGCCCTCCTCCAGGTTTTAAAAGAGAATTGTCCATGCGTATTTGCTTTTCATATTACAGTAAATGCGAAATTACTGTAATTTCGCAAATGCATTTCTTCTAAACTCTCAAAATTAAAAAGATCATGGATAATACCAGTTTCTGTCCAGTTTCTGACCAGTTTCTGTGCGACGTCGTGTGAAATCGTGAGGTGCAAATTCAGTTTTTGTTTGTGATTTGTGTGGATTAACCAACAGATTTCCTCCATGTGATAACGTCCTATGAGGGCATGCGGAGTGGCGAAGAGAACACAGCTACTCTCCCAATCAGTTTTGCTTTGCTTTTCTTGTGTGATAAAGTAAATTTCCAAGCTCTGTAGTTTGACAGTACAAGAAGGATGAAGCTGCAGTGCATAAATCCCATTTTCCCCAGTCCACAGTGCAAGCTGGAACTGTGCTACATCATGATACTCCGTTATTACAGCTGCTGTTATCTTCTCCCCCAGAAAGGTTCTTGGATTCCAAATGAAGCTGATCTCCATTTCTATATGGGAACTCCAAAATCAGAGCTGAAAAGGAACATTGTGATAGATTTCCATTTTAACATCGCCCAGAAGAAATTCAGTATTCAGTTTATCCAGCCAAAGAAAAAAATGCAAATGAACGGTAAAGAGATTTCACCAGAAGGCCTTTGGTTTCTAATTTTTAAAAACTAATTTCCTTCTATCCCTGCTGAAATATTTGTTCCATTGTCATGTGGGGAATGTAGACCACTCTTTAGGTCTCCCCCAGCCTAGAGCTCTCCAACACATCTGATGTTGGACTGCAACTGCCATCAACTGTGTTTGATGTAGATGGCAGAAATCCAACATGTGTGGATCAAAGTTGGGAAATGTTATGTTGTGTTGTTGTTGTTGTTGTTGTTGTGTGCCTTCAAATTGTTTCCAACTTATGATGGTCATAAGGAGAACCTATAATGGGATTTTCTTGTCAAGAGTTGTTCAGAAGAGATTTTCCATTGCCTTCCCCTGAGGCTGAGAGCATGTGATTTGTCCAGGTCACCCAGTGGGTTCCATGACTGAGCTGCAAATCAAACACTGGTCTCCAGAACTGTAGTCCAACACTAAAACCACTATGCCACACTGGGTCTTATAGAGCAATAAAATAAAATAAAATAAAATAAAATAAAATAAAATCATGAATTCTACCTTGAGCATTATAATGAAGTCTAGCTTTTTTCCTTACCAACTTTACTCCATCCCATTCTTTATGGTCTCTAAAATTTCCTTCAGTATTCACCTTAAGCACTTCTTTCCCCATTTATGCAATCACACTGCAGCTTCAGGGGTATGTTGCCAGGCACTTTTTCAGTCCTCAGCCCAAATCCATGTTTTCATGATCATTTTTTTAACGCAGCAAAATAAAGTCACCATGGGATGTCTAGTTCCCCTAATTTTCACACAAGAGATTCTCTCCCCCCCCCCCCCCCCCCCAGGAATATATTGAGAACTAGCACTTCAGGCAGAACTGTTGACATTTCTGGGGGCAACAAAAGCAGCCCAGTAAGTCTGTGTCAAAGATGCAGCATAGAAGACTAACTTTCTACAGCTTTGTCCATTTTTCTTGTATGTGTATCCTTTTGACTATCAATTCTCAAAGAGCAAAACAACCAACAGAAACAGTTCATACTTCCTTCCATCTTAAAATAGGAAAAATTGAAGTATCAAGAAATTCACGCTTTGGACATCTGGAACTGATACTAGATGATTACATCTATTACATGAAGGTAAGTGTGCTAACTGGTTTTGGAGCCAAAGATGTTATGAATATAGCAAGGTAGCCAAGCAAAAGAATTGGTTGATAAGGGATTTGTCTGAATGCATGAGGACTTACAGAAGGAGTTAGCAACTTTCTAAAAAAAAAATTTTTTTTTTAAATTGTAAACTACACTCGTCCCTCCTCATTCACAGACTTGGAGTCTTTGGTCTCACTCCTTTGCGGACAGCAAGCAGGCAGACAAAATGGTGTGCGTGCCCAAGGCATGCATGCAACACCACACACAGGAGCATGCACCCATTTTAGCCAACCATATTTGTGGTTTTTCTGATTCACAGGGGATGGGGTCCGGAACAGATCCCTTGTGAATCGGGAGGAATGACTGTATATAAAAATAGATTACTTTTTCACTTAAATTAAATTTTATATAAAATGTTATTAACAAATAAAACCCCATTCATACTTATTATTCCATTTACATTTATAAATATTTAAATCATGCTTATCAATATTTATTTATAAAATGAACTTCAAATGCACTTCATTTAAATTTAATATTTAATATTGTCTCAATGAATATGATACTGATCAATGTTGATTATCACATTGACTATAATGAATTTAGTTCCTTTCCCCTTTGACTTTTGTGCACTTTGGAATCTACCGTATACACTCGAATATAAGTCGACCTCAGGTATATGTCAAGGCATGTTTTGGGACAATTTTTTTTAATATTATTTTTATATGACTTGTGGATAAGTCAAGGGTCAGACTTAAGGAGGCAACCCAGCTGGGAAGACTCTGTGGGGGCAATCAATAGTCTTCCCTGCCTCGCTGTCCCCTGTGGACGCAGCCTGGCTGGGAAGAGGCTTGGGGGATGAAGCCCTTCCTCCTACCATATTATTATTATTATTATTATTATTATTATTATTATTATGTTGATCCAGGTTGGGGGGTGTCATTTTTTTAACCTAAATTTGTCAACTTATACATGGCATATATACGGTATTGATCAATTTCAGTAACAAATCACAGTTTTAAAAAATTGGCAAGCTTTGGGAGTTTGTAAAAAATAAGCTTTAGAACACTGTTGGGGTCTGTGGGTGGTACACTTAAATTGTGTAAGATGACAGGGCCATACTTGCTGTCATGTCTATTGAATGGCCCCATTCATTGGATCACCTGCTTGCTTGATCCTTGACCTTGCACTGAACAGTAAGGCCTTGTATTTGCATGATTGTAAACAGACCTTCCACTGTGTTCAGGAATCCTGACAGGGCAGAGGTTCCAGTCACATGAATCTTCTTGAATTTAAGAGATAGCTCACTGAGTGTCTGTTCCAGCCTTGCCATCTAATGAAACAAGGTTAGGCCAGCAGTATAGGGGAGTCAGAGCTTGCAGAACTGAAACCCCAGTAGTGACTATATATTGATGCCATCTGCCATTCAAGCTTTCCTACCCCATCTGAGCTGCAGTTCACATTTGAAGGGTCAAGGGGATTTTACCACACAACAATATATTACTTTGTTTTATCCCTGATTAACACAAAATATTTAGGGACAGATGAATCTTGAATGGCCAGTCAAGAGCCAGTAGCTTAAGAAAAGGCTCAGTGCCAGTGGAGACAAAAATGGTAAGAATCGACTAGTTGATATGGCTCAACAGAGCTGCTTGCAGTTTTGCAATTTTATATATGTGTATATATATATATTTCATTTTCATGCTACCTTTCTTCCAGAAGGGACCCAAGGCAGCTATATTTTCTTGGAGAGTTTCATTGTTGGGAACTTCTATGTAAAGCGGCTGTATTTTAAAATGTACCACTACATCCCCGGTTTGGGTACTGAAGTGGTGGATGTCAACATTTACAGAGATATGAGGTGGTTCTTGCAAGTTTGGCCCTTCAGGACTTTTAGGTATAGTAGAGCCCTGGGACAATTCTACATACTTCAGCTAAAATGTACCTTGGAACAGATGTTTTCTTCCTTAGAAGTTTTACTGTACATCCCTTAATGATTGCTTGCCATTACAATTGTCCCAGGAATTTAGCAGAGCCTAAAGGCTCAGGAACCAGTGGCAGTAACAATGGACAGCAAGCTCTACATACCTCTGTGAGTCTGAGAGCCCAGAAAACAAGAGACTTCCATGCCTGTCTCATGAGCCAAGGCCAACACTGGGGGGCCCTAGTTGCAACAATGGGACAGCATACCTGATTCCAAGGTCTCTATTATACCAAAGTCCTGAAATCAGTGTACCAGGGCCCACACTTGGCCCATGGCAAGAAATAAAAGGCCTCAGTTGAGTCACTTTGTTGGAGCAGGGTGTTCACTTGGAGCTCTTCTTGGGGCTCCACAATCTGGCCTTCCTGTCTTGTCTCATGGACTCCTATTACACAATTAAATTGTATCAGAACACAATAAACAATATAAATTGAGTGTGATTTCTGCAGGGAAGGACAGAACTGCAATCAGTGGCTGGTGAGCAAAGGTATACAACCCACCTGGAAGCAAAGTTGCTAGAACATGGGAGTCCCATAATTCTTTCTGGGAATATCACAAAGCATCCTGGCAAAAAGATGGCGTTTTCAGTATCCTTGATTAATTTACTGAAGGAAGCAGCTTTCTTATCAGGTAAGATATTATAATAAGGCAGGGCCAGGGGACCCTTGGTTCTCCAGATTTTGCTGCATTATTGCTTCCGTCCTGTCTCATCTTGGCCATGCTGGCTAGATCTCAACAACACCTATGGACCACAGATTCCACAGCCTTGACATAAGTTGTGTTGGTAGAACCACATCCTTAAATGTGCATATAACTGTTCCACCACTCCATCTGCACTCACAGTCCCTCCATTGACCACACATAAAGTGTAAACTTTCTGGGGGAAAGTCTTTGAACTGGTACAGCTCTTCTGCAGGGAACACTGGCAAGGTGGTCTCTGGTGTCTCAGGGGGGTTGCCGACTGCCAGAAATATTGCAAATTGAGTCCACTTTTAGGGTCAGGGTTAGTGCTAGGGAATCATGGGAATTGTTGTTGTTTTTCTGAGACATTGAGCCTTCTCTGTCAGAGAGCTCTGGTGCCACAATAAAATACAGTTCCCATGATTCCCTAACCCTAACCCTAACCCTAAAAGTGGACTCAATTTGCACTATTTCTGGCAGTCGGCAACCCCCCTCAATTTCTAATCTAATATGGTGTGAGTATCCATATACCTATATCATACCTTCCATAGTCCAGTGCTAATACTGTTAATTAATTTGTATTCTCCCTCCTCTTTTTTTGTCTCTTTTTAGTATGTTTGGAGAAAAAGGCAGATGATAAGCTGCAACAGTATTCACTGGAAGGAGAAACTCATGTTCCAGGGCTTCTGGGATCTTACATTGTTGCCCTTCTACAACAAAGAGGACATTTTTGGTCTAGTGCCCTGAGGATTAAATATGGATTGTTTGGTATTAAATTATACTATACTAAAATGTATATACTTATCAAATGCATATATTTTATGCACTATGCTTCATTTGCATAACTTTTCCAGAAACTGTTTTAAAAGATGTGGAAGCATATTTCAAAACATGGTTTGTAACCCTAAATACTATGCAGTCAGGGTTTTGGGGGGTTGAGAGTGCCTTTTTGAAATGTTGTCTAACTAACTAGTTCATGACGGGGGAACCAATGGCATTCCAGAAGTTGTTGGAATCCAACTCCCATTAGCCTGAGACAGCATAGCTGGTGGTCAGGAATGATAGAATCTGGAGTCCAACAACATTTCCCACCATATTAAATTGTTTCCAGTCTTCCATGCTTATCCTGTTGGGGGCACTGTTGACTTCATTGGGTGGTAGGCCACAAGAGGTCAGGTTTCTAGGTTCTATCATGGCTGTTCTACTTTATAGAGAATAGTCCTTGCTTTTAAGTACTGTCCAAGTCAAGTAGCAGTAATAGAGGACTTCAACTATCTAAACTAGAAATGAACTTTGTTCAGAGCTATCCACTTCTAAATTTTACCATCTAGTCTGTGATGTTTCACCAACCTTATACTGAGTCTGCATGTGGGTCTTAATTCTATCTTGCAGAGTTATTCTGCATTAAATAGGGGAAATCACCCATGTTCTTAGATGACCCTACACAGAGTATAGAAATTAAATATAATGAACTTGAACTATTAACACAGACAAGCTGGTAAAATGTGGGCTAGACAATGTGACTGTTAGGTGGATTTGTAATTGGTTGACCAGCCAAACCCAAAGTGTGCTCAACAATGATTCCTCTTCATCCTGGAGAGAAGTGACAGTGGGGTGCCACAGGGTTCTGTCCTGGGCCCAGTGCTATTCAACATCTTCATCAATGACCTGGATGAAGGAGTAGAAGGCATGCTTATCAAATTTGCAAATGACACCAAATTAGGAGAAGTAACTAATATCCCAGAGGACAGGATCAAAATTCAAGAAGACTTTAATAGATTAGAAAGCTGGGCAAAAGCTAACAAAATGAACTTCAACATGGAGAAATGTAAGGTACTGCACTTGAGGTGGAAAAATGAAATGCATAATATAGGATGGGGGACACCTGGCTTAATGTGACTACGTGTAAAAGGGATCTAGGAGTCCTAGTAGACCACAAGTTGAACATGAGTCAACAGTGTGATGCTGCAGCTAAAAAGTATAGTGCATCAATATACAGTATACAATATACAAAATACTTTTATTTAAGCTGCATCAATAAAAGTATAGTATCTAGTTCAAGGGAAGTAATAGTAACACTCCATTCTGCTTTGGTCAGGCCTCACATGGAATACTGTGTCCAGTTCTGGGCACCACAGTTTAAAAAGAATGTTGACAAACTAGACTAGAGCATGTCCGGAGGAGGGCAGCCAAAATGTGAAGGGTCTGGAAGCCATGTCTTATGAGAAAAGACTTAGGGAGCTGGGTATGTTTAGCCTGGAGAAGAGATGGTAAAAAGGTGATATGACAGCCCTGTTTAACTATTTGAAGGGGTGTCATATTGAGGACTGAGCAAGCTTGTTTTCTGCTGCCCCAGAGAGTAGAAAACGAAACAATGGATGCAAGCTACTGGAAAAGAGATTCCACCTGAACATTAAGAGGAACTTCTTGACAGTAAGAGCTGTTCGACAGTTGAACACACTCCCTCAGAGTGTGGTGGAGTCTCCTTTCTTGGAGGTCGTTAAACAGAGGCTGTATGGCCATCTGTCAGGGATGCTTTGATTGTGGTTTCCTGCACAGCAGGGGGTTGGCCTGGATGGCCCTTGTGATCTCTTCCAATTCTATGATTCTATGAAAGCAAGTATAATGTAATAGGCATCACTGAAACCTGGTGGGATGAGTCTCATGACTGGAATATACCCCCTTTGCAGATGGCGCTTTGCACCATCTTGGAGGCAAGGAAGGGGAGGGGCAGCCTCATGCTGGGTGCCCCAACCCCTTCCTGAGGACGCAA
Organism: Phrynosoma blainvillii; assembly: GCA_026167975.1. NCBI lineage: Eukaryota > Metazoa > Chordata > Lepidosauria > Squamata > Phrynosomatidae > Phrynosoma > Phrynosoma blainvillii. The sequence continues at coordinate 9,619,281 of JANUYF010000012.1, read as the reverse complement.
TCAGAGCACCCGTCGTTGCACACAATGGGCACTCCGATTATATCCTTCCAGCTCAGCATCCAGACACGCTGAGCCGGAAGAGACGCCGAAGAGGCGTGCAATGCCTCTTGTGGCGCCCTTTCCATGCCTTGCAGAAGGAGTACTATTTTAACACTCCTTCCAGGGCTGAGGAGTGCGGCAGCCTCGGCCCCAATCCGCGGCTTCTCGGGGTGGCCCATGGCCACCCGTCTGCAGAGGCCCATAGTAACAGAGGGGTAAAACTTATTTCAGAGAAACAGATCATATAGGTAAGGAGGAGGAGTTCTATTATATGTCAAGGATGTTTACACTTGTGAAGAGGTCCAGGACTTAGATCTGATCCTAACTGACAGTGATGACCTAGTTAATGGGGAGGAAGTGGCAGGATACTTAGGTAGGAGAGCCATGTTCTCCTGGAGTTTGTTATACAGTGGAAAGGGGAAGCCAAGAGTAGTTAGAGACATATTCCAGAATTTAAGAAGGCTTATTTCAGAAAACTTAGGAAAATGCTGGGGGAGATCCCATGGACAGAAATACTAAAAGAGAAGAGAGTCCATGATGGATAGGAGTTTCTTAAAAGTGAAATATTGGAAACACAATTTCAAACAGTTCTAGTAAGGAAGAAGATGGGAGGTGTCTAAAGAAACCAGGATTATATGTCCAAAAAAACTTCAGCTGAGCTATATTGCACAAGAAGGGCTGAAAAAATCCATCTGACGAAATACACACTTTTAGAATGGACTCCTGCAGGAGGAAAACTGAAGCACTACAACACCATGCGGCAAGGTTTGAGGAAAGTCACTATTCTCTGCTCCATTTCTGCTGTCTGTGACAAGGATCTAAGACAGGGGTAGGCAACCTAAGGCCCGGGGGCCGGATGCGGCCCCCCGAAGCCTTTGGACCAGCCCCAGGCTGGTTCTGCCACTGCTGCTGTCGCCACCCCCGCCGCCCGCCATGATGATATTGATTATTGTTGTTATTACTTGTTCTTGGGGTTTTCTTGGCAAAATCTCCACAGGGGTTTTGCCATGGCTTTTCTGGGGCTGAGAGAGTGTGCATGCATATTTTTTTTAATTTTTAATTTTTTTAAATATTTTATTTTATTTTATTTTATTTTATTTTTGTTGCTTCGACTCCCCCAATTGTCTGAAAGACAACAACCCGGCCCCCAGCTCAAAAAGGTTGCCTACCCCTGATCTAAGATTTAAAAGGGACTTGTAAAAGAAATGGAAAGGGGGTGGGGAGGAATCACTGAAGAGGAATTCAAAGAAATAGCCAGCACATGTAGAGAGAAAGTCAGAAAAGCTAAATCACAGAACAAGCTCTGGCTAACTAGAAAGGTTAAACACCATAAAAGAGATTTTGGGGGTTATCTCCATAGCAAAAGGAAAAACAAGGAAATGGTAGGACACCTGCAAGGACAAGATGGCAAAATGCTAACTGCGGACAGAGACTTCTACATATGGTAGGAGTCTTTGCTCCACAATTTTGAACATGACTTTGCTTGCATAGGAAATTAGTGCAATGGTTCTCCAATTACTGCAATCTTTTGTGTCTCCTTTTTTATGGATGGGAATATATAGTGACCACTTCCGGTCTGTGGGCCACTGCTTTGTTTTCCATATTTGTTGGCAGATTTTAGTTAAAACTGAACTTGATTCTGTCTCTGTGGATTGTAGCAGTTCTGTTGGGATGTCATCTGTTCCTGGTGATTTATTTTTTTTCCTATTTCTTTGAGTGCTGCTTTCATATCACTTTCCAAAATCTGGGGTTCATCTTCTTAAGTTTCTTCATCTCATGTGTCTTCCTACCTTCACATTTTTTGTATAACTCTTCTGTGTATTCTTTCCATCTTTTTTATTTCATCATATTATGTTCCTCTTCTGATCCTAGAGCACCCCCACCCTTAATTTGAATTTCTATTTAAATTGATTTCACCTATTTTGCCTTTTTGTCCATTCTCTTTTCTTTTGGTAATGTACAAGGAGCCATCTCCACCAACTGTTAGCACAAAAAAGCTTGAGGTGAGAGGTATGGCCCCCACACCCAGGCAATACACAGATTAATCCACAGGCAGCAAGGAAAAAGTAGTAGGGTCAGAGTCAGGTAGAAGCCATTATTCCAAAAGCAGCAGCTGAAGAGCCAAATGACCAGAAACCAGTAGAGAAGCAATGGAGGACCAACATTTAAGTTTTGAAGAGAGCAGGAATGGTGGGTCCCAGGTGGGCCATCAGTCTGATTCATCAGGTGTTATGGTTCTTGTTAGCTGTGGTAGCTAAGTAAAAGCTCCACGTTGAGGTGCAGTGTACCTTTGAATCCCAATAATTGGATGACAAACATAAGAAGGTAGCTAGTGTTTTCCTGCCTTGTTTGTTCACTTCATAAAGGGGTATACAGCTAATGACTCAGGAAGTTAGGACGTTGCACTGTGTATATTTAGTCTGATCAGCCATGCTCTTCTTATGTTCTTAATGGTGTGACATAAATCTACCTCTAAAAGCGGTTCACGTGTGCACTGTGAAGCCTAAATGTTTTCATTTTGTAAATCTACTTTTCTTTCTATTTCTCGATGATTGTTTCTCCTGGAGCAGGAGATGCAAAAAAACTTCAGCATGAATGTAACACAGGTCAGAAACTCAAAATGGAGAATAGTCCTCAGGATGTCTTCCAGCTTGATCTGGACCATGAGCTCCATTGCACTCAGATCTCAGCCTACAACCACAAGGTAAAGAGACTGTTGCATTCACTCATACAGTCATGTAATCTAGATAAATCCAGATTTTCTCTCTAATTTGTCTAAAGTATGTATCATGCCACCCAGTTCTCCAAGTGGTAGAAAGTCTCAGGGTGCCTATTCACAGAGTCAGTTTCTTTGATAGGAAAGAATACTGGAGACCAGTCTTTCTGTTGTTGTTGGTGGTGGTGGTGGTGTGTGAAGGCACTTTGAGAAATATCATAATGGCATGCTGATATGAATTACTACACCATGGAGTACTCCTGTTCAGAGTTCCAGACAACCAAGCCCTTTTTGTGGATACTTCATTGCAGGCTCCACATGCTCAGTTTTCCATTTTTTTCTGGAAATGTGGTACTAGGCAGTTGTCTCAGAAGAGAAATTTCAGCAGGTATTTCTTAAACCACAATACTCACCCAAAGAGATGAAAAAACAGATCAGCAAGGCATGACTGATTGTTGTTGTCATTGTGTGCCTTCAAGTTGTTCCCAATTTGTGGCAATTTATGGTAAACTTATAATGGGGCAGACACCACTACCACCATGCTCTGACCTGCTCTGACTTATGTAGACCTTCCTTCCAATCCTGACCTGTTACTGTTAGGGTCACTGATATCCTTTTTCTTATTGAGATTTTAGCCTCTCTCTTGGGAGAGAAAATGTCCTTGTTTTCTTCTGGAAAGGATGGGTACTAGTGTGGCACTGTGTATCTTCACCTTAGAGAAAACTAGGGGCCAGAACAGACAGGCAGGAAAAAGTGGCTCAATCCTGCTTTTTCCCAAAGCGGATCAAAAGCCTGCTGTCCACATGGCCCACTCTCAAGGTGAGCCAAATATGCATAGGCCAACTACATGGTGTGGGATCAAGCTGCACTGCTGGGTAATTTTTTGTTGTTGTTGCCTCTCCATCATACATGTGCATTGTCACACACCACCTGCAACCTCCAAGTACCTCCCATGTCCACCTAGATGTCATCTCATTGCATGGCTGCCCCTTTCATTGGTCACACAGTCACACATGTGATGCTCCACCAGTGCAGAGCATTGGTGCATCAAGTGTGCGAGTGATACATTGGCAAAGCAAAATAATGGAGTCCTTCCCTACATGCCCTCCCTTCATCCAATGCCCCTCATTGGACTGTCTAGTTTGGGTATATTGTAATTGCATCAATTGGAATTGGCGCACTTTCATTTCTTTGCTTTGCCACAGCCCCTCACTCTTGTCGGTGTGTTTATTCACAGTGAAGATACACATTTTCTGGGCTAAGCTGGAATATATCACCTTCTTCTTTCTCTGTTTTTTAGCCCCAGAGCACAGCTTTGGTCTGGTTTCCAGCCACTTTTGATGCCTGAATCATCTAAATGCCCCACCTTCATAGCAAAGATAAGATCACAACAGACTATACACATGAGAGCCAGCATACTGTAGTGGTTTGAGCACTGGAGTCTGAATCTGGGGATCAGGGTTCAAATCCCCACTGGGTGACCTTGAGCAAGTCACAGTTTCTCAGCCTCAGAGGATGGTGATGCCAAACCCCCTCTGAAGAAACTTACAAAGAAAACTCTGATAGGTTTCCCTTAAAGTCACCTCAAGTCGGAAACAACTTGAAGGCACACCAGCAACACTAAAATATACATCAGGTATACTGAAACAATCGATTAATGGGAAAATTAATTCATAAACAATCAAGCCATAAATCAAATTACACTTGGATTGTATAGCATCCTGGGAAAAGACAAAACTGGCTGGAACCCTGAACAGAAGTATTCATATCTCCAAGCAATGTAACTGTCCGTTCTTAGCAGACTCAGCTCTCTGTGTAGCCAGTAAACCAGCCAATTGTTGCAATTAAGAGTTTATTGAAGAACACAAAGACAGTAATCCACCAGACTACGTTTAAGCCAGAACTAACCCCCCCCCCACCAGCAAGCACCTAATTAAACCCCACTGACTAATTGCTCCACCCCTCCTTTCATGGCGCTAAAACTAGCACCCACCTACAATTCCCACAGCTAGCCATTCCATCATTCCACCTTATCAGTTACACACCCCTCCTATTCCCAGGCCCAGCTAACTCCACACTGTTCCAACCTCCTCCCACCAGCAATGCATTCCAAGAGGCCCAGTTTCCCAAAACAACCTCAGACTCATCACCTCCCATCCCCCAAGCTATTCACAGCCCGTTATGCCTGAAACCTATGCTACTACCCTAAGCCCACTATTAGCCCCACCATCATCTCCACCAAACAAGCCATAACCTGGCAGAACATATGCACACAGGCATAGTTCTGACAGTAACAAAACAGCAACAGCAAGGTGCCTTTCTGCAGGTTCATTTGCACCATGAAGAAACTGTATCTCAGCTGCACTCCCAGCTGGAAGTGAACTATGGAAAACACTGGGATGAAATCAACAACAAGAAGAGAGTGATAGTCAGCCAGACATTGAAGAATAATTCTCATCCAAATCTGACTGGCTATTTCATAGAGGTAAGAGGAGCAGGTATGATAATGCTGTCTCTGAAGAAAAGAATACTATTGTAAAACATGAGATTACCACTAAACATGATGATTTTAGATTTATAAAGCTGATACCAAGAGCTAGCTTTTCTTGGTCTTGATCTTGGTCTAATGGTGACATGGCAGGAGATCATCAGCAACTGGAAAAGCTGCTTTTTGTGCTACAACTCCCAGAGCCCTCCAGGCAGCACAGCCTGTAGCCAGATTCTGGGACCTGTAATCTAAAAAGTTTCCATGCTTTTTACACTGACAGATTGAGATTTTGTTCAGATACTCTCTTCTGAGTAAGCCATGTTGCATCATCAGCAGAATCAAGTGATACAGATTGTGAAGAACTGTACCAATTCAGATTACAAATAGGGGATTTTTGTTTGTGGTGGGGGGAGGGGTAGTATTCAAATTTTGTGCATGCATAAAACTATCAGAAGCATTAAAGCTGGAACTTAAGTCTTTGAAATGTTGGTTTTCTGTGCTGAAAAGGTTTTGTCATTGCTGCTTAATTGTGTAGTAGTGCTCAATAATACATTCCCACACTGGGACCAGTGTTAACAGTCCAGCAAATACTATTTCAGTATCTGTTTAGTTAAAGTGGCATAATATTGTGTACCTTGGTTTGGGTCTAAATCTGATGGCAATCTTATGCAATGATTCAGTGTTCATACTGTTTTCACAAAAGGCCATAGCACTCTTCAGGCATGGAAAGAAAAACTAGGGAGAGCAGAAAACAGACAGATAGCTGCAACACTCCAAAAAGCATGGGAAGTCAGTTGCAATCCTGCTCATAGTTTACAATAGGAGCAATTGTTAGGCATCTAGCTAAAAGACTGCCAGTTGATAGCACCCCACATCTTTAACATGCTCTAACACATCCTATTGCATCCCAGCACCATCCAGGTATGTTTGATAATGGGATCATGATCTCCAGTCTCTCCCACTTTTGTCTTCCGGTTGGAGAGGGCACTGGTTTAGACGGAGTAAGATTGGGCTCTGATCTAAACTTCCCAATATCATGCAGTATTTGAAAGAAAATACACCAAACAAAATCTTCTTTAAGTATAAAGAAGACAGAAGAACCCAGGAAGGTCGGGTGCTTATCCCAGCTCCTCAATTAACCAATTATTACAGATAAAAACACAAAGGGGAGATGGATGAGACAGAGGAAACTGGGGGAAAATCCTGCGCAGGAGGGATAGCTTTGCTAAACTGGCCTACCAACCTACTTAATAAAATACAAATAATAGCAACAAAATGCTGGACAAACTATACTGAAGGAGCCTAAAATCCAAGACAAAGAATTTCCAATGGAAAATCCCTTTGGAACAAGATTACTTGCATGTACGTTTGAGAAGGAGGACAAAGGACTGTAAAGATAAGGAAAGTTTGAAAGAGATGTGAAGAGACGCGGAAAGATAAGGGAGAGAGCTACACCACTAAAATATATAGAGTAAAAGGAAAACAAAGAAAAAGTGGGACGATAACAAAATAGATCAATTTAATCGATCCAAACCTGTAAGGAGATCGAAATCCTCAAATCTGCGTGGAAAAGCTGAGAGCGGAGAGTGGAGGGAGAGGAGACCTGCTGGAAGGCTGTGGCTACGTGGAGCAACTCCAGTGTAAGGAGGAAGAAATAGGAAGCAAGGAGACCAACGTCATCAAGAGGAGTCAAGAGGAGTGGTCCCACAAGCCCAGCTATCTGGTGTTGCTACAAAGAATAAGAGACCAGGAAAACAGAAATGCAAGCAGTGGAGAATGATAAGAAATGAATAAAATAAGAAAATAAAGCCAAGAAAACAGTTCAAAGACAATAAGATCTAGAATAGAACTAATTCATCATAAATAAACTTTTTGAATCAAAGAAGCAGAAGGACAAATTAGAGGACCAGAATTCAGTGAGAAAAGAAGTCAATATAAGAGTGGACTGGCTGAGAAAGAGGAAGAAATTTGAATGACAATTACAACAACCAATTAATAGGATATTTAGTGGATGGCAGCAGTTACGAGACTGCAAGCTGCAAAAATTCAAGCACAAGCTCAAGCTCAACAACAAAGGAGATCATCGTTACAGGCAAATAAAATGCTGGAATCAAACATGATGATTTTGGAGGAAATTAAGAAGATAAGATCAGAAATGAAAAAAGATAAGGCTGAATTGAGACAAGACCTGAAAGACACATGGGAAGAACTGAAAAAAGATATAAAGATAGAGGTGAAAGAAGTAGTAAACGTGGTAGAGAAATTAACAGCGGAATTAGCACAAGCCAAAACAAAGATAAATGAATTAGAAAAACAAAATGAACTAAAAGCTGAACTTCAATATTTAAAGAAAAAATAGATTAGGGAGACGGAAGAAAGAAGACTGAATACAAAACTAGAGAAAGATGTTTAAAAATCAGAGGATTAAGTGAACAGAAGGATGAGAATCTATATGAGAGATTAAGATCATTAAAAAAAACAATAAATTGGGTTCTCTTTTTGTCTCTGCCTCTGAAAAATGAAAGAAAGGAATGGCAATATATATAAAGGACACAATAGAGGCAAAAGAGCTATTTGTTGATAACAATGGCCACTTTATTGGTTTAGAAATTAAATGGGAAAACTTATCTGTATTGATTATAGGTGTATATGCTCCCTTAGAAAATAAAAGTAAATTTTATGGCAAACTTTTAGCCAGAGTAATGGAACACCCACATGAAAACATCATAATGTTGGGTGATTGGGATGGAGTTATGGACCCCTCATTAGATAAAAAGACTAAGGGTAAACTAAAATCAACTCAAGGTAAATTGCCAAAATCTTTTTTCAATATGATAGAGATGTTAGCAGTGGAAGAAGTTTGGAGATATAAATATGGACAAATAAAAGATTTTACTTTCTATTCCACCCCTCACAACTCCTGGTCTAGAATAGATATGATCTTAACCTCAGAATTAATAAAAACAAAAATAGATAAAATAGAAATCTTACCGAAAGTTCTGTCAGACCATTGTCTTGTAAAGATGTCCTTGAAAAAAAGAAAAAGAGACCACTCCTGGAGACTAGAAGAAACACTTTTCAGGGATGAGAATATAATACAAAAAGCTAAAGAAAACCTTAAAAGTTTCTTCATAGAAAATATGACAGGATATAAATACAGTCTGGGAAACCAGCAAGGCTGTAATGAGGGGCTTCTTCATTAAACAAAGTTACAAAAAGAGGGGGGGGAAGAGAGGAGAAACACCATAAAATTCAACTGCAGCTAAAGACAATAGAAAATCAATTAAAAGAAAATCCCGGCAATAAGAAATTAAAAGCGTAGACAAAGATACTTCAAAAACAAATATCCTTGATGCTAACCGAAGAAATGGATAAAAAACTAAAATTTATAAAACAGAAACAATTTGAATTTGCAAATAAACCTAGCAAATGGATGGCGTTAAGATTGAGGGAAGAGAAAAAGAAGAGGTTAATAACTAAGATAAAAGATAAAGGGATCATATACACTAATCAAAAGGATATAAAAAGAAGTTTCTATGAATACTTTAATAAAATCTTTAAGAAAAAAACAACACTAGAGAAAGATCAAATGGAATATATAGAAAGACAAAATATTCAAGGACTAAGAAAAGAAGAAATAAAAGAATTAAACCAAGAAATAACAATTACAGAAGTAAAGGATGCAATTAAAGAGATGAAACTTTTAAAATCACCAGGCCCTGATGGACTTAGTGCGATATACTATAAAAGTTTAGCTGATATATTAGCTCCTAAGTTACAATTGTTAATAAATAGAATAAGGGATGGGAGAATACCTGAATCGTGGAGAGTGGCAAATGTTGCTCTGATTTTGAAAGAAGGTAAAGATGAATTAGAGATGGGAAGCTATCATCCAATATCACTTCTGAATGCCAATTATAAGATATTTGCCAGTATTTTGGCAAAAAGAATAAAAAAGAGGCTAATGGAATGGATCCACCCAGATCAGGGAGGTAGAGAGATTAGTGGGAAAAGGATCCTTTTATAAATGGGTCAAAGCATTGTATACAGAACAAACGGCACAAAGTCGTAAATGGAGAAAGAACACAACAATGTAAAATTCAATAAAGGATACATCAAGGCTGCCCACTTTCCCTTTTGTTATTTATATTAACTTTGGAAATTCTCTGTAATGCAACCAGAAGAGATAAGAAAATATCAATGGTTAAAACAAAAGGATATGAGACCAAATTAAGAGCGTATGCAGACAACATGGTTATATACCTATCTGATCCATTAGAAAATATACAACATTTGCTAGAGACTATTAGAGAGTATGGGAGATGTTCAGGATTTAAAATAAATACAGAAAAAACCAAAATCCTTATGATGAATATGACACATAAGGAAAAAGAACTATTTAATACAAAATCAGGTTTTAAAATAGAAAAAACAGTAAGATATTTGGGAGTCATGTTTTCAGTAGTGGACTCAGATTTATTCAAAAATAATTATGAGACCACATGGAAAAAAATAAATATAAAATTAAAGAAATGGAAGAACCTACATATATCACTACTGGGCAGAATATCGGCCATAAAGATGTATGTGTTACCTAAAATGATGTTCTTTTTCCAGACTATTCCAATAATTATGAATGACATCCCATTCAAAAACTGGCAAAAAGATATAATACATTTCACATGGGCCGGAAGAAAACCTAGGATTAAAACAAAAATTCCACAAGACACACCCGAAAGAGGTGGACTCAGCCTTCCGAACCTAAAATTATATTACTATGCTTGTATTTTAGAATGGGTGAAGGAATGGTTAAGACTCACTGACAGGAGACTATTGTATTTGGAAGGAGTCAACAATGTTTATGGTTTTCATGCTTATCTATACTATGACAAAGTAAGGGCTAACAAGGAATTTAGAAATCATTACATTAGAAACATTCTATGGAAAGTCTGGGAAAAATACAAGCAAAGGATAAACAGAGGTATTCCACTAACTACATCTCCAAAGGAGGCTTTACATAGAAATGATGAAATGGTAAAAAATAAATGGATAACATATGAAGAATTATTGATTAAAAAAAAATAGGAAATGGAGATTAAAAATGGTAGAAGAATTTAAAAAGGAAGGAACAAAAATGAATTGGTTTTTACACAGACTGCTTAATGAAAGATACATGATGGATCAAAAAACTTGTGGAATAACATCAGCAGACAGTGTAATAGAAAAAATACTGTTAAAGGAAACTGATCACCCAATATCAAAGATATACAAGGCTTTACTCAAATGGGAAACAGAAGAAGAACAAGTAAAGGAATGCATGATTCACTGGGCGCAAGACCTGGATAGACCTATATATATATGGAAGAATGGGAAAAGATATGGAAATCTAAAATAAAACATACCCTGAATTTTAATATGAAAGAAAATTTACAATTCAGATGGTATCTTACACCAGTGAAATTAGCGAAATTCAAAAAATATAATAACACTAAATGTTGGAAATGTTGAAAATATAGGGGTACATTCTACCACATGTGGTGGCTTTGCCCAATAGCAAAAAGATATTGGGATAAAATACACAATGAAATCCAGGAAATTCTTCAAATAGAATTTGAAAAGGATCCAAAACTATATTTATTGAGAATAACTGGAGAAGATCTTGAGAAAAGATATGGGAAAGTAATCTTTTATATGTTGACAATGGCAAGAATAACTTATGCCACAACCTGGAAGGATAATAAGTCACCAAAAATAATAGAATGGTATTTGCGACTTTTAGATTATATTGAAATGGATAAATTAACTTATATGCTTAGAAACAAAGAATGCACCACAATAATAGAAAAGATCCATTCACTATACAAAATTTAGCATAACGTTAATGGGAATGTGGTACTCCAGACAAATTAAATATATTTAGGAGAAAACATAACTATGATAAAAACAAAATAATTAAATATATACAGATACAATATGTTATATATAAACACACTTTTTTTTTATTATTATTATTATTATTATTATTATTATTATTATTATTATCATCATATATACAAATACAACAAAGGGTCATAAACCTTGATATGGGTAATATAAATAGTGAAAAATGGAAACAAAGTGGAAACAAAGAAAAATGATGTAATATTTTAGATATAGGCTATGGGAAGGTTTTTTTTAAAGACATAAGACATAAGAAAGAACTTTAGAAATGAAAAATGGACGAGTTGTATGTATTGTATATAATGATATGAAATAACTGTCTGGGATTAATTTTTAAAAAAAGATAATGGGATAATGGTTATCAAGAAGAATGCCAGGTTTTGGAAGGCTGTTCCACCATGGTCTTGCAGAGACCAGACTGTTTTACTTCCAATTTTGTGTATATAAACACAATATATAAACCTGCCTTATCCTTGCCTTTTCAGCTCCTAGTTCAGGTTGCTGAAAAACAAGTGGATTACAGGACTCAGCTGCAGCACTCCCATAGCACACAAAGCTACACAGAAAGTAGCACACACTTCAAAGTGCATTATAACAACCACATGCCCTTTGTAGCAGGACTGCAGTGGAAAGATATGTCACGACATTCCCTGAAAAGATGGGAAGGTAAGCATCCCCTACCCACGGGGGGGGGGGGGGGGGGGGGGGAGAGAGAGAGAGAAATGTCTGTGGCTGGAAAAGAAGCCACTGTTGGGAATTTGAAGAGGATTTTTTTAATGCTTTGAGAGCCAGGGCACTATACTGGTTAGAGTGCTGAATGAAGACTTTGCAATAGTCTACACAGAACTTTGAAATCACAGGAGCTGCATCCACACTACAGAAATAAATAATCCAGGCTGACACCACTAACTGCCCTGGCTCAATGGTATAGAATTCTGGAAATTGTAGTTTTGTGAGACATTTTGCCTTCCCTGCCAGAGAGCTCTGGTGCCACAACAAACTACAATTCCCAGAATCCCAAAGCATTGGGCCATGACAATTAAAGTGGGGTCACCCTGGATTATTTCTGAAGTGTGGATGCAGCCAGGGTGGCCTTGGGCAACTGTCTCCCTCCCATGCCCTTTCATCCTTCAGTACCTCACAGAATTGTTGTCAGGATGAAGTGGTGGGAAGAAATGTTATGCACACCAGATTGAGCTCACTGGGAGAAAAGCAGGCTGTAAATGAAACAAAATGAAAAAATAATAAATTAAGTAGAACAACTTATAAACTTTTCAAATATATTACAACCAATCCCCAAACACATCCAGCCCTTTGAATAGAGGATTGTTCCTGGGGGGGGGGGGGGGGGGGGACAACACATGGCTACATTAGAGAATGGAGTCAACTCATGATATTTTGCTGCCTTGGATGAAGTATAAAGTTTAAAAGTTTAAAGCATAAATCCAATGTTCCACATGCAGATGCCACCTTGCAAGATGACTGAACCTTATTCCTCTACTGGTAAGGTACCTTGGAGGGCACAGGGTAGCTGTGGAGCACCTTTACCCCTCCTCTCTTCGCACTTGATGGCTTCTCCTTCCCATCTCTCAGGAACTGCTCAATGAGACAGAAGTCTCACTTTGCGGTACAGAAAGGCTAACTCTGATAAAGAAGACACTTAAGATGGTCAAGCAGTACTAAGAGACACAGATTAGTTTTCCTTTCTTCCTAGGTACATTCAACATGGATACACCTTGGTTGTACCTTTATGCAGCTCACAAATTACAGCAGCTACAACGTTCAGCATATTTAGCCACTGTTGAGTTAAGTGCTGGGAAAGCCTTCAGTGTCAAGGGGCTTGTGGTGGAACTCTTCTGGAAAGACAAAGGTGATGAGAAAGAAGGGAGGATTCGAATCAACACACCAACAGTCACCTACCTACGGGTTAGTTGTCGTGCCTTGGTGCAATTCAGGAATGGGCAATGTGCTGTTCAGGAGGTCAACATGCCCCAAAATGACCTAGAAGAAAGGCTTCTCTTGGGACTAAAATGGCCCCCCAAAAGGCCCCCAAAATGGTGGCCATGTCCCACACAACTCTAAAGGACATGTGGGGGACAAAAATGTATTCATTCATTTGCTGAGTGGGTGCAATGGGAGGATGCTGCCCTCCAAGGTCTCCTGGAGGGCTGATATTCCCCTCTCCCCAGCCTTCCATAATTGTCCATTTCTGGTGTAATGCTTTTCAATCATGTACAGCTGTAGATTCCATGTTATTTAGAGAAGTTGGTATATACTGTGAAAAAGTGGGTGTCAGAAAGGAAAAATTTAGATAGGTTTAACTTGTCCATCAGAAAAAAAAATGTCTCTCCAACTTCAACTTTTGTGTCAGACACCTGATGAAACATCTAGCAAATGTTTACCAACCATTGCTACTGGCAAGAAAGAATAGGCTGGTGCTTACACAAGGCCAGGCCTTTTTCCTAACAACACTCTGGCTTTAGAATGCTCTCCAGAGCAAGGCTGGATTGGCTCTCTCCCCAATGAACTTAAAATATGGTGTAAAAATTCCACCAATCTCCCACTTGCCAGTGAATTTTAATATTGATTGGGTTGTTTGTTGTTGTTTTTTTAAAAAAACATAATGTTCTTAGTTTTTTGTGGGTTTTTCAGGCTGTGTGGCCATGTTCTAGAAGAGTTTCTTTCTGATGTTTCGCCAGCATCTGTGGCTGGCATCTTCAGAGAATACTGGAATGCAAGAGAGTGGGTCTATATATACTGTGAGACCCTGGGTAGGGAGAAGTGATTCCCATGTAAACTGTGTATTGTTCTGTGTTGAATAGGTATTGTTCTGTGTTGAATAGGTATTGTTCTCTTGTTAATGGCATGGCTTCAGGGTGGGAGGATATGCAATCCAGGATATTGTCTGCTATTCCCATGTAAACTGTGTATTGTTCTGTGTTGAATTGGTATTGTTCTGTTGTTAATGGCATGGCTTCAGCGTGAGAGGATATGCAATCAAGGATATTGTCTGCTATTGTCTGCTGGGAAAGCCCCTGACCCTGGTTGGTTTCCCATTTGCATTTGCTGAGTGCTGGTTTTCTTATTTTGTAGGACTAGTAGCCAAACCTTGTTTACTTTAAGGGTTTCTTTTTTCCTGTTGAAGTTATCCAAGCATTTGTGGATTTTGATGGCTTCCCTGTGCATTCTGACCTGATAGTTGTTGGCATGGTCCAGAATTTCAGTGTTTTCCAACAGCATTTTATGCCCAGGATAGTTTATAATGTGTTCTGCTACTGCTGATTTTTCTGGCTCGCCCAGTCTGCAGTGTCTCTCATGTTCTTTGACTCATGTTTAGACACTGTGTTTGGTGGTCCCTATGTAGACTTGTCCGCAGCTGCATTGTATGCGGTAAACTCCTGCAGCTGTGAGAGGGTCTCTCCTGTCCTTCGCTGAGCACAGCATTTGTTGGATTTTCTTGGCTGGTTTGTAAACCATTTGGAGGTTGTGTTTCCTCACCACTTTCCCTATTCTGTCTGTGACTCCTTTGATATATGGTAAAAATACCTTCCCTTTGGGTGGTTGCTCGTCTTCTCTCCTCTGGGTTTTCCTGGGTCTGGCAGCCCTTCTGATGGCTGAGCTGGAGTAACCATTTGCCTGTAGAGCCCGGTCTAGGTGCTTCAGTTCCTCTTCAAAGAAGTGGGGTTCACAGATGCGTTTTGCCTGGTCTACCAGTGTTTTTATTGTGCTTCTTTTTTGTCCTGGGTGATGGTTGGAGTTCTTGTGCAGGTATCTGTCTGTATGTGTAGGTTTTCTGTATACTGTGTGACCCAGACGTTGGTTTGGTTTGCGGATGACTAGGACATCTAGGAATGGCAGTGTTCCTTCCTTTTCTTTTTCCATAGTGAATTGGATATTAGGGTGGATATTGTTCAGGTGATTCAGGAACACAGCCAGATCTTCTTCTCCATGGCTCCAAATGGTGAAAGTGTCATCCACATAGCGGAACCAAGTTGTGGGCTTTTTCGGTGCTGTTTCCAGGGCTTGTTTTTCAAAGTGTTCCATGTAAAAGTTTGCTATCACCAGGCTTAGAGGGCTTCCCATTGCTACCCCATCTCTCTGCTCGTAGAATCCATTGTCCCACTGGAAATAGCTTGTGGTGAGGCAATGTTCAAACAAGGCTGTGATGTCCTCTGGAAAAATTTGTCAGATGAGTGTCATGGTGTCCATTATGGGGACTTTGGTGAACAGGGAGACCACATCGAAGCTAATTAGTATGTCTCCGGGTTTAAGTTCAAGGTTATTGATTTTTCTTATGAAGCGAGTTGAGTCCTTGATGTAATGGGGGGTTTGCCCTAAATGGGTTTGTAATTGTGTGGCCAGAAACTTGGCCAAATCATATGTGGGGGATCCAATGGCACTCACTATGGGTCGGAGTGGAATGGAATTCTTGTGAATCTTGGGAAGTCCATACAGTCTTGGTGGGAGAGCCTCAGATTTACACAAACTTTGTCTTGTGGTTGGCTGAATTGAGGAGTTTTTGATCAGGGTGTTTGTTTTCCTGGTGATTTTGTTGTTTGGGTCTTGTTTCAGTTTTTTGTATATTGTAGGATCCAGGAGTTCCCTGATTTTTTGTTTGTATTGTTCTGTTTCCATGATTACTGTGGCATTGCCTTTGTCTGCTGGGAGAATGATGATTTCTGGGTCTGAATTGAGGTCCTTGATGGCTTTTCTTTCTTTTCTGGTTATGTTGCTGGGAGGTGGTTTTGCCTTGCACAGGATCCTTGCTGTTTCTCCTCTTATCTCTTCCGCTTCCTCCTCTGGGAGATGGTGGAGTGCAGATTCTACCTGGGCAATGATGCCTTCAACAGGGATTCTGGTGGTGGTTACTGCAAAATTGTTTCCTTTGGCCAGGATAGATGTCTCCTCTTCTGAAAGTTGCCGCTGTGAAAGTTGATTGTCCGTGATGTATCCAATGAGGGTTTCAGCTGGTGCTTTTGGCATTTGTTGAATTTCTGTTTTTGTCTTTCTGTGTGGTCAAACTTAATATCCCACATAGACCATAAGATTAAAAGAGGCATAAGCGGAAGATATAATTTCTGGTTTGCAGTTACAAAGAAATACAAAGAGAAATACTGGGGCAATAGTCCAGGTTTAGCCCCCTTTTCATGTAGCCAACAGCTCAAAGATTGTTGGAATAAGATTAGTAATAACTGTGACAATACATGTGTTGTTAAATTGAGACTCAAAAATTTAAGAAATAAACCAAGGTAAATTACCAAAGAGTTTCTTCGAATTGCAAGAAAGATTATCCCTGAAGGATACCTGGAGAGTTTTATATAACAATGCCAAAGAATACACCTATTTTTCACATTCTCATAATTCATGGTCAAGAATCGATATGTTTATGACTTTGACATTATTACGTAATAGAGTACACAAAATACAAACACTACCCGCAATCTGGTCTGACCATAATCCAATAATTATGAGCTTAAAGAATGGCCTAAAAGAATTTAGGTGACGTTTAAATCCTAATCTTTTGAAAAATGAAAATATAGTGTTAGAAGCAAAGAAACAACTGCAATTATTTTTTCAACAAAACTTAAATAAGGAAACACCAATTAACATAGTTTGGGATACCTCAAAGACTTATATGAGGGGGGGTTTCTTAAAAAGGGGGAAAGAAACTAAAAGGAAGAGAGAAAGTCAAACAAAGAAATTAGAACAAGATATAAAGATGAAGGAAGAAGAATTTAAAAAATCCCTGACAATCGAGAATAGAGAAATAGAGAAAATTTAAAAATGATTTATATATTTTGCGAAAACAAATATCAATATTGTCAGCAGAAGAAATTCAAAAGGAAGTAAAATATTTAAGACAAAAAGATTTCTAATTCGCAAATAAACCAAGGAAATTCTTAGCCTATAGACTAAAGAAAGAGCAAGAGAAGAGATTTATATTGGAATTAAAAGAAGGGAACAGGATATTCTCGACCCAAGATCAAATTAAAAGAATACTTTTTGATTATTACTCTAATTTATATAAAGAAGGGAAAAAAACAATGGGAAAAAATAAATAAAATAATAAAATATTTAAATCAGCATAAACTACCCATAATTTTAAGTAACCAAAGTGAGGAATTAGACAAAAAAATTACTCTTCAGGAATTGTTGAATACATTATTGAAGGGAGGTAAATCACCAGGCCCTGATGGATTCATTTCTGAATATTATAAAACCTTCTCTAACCAATTAGCCATTCCATTACTAGAAATTATGAATGGTCTGTTAGAAGGTAAAATCCCTCATTCATGGTCGCAAGCAAATATTTCGTTAATCCTGAAAGAAAATATAGACAGATCAAATCCTAAAAATTATAGGCCGATTTCTCTTTTAAATTGCGATTCCAAAATATTTACTAATATCATGGCTAATAGACTAAAAAATTGGCTAAAAAATTGGATAAATGAGGACCAAGCAGGATTGCTTCCAGGCAGAATGATCAAAGATAATACCAGGAATTTAATAAATTTAATTGAATATCATAATAAAAACATAGATAAAAACTGGCAATTTTTTTATGACATCAAAAAAGCATTTGACAATTTAAATTGGACATTTATGCAAAGTACACTAGAGAAATTAGAAATAAGCCACAACTTTTAAAAATGGATAGGAATGATCTACCAAAACCAAGAAGCTAAAATATTAGTTAATGGAGAATCAACAAAAAGTTTTAAAATACAAAAGGGGGTAAGACAGGTGTCCTCTCTCCCCATTATTATTATGTGTTTTGAAATTTTATTGGGAAAAATTCAAGAGGAGAATAAGATACAAGGAGTTAAATTAAAAATATGTAATTTAAAGTCAAAGCTTTTGCTGATGACTTAATGGTCTCAATGGCAAATCTGAATGAAGGGATAGATAGTTTGATTGAGACAATGAATAAATATGAGAAATTGACTGGATTAAAAGTAAATAAAGAAAAAACTTCAATGTTATTGATGAATTTGACAAAGGAGGGGAAAAAAGAGTTAAGAGATAAAACCAACTTTCATGAAAGCAAAATGATAAAATATTTAGGGATAAATTTTAAAATAAAGAATTCAGATCTATTTAAAAATAATTATGAAAATAAATGGAAGGAAATTAGAAATGATCTAAACAGATGGAAAAAATTAAGTTTATCATTATTAGGTAAAATTGCAACTATAAAAATGACTATACTTCTGAAAATGTTATTTCTATTTCAAAACATACCTATTATGATAAACAATAAACCATTCCAAAAATGGCAAAGTGATTTATCTAAATTTATATGGGGAGGTAGAAGATCTAGGATAAGGATGAAATTACTGCAAGACACTGTGGAAAGAGGAGGAATGGGTCTACTGGATTTGAAGACATTATTATGCGTGCAGTCTTTACTGGCAAAAAATGGACTGGATAAAGCTTGATAAGGAAAAAAATCTAAAACTAGTAGGTTATGACAATGTCTATGGTTGAATGGCTATTTAATTTATGATAAAATTAAAATTCATAAAGAATTCAAAGATCATTATTTAAGAAGAGCCTTGCTGAGGGTCTGGTGCAAAGTTAAAAGTAAGTGGAAAGATAACATACCATTGTGGACCGCAGTGAATGAAGTCGCCTTAAGGCAGGGGTAGGCAACCTTTCCCCTTTAAGGGGCGAGGGACTTCAGCTCCCAGAATCCCAGGAGCTATTGGCCAACATGGGACTATTGGCCAACATGGCTGAAGCTTCTGGGAGCTGAAGTCCCTCGGCCCTTAAAGGGGAAAGGTTGCCTACCCCTGCCTTAAGGGATAATAAATTAGGTAAAAATAATTGGCTTACATATCGTGATTTACTATTAGTCTCGAAATAAAAACACAAGAACAATTGAATTCAGAAGGCTACAAATGTAATTGGTTTGCTTATAGGCAAATAAGAGAGCATTTCATAGTTGATAAAAGAATTACCGTATTTTCCGGCATATAAGATGACTGGGCGTATAAGACGACCCCCAACTTTTCCAGTTAAAACATAGAGTTTGGGATATACTCACTGTATAAGATGACCCCTCTTTCCAACACACACCAAATAAAAAATTTTAAAAATTAGATTTGATTTCAATATGGTAATTTTAATTCAAATGCTTATGACATGCAGGTACTTAGCAGGAAAACTGTCACTTATAAACACAACAAACTACAGCTCCCATGTTCCCTGGCATTTATTTCTGCAGTGTGTTTTGGACCTTGCTTTTTTAAAAATAGTCCAGATTTAAATGCTGCTTTAAAAAAATTTTCCATCTACCAGCTATGAGATGTTTGTGGGGAAATGAGGAAGTGTTGGGCAGGAAGGACTAGGTGATGCCTTCTGGGGTATGTACAATGTGCAGCCAAGTAAGTGACCCTGGGCATGTCACACACTCTCAGCCTCAGAGAATGGTAATGGCAACCCCCATTTGAAGAAACATGCCAAGAAAACCCAATGATAAGGTTGCTTTAGGGTCACCATAACTCGGAAAGGACTTGAAGGCACACAAAAACAACAAAAAAATCTGCAGTTGTTTCATAGGTAGTACATGGGAATAGGAGCCAGTATGGTGTAGTGGTTTGAGTGTTGGACTACCCCTCTGGAGACCTGGGTTTGATTCCCCACTCTGCCATGAAACCCACTGGGCGAACTTGGACAAGTCACACACTCTCAGCCTCAGGGGAAGGCAATGACAAACCACCTCTGAGTGGATCTTGCCAAGAAAACCCTTTGATCACCATAAGTCAGGAACAATTTGAAAGCACACAACATACACATATAACCTCCAAGTTAAGGAACTTGAGTCTTCTTTAGATAAATCTTCAAGGGTACTCTCTCTCATTGTGCAGAATTATTTGTTAAAGAACCTATGCCCAAGCAACACATTAACTTTGGCTGCATCTGCATTGCAGAAATTTATTAAAGCAGTTTTACACCGTTTTAAATCCCCTGGCTCAAGGCTATGGAATTCTGGGATGTACAGTTTTGTGAGATACTTACGGTAGCCTTTTCTGTCAGAGAGCTCTGGTACCACAAAGAAAACTGCAGATCCTAGAAGTCCATAGGACGGAGCCATGGCAGTTAGAGCGGTGTCAAACTGCATTATTTCTTCAATGCAGATTCAGGCTGCATCCATACTACAGAACTGGCTTCCTTCTCTTTCTCCCTTCATCCTCATCCCCCTCTTTCTGTCCTTGGCCCCTTTTTCCTTCTCTCTTCATTTGCAAATCTCTCTTTCTTCCTTGGCCCCTTTCTCCCTTCGTTTTCAGACCCCTCTTTCTTCCTTGGCCCCTTTCTCCCTTTGTTTCCAGAACTCTCTTTCTTCCTTAGCCCCTTTCTCCCTCCATTTCCAGACCCCTCTTTCTTCCTTGGCCCCTTTCTCCCTCCGTTTTCAGACTTCTCTTTCTTCCTTGGCCCTTTCTCCCTTCGTTTTCAGACCCCTCTTTCTTCCTTGGCCCCTTTCTCCCTCCATTTTCAGACCTCTCTTTCTTCCTTGGCCCCTTTCTCCCTCCATTTTCAGACCTCTCTTATTTCCTTGCCCCCTTTCTCCCTCCGTTTTCAGACCCCTCTTTCTTCCTTGGACTTTTTCTCCCTTCTCTCTCCATTTTCAGACCCCTCTTTCTTCCTTGGACTCTTTCTCCCTTCTCTCTCTGTTTTCAGACCCCACTTTCTGTCCCTGGCTTCCTTTTCCTTCTCTCCCCACTCCCTGTTCTCATCCTCCTCCTTCTCTACCTGGTGTATAAGACGACCCCCGACTTTTGAGACCCTTTTCCAGGGTCAAAAAGTCATCTTATATGCCAGAAAATACAGTAAATCGATAGGTGTCGTGATTAAAGATTTTGAGGATATAATTGAATTAGATGATAATCATAAAATCTCTAAACTATATAAAATGCTACTGAAAATTGAATTGGAAAAGGAATTGATTAAACCACAAATGGTGAAATGGGCTCAAGATATCAGCCATAATATTGAATTGGAACAGTGGGAACGATGTTGGGGAAAAAGATTAAAATATACTTTGAATTCGGATATAAAAGACATTTTTTATAAATTATAGTTTCATTGGTATTTGACTCCACTAAAATTGGCAAAATTGAGGAGAAGCCATATAAATAAATGTTGGAAATGTGGAAAAAAGGTGGGTACATTCTTCCACTTATGGTGGGAGTGTAAAAAAAACCAAAAAAATATTGGCAACAAATACACAATGCAATGATGAAAATACTACAAACTCAACTGAAGTTAGATCCACTGATGTATCTTCTGGGGATGATAAGTGATGAAAATTTGGGGGGGGGGGATGGCAAGATGATATTTTACCTAACCTCAGTGGCAAGAATTGTCTACGTGGCAAAATAGAAATCCAAAGAAACTTCTAATATTAATGACTGGTATAATAAAATATATGACATTATGGAACTTGAGAGAATAACGAATCTAATCAAAGGAAGAGGCTGTGATACATTTAGAAAGGATTGGAAATTATTGCTGGATTATTGGGAAATAGAAGTGGGAACTCAATTAGTAGTAGATTTGGACTAAAGGACATTACTAGTGATCTGTGAAATGGGGAATGATAGGATATAATAGGAAATAAAGATATAGATAATATCATAGTGTAAACACGATTAGTCAAATCAAAATGTGAGATATTAGAAGATACACAAATCTATAAATGAAGTTCACATTACTCGGGCTGAACAGCAAGCTATGTCTAGTAAGGAAGTCTTTTTTAACTTTGTTTCATTTGTCTTTAAATTAAGTTAGGTATAATTATTCAATGTGTTATTTTTTCATTTTTTCATATGTTTATATTTGTATTGTCTCGTGTTGTGTTTTTAATTAATAAAATTTGTTTTAAAATTTAAAACAAACAAACAAATGGTGCCCTGTACAGTGCTGGATAACCTATTTTTGTGAGTGTACAGATGACCACTTGAAGAACTATAGTTACAGGTATGCAACCTGTCCTTTTATGTTGTTTTCCTTTCCTTTGTGATTTTGATTTGTTGTATTATTCTAAATTGTTTATCACCTTGAGTACCATTATTCTTTATGTTTCCTTTATATCTTCCATCAGTACTTCTGTTTCCATAAAAATCTCTTCTTTTGCCCTTTAAGTTATGAGAAACACCATATCCCAGATGTATAACATAAGTACTGTATGCAGAAGCTCCCAGGTTCTGCAGTTAACAAAGTAGCAGTTGCTGGGAAAGATTTTCTCTGCCAGAGACTCCAAAAATCTACTGCTACCCAGAGTAGATAAACTGGGCTAGATGGACCCATGGACTGATCTGATATTAGGCAACTTCCAATGTTTCAGATATGCATAATTTCTAGCTATTTGTTCCCTAAACCCAGATGTTTTGATATTTTTCTGTTTTCTGTTCTGTAGTAAATAACAATAACAAAGAACAAGAATCTCATTTTTTTTCAGGCATCCACAGTCAATCATTTCAAACAGGGCTTTCTGCATAGCCAGAGTGAAGTGGTGTCTATGTGGCACCAACTACTGAAGAATGAGATCCTTTTTGAAAATAATGAGAAGACCAAGATTCTTCATTTCAATATCAAATTAGCAAAGCAAGAATTCAATATGACAGCCACTTACCTCCATTTGGATGTAGTAAGTAAATGTGTTATAAGTGTATACCCTAGCTATTGTTACCCAAATTGCCAGGTTCCGGGCAGGACGCCCACAAGTGCTATGCTTTTGGGGAAAATTGATACTTAACTTAAAGGAGAGATCTAGTCAGTTGGGACAACAGTGACCTCAGGATACAGCCCAACTATACCAAGTCCGAAATCACACAGAACTCCAGTGGTGTTTCCAATGAGAATTATAGTTTATTAAGGGGAGTAAAGCAATACACACACACATGCAGACAATCCACACATACATAAGAGAGCTAATGGAATCAAAAATTGGGGAAGATGAATAGATGTAAGGCTTTGCTAAAGGTAATACTCACCTGCTCAGGATCTTGCTTCCAATTGAGGAGGGCCCAAAATTGAAAGAGAGGACTCAATAGCGGCTATGGAACTGGGGGATAGCCGGCATTTTGGGGTGCTCAGCTTAGTAAACCAACAGAGTGTCTGCCTGTTACCAAGACTGAAGAATGGCTGGTTTGCTAGCTGTGTGTGCGTGTGCGTGTGTGTATGTGAAGAGCCATTGTTGAGCACCCTTTGGGTTTGCCCGGTCAACCACAAATCCATGTAACAGTTACCTTGTCTAGCCCACATTTTACTAGCTTGTTTGGAAGAATATCATGGGGGACCTTGTCAAAGGCCTTACTGAAATCAAGATATGCTATATCCACAGCATTCCCTTCATCTACCAGGCTGGCAATTCTATCAGAAAAAGAGATCAGATTTGTCTGACATGACTTGTTTCTCTGGAACCCATGTTGACTTTTTGTGATTATGGCATTCCCTTCTAAATGTTCATAGACTCTCTGTTTAATGATCTACTCTAGAATCTTTCCTGGTATGGATGTCAGACTAACTGGACGATAATTGTTGGGATTGTCTTTCTTTCCCTTTTTGAAGATGGGGACAACATTTTTTCTCCTCCAGTCTTCTGGGACTTCTCCTGTTCTCCAGGAGTTCTCAAAGACTATTGTCATTAGCAATATTACATTACTTCGATATTACATTTGCCAATTCTTTTAATACTCTTGGATGCAGTTTCATCTGTCCTGGAGACTTATATTCGTTTAGATTAACCAGGTATTCCTGTACTACCTCTTTACTTATTCTGTGCTGCATTTCTCCTATTGTGTCCTCTGCTCCATTTTCCTCAGGTTGAACACCTTTTTCCTTTTGTGAGAAGACTGAAGCAAAGAAGGTGTTGAGTAGTTCTGCCTTTTCTCTGTCCCCAGTTAGAATTTCTCCATCTTCTCTGCACAGTGGCCCTACCATTTCCTTCTTCCTTTTGCTATAGACATACCCCCAAAAGCTCTTTTTGTTGTTCTTAACCTCTCTAGCAAGCCTGTTCATTCTATACTTTAGCTTTTCTGACTTTACCCCTACATGTGCTCACTTTTGGGTCCATCAGATGTAACCAAAAATGTATTTATTACATATGATCACAGATGAAAATCTAAATGGTGAATTTGGTAAACTTATATTTTATATAAGAACAGCTGCTAGAATATTTTATGCATCCAAGTGGAAAAAGAAAGTTATAGCAGAAGTTCAAGAATCAGCATGGGAAATTTATGATTTTGTGGAATAATAGTTATTATTATTATTATTATTATTATTATTATTATTATTTATAATAATCATGAAATACAACAATACAGCTATAAAACAACATGATAAAATAACCCGATCCCTTTACCCCCCAGTTTATAACTAATACAGCATTGTAAAATACATTCAATGAATAAAATTAACTAAATTAAACATTATTAAAATGAGGTGTCATGGGACAAACAAGGGCAGCTTACATCAGTATCATGGAATGATAATCATCATCATCATCATCATCATCATCATCAATCAGGGAAAGCCTGTCAAAAGAGCTCCATCTCAACAGCTTTCTTAAAAGCGTCAAGAGTCGTAATGTGACAGATCTCCTCTGGCAGGTCATTCCATAGTTAGGAGCAGTGATGAAAAGGTCCTCTGGGTAACCACACCAAACTTCGTCTTCCTTGACTGCAATAAGTTGCTCCCAGAGGACCTGAGTGTGCGGGGTGGATTGAATGGAAGAAAATGCTCCCGCAAATAAACTGGACCTAAGCCATGAAGGGCTTTAAAGGTTATTACCAACACCTTGTACTGCGCCCAGAAACTAATTGGCAGTCAGTGGAGAGATTTTAGAATTGGTGTTATAGGGTCACCTCTAGATTTTCCAGCTATCAGTCTGGCTGCCATGTTTTGAATCAATTGGAGTTTCTGAACTAGGTACAAGGGTAGCCCCATGTAGGGCACATTACAGGAATCAGATAAGTTGGCTCAGATGTTGAGGAAAAACAGTCTGGAAGGATTTAGGAAAGAATGGGAACTGATGATTAATTATTTAAAACTGGAATGGGGCCTGACATTTGTGTTAGGACTAAAATAATTAAAAGATAAGAAAGTTTATAATATAGGCTACATAGTATAGGTCATGGGTCGGCAACTTTTTTTGCCGGCGGGCCGGGAGGGGGGGGAAATGGCGCTGGGGGCAGCGTGCATGCGTGTGCGTGCGCGTTTGCCCCGCGCGCGCACATGCACATGACTCCCACCGCCGTGCACATGCATGCACGCTTGGGGTGCCATTTTGAAAAACAAAATGGTGCCTGCGTCGCGCCATTTTTGTGGACACGGGGGGCCAACAGTAGAGTTCCCTCGACCGCGCCAGGCCTCAAAGAGGCCCGGCGCGGCCGCAGGGGTCCTCCGGGGTGCCACTTTGGATTCCAAAATAGCTCCGAGAGTCTCGCTCGACCTTTCCAGGCGCCATTTTGGAATCCCAAATGGCACCCTGGATGACCTCCACAGCCGCAAAAGGCGGCAGTGGCAGCAGGACTGGGCAGGGGCCAGTCCGAAGGCCTCCGCAGGCCGCACCCGGCCCGTGGGCCTTAGGTTGCCAACCCCTTGTATAGGTTATAATATTATAGATTACAGATATTATTTATTATGAATTGATATAAAATGTTAATATCATAGTTTTTTGTGGGTTTTTCGGGCTGTGTGGCCATGTTCTAGAAGAGTTTCTTTCTGACATTTCACCAGCATCTGTGGCTGGCATCTTCAGAGAATATTGGAATGGAAGGGAGTGGATCTATATATACTGTGAGACCTGGGTAGGGAGGAGTGGTTCCCATGTAAACTGTGTATTGTTCTGTGTTGAATAGATATTGTTCTGTTGTTAATGGCATGGCTTCAGGGTGGGAGGATATGCAATCCAGGATATTGTCTGCTATTCCCATATAAACTGTGTATTGTTCTGTGTTGAATAGGTATTGTTCTGTTGTTAATGGCATGGCTTCTTGGTGGGAGGATATGCAATCAAGGACATTGTCTGCTATTGTCTGCTGGGAAAGCCCCTGACCCAGGTTGGTTTCCCATTTGCATTTGCTGAGTGCTGTTTTTCTTATTTTGTAGGACTGGTAGCCAAACCTTGTTTACTTTAAGGGTTTCTTCTTTCCTGTTGAAGTTATCCAAGTGTTTGTGGATTTCGATGGCTTCCCTGTGTAGTCTGACCTGATAGTTGTTGGCATGGTCCAGAATTTCAGTGTTTTCAAACAGCATTTTATGCCCAGCGTGGTTTATAATGTGTTCTGATACTGCTGATTTTTCTGGCTGGCCCAGTCTGTTAATATCATAGCTTAGTTATAAAGAATTTAGTTCTGTAGAAAATAGTTATAATTTATAGAATTGATAGAGTATATGTTTGGCATTACTATCCATATAGACATTCAATGTTTTTTTCTCCCAATGTAATAATATAAAGCCGGCCAACCAAAGGAAAGTTTAAAGGGGGTTGAGGAGGTAGTATTAGATGTGGTAGGGGAAATGTGCTCTGTTTGTCAATTTTGTGGATTTGTTTGTTTTTTATGATTATTTCTTGTTGTTTGTTTGAAATCTCAATAAAATTATTTTTGTTAAAAAAAAAAGTAGTTGTGTTACCTTGGCTTGTAAAATAACCATTATTGTTGTGCCCTCATTACTCCCAAAACTAACCCTGGGAGGTTCTGGGAGATTCAAATTTTAGTGGTTCAAATGTTTAAGATGCCAGTTCTGATGATCGGAAGATCAGAAGGTTGGCAGTTTGAGGCCCGGGTGATGCATGATGTGGTGAGCTCCTGTCACTAGTCCCAGCTTCTGCCAACCTAGCAGTTCGAAAGCATGCAAATGCAAGTAGATAAATAGGTACCACTTTGGTGGGAAGGTAAACAGTGTTCTCTGACAACGCTGGCTCTTTGGCTTAGTAACGGAGATGAGCACCACCCCCGACAGCCGGACACGACTTGACAACCTTGTCAACGTGAAATACCTTTACCTCTACCTTTTAATCTTTTTACAGGGGTTGCCTCATACCTTTATGGAATGTGATGTCACAAGAACACTATGCAACTGTTCAGCCTGTTCCATGTAGGGTTCAAAGGGGTGAGGGGACATAGGCATTACATGCAAGCGCTGCCTCCATGTTCTCCTCATCCCCTCGGCCCTCATCCTACTTGTACTGAACATTAGGGCTGAACGAGACGATTATATTCAAATTTGCATGAGATTTCAAGATTTCTTTTTCAACTTGAATTGTTCTGATTCTCCAACCCAACCTCCTTTGATTGGCTTTCCTGAGAACCATTTATGGATGAAAGGCTGTCTGTGGCCCAAATTAGGCTGGGAACTATGTGACCCTCCAGATGTTATTGAATTGCAGCTCCCAGAATTCTTCACTATTTTCTCTGCTCGCTGGGGCTGCTGGAAGCTGTAGTCCAACAATATCTAGAGAACTCCATGGTTCTCGCCCCTGGCTTAAATCAGATTGCTACTCCCACTTAGAGCTGGCCAATTCAGACAATTACTGAATCTTTATATGTTAGTCCCATTGAGTCAGTGGGTCCATTTTAGTCAGAATAGCAATAGAGTTTAGACTTATAAGCATAAAATTCATAGATGCATGAAACTGATAGCAGAATACTTTTTCACATAGTTTTGTAGAATTTCTCACCTATCGAACAATTGCTATACGTTCACTAGGTTTTGTTGTGGTTGGCATCCCCTCACATCTACTAAAGCACTGTTGCCTCTGTATCTTCAACAACATATTGATACTCCTGTTGATGTTCTTTTTTTAAACCACAGCCTAGAAAAACAAATGTTTCTGCATGGATTTTGTGGGCAGACCACAAGAACTTGCCACTTGTGCTGCAGTTTGAGGCTGAGATAGAAGAAGTAAAGAAGGAAAAGTTGCTATACCAAAAACGTGGAATTGTCCTCTTCAGGTACTTAATTCCACTTCCCCTCCTTTTTTCATATTGACCACCTGTGTGAATTGAATGAACATTAATTCTGGCCTATACAATACAAAATCAGCCACAAAGAAATCAACACATGGTTTTATGTAACACACTCTTTAGTCCGTACCATTGCTACTGACTGAAAATTAATGATCATATTAACACATGACTGCAGATGCCTGCAGTCATATACATGTGTACAGCACATAAACACACACACACACACTTACATGCACACACACAAGGGCATCAGATCCAGCTGCAATTTGAGCACTGAGTTGAAGGCATCTAAAATGGTGCATTCTTGTTTAATGTGCTTTAGTTTGGAGCATGATAATTATCATAACCTGGTGAAATATTTACATAGGCATGCTGGACATTATGTTTCGATATGTCCTCCCCAACCTGATACCAGTTGTGTAATTTGTGTTGGCTGGAGATGATGAGGGATGTAGTCCATCACATGACCATAATGTGGGGAAAGGCTAGTGATAGTATTGCTGTATGAATATGAGAAGAAGGCAACTAAAGTCCAAAACACACTGCAATAATCCAGTTTGAGACTGCTTTAACTGCCCTGGCTCAATGCTAGGGAATTCTGGGAACTGTAGTGTTTGTGAGACATTTAGCCTTCTCTGTCAGAGAGCTCTGGTGCCACAATAAATTCCCAGGATTCTCTAGCACTGAGCCAGGGCAGTTAAAACGGTCTCAAGCTGGATTATTTCTGCAGTGTGTTTTGGACTTCTGCAGTGTGTTGCCTTCTTCTCATACTATCACCACTACTGCCACTAGCCTTCTCCCACATTATGGTCATGTGCTGGACTATGGGCTTCTGCAGACGGCACAAAGCGCCATCTTGGAGGCATGGAAGGAGAGGGGCAGCTGCATGGCGGCCGCCTCAACCCCTCCCTGAGGACGTCATCAGGGTGCACGCTGTTATGCATGGTGCATGCCCCGAAAAAGTCCTCCCGGCACAGCGTCATCACACACTGCACAGGAAGAGGCACAGAAAAGCCACATGGTGGCTCTTGATGCACCCCTTCTGCTGGCTCTGGAAGGACTGGCATTTTAGCGCTCCTTCTAGGGCCGGCAGAAGGGAGGATTGGGGCCAAGGTGTGGGGCAGCCTCGGCCCCAATCCTCCACTTCCCAGAGCGGCCCACGACCGCCTGTCTGCATCCCCCCTATATCTCTCATCATCTCCAGCCAAGACAAATTCATGGCTCTTTCCCAACCTGTCCAATCTAACCAAAGATTTTTGCTTCTTTTGTTAACCTCCCAGGCATCCATTTAAACTGCCCATTCCACAAAGCTTCCTTATCCAGGAAACCTTTACTGTGAACAAGAAGGAGAAGCATTATTTCTTGGAAACCAAAGTTTTGATCAATGAGCTATATGAGTCTGTTCAGACTCTCACATTCGGCTATCAAGTTGAAAATCCCTATGTGAGTGACATTTTGCCAGTTTTCCTGCCACTTTGGGGAAAAAACAGTGTAGCCAGATAATTCAGATAATTGTAACAGCTCATTTCCTCCTGTACCCTGATCTCCAGGTTTGTGCTGGATTGGTTCTTCCATATAACATCAAGATTCTTCCCCAAAATGTAGAAGTGTGTGCCAGAATCCGAAATCTCAACCATGTAAGTTTGAGGAAAAGGGATCATCTACTGCATAAAAGAGCAGTGAACTATATTGAGTTTCTGGGAAAGTCCTGTGTAGAGTTTCTCCACCTGGTACTTTGGTCTGGACTCCAGCTTAGCTCCCACACCTACAGAATGTAGAAAATAGGGAAAAGAAGCACTGCCAGGCCTGAGAGTGCAGCTGTCACCTGGATTGACACAGTCACTTTTGTAGTAACTGAGCAGAAATATGCATAGGATTCCCCTACATGCCACCATCCCTTTTGTGGAAGGCATTGTGGAAGGCAAGCACTGCATGAGGGAATCTCAGTACCAAGGAGGTCGACTTGGGAGAAGAGTCTTCTCTAAACAATCCATTGGCCAGATAAGGAGTCTCTGAAATGTAGAGAAAAGAGGTTTCCCTCTCCTGATGTATTTGTCCCAGGTGGGATTGTGGCTCATTACCTTGTGTCCCAGTCATTGTACATAGCTTTATGCTTGCTGGTAGTTCCAGCCTCTGGGAGAACCTCTTAGAGAAGACGACTCCAAGATAGATAACAGCACCCTGACTCTTCTTCATTGTTACCATTGCCTATTTACTTGTCCTCTTCCTCTGGGCCTAATCTGTTCAAGAAGGAAGAGGGACATAAAGAGTGAGAGAGTTGCTGTATCATAGCAGTGAACAGACAGAAACAGTAAGGAAGAGAAGAGGAAGAGAAGGAGGAGGAGGAGGAGAAGGAGGACCAGAAGTAGCACTTACAACTTATGCATTGCCTCCCCAAAACAGGAGACACATTACAATTGTATAAAATTTACATGTGTGCATTCATCTTTATACATGCAAATTTAGAAATCACTGCTATAGCAAAGAGAAATTCTGTACTTCTCATCGTAGTGAAAAAGACTGTGACCTGTGTGCCTCCAGCTCAGTCTGCTGGCCAAGAACTAATTGTATAAGTTCTTGCCTCTTCCCTGTTTTTGTGGGATTTTATCTTAGACAGTCAAGTTTTCTTCTAATCAAAGGCCATCCCCTGGAAGACTTTGAAGTATAGAACTGTCATATGTAAAACAGGACATACCAGGGAGAGTCCACAGGGCACCAGAAGACCTCAGAAGGCTTACAGGTGTCCACTGATACTGAACTCTCATACTGGTTCTCCTCAGTGTGGTTCTGTTCGTAATGCATTAACCCTGTATATTTTCTCCATATTCAAATCTCACATTTCAAATCTAAGCACTGCTTAGTCATCTTTGGGGTTTAAAAAATTCAAAATATCAATTCACAGGCAAGAAGTGAAGTTGAGGTGAACCTCACCGTTGACAAGAAAGAGGTACTCAGCTTCCTAGCCCAGCACCACAACAAATCTAGTATGGACTATTCCCAGCATCTGGTAGAAATCAATATGAATCACTCATTCCAGGTACACATTACTTAACTTTCTGTACAAGACTCCATCTTCTCTTTGGCTCATCTGCACTGAAGAAATAATACAGTTGGCACCATTTTAACTGACATGGCTCAATGCTATGGAATTCTGGGAACTGTAGTTTTGTGAAATATTTAGCTTCCTTTGTCAGAGGGCTCTGGTGCCACAACACACAACAAATCCCAAGATTCCATAGCATTGAGCCATGGCAGTTAAAGTGTTGTCAAATGCATTATTTCTGCAATGCAGATGCAACCTTTGTCTCTCCTCCCTTCTGAAATAAAATTCCTGTCACTTCTGTGGCTTCTCCTTTTGTTTTATTTGTCTCTATTTTTCACAGGGGTTGGGCATGCCACCCATGCTGCTTATACTTGATAATCTTTGTTGTGATTAGTATACTATTATGTGATGATGTACACCTTAAATGCAGTTTCATGCTGCAGCTGCAATAGCGTGCTACAATCTTAAAACCTTCCAATACATAGCTTTTAGGTAAGGAAAATTAGAAGCTGTACTTTTATAGTGGGATAAATGACTTTCAAAAGAGGAATGTCAACAGCTTCCTATCATTCCCAGTATTCCTAATAGTAGATCATGAAAACTTATTAGTTTTGTTGGTGCAAATGGCAGGAGGGATGTTTCTATTTTGCTCATTCTTAAAGAATTTACAGGGTTCATGGATTTAATATTCAAAATGGAAAGGATTCCAGCTTTACTATACAGTCATCCCTCCCAATTCACAGGGAATCCATTCCAGAACCCACCCACCCCATGAATTGGGAAAATCACAAATATCCAAGCCCCGTTGATTTTAATGGTGGTACCATTTTATCCCTCCTCATTTGCCATCCACAAAGAACCAAGATCGCGGATTCCAAGTCCACAAACGGGGAGGGACAGGTGTATTTGAATGCAAGAGAAAGTGAAACTGACAGATGTTCCCATCCCTACTTCTGAGTATAGAGTATGGTATTTCTCCCTGAGAAACATGAAGTTTTGTAGTTTTGCCTGATTTGTCCCAGCTGGCTGCAACCTTAAGCTAGATGTTACCACCAAAGTCATGTAAAGTAAATCAGAATGTTTTTGTTAATCTGGAAAAAGGGACGTGTGTGTATAGTCAGCTTATGGTTTCTCTCTTCTCTCTTCTCTACCTGTTAGGTACAGTTCCCATGGTCCATCTCTATGAATGGGGAGCTGTTTTCAGAAAAATCCAAGATGGCTGATTTTTCCCAAGGTTTGATTATCAAAGCTACAGTCAACCAACTGGACACTTCACAGGTCAGATTTCATAGGACTACTGCATGCATGTAGGATTATTTTTAACCAAATTAATCTCAGTTGGAACCTGAGGACCTTTTTTTTTTAATCCAGAAGAATTCAGTGGCCAGTGGGTAGAATCAAAGGGCAAGACATTTTACAGTTCAGTGGTTCAACTATCTGAGGCAGCCAAGCACAGATTCAGCAGCTGACAGGGGCAGAGAATGTCCTCCTTTTAGGCTATCGTATACCCTTGACTGAAGAATGGTACACTCCTTCTATCTGGGATGGTCGTCCTCTTCCATCGAGTGCACAGCTTTGGGAGGGGTGCATATGGAGCAGTGAGGGAGGAAGGAGACACCTGCCTAGCCAGCCAGATCAGCCGAATCAACCCATGGTGGTCAATGGGGTGACAGATGTCACAGCCAGATCGGCCTCACATCTGACCTGAGACACCAATCTCAGGCAGAGGAGTACAAGGAGCAGCAAATTGGAAGTACTCCCACTGCTGAGACTCAAGGAAGCTTCACTCTCCAGAGTAAGCCCCAAATCCCTCGGGACAAGGGTGACCAGATGTCATAACCACAAAAGAGGACAAGGCACAGCAAACTGTAAGACATTCAAGAAAAATGGTAGGACATGCCCTGTGAGGAACAACTTAGGGAACTGGGTATGTTTAGCCTGGAGAAGAGATGGTTACGAGGGGATATGATAGCCCTCTTTAAATATTTGAAGGGATGTCATATTGAGGAGGGAGCAACATTTTTTCTGCCGCTCCAGAGAATAGGACTTGGAACAACAGATGCAAACTACAGGAAAAGAAATTCCACCTCAACATTAGGAAGAACTTCTGGACAGTGAGAGCTGTTCAAAAGTGGAACACACTCCCTCGGAGATTTTGGTGGAGTCTCCTTCTTTGGAGGTCTTTAAGCAGAGGCTGGATGGCCATCTGTCGGGGATGCTTTCATTTTGAATTCCTGCATGGCAGGGGGTTGGACTGGATGGCCCTTGTGGTCTCTTCCAACTCCATGATCCTATGATTCTATGAAAAGCTGAAAACATTCATATAAATGAAAATATATGTTTCTTAGTGATGTTCAAAAGGGAGGACATTTTGGAATTCCTCCTGGACAGAAGGCTGGAATGTAGGACATGTCCAGGAAAAGGAGGACCTCTGGTTACCCTGCTCAGGAAGCCTCCATCAAACTTGAGAGATTGGCTGTGCCAGCCTTACAAAGGCAATGATGGAGCAGCTGAATGGATTGCTACTCCTGCCTCCAGAAGCAGAACTTTGCCCACCTCTGTAAACTGCAGGGTGTCATAGGGCATAGGTGCTGGTGTCCTAGTGTTAAACTTTGCTGGCTGGCTTCACTGAATGCAGGGGCATCACTAGCGGCCTGCGGGAGGGTTCAGGTGTGCCAGGTGACACCCTAGGTGGGGTGAGACCACTGCTCCCCCAATCCTCGGCCTTTTGGCAGAAACAGGCTGTGGTGTTTGCCTTTTAAAATGCTGAACAGATGGTGGGAGTGGGGTGAAACTCAGTGGAAGAAGAAAGGAGAAGCCCCAGTTTGTTTAAAATTCTTTTTTAAGTGTTTAAAAATTAAACATTTAATTAAAAAAATACTCTTAAAATTTTCTTTAAAAACATCACATCCTGTTAAATGTTCACTTTACCCGCATGAAACTACTTACATGTAAATACATTTAAATACATTTAGGATGTGCATATGATATTCTAATTTAAAGGTATAATTTTAATTTTGCTAGTTGTTTATGTCACAACTATTTCCATTATATAAATATACCCGTGATATATGGGAATTATGATTTAAGAGTAACATTAGTACAAAAAACATTACTAAGGCTTCTGTATGGTGTGGTGTGGGAGGAGGTCAAGGGGGGGGGTGACACCATGAGTTACCGCACTGGGTGACACCAACCCTAGTACCATGTAACTTCTCCCACACAATCCCTGAGCAGAAGACATCTGTCAGATGACTCTATGGAAGGATTTAATGGCAGACCTTCTTGGCTCTTTCTTTGATTCCTCTTTTAAATTACTTATGGTAATTCAATGCTACATGATATTGTTGTTGTTTACTTAAATCCTAATACATTTTGCCTTTCAATTAAACTGATTCAATTACAGTAGTGCTTGTTTGTTCTTGCTTAGATTTATTTTCCTCTTTCATTTATTTTTCTCCATTGAAATCTATCCTGTTTTTTCTTCACCACTGGTTGGTCAGGCTGAAGATTATCGCATTACATTATAAACCATCTTACTTGAGCTGCCTTAAAATTAGAGCGGGCAGCATCCTGATAGTATCAGATGCATTTCGCCACCGAAATCACCTCCCAGCTGCAGCCGGGCTCCATCGCTGCTCCAAGGGGTGCTCTGGCAGCTGATTTTTCAAGCTGGAAAACTCCCAGCTTCTAAAAGACGTGCGAGGAGCGCTCCTTGGAGCAGTGATGGAGCCAGGCTGCAGCCGGGTGGCAATTTTGGCAGATAAATGCATCTGATACTATCAGGATGCTGTCCACTTCTCATTTTGAGCCAGCTCAGGTAAGCTGGTTTATAATATAATGTGATAGTCTCCTCATGAGGCTGCATCTGCATTGCAGAAGTAATCTGTTTTGACATCACTTTAACTGCCATGGCTCAATGCTAGGGAATTCTGGTAATTGTAGTTTGGTGGGGCACCAGAGCTTGTCATTTTCAATCTACTTGCACTCTACAATGTTCAGCAATTCGAGGCTCTCCACTTAACATCTTCAATGACTAGGGATGATGGGACATGCATAACCTGGAGAGATGTTGGCAGGGAGAAAGGTGATGCAGACAACCCTTTTCACTATCTTAGCCATTCCTTAATGTTTTTTGAATATCTTTCTGCTTTCAGTTCAGCATTTGGCTGAATGGATCAGATGCTGGATTTGGATTCTATTCTCAGCTTCTCCACCTGAATCATTCAAAGTTTCTTCCATGTTTTCAGGTAACAAGATTTATAACATGCCCCTCTCATAGGTTCATAGTTTACTCCTTTTCTCCCTCTGCCTCAAATGATTATGCCAGTAAACCAATCAGAATTTCACATGCTGTCAGTATTAGTAGGTTTTTCTCTCTGAATCAGGGCCTGTCCAGACTTTTGCAAAAAAGTGAGAACTCTCTGTTGCAAGAGATCTTGCTTTTTTGCAGCAGTTTAGAGAGGGGCAGAAAGCATCATTTATCACCAGTTGAAACTTTCTGGAAAAGTGTTTTCAATCCACCCAGACCTTTTCAGCCAACAGGAAGGGGAGCAAGGATGCATAAAGCTAGTTATGCAATTTGCCCAATAAACGTACAGATTTCACAATGGTATATAATCCGCTGGCCAATCATAGATCTCATCTGTGTGTTTGCTCACTATTGGCTCTAGACATCTGGATGAGCGTGCTTTCTGTTTTGAAGTATAGCATTCCCAAAATCTTACTGTTCTAGCATAAAGGCCCTGTGCTCCTTCTCCCATCCAGCAAAGAGACCCTCAGCTTCAAAGGAACACAATGGCAAACCTCCCCTAAACAAATCATGCCAGGAAAATACCATGATAGAGTCGCCATAAGTCAGAAATGACTTGAAGGCACACAACACACAGAGAGACAAGTTCTTTAAAGGTGTTCTTCTTCTTTTTCAATCTACCATGAAATTTTAAAAACCCAGCCTCTAAGTAGGAATAAAATGTTTCAGTTTGTTCTACAAATAGCCTTTGGATATTCCATGAGAGTGTACCATCATGTGAAGGTTTAAAAAATAAAACAAAACAAAAACCCTGAAAACTGCAACAAGAAATATAGCAATGAATAGGAACATATTTCCTCTATCTGTTCTCACCTTCAGTTGTTTTTAAAATGCACCATTGTCTGATGTACAAACTGATTAAGGAAAGTCCTTTTATTCTCATATCTCCCTCCCTGGAAATATAACTTTAAATGGTCTGTAATTTTATTCCTTAGTGGAGATTGATGAAAATTTTACCAGAGTTCTTTTTATAGTTTTCCTCAATTCACACCTCCTGGAACTGAATGCAGTTTTCATCCAGAAATCCATATATCTGTGACCTTTACATTCCATGAAAGCAAAACTAATAAAGGGGCTATGCAGACGGGCAGGAAAAGGTGATCTGAAGTTGCCTTTTCCCTAAGCTGCAGCAACCGCACTGCCTGTCCTGAGGTTGCCCTAAATGGGGACAGAGCAACTGCATGGGGGGAGTCAATGCAGCTTTTCTGAGGCCATATTGAAACCCCAGCAACTGCACCGCCATCCCTAAGGACGCTGCAAAGGGAGACGGAGCAACTGCATGGGCCAGCAGTGGATGCTTTAATTTTTTTTGTTCTCAAACTCATGCGTACATGTGCAGGACTATCTCTCCACACCTGTGCATCTGTGCATGAAAACATCCCTGTGCACCTGCACAGGACCTGTTATAGGGTGGAATACAGTCT
The DNA here is from genome assembly GCA_026167975.1 of Phrynosoma blainvillii. Lineage (NCBI taxonomy): Eukaryota > Metazoa > Chordata > Lepidosauria > Squamata > Phrynosomatidae > Phrynosoma > Phrynosoma blainvillii. Next base: position 9,582,340 of record JANUYF010000012.1, on the reverse strand, counting down.
GTCACTCTGTGTACAAAGCTGACTAAAGTTCGGCATCCCTGTTCACCTGCACAGGTTCTGTCATATACCCACAGATCATGCAAGGATTCGCTGACCTGACTTCCTTCCAAGGAGTGGGTGCAGTAGACAGGTGCCACTGATTGTGCCACCTTTGGGGTGAAGGAATGGGTTTGTCAACTGAAAAGACACTCCATCATCCTCCACAAAACATGTCTCACACAGATCAAGGGGGAGGAGAGAGGTGTATGCAAAGGAGGTTTGTGTGGACAGACTTGATACATGTAGCTGGTGGTCATGCAAGGGACATGGTCAACAGGACACACGGACAAACGTTACTCCAGGAGCCCCCCCCCCCATCATGCCAGGAAGTGGTGTGCAGGTCTTATGCATACTTGCACACCTGCACAGAAGAGGTCACAAAAGCCTCTTTCATGCAAACTGCTGTGCATGCTGACAGCAAGCATACATCCAACAGAATGCATTTATTAATAATAATAATATTTATTTGTATGTCCCACCTCTCCCAATGGATCGAGGCGGGAGTACAGCAATACTGGGTCCAAGCTATCTCAGGGAATGCCTCCTTCCATACAATCCTCCCTGCGCTCTCCGGTCCTCTGGGAGGAATCTGCTGCAGCCTCAAAAATCTAGGCTGGCGGCGACCTCCCAGAGGGCCTTTTCTATCGTTGCCCCCAAGCTCTAGAATGACCTGCCAGACAAGATCCGTCAGCTGACATCTTTAGACAGCTTCAAGAAAGCTGTCAAGATGGATCTCTTCCGGCAGGCCTTTCCAGATTAATTCTCCTGGCCTTGGGCTCTTTGATCCCTGCGCTCCCCCCGTGGTCTCATGGATGGGGAGCGCAGTTGAGTCTAATCAGGGCATTTTTATAATTTTATATTTTTATATTTTTATGTTTGTTTTATCTGTATTGGAATGTTTATATTCCTATTTTAATTATCTTGTCATTTAATACTGTTTTAAGGGGTGGGTGGGTTGGGGTATGAATTTTGTTGTATGGGGTTTTAACTGATGTAAGCTGCTTAGATTGTTTTCATTTAAGCGGGATATAAATAAAATTTTATTATTATTATTATTTATTATAATAGAGATAAAACAACAAGGTTTAAAACATTGCAATAAAAACATGACAAAATTACAATAAAAATTCTTAAAACAAACATTAAAATTACAAATGCAATAAGGCAATAAAATTAACATTTAACATTAACAATAAAATTGACAATTACATTTACTAAAGCAAATCCAGGCAATAACGGAGGTCTTCCTTCCCGGGGGATCATTGTCTAGTGTTATTTTAGGTTGGGTGGGTAATTGTTATTGTCTTAACAGAGGACAGTTGCTAGGGCGCATGCGTAGGGTTGCAATTAGGGTTAGGGTTAGGGTTAAGGTTCTAATATTCAAGTGTACCTGTGCCATTGCATCTACACTTGGAAGCATAGGGTGCTTTAAATTAAAGCTTGCATCATAGGGTGCATGCTCTGTATCGCCAAGTCAATTTTCGCCGCAGGTGCAACAGAGCATTTATACGGCCGTTTTCTGGTGCATCAGTGTCGCTGGAGCAGAAAAAAGTGGCTCATTTTTGGAGCGGCTTTTCTTGGCATACAATGGCTAGAGGGCACTTTCCTGGAGACTTTCAGCCGTGCGTCATCTAAAGGCCACACCTACAAGTCACCCTCAAAGCACCCCTTTTTGCCGTCTGCATAGCCCCACAGAAAAATATGCAAAGAAGTTTTCATATAGTTCTAAAATGCACATAAGTATGCCTTTGGGTGCATATGTACCAAAAGGTGTGCACTTCTTCCTGCAGTGACCGTTCAAATGGAGCAGGAGAGGGCAGGATCTAGTACACTTGTTCCTATTCTCCCTCATTGTCTGGAAATTTGCAACTGAGAAGAGCCCCAGAAGCATCAGACTCTCTGTATAGCTGTCCATCAAATCTGTTATCTGGTGGAACACTTCTTCTTTTTATTTATTTTCCTGTGCTTAGGTCCATGCTACCACAAACCAATATGGAGTGAACAGTCTCAATGGATCCTTTTACCTTCATTCCAGTGGAAAGGATCTAGTGCTGCTGGAGGCTGATTTCAACAGCGAGATAAGTAAGACCACCAGAGCCATTCGAGTAAGCACTGTCCTAAGACAGGCTATTCTGACACAGTTCAGAGATCTGTGGCTGCACTTCATGGGCAAGTTGTCTCCATCAAGGTAAAAGAGACAGAGACACTTTTATGCTATTGAGAGAGAAGGATGTGGTTACCTACTACTGCAGGAATTGCACACAGTACAAGCTGCATGTTACTTTCTTCACATGTTAATGAATCAGTATTGACATGCAAGTTCTTTACAAAGCTTTGATGAAATTTAAATTTGTGTCTATATTGCTGATGCAACAATTAATCAATTTTGCAAACTAATCAATTAAAAGTTGGTTTTCATTGTGTCGGTTCTAATGTGTCCTGGATAAATCAAGCAGCAATTTTAAAATGTTTTATTTTTAGTATCAGAATGTACAGAATTTTTGAATAACAGGAACTATCTTAGAAGATGTTTTCTGCCTTCCCTCCCATATAGGGAATGCCTCTTCTAAGCAGGGCTAGATTAAGACAAACTGAGGCTGGCCCCACTAGAATTTCCGCTCCTGGTGATGGCCTGTTAGGGATGGCCTGATCATGGCCAGAGCAGCCAGAAGCCATTCCTTGCTTTCCATCTGCTTCAGGCCATAGTAACCCTGGGCAAGTCACATACTCTCAGCTTCAGGGGAAGGCAATGGCAAAGCTCCTCTGAACAAATCTTGTCAAGAACACCCCATGATAGGTTTGCTTTAGGGTTGCCAGAAGTTGGAAATAACTTGAAAGCACACAGCAACAGCAACAACTCACACAGTTAAGCATTTCTTTGTATATTAATAGAAATTTGTTAATTTCTGGGCCTTTGTAGACTGCCAGAAATAGTGCAAATTGGGTCCACTTTAACTGCCCTGGCTCAGTGCTAGGGAATCATGGGAATTGTGTTTTTTTCTGAGACATTGAGCCTTCTCTGTCAGAGAGCTCTGATGCCACAATAAACTACAGCTCCCATGATTCCTTAGCACTGAGTCAGGACAGTTAAAGTGGACTCAATTTGCACTATTTCTGGCAGTCTGCAAAGGCCCTCTGTGCTATAAAATCTGCAGAATCTTGACACTTTATGGAGCGATAATTAAACAGTGAAGTCTGCAGACTGCTCCATAGGTTGTTCCTGCTGTGCACTTGGATTTGCTTCCTTTTTTCATCCAGGTTTATGCTGTCTTCAGAGATTAAGCTCAATCAGAACACCTTTCACTTAAGCGTTTTAGGATCCAAAGAACAGAAAGCAGGCCTTGCGCTGACCCTTCATGGTAGCATCCAGCACAATCTTCATAACTTGAAGAGCATCATACCCCAAGACCTTTCCATGGGTGGTTCTCTGAAGTGGAAGAAAAACATTCATGAAGGTATTGCTTCACTGAATGTTTTGGAAGACACGTTCATTTTTCTTGAACTCTGTCAAAGATAGGGATGGAGAAAGGTTTGGAAAAAATGCCTTTTGGGACTACGGCTCTTAGAATCGCCCAGCCAGCATCATTTAAAACTGAAATCATACTATAAACTTGCCCAGCACAGAAACTCCTGAACTTACCATATATACTCAACTATAAGTCGACCTTGTGTATAAGTCAACAGCAGCTTTTGGAGCTAATATCAGAGAATTTTATGTGATCGATGGATAAGTCGAGGGTAAAACCTTAAGACATAAGGGGATTAATAAAAGAGATTCACAGAAGGAAGATTGATTAGGCAAAGTCTTCCCCTCAAAGCCCTCCTTCCAGGATCCATGTGAGAGCCCAGCTCCAATTGCTCCAAAAGTTGCCAAGAACTCTCTCCAAGGTGGGGAAGAGGGTCATGATGCCAGGGCTGACTCTCCACTCCACCTTGGATGCATTCCGGGAGTCATCCAAGGTGGGGAGGAGGGTCAGTGTCTAGCGATATCCCTCCACTATCACTTCTACCTTGGATATATCCCAAGAGGCATCCAATGGAGGGGAGCGGGACCATGGAGGAGAAAAGAATGAAGGGGCTGCTTGAAACCAGATCCTGGATCCCAGTCATTGCCTCCAGTCTGGGTTTTTAAGGAGTCTGAGTGGCGAAACAGCCATCCCTGGACTCTCAAAGGAGAGCCTCACCTGGGAGAGGGAGAAGCAATGGTGGAGGCAGCAGAAGAGAGCTCTCAGCAACTTTTGGAGCTATTGGGGCTGGACTTCCACATGGAGCCTGAAAGGAGGGCTTTGAGAGGAAGACTCTGCCTGATCTAACTTCCTTCCGTGAGTCTCTTTTACTTCATTTGCTTACTCTCTTTTACCATATTTACCCGTGTATGAGTTGACCCAGCTTTTGGGGGGGTCAAATTTTTTGGAAGAAAATTTTCAACTTATACATGAGTATATATGGTCTTTTGTTGTAATTTGGCAAGGCTAATCCTCCTCTAACTTGCTACCACGCTTATCAACTTCATCCTGACAAAAAAAAGGGCCCGGTTGTATTAAAGAACGTTACAGATTTTTAATGAAAGATGTGACAGGATGGGAACCTCTGTCAAAACTGAATGATTCCATTTGGATCCAAGATAAAGCAGGCCTTTTTTCAAATGACTGAATTAGGGTCTGAACCAAATCTTGTGACCCATGCACATCCTGTCTTTTTCTCCCTTTGCTGCTGGTTTATCCTTGCCACCCCATCCCATGTTCCTTTTTTGTATTTTATGCCTATAATTTACCTACCGAAAGTCAGCATGGTGTATTGGTTTGAGTATTGGACTGGGCCTATTGAGACCAGGATTAAAATCCATGCTCAGCCATGGAAATCCTCTGGATGACCTTGGACAAGTCACACTCTTTCAGCCTCAGAGGAGATCAAAGGCAACCCCCCTCTGAACAAATCTTGCCTAGAAAACCCTGTGATAGGTTCACTTTAGAGTTGCCATATGTCAGAAACAAGGCATACAACAACAAATTTACCTGCCCAGGGAATTGGTTATTGCAGATATTTAGAAGTGCCATAAATACAATAGGACCCACTGAAGTAGGCTCTGGTCCATAAAAAACCCTGTGCCAAAGTGAAAGGGTTAATCTTTGATGCAATAAGACGGTTTGCCAATTTTAAATGTTAAATATCTTTCTTTTATTTAACAGGTACTGTGAGTCTGAGTCTTAACCACTCAGTGTTTGAAGTATACATCCAGAACAGAAATGTCTTTAGGAATGGAAGATTTCAGAATATCACTTTGGCTGTGATTCAGAATGGTAGCCATACTTTCCCAGCAGAGATAAAGCTCAAAGGACAACTGGACCTTAAAGGAGGAATCCAAAGGGGTGTGGCAAGCATTCAGATGGACACAAGAACTCTCTGTATAGATATTTCACACATGGCCATTCAGGAGCAGATAGAAATCACAGCCACACTCAGGCACAATATCATCACTTTATATAAAGCAGGTGTGGTGTACTGCAAAACACTGACATATTTTTAAGGGAAGGATTCAGTTTGTAAGAAATAACATCTCTTTCTCTTCATATTAATTGCCTTAAAAAAGAAAGTGTCAGGATGAGGGAATGTGTGAGGTGTTGTTTTCCAATCTCTTCTTAAATCTTGCTTTTGCTTTGATCTTTGTAATTCAATTCAAAGTCAGAGAATCATAGAATCATAGAGTTAGAAGAGACCTCAAGGGTCATCCAGTCCAACACCATTCTGCTATGCAGGAACTCTCAATCAAAGCAACCTTGACAGATGGCCATCCAGCCTCTATTTAAAGACCTCCAAAGAAGAAGACTCCATCACAATCCAAGAAAGTGTGTTCCACTGTCGAACAGCTCTTACTGTCAGGAAGTTCCTCCTAATGTTTAGGTGGAATCTCTTTTCCTGTAGCTTGCATCCGTTGTTCCAGGTCCTGTTCTCTGGAGCAGCAGAATAGGACCCGGAACAATGGATGCAAGCCACAGGTCAATTCAGTTCAAATCAGCTGTTCAATTCAGTTATGGTCAATTCAGGCAAAAGACTCTTAAGAATGCCAGTTATTTCAGCTAGGTCAGTTGGAGCCATCTGATCAATTTTTAAAAAAAAACTCAGACAAAAAAACTCAGACATCAAAACTGACTGTTTCATGTCCACTTTAAACTTGAGGTTTTTTTAAAAAAAATTACAGCTTCAAATATACTTTACCTCTGAATTCATTTTCCTGCTTTTCTACTGGCATAATGGTTGTTATTGAACAAAGGTGAGTGTTTCATTTCTTGCCAACAACTTTCAAGGAGAACATAATAATAATAATAATAATAATAATAATAATAATAATAGTTTTATTTGTACCCCGCCTTTTGCGGTAGCAATCAAAAACAGGCTTGCGCGCTTTCATTAAAAACATTTTACTGTCCCCTATAAAGCAAGTCTTTGCTTACCGCGGACATTATCCAAAACCTAAGTAGTGGATGTACTGATATCTTTCATGTGGTGGCATACTAAGTTCTTCACCCATCAGACAAATCACTCTCACTGTGCTCCATAGATTACACAAAGTCCCTAGGTTCACTCCCTGGCATCTCCAGCTTAAACAGGAGTAGAGAATCTGTGGCCTCCAGATTTGGTTAGACTCCAGTTTTCACTATGGTTTGGAATAGCTGGAATTGTAGTCAAGACATATCTGAAAGGGCACAGATCCTTCATTGTTGTGTGAAAAGATATAAGGGCCAAACTTGGCAAGATGTTCAGTGCCTATGTTTGTGTTTGTCATGCAAGTTTTCAAGATCCATTTTGCATAAACAGAGTAGGGAGCTGACCATTACTGGAAATATAAGTGACTGGAATAGGAAATTTAACCATTTGCTTCCAAAGCTAAGGACCTGAAGACTGAGAAACCATCCTCTTAAGGTACTATTTGAATTGGGAAGAAATGCCCTATTGTTGCAAATGACCTTAGTTCTGTTTTTCTTTCTTCATAGGACTTTCCACAGAAACTAACATCAGAGCCATTTATGGCTACATTGATACCAACTACACCATAACTTTAACGTTTCAGGGAAGTAACAGAAATATCACAGCTACATTTGGAGTTGAGAGGCCATGCTGGGAATCCTTTCAAGTTCAGCTTGCTGGAAGTATCAGTCACAACATTGCAGAGCTCAAGCAGTGGGGAATCCCTTTTACTCTGGGATGTTCCTGCTATTACAAAGTAAGGAGAATCAGTGTTGTATAAATATATGGCAATACTTTTCTGACAAGGCACGTCTCTTCATCTGAGGCTTGATCTGCTCAGAGCAGATTCAGGGGAAATCTGGAAGAGGCCAGACATTTGTGTGAAAGAGTAACACAATGTTTACTCCTTACAGTGAGAGATCATAATCTCTAGTCCTGATCCTTCTGTGCTCTTAGTCCTAGGAGTTTATCACATGGGGAAAAATTGGAAGTATAAACGGTGATTAACCTGTGATTAAGGGTCTCCATGGGTTGAGATCGATGCGAAGGCAGTTAACAACAACAAAAAACCCACAATTGTGCAAATGGTTTTTGCATGATGTCAATACCCAAAGCGCTGTTATCCCATGCAGAATCCATGATTAACCCACACTTGCATGCAATTGCACAAATGATTTTCACATGACTTTGAGACAAAACATGATTAAAGTGCCATTATCTCGTGAAGAACCAGGCAAGAAACAACAGTAACTCATTGATGGAATTTCCCCGTGAATGACTTTTTGCTGTTTCTTGCCTGGTTATTCCCTAGTTCTTCATGGGATAATGGCGCTTGCGTTAATGTCATTTTAAGCACATTTTAATGTCAATTGTGTGATTTTCATGGGTTAATCATTGTTTAAACTCCCAATTTCCCCTGTGTGATAAACTCCCTAGAGAAAAAGTTCGAGTAGGGCTAGAGTAGTGAGCATGGTGTAGTGGTTTGAGCATTGGACTATGACATGGCTCAGCCATGGAATCTCATTGGGTGACCTTAGGCAAGTCACATTCTCTCAGCCTCAGAGGGAGGCACTGGCAAAATCCCTTCTGAACAAACCTTACCAAGAAAACTGTTTAATAGGCTTGTTTTAGAGTGGCCATGTCAGAAATCACTTGAAGGCATACAACAACAACAACATGTTTTGGACATCAGTTCCCAAAAGCCCCAGTCTTTTGGGGCTTTTGGGACATCAGTTCCCAAAAGCCCCTGTCGGTATAGCTACTAGCCAAGGATTTTGGGAGTTGAATCCAAATCTTATTGAGGAAAACACTTTAAAAACACTTAGATGACTTAGATGAAACACTTAGAATGTGGTTGGTTGGAGGACCTAGCACAGAAACTCCTGAACCTAATCGGTTGTAATTTGGCATGTGTAATCCTCTTTTAAGTGTTTGTCAACAACACTTCATCCAGTTCTGATAAAAAGAAAACATTTATAGCTAAAAGGGATTTTTAATGAAATGGGAACCTCTGCCAAAACTGAATGTTTGGTTCCAAGATAAAGTTGGGCATTTTCAGGGTCTGAACCAAATCTTGTGACCCATGCATATCCTGTTTTTTCCTCCTTTGCTGCTGGTTTACTCACCACCACCGTCCCATGTTCATTGTTTGCATTTTATGCCTGTAATTTAACTGCAGAGAGTCAGGGGCTGCAGAGATTGCAAAGTGTGTGTATGATCCTTGGGCTGCTTATAAACTTACCCACTGAATCACCAATTTCTTCTGTACAACATATTTTTCCTCTGATTAGAATTTCAGCAAGAAACTCTCAGTGGGGATGACAACCTATGTTGGTGAAAAGAAGTTCAGTATTGAACTGGAGAATGGAGGCACTGATAGCACTGCCAGATCTTCTCTTTTCCTCCATCACAATGTTGGACTCCTGCTTCATATCATTCCATCAGTAGTTCAGGTCAGTTGCAAATCTTTAACCCTGTTTAATCATGTTTGCTGGAAGTTGCCTTAGACCATTGGTCCATTTAGTTTAATATGTTCTACACTGGCCAGCGGCATGCTAGACTAGAGTTTCATGCAGGAGTTTTTTCCAGCCATCCTTGGGGATGCCAGGAAATTAACTTGTAGCTTTCTTTATAAAAAGAATATGCCCTGCTACCGAGCTGTGACCCTTCTTCTTTGTATGACTGACCATTGATCCATGTAGTTCAGCATTAACCACAGTAACTGGTAACAGCTCTCAAGGACATCAAAAAGTTCAGGTGGGGTGGAAGGAGAAAGAAAAGCCATTCGAGAAACAGTTTTCAGTTGACCATCCCACTAAGACAGAAATCATCCTTGGCATTTTAATTATATCATATATATATATTTTTACATTTTACAGGTCCAGTGGCATGGAGAATCTACATTTTATCACCTTTCTGAACACTGTGGTAGAAAGGTTTCAAATCAGTCATTTGAGGTACAAAGTTCTTTCTCCAAGCTCCATGAATAGCAATGTGCCCTTGGGAAACTTGGCTACCATTGAGAAAATTTAAGCAATGGGGGGAGGGTTGAGGTACATAAATAGGTAAGAGTTAGCTAGCATTTATGCTCACTTAACATCCCACAGGTATTACAGATCCAAGTGCATTTTAATCCACATTATGTCCATATTTAATCTGTAATTAATGGGGGGACTCCTTCTGAATTAGAAGCAACAAGATCTCGAAAGGGTGTTTGCCAATGGCTCCTCTTCATCCTGGAGGGGAGTGACTAGTGGGGTGCCACAGGGTTCTGTCCTGGGCCCAACGCTATTCAACATCTATTCAACATCAATTACTTTGATGAATAGGGGGCATGTTTATTAAATTCGCAGGTAACACCTAATTAGGAAGAGTAGCTAATACCCTAGAGAACAGTATCCAAATTCAAAATGACCTTAACATATTAGAAAGCTGGGCCAGAACTAACAAAATGAAATTCAGCAGGGAGACATGTAAGGTCTTGGGCAGAAAAAAAAATGAAATGCACAGATATACGATGGGGGACACCTGGCTTGACAACAGTACATGCAAAAGGGATCTCGAGTCTTAGTCAACCACAAGCTGAACATGAGTCAACAGTGTAATGCAGCAGCTTAAAAAGCCAATGTGATCCTAGGCTGCTTCAATAAGAATATAGTGTCTAGATCGAAAGGAGTAATAGTACCACTTTATTCTGGTTTGGTCAGACCTCACCTGCAATACTGTATCCAGATGTGGGCACCACAATTCAAGAAGGATGTGGACAAGCTGGAACATGTCCAGAGGAGGATGACCTAAATGGTAAAATTTGGAAACCATGCCCTATGAGGAGTGGCTTAGGGAGCTGGATATATTTAGCCTGGAGAAGAAAAGGTTAAGAGAGAGAAAATAGAAGCCTGAGGGGCAGATTGAGTTGAGACTGCCATGGTTGCTCTGGCTGATGACCTTCACCTGGGCATCAACAGGGGTAGTGTGACCCTGTTGGTACTTCTGGACCTCTCAGTGGCTTTTGATACAATAGATCATACCATCCTTTTGGATCGCCTGAGAGGGTTAGGAATCAGAGGTACTGCATTGCAGTGGTCCCATTCCTTCCTCTCGGGCAGATCTCAGAGGGTGAGGCTCGGGGACAGTTGCTCTACAAGAAAAGAGCTTAATTGTGGCGTCCCTCGAGGCGCCATCCTGTCCCTGATGCTATTTAATATATATATGAAGCCACTGGGAGAGATAATTCGGAGACATGGGGCACAGTGTTATCAGTATGCTGATGACACCCAGATATATTTCTCCATGTCTCAGTCCTCAGCTTTTACTTCAGATGGCATCTCTCCTCTCAATGACTGTCTTAAGGCAGTAATGGAATGGATGAGGAAAAACAGATTGAGACTGAATCCAGACAAAATGGAGGTACTAACAGTTGCAGGCCTGAAACCAGGTATGGGAATACAACTTCCAGACCTGGATGGGGTCACACTCCCTTCCAAGGACTGTGTTTGCAGTCTGAGGATGCTCCTAGATCCATCGCTTCAGATGTCAAACCAGGTTAATGCGATGGTCAGGAGCGCCTGTTATCAGCTTCAGATGATATGCCAGCTGCACCCTTTCCTAGGAACTAAGGATCTTGAAACTGTGGTACATGTGCTGGTAACCTTGCATCTTGACTTCTATAATGAGCTTTAATAATAATAATAATAATAATAATAATAATAATAATAAAATTTATTTCTATACCACCCAATGGTGACCCAATCCGGGTGGTTTACAAATTAAAACAGTTACAATGACAAGATATCCCTGCCCCCCTTAAAACAGTATTAAATAGCAATATAATTAAAAATCAAACAATATACAACAGTTAAAAAAATTTTTAACAAACCGTAGCATATGATCTCATTGCTACTTTACAAGGGAACCAGATTTAAATAAGGAGGGAACTGCCCAGGGCCGGGTAATTTAGTCTGGAAAGACTACATGGGGCTACTCTTGTGCTTGACCTGGAAACTTCAATTGGTACAAAATATGGCAGCCAGGTTGGTCTCGGGAACAACTAGGAGAGACCACATTTCACCAGTGTTAAAATTACTCCACTGTCTGCCTATCAGTTTCCGGGCACAGTACAATGAGTTGGTTATCACCTTTAAAGCTCTAAATGGCTTGGGCTCAACCTATCTCCGGGACTGCCTCCTTCCGTATGATCCACCCCAAGCACTCCGGTCCTCTGGGAGGAATTTGCTTCCGTCTATGAAAACGAGGCTGTCTGCAACCTCCCAGAGGGCCTTCTCTGCTACCATTCCCAGATTATGGAATGGCCTGCCAGATGAGATCCATCTTATTACCACCTTAAACAGCTTCAAAAAGACTGTTAAGATGGATCTCTTCCAGCAGGCCTTTCCTGAATAATCATCCCAGCCCCAAGAGTTAGCTATTTTCTCTCCCTGTCTGTGCTGCTGTTATCACGATGCTTCCTTCATATGTTGTGATTATGTTGTTAAATTATTTAAGTTTAATATTCTTTTAAGGGGTGGGTGAGTTTTGGGGGTTTTTTGGGTTGTATGTATCCCATTGCTGTTTTAATGTTGTAAGCCGCCCCGATTGCATTGCAGAGGGGCGCGATATAAATTATTATTATTATTATTATTATTATTATGTCATTGCTAATTACCATGGTTTGGTGCTTTGACCCCACAAGTCTTGGTTCCACTACACCACTATGTGACGTGTTGTTCTGAAAGCAGGTCTCTGTAGTCTCTGCTTGTTTAATATATATGTCAGTATATATGTCAGTAGTGTAAGAATGTGCATGACAGAAGACACATCCTCTTAAATTCTCAAGCACAGTCTGTCAGGCAAACCAAACTGACAGCCTGATTCTTTTCCATTGTAGATACCTGCACAGATTTTGCTCAATGGATCAGTGCTCGCTAGCAATTGTGCAGCTGACAGAATGGAGGAAGTTGCTTCCAATGATACCTTTGCTCAGTTCCATATCTACACAGCCTGTAGTCCTCCTGAGCATATAGTGCAGATCAGCTTCCGACACTTCTGGCCTTATCTTAGGTCTCTGGGCCTTGCAGAAGAAAACCAGATAAAAGTAACTACTGTAAAAAAGGATGGCTACAGAGGCTTTCTGGAAGTCAGCTTTGGAGAATGCATGTTAACAAGCAATGCAGAACTGACTACAGATGGTGGAGTAACAGCTGCAGAATGGAGAATGACACTTTTGAACAAATGTGACATCCTGGAGGTGATAGTTCAAGCATTTTTTCAATGTTGGGGCTGTGGAAGCTTTAACCCTCTAGATGTTTTAGACTTCAGCTCCCAGATGCCTCAATTGGCATGGCCAAGGGTGGGGAAAATATTGGGACTGTAGTCCAAAGCACCTGTTTCCTCAACCATTTTCTAAGGCGTTGAGCTTTAAGTCATATTCTGGGAGAATAAATTCTAAAGCAGCCTTTCCCCAGCAAGATACCTTGGCTGAATTACAATTGCCATCATCCTCAGTCAGCAATTTGTGATCCTGGAAATCTAAGGGATACCAGGTTGAGAAAAGTTATTCTACAGAACAGATTTTAGGTCTATATTATAGATAAGTAATTAAAAAAAAAACTTTTTTTCTCTGTCCTAGAAAACTGAGTTACCTCCAAATCTAGCTGCCAGAGGATCATTCCTCAAAAACATTGACAACATTACTTTAACAGCATACCTCCAATGTGATGACAAAACAGCTGACATGAAAGTGAAAATGTCTTCCATAGACAAGCATACCCTACAAGGGACTTTGAATCACTCTTTCCCTGACCTCCATGATCTAGGACTGCCTCCTGAAAACTTGATCCTTCTTTCTATGACCAATGGCTCTGCTTTGAAGGCACATCTATTGCTACACATGGGCAACTGTAAGCTGCAGGCGCAAGGAGAAGTCCAGCCTCACAACAGAACTAACTGGGTCCTGGAGGTGGAAACAAATTGTAAAGCTTTGCAGGTAATCTGCTGGTGATTTTTCCTTCCTTCCTTCCTTCCTTCCTTCCTTCCTTCCTTCCTTCCTTCTCTCTTTCTTTCATCCAACACAAAAGCCAAATTCTTCTGGGATGGATGCTTCACTTTTCCCATTATACCCATTATACCCATTATATTCAAGAGTGATATTGACATACTGGAGCTTGTCCAGAGGAGAGTGACCAAAATGATGAAAGGTCTGGAAACCATGCCCTAGTGGCTTTGGAGCTGGGTATGCATTTAGCCTGGGGAAGAGAAGGTTAAGAGATGACATGATTGTCATGTTTAAATATTTGAAGTGATGTCATATTGAGAATGGAGCAAGCTTGTTTCTGCTGCTCCAGAGACTAGGACATGGAGCAATGGATTCAAGCTACAGAAAATGAGATTCCACCTAAACATTAGGAAGAATTTCCTGAAAGTAGGAGCTGTTCAACATGTTCCTTTGGAATGTGGTGGGATTTCTTTCTTTGGAAGTTTTTAACAGAGGCTGGATGGTCATGTCAGGAATGCTTTGTATCTTCTTTGAATGGCAGGGGGTTGGATTGGATGGTCCTTACGCGCTCTTCCAACTCTATGCTTCTATGATTCTATATAGGAACCCTAACCACACAACTCTAATGGATAGGAATGTGGAGGGGAGGAACTCTTGTGCCATCTTTCAGCACCTGGGCCTGTCTACTTTAGTGAATGTGGCTGCTCGAAAAAATTGTGTAGTGGTTTGTGTTCTGCACTGTTTTCTAGATTACAGATTTGGATTCCTTTTTCTCTTTCTTCTTCTTGGCTTCTTGCATCACATTTCGTCTTGTGAAACTGATGAAATAGGTGGTTTTTATTTAGGATGCTTGCATTTATTTTCTAGTCATTTCCCCATCTCTGGCCATACTTCCTCCTGGAAAATTCCTCTCAAAATTCCTGAGAAACTGCCCCAAAGACCCAGTTTACCTGTAAGCAGTTGTTTGGGCCATTCTAATTCCATTTTAGTTGAAATCAGGCAGGCACTCCGTCACATTTCAACTCAGTATGCTAGCCAGTTCACTTCTAGGTAGCAATCTGGACATGATCCACTCTATAGGTTTCCCATGATTGAAGAGCCATCTCTGGAACCAGTAACGCATTGCCCATTCCTCTGAATTGCTATACAGTTTCCACTTTTTACATCATTTGCTCTTGTATGCGTGCATGAATTAATGTCTCTCAATAAAAGTTGTTGGTATAAATAAAACTAACTGGTTTGGAACCTGCCTCTGGAGTTCTGGGTTTGGAATTTTAAATGGCTTACCTGATCTAGATTAAATTTTAAATCGGTCGGCATCCTGATATTATCAGAAGGATTTAGCTGCCAAATCTGCCGCCTGGGTCCATCCTGGGTCCATCCCCACTCCCAGGACCACTCCGGCGGCTATTTTCTTAAACTGGAAAACTCCCAGCTTCAAAAAGAGGTGCTCTGAGTGCCCCAGGAGCAGGAATGGACCTGGGATGGGCCCAGGTGGTGATTTCAGGGGCTAAGTCCTTCTGATAATATCAGGATGCCACCCAATTTAAAATTTAATCTGGATCAGGTAAGCTGGTTTTAAAATGAATGTGATAAGCTTTATACATAGACTACAAGTTCCAGCTAGACTTACCTTATCACTCTCATTGCTTCCTATTGAGCTAAATTAATTTCCCCATTGAAGTCAGTAAGTGACTGCCATTTGATGAGGCAGAATTTCAGTCACAATCTGTAACCATTGTATTTGAAACAATTTCAGTCACAATCTGTAACCATTGTTATTTGAAATGGAATAGGCCTGTTGGGCCAGGAACAAAATAGTAGAAACCCGATAACCTCCAAATGGGCTTTGCTCCAGTTTTTCAACATCCCTTTTGAATTGTGGAACCCAGAACTGAACACAGTATTCCAGATGGGGCTTGACCAAAGCAGAATAAAGTGACACTATTCCTTCCCTTGATCTAGATACTATATTTCAATTAATGCAGCCTAAAATTGCATTGGCCTTTTTAGCTGCGGCATCATACTGTTGACTCATGTTCAACTTGTGATCCACTAGGACTCCTAGATCCCTTTCACACGTAGTCTTGTTAAGCCAGGTGTCCCCCATCTTATATCTATGTGTTTCATTTTTTTGCCCTAAGAGCAGTACCTTACATTTCTCTGCGTTGAAATTCATTTTATTAGTTTTGGCCCAGCTTTCTAATCTATTAAGATCATTTTGAACTTTCATCCTTTTCTCTGGGGTATTAGCTATTCCTCCTAATTTGGTGTCATCTGCAAATTTGAGAAGTATGCCCCCTATTCCTTCATCCAAATCATTGATAAAGATGTTGAAGAGCACTGGGCAGAACCCTGTGGCACCCCACTGGTCACTTCTCTCCAGGATGAAGAAGAGGAGCCATTGCTGAACACCCTTTGGTTCGGTCAGTCAACCAGTTACTCATCCACCTAACAGTTGTATTGTCTAGCCCACATTTTATTATCTTGTTTGCAAGAATATCATGGGGGACCTTGTCAAAAGCCTTACTGAAATCAAGATATGCTATGTCTACCGCATTCCCTTCATCTAGCAAGCTGGTAATTTTATTTTATTTTTTTAAAAAAGAGAGAGATCAGCTTAGTCTGGCATGACTAGATTAGTTTTAATAGATTGCAAATCAAGATTGGCCTTCTTGTACAAGGAGCCTGAACTCAAAAGTGACCTTACAGTTATTTTAGCTTGGAAGTAACTAGTTACAAATAATGAGTCATGTGTAATTAATTTCTTTGCCGAAAATAACTATGGCATAACCAACAAGTTAGGTCATAATCATAATGTAAGAAGGATAACTTCGCTCTTTTTATAGCATGACAGTAAGCATTTTATTTGCTTCAGCTGTAACTATAGCTATTATTAATTATAATGACAGAATAGGGCCTCATTGCTGAGGTTAATGGCTTCTAGCATTCTGATTTTAAAAATAACAATTTTAATCAGTTTTTAATAATGAGATTATAAAGAGTTATTTTTTAAATAATGCATCATTATTATATAATTATATTATAGAGAGCAGTGCAAACAAATTGTGGAAAAAAAGCCTATGTAAAATGATTACATTTCCAGCAGGCATTTGAAGATGAGCACATCCAAGAAATGTAAGACTAAGGAGTTTATCACATTCCCTTTGTTGCCTGATCTGGGCATGGGCTGGGGATGCACATGAATGAGGGAAAACGGATTTTATCGCACTCAAAACAGTCAGCAAGCCATCGCCATGCCGTTGCCTGACCAACACCCGTCCCCAAGCCACGCTGGCTGATTTTGCTCAGCTGGAAAGCTTCCATCCTTGAAAAATTGGCCAGCTCAGTGCAGCTTGGGAATGGGTGGTGGTCAGGCAACAGCATGGCAATGGCTTACCAACTGTTTCAAGTGTGATAAAATCCATTTCCCCTTGTTCACACGCATCACCAGCCCATGTCCAGATTGGGCAAAAAAGGGAGTGTGATAAACTCCTAAGGCTACGTCTGCACTGCAGAAACAATCCAGTTTGACACATTAATTGCCATGGCTCTGTGCTATAGAATCATGGGGTGTGTAGTTTTTTGTAGCACCCAAGTTTTCTGACAGAGACGTCTAAATGTCTCACAAAACTACAATTCTCAGAATTCTGTAGCACTGAGCCATGGCAGTTAAAATGGTGTCATACTGGATTATTTCCACAGTACAGATGCAGCCTAAGTAGGTCCTAAGAAAGTGCATGTGTGGACTGACAGCCTCCTTTTCTACTGAGCACAAAGAGAGTATCATCACTATGAGTTTCTCTGGAAAGTATGAACTCCAATCCCATGAAAACTTTGAGCCATTCATGAAGGCAATTGGTCTTTCTGATGAGTTGATTGAAAAAGGCAAGGATGTGAAAAGCATCTCTGAAATTGTGAGGATGGCAAGAAGTTCAAGGTCACTGTGACAACTGGTAGCAAAGTGCTGATCAATGAGTTTACAATTGGAGAGGAGACTGAGCTGAATACTCCCACAGGAGAGAAGATCAAGGCTGTTGTTCAAATGGAAGGAGACAATAAGATGGTGGTAAAGCTGAAGGATATCATGTCTGTGACTGAACTAAGTGGAGACACCCTCACTAATACACTGAGTGTCGGTGACATCCATTACAAGAGGATCAGTAAGAGAATCTAGATAACCTAGGCCTTTCTACACTTTTACTGTGTAAAAGTGATACAATAAATATCAATTTATTAAACTAAAAAAAAAAGTGCATGTGTGGACTGTAGCTAATGATTTTATTAACTTCCCTGTACTGGAGCAGGTTGTGTATCCATCTGGTTCCTGGAGGACTGTCATTTGGGAGCAGCTGTCCAGGGTCTCAGCTAGAGATATTGCCCCCATAACCTGCTACCTCAGGAGTGGACAAAATAAGCCCATGATCTCTATGTACTTCTCCAGGACCTGCATTACAGGCTGTGGGCCTTCTCACTTCCCATACATATTTTTGGTCCCAAAAGTCTAATTGTACCCTGAGAGACTGCAGCTGGCCTTTTCACCCTATTTCAAGTCCCTTGACTTCTTATGGGCCCATGGGAGCCTTCCTACAAAACCAGAAGTGAGGAGAGAGATAGAACAGAATGACAAATTCCATCTCATACAGTACAGTTGGTTTTTTGTTAGTTGTCCACCTCAACATTAGGAAGAACTTCCTGACAGTAAGAGCTGTTGGACAGTGGAATTGGCTCCCTTGGAGAATGGTGGAGTCTCCTTCTTTGGGGGTTCTTCAACAGAGGTTGGGTGGCCATCTGTCATGAGAGCTTTGATTGTGTGTTCCTGCTTGGCTAAGGTTGGACTGGCTGGCCCTTGAGGTCTCTTCCAACTCTTTGATTCTATGATTCTAAGTTTTGGGCTTGAATCCTTTTATGTTAATTCACATTAATGCTGAGTTAGCATCTTTTTCCCCCTAAGAGATTTTTAATATTTAACAGCTATATGGCAGGCAGACACAACACAATCTACCCTTGCTGAATAGTGTTGTACCTATTGAATTTGGCTTGTGCAGAGGACACAATCTGATACAGTATTTTATTTACAGTATGTAGAGAGATCTTGTAGCACCTTTGAGGCTAACTGAAACCAGACGAATTACATCCAAGGGTACTAAAAGAACTGGCAAATGTAATATCGGAACCATTGGCAATAATCTTTGAGAACACCTGGAGAATATGAGAAGCCCCAGAAGACTGGAGGAAGACAAACATTGTCCCCATCTTCAAAAAGGGAAAGAAAGACGATCCCAACAATTATCGTCCAGTTAGTCTGACATCAATACCAGGAAAGATTCTGGAGCAGATCATTAAACAGAGAGTCTGTGAACACCTGGAAAGTAATTCCATAATCACAAAAAGTCAACATGGGTTTCAGAGAAACAAGTCATGCCAGACAAATCTGATCTCTTTTTTTGATAAAATTACCTGCATAGTAGATGAAGGGAATGCTCTGGATATAGTATATCTTGATTTCAGTGAGGAGTTTGACAAGGTTCCCCATGAAGATTCTTGCAAAAAAGCTGGTAAAATGTGGGCTAGACAAAGTAACTGTTACATGGATTTGTAATTGGTTGACTGGCTGAACCCAAAGGGTGCTCACCAATGGCTCCTTTTCAACCTGGAAAGAAGGGACCAGTGGAGTGCCACAGGGCTCTGTCCTGCGCCAAGTGCTATTCAATATCTTTATCAATGACTTGAATGACAGTATTGGGGGCATAATTATCAAATTTGCAGACGACACCAAATTAGGAGGAGTAGCTAATACCCCAGAAGACAGGATCAAAATTAAAAATGACTTGAACAGACTAGAAAGCTGGGTCAAAGCTAACAAATTAAAACAATACAAGAATAAAACACATCAATCAAATTAGTCCCCCCTAACCCACCCACCCCATAAAAATAGATTAAACTAAGATAGTATTAAAACCACAGAATAAAACCAAACATCGCATAATAAACCATAAACAGACATGACAATAGGCAGTGGCGGCTAGGGGAATGGGTTGATAGGACCAGACCATCTTGGGGCCAGGAGATTATTCCGGGAAGGCCTGCCGGAATAGATCCATCTTTACTGCTTTTTTAAAGCAGTCAAGAATGGTAATAAGATGGATCTCATCTGGCAGGCCATTCCATAATCTCGGAACGGCAACAGAAAAGGCCCTCTGGGAGGTCTGCGACAGCCTCGATTTCATAGGCTGTAGCAGATTCCTCCCAGAGGACCGAAGTGCACGGGGGGGATCATACAGGAAGAGGCGGTCCCGGAGATAAGTTGGACCCAATCCATGTAGGGCTTTAAAGGTCAAAATCAACACCTTGTACTGTGCCTGGAAACTAACTGGCAGCCAGTGGAGAGATTTCAGCACTGGTGTAATGTGATCTCTCTTAGATGTACCAGTAAGTAGCCTGGCTGCCATATTTTGGACCAGTTGAAGTTTCTGGGTTAGTCACAAGGGTAGCCCCATGTAGAGTGCACTACAGAAATCTAAACGTGAGATTACCAGAGCATGTACCACAGTTTCAAGGTCCCTAATCTCCAGGAAAGGGCGCAGCTGGCATATCAGCCAAAGCAGATAACAGGCACTCCTGACCACCGCATTCACCTGATTAGTCATGTGAAGCGATGAATCTAGGAGTACCCCCAGACTGCGAACACGGTCCTTGGAGGAGAGTATGACTCCATCCAGGACTGGGAGTTGTATTCCCAAACCTGGTTTCAGGCCCATAACTGTTAGTACCTCCGTTTTGTCTGGATTCAGTCTCAATCTGTTTTTCCTCATCCAATCCATTACTACCTTAAGACAATCATTGAGAGGAGAGACACCATCTGAAGTCTGAGCAGACGACTGGGTCATGGGAAAGTATATCTGGGTGTCGTCAGCATACTGAAGACACCATGCTCCATGCCTCCGAATGATCTCTCACAGCAGCTTCATATAAATATTAAATAGCATTGGGGACAGAATGGCACCCTGGGGGATGCCACAATTAAGCTCTATTTTGGAAGAGCAACTGTCCCCGAGCCTCACCCTCTGGGATCTGCCCGAGAGAAAGGAGCAGAACCACTGCAGAGCAGTGCCTCCAATTCCTAATTCTCTCAGGCGATCCAAAAGGATGGAATGATCTATAGTGTCAAAGGCTGCTGAGAGGTCCAAGACACCACCCCTGTCGATGCCCAAGCGGAGGTCGTCAGCCAGCACAACCATGGCAGACTCAACTCCATATCCTATCCTAAAGCCAGTTTGAAATGGATTGAGATAATCGGTTTCATCCAAGACAGCTTGGAGTTGGGAAGCAACCATCCTCTTGATCATCTTGCTTAAGAAGGGCAGCAAGGAGACTGGCCTATAGTTATTCCGGTCCAGGGGGTCAAGGGAAGGCTTTTTCAGGAGACGTTTAACCGCCGCCTCCTTTAAACAAGATGGAACAGTGCCTTCCCTGAAAGACCTGTTGATGGCATCCCAAAGGAATGCCCTCAACGTGTCCTCCCCCCCCCCCCGATGACCAGCCAAGATGGACAAGGATTGAGAGGGCAGGTCATCTTCCTCACTCTACCAAGGAGCTTGTCCACGTCATCGGTACTCACAGATTGAAGCTGATCCAGTAAAATGCCATCAACGGAGTTGCTGGACACCTCACCTATGGATTCTGTCAGAACACTGGCATCCAGGTCGGCTCTTATTTGAGAGATTTTATCTGCAAAGTAGGTGTTAAAAGCATCACAGCAGGCTGCTGTAGGGTTAAGTAAAGGGTTCTGCACAGGAGGTACCTGTGTCAGTTCCCCCCCCCCCCTCTGCTGGACAGGACTCTGCAGACGCGATGTGTGCAGAGGAGAAAAGTCTCTGTGCTGCACGCAGTGCCTCCTGATAGGAATCAAGATGTTTCCTATGGTGGGTTCTGTCGGATAAGAGCCGAGTCTTCTGCCATTTGCACTCTAGTTGTTGTCCAGCTCCCTTCATCCTCCTAAGCTCCTCTGTATACCAGGGCCTATCATTAGGAGCGGGCTGGAAAGGATGCTTGGGAGCGATTGTGTCGATAGCCTTGGTAAGATCGGTGTTCCAGGTATTAACCAAGGCTTTGACAGAATCACTTACGTTACCAGCCATTAAACCCTCCAAGGCTTTCTGGAAACCAATTGGTTCCATTAGCCTTCGGGGGCGGACCATTCTAATAGGTCCACCATCCCTGGGGGTGCAGGCAGTGGCTCTTAGTTCCATCTTGACCAAGAAATGATCCGTCCATGACAGCATCAAGGGTATGACCCGCACAATGTGTGGGCCCGACAACCAATTGGGATAGGCCCATGTTTGTCATGGTTTCCATGAACTCCCGAGCCGCACCAGTTAGATTTGACAAACTGGTCTCGAGTGGAATGTTGAAGTCACCCAAAATCAAAAGTCTGGGTGACTCCAACAGCAATTCAGAGACCAGTTGGGTCAGCTCGGTCAGGGAGTCTGTTAAGCAACAGAGTGGCCGGTATACCAACAGAATCCCCAAACTATCCCTAGTTCTCAGGCTTAGGTACATACACTGAATGTAGGCTGTTTTCCGGATAGGCTTCCTGGTCAAGGTTAGGTTATTTCTATGAACCAAGGCCACACCACCATCCCGCCCACTTTCCCTTATCTGCTCACTGACCGAGTACCCAGCCGGGAGGGCCTGCACCCACGTCACAGCACTGGCGTCTCCCAGCCAGGTCTCTGTAAAGCATGCCAGGTCGGCTGCCTCATCCAATAAGAGGACATGGATGATGTGGTTTTTATTTTTTACCGACCTGGCATTGCAAAAGAGCAGAGTAAGGGTCTGTGGAATTGATGGTATGCTCTCCAAGTTATTCTGGGAAACAGAGTGAACTGAAGGAGAGATAGATATTAAACATCGATCCCTTCTTCTTTTGTAACATTTCTTCACTCTGTTGCCACCATACCTTCCCTTCCCCGACACAACCTCAATCCCCGCTCCCAGACCATTCCCAGCTCCATTACATGGTGGCAATGACAAATAATCCAGCTACACTCCTGTCCCACAATAGATACGAGGGCAGTATCACTTAAAACAGGTGATGGTAATCGGGCTGGCTCAGTCCTCCAGCAGCCCAAGACGCTGCCGCTGCAGCCGCCGCCGCTTGTTTCCGGGGCAGAGATGGTCCTGGGCAGGGTTTTATACCCGCCGGTGTTCTCCCCGGTCCCACTGCTGCTGCGGTTGCAGCAGGGCCACCCCAGGTGGTGGAATCAGGCTGGCTCAGTCCTCCAGCAGCTCAAGATGCTGCCGCCACCGCCACCGCATGTTGCCGGGGGAGAGATGGTCCTGGGCGGGGTTTTATACCCGCCAGCATCCTCCCCAGTTCCACTGCTGCTGCAGTTGCAGCAGGGCCCCCCCAGCTGGTGGAATTGGGCTGGCTCAGTCCTCCAGCAGCCCAAGATGCTGCCGCCGCATGTTGCGTGAAATTCAATACAGAGAAATGTAAGGTACTGCACTTAGGGTGGAAAAACGAAAAGCACAGATATACTATGGGGGACACCTGGCTGAATGAGACTACGTGTGAAAGAGATCTAGGAGTCCAGGTAGACCTGAGTTGAACATGAGTCAACAGTGTGATGCAGCAGGGCCGCCCCAATGCGATTTTAGGCTGCATCAATAGTAGT
Source organism: Phrynosoma blainvillii (assembly GCA_026167975.1). Classification (NCBI taxonomy): domain Eukaryota; kingdom Metazoa; phylum Chordata; class Lepidosauria; order Squamata; family Phrynosomatidae; genus Phrynosoma; species Phrynosoma blainvillii. The sequence continues at coordinate 9,559,165 of JANUYF010000012.1, read as the reverse complement.
GTGTATATCAGGGGTCCTCAAACTTTTTGAGCTGGGGGCCAGTTCACCGTCCCTCAGACCATTGGAGGGCTGGAGTAAAAACAACAACAACAACCATGACCTTGAGCAAGTCACACCCTCTCAGCCTCAGAGGATAACCATGGCAACTCTCCTCTGAAGAAACTTGCCAAGAAAACCCCCATGATAGGGGTCGCCATAAGTTAGAAATGACTCCAAGGCAATGGATTACCCTGGGCAGGTCACACTCTTTCAGCCTCAGATGGTAATGGAAATCCTCCTCTGGAGAAACTTGCCAAGCAAACCCCCATGATAAGGTCAAAATAAGCAGAAATGACTCGAAGACACTGGATTACCCTGGTCAGGCCACACTCTCTCAGCCCCAAATGGTAATGGAAACCCTCCTCTGGAGAAACTTGCCAAGCAAGCCCCCATGATAGGGGTCACCATAAGTTAGAAAAGACTCCAAGGCACTAGATTACCCTGGCAAGTCACACTCTCTCAGCCTCAGAGGATTACCATGGCAACTTTCCTCTGGAGAAACTTGCCAAGTAAACCCCCATGATAGGGGTTGCCATAAGTTAGAAATGACTCCAAGGCAATGGATTACCCTGGGCAGGTCACACTCTTTCAGCCTCAGAGGATTACCATGGCAACTCTCCTCTGGAGAAACTTGCCAAGCAAACCCCATGATAGGGTCAAAGAAAGCTGGAAATGACTCGAAGGCATTGGATTACTTGGTCAGGCCACACTCTCTCAGCCCCAAGTGGTAATGGAAACCCTCCTCTGGAGAAAGTTGCCAAGCAAACCACCATGATAGGGGTCACCATAAGCGAGAAATGACTCAAAGGCACTGGATTACCCTGGGCAAGTCACACTCTCTGAGCCTCAGATGGTAATGGAAACCCTCCTCTGGAGAAACTTGCCAAGCAAACCCCCATGATAGGGTCAAAATAAGCCGGAAATGACTCGAAGGCACTGGATTACCTGGTCAGGCCACACACTCTCAGCCCCAGATGGCAAAAAAAAAAACACCAGGTGGGTTCGCTGGTGGCGGCAGCAGCACAGCAGCAACAGCGGCAGGAGCGGCCTACAAACTGCCCACCTCCTCAGGGCCCTGGTTCCCCTTAGCAAGGGACGGAGAGGGCCACTTCCCCTTCCCCTTCTCCCACTGCTCACCTCAGCCAAGGGTGGGTCAGGCGCCTGCCTTCTTTCCTTTCTTCCTGTCTCCTCTTCCTTCCTTTCTTCTTTCCTTCCTTCCTTCTTCCCTCAGCCGCCGCTTTGCCTCCCTCCTCCTAAGATGGTGGTTCCCAAACAAAATGGCAGCTGGAGTCACGTGGTCACTCATGTTGCGGCCTTTTTCTTCCCGTCCTGCCCCACGACTGGGGGTAGGGCTGGGCAGGTGACGAGCCGCAGGCTGGATAAAAGGCCTTGGCAGGCCGGATCCAGCCTGCGGGCCATAGTTTGAGGAACCCTGGTCTAGATCAAGAGAAGTAATAGTGCCACTCTATTCTGCTTTAGTCAGGCCTCACCTGGAATACTGTGTCCAGTTCTGGGCACCACAGTTCAAAAAGGATGTTGAGAAACTGGAGCATGTCCAAAGGAGGGCAACCAAAATGGTGAAGGGTCTGGAAACCAAGCCCTATAAGGAACGACTTATGGAGCTGGGGATGTTTAGCCTGGAGAAGAGACGTTTAAGAGGTGATATGATAGCCATGTTTAAATATTTGAAGAGATGTCATATTGAGGAGGGAACAAGCTTGTTTTCTGCTGCTCCAGAGACTAGGACCCAGAACAATGGGTGCAAGCTCCAGGAAAAGAGATTCCACCTCAACATTAGGGGGAACTTCCTGACAGTAAGGGCTGTTTGACTGTGGAACACACTCCCTCAGAGTGTGGTGGAGTATCCTTCTTTGGAGGTCTTTAAGCAGAGGCTGGATGGCCATCTGTCGGGGATGCTTTGATTGGGAGTTCCTGCATGGCAGGGGTGGATGGCCCTTGTGGTCTCTTCCAACTTTATAATTCTATGATTCTATGAAAAAAAGAAATTGGCAGCATGACCTTTCACAGAGTCTACGAAAGCTCATGCTGCCAATTTCTTTCTTTCAGTTAGTCTCAAAGGCGCTACAAGATCTCTCTATGTACTGATTCTACAGACTAACATGGCTATATCTTTGAATTCTATCTTATATACAGTCATAGTCAGAGCATTGCCACTAAGTTCTGTACAGTTTGGAAGTTATGAAAAAGCAGAAGAGGGTCTCCAGTTCTAGTGAAATATAACCCAATTGATCTGGAATTGGCTGTAGGCCATGCTGAATGTTGATAACAGAGCCAGAGCTTGAAAAAGTTACTTTTGGATTACATTTCCAAGAGTCTCCGAACCAGCATTAGGTTTTAGTCTTTAAAAAAACTTTTCCAAGTTCTGGTTAGAAATCATTGTTATATGAGGTCATGTTAATGTTTTATTTTATTATAGGCTCTTGGAATCCCAATAAAAATATATGGCATTGGGCATATTTTGATAAATAAAATGAACCTGGATTCCCAAGTTATGTTGACTTTGGATGAAAATACTTTACATGGACTTCTTATATTACAAGTCAATGATGTAAGTAATCATATTGTCACATCAGCTGTGATTTTAACACAGAGTCTCTGCTTTTCCCAGCACATAACTTACTTAGGACGTTCTCACACGTGGGCCAGTTTCGTTGTTAAAGAGATAATAAAGTGGAAATGAGCATCCCGAAAAGAAAACGAAAATAGAGCTTAATTACGCAAAAGCTTTTCACACGTAATTACAGTAATAACAGAATTAAGTTAAAAGCGGAAAAAAGATGTTTTTAACTTTCATACACAAGTGAAAAGAACCCGTACATGTACTGGAGATGGGTGTGTTTCCTGACCAGACCCCTCCTTTTTCCAGGGTGGGTCCTGCATTTCCCAGGAGGAAATGTCAGACTGTCCTCCATTTGGGGTCATGTCCTCCTGCACAGGTCCTAACCCCCTTCCGTTGGGGTTAGGACCTCTCAAGAGAGCGGAGGAGGAGGAGGAGGAGGAGGAGGAGGAGGAGGAGGAGGAGGCTGCAAAGGCAAGGCAAGGCAAGGCAAGGGAGGGATTGAGAGGGGGAAACTGGAGGTAGCTCCCATGCCCCCCCCCATAAGCCTTTCCCCTTTGTAGGACCTGCAGGACAGAACTTCATGGTGAGATGGAGCTCCAAGTTGCTCCACAAGCACACCCCACACTTGCATCCACATCCATCCACAGCTGCTGCGAGGGACGCCTTCTTTCCCCTCCTTTTCCCTCCATCCCAAATGCCAAACTTCTCCTCCATCCCAAACTTCCCTCTCCTTGCCTTGCCTTGCCTTGCCTTGCCTTGCCTTGCCTTGCCTTGCCTTGCCTTGCCTTCCCTGCATGGCAGGAGCCTGGGACTCTCCCTCCCTGGAGGCCCCTCCTCCTCCTCCTCTTGGCCCTCCTCCAGGTTTTAAAAGAGAATTGTCCGTGCGTATTTGCTTTTCACATTACAGTAAATGCGAAATTACTGTAATTTCGCAAATGCATTTCCTCTAAACTCCTGAAATTAAAAAGATCTCGGATAATACTAGTTTCTGTCCAGTTTCTGACCAGTTTCTGTGTGACGTCGTGTGAAATCGTGAGGCACAAATTCAGTTTTTGTTTGGGATTTGTGTGGATTAACCAACAGATTTCCCCCGTGTGATAACGTCCTTAGTTCAGTCATAATTTTTTTTAAAAAAAATTACGTTTGTCATTGCTGTATATTTAGGAATACCTGAAGAATTTGCTCTTTGAGAATTCTTGTGCAGACTGATCTAATTTACACCTCTTAAACATGGATGGGAATCCTGCAACCCTCTACATGTTATTGGATTGCTATTCCCACCATTCCTCACCATTGGCTATCTTGACCTGGGCTTCTGGGATGTAGTTCAAGTGCAACAACATCAGGAAGGCTGCATGATTATCATACCTTTTGTAGATTGATCTTTGGATCAGATCTTAGTTAAACACTGGCTTTCATACTTCCTGAATATCCTAATATTATTTGGCACATAAATAAATGCAATTACAAGAAGAATCAGTTCTATAACTTTTCTGCCAAGAAAAGTGCATCCTGTCCTCCTCAACCCAGCCTTCCAGTGAATATGGTTTTATTTATATCTTAGTAATTTACTGCTATTTTATTTGGAATTCCCAGTCACAGTCAATGTGGCCCTTATAATTCACCTTTAAAAAAAACAAAACTTTTCCCATCTCTGATTTTGTTCCCACATGCTGTTAATTAACTTTTGCTTTCTCTGAAAGAGTATTTTAACTGAAGCTATTCATTTGACTTATCCTACTGTTCTATGTCTTTTAGGTTTTGTAATTTTTATGTACAATATTGCTTTGATTCCTTCTGTTCCCCCGCCCCCGCCCATGGTTCCTGTAAATGGAACTATGTTGAATAGCAGAACATCATCCTATATGTAGTAAAATTTACTAAGTGTTGACTACTTATTTAGCACCATCTCCAAAACGGAGGGAGATATCATTTGCTCTTCATTTGCTCCCAGCTCTATTGGGACAATCCTAAGGTTTGAAAGAGTACAAGAAAACTTCAGGACAAGAAGTGGGGCCTGGGAAACACAACTCCATGGTGACTGGGCTATACTGGTTGATTGACAGAAAGGGAAAAAACAAAAACAAAAATGAGTTCAGAAGAACAAAATATCTTAGAAGAGGGCTTGGCAGGCAGGTAGGCAGGTAGGCAGGCAGGCACTCAACGTGTGGGCATGTCACAATATTTAGTTGCAGACCTTGTTTGACCTTTTGGTCTCACAAATTCTAAATCCTCAACTATAAGCTAGATGTAGGGATTCTGTGGCCTTCTACATGTTATGAAATACATCTCCATGGGACATGTGGGCTAAGGCTGATGGGGACTGGAGTTCAACTGCATATGTAGAAAGACACCAGTTGTAAATTAACAGGCCTAATTCATTTGCTCTTATTTGATCTCATTTTTAACAGACCAAGCAAGAGTTACATGCATTGTTCACCCAGAATATAAAAGGAAGTATCCACCTTGGCATTCCTACAAGGACAAAAGTAGATTTAATTGCAGAAAAGAGTGTCACTTTTCGTAAAAGATTGTTACAATTTAATGTGGATGGCAAACAGGTAACCACATTTCCCTTTAACTGATCTACACATTTTTTTCGAATTTTATTTTAGCTGAAAATGGCTCATCATCATGAGATCATAAGATTCCAGGAGCAACCTTATACTGAGCCAGACCAATTGTTCACCTAGCCCAGTAATGTCTATACTTACTTACTTACTTACTTACTGGGTCTTTTTGGATTCAGCCAAGCTTATTTCTCAGCCCTACCAGGAGATGTTAGAATTCATCCTGGAACCTTCTGAATATATAGTTTTTTGTGGGGGTTTTGGGCTGTGTGGCCATGTTCTAGAAGATTTTCTTTCTGACATTTTGCTAGCATCTGTAGCTGGCATCTTTTCTCCTCATTTTATTTGTATGCTGTTCTTCCCCATGATAATTGTGTCACATCACCTATCCAGATTGACTCTGCAATTCCTGTCATTCACCTGGCTCTCTTACCCTTAAAACTCAATTCTGGTTCTAGATTTTGGGCCCTAAGGTGACACTTGAAATGGCCAAACTGCAGTGTTCCTCACTGGGTTCAGTGTGGTATATGTGTTGTAATAAGAACTTGACCTTGAGGGATTTATAATTAGCTCAAAAATAATGAATAGGATCTGAACCCATTGTATGCAGGGGGTAGAGGGAACAGTTCCTGCACAGACAGCATTTTTCCAAAAGAATGGTACTTTTATTAAGAGAGAAAAATAAATCAATAAGCAAGCACACACATACACAGAGGATCAAACATACAAAAACATCCTAATATACATGCACACACACAAGAACTCAGGAGTAAAGTGTAGTTAGCTTGGATAGGAAACACAAGGCTTTTTGATGGTGATAATTACCTGAAAGGAGGCTGCTCCAACAATGAATGAAGAGGGATAGACTCAACCATTATGAAAGGGAAAGGATACCAGATAGAGCCAGGGACTCTAGTCAGAGATCACAGTGGCACAGTGGCACCATGAAATCTATCCAGACCCCCATGTGCCTGAGATTTCGGGGAGCATTTATACCCTTAATCCTAGCCTGAGGCAAAAAGTTGCTATTGTATATCAAAGGTTTCCTATTGCTATGCTTTGAAGTAGACAATTTCCAAAAGAGGGGAGATAGGTTGATGATGTTATCTCATTTTCAGCCGGACACATCCTGGCTGGCACTCATAAATCTTCTAGGTGTGAATGTCCTGCTTTGCGGCTCCTAAGCCTGGCCTTTTTGATCTGCAAATGGTGGTAAATGCAGATGTAACTCTGTTTGGAATGCCTACGTGATGTGCTAGCTTTGAGCTCATGGTGATGAAGGCTCTTTCCAGCCTATGGCTTTGACAGAAACCCAAAGGGGTCTTGGGCCTTTGCAGACTGCCAGAAATAGTGCAAATTGAGTCCACTTTAACTGTCCTGACTCAGTGCTAGGGAATCATGGGAACTGTAGTTTATTGTGGCACCAGAGCTCTCTGACAGAGAAGGCTCAATGTCTCAGAAAAAAATACAATTCCCATGATTACCTAGCACTGAGCTAGGGCAGTTAAAGTGGACTCAATTTGCACTATTTCTAGCAGTCTGCAAAGGCCATTTATATCAAACCAATTATCATAACAGTGTGGACCACTACTAATTATTACTATTCTCATTGTAAATTGCATAAAACTTTTTTTTCTGTACAAACTCTCTCTCTCTCTCTCTCTCTCTCTCTCTCTCATTCATTCATCATCTCTCTTTCCCCACACCTCTGAGATGCATTGTGGTTTCTGAGCAATTCAAGCTTCCTGCCCTTACAATATGACAATGTATTATGTTTTAACTAACTTCTGGTTTGAAACCACACAGTCCACATTAATTGTTTCTTCTCCCCACTCCATTTAAACAACAACAACAAACAACAGATCACAGAGGAAATGAGTTTCACACAGGAGCCAGACCACATCATTCTTGACTATAAGCTCAAACATAATTTAGAGGCTTTGAAGACACTGTGGATACAAGACAAGGTAGAACTGCAGGTATTGTGTTATTCATAGACACACTTGTTCAGAATATGTAGTAATCTCTAGGAATGGATGAATCTGTCTGTTTCAGTTTCTCCCCATGTCTTATTTTTCAAGGACTGGTATGTCCTGAATTTTAAGATATTTTTTAAACTTTATGGGAATTCATACAGTTTTTCTGTGCACTTCACCTGGTGTGCATTTTTACACAGTATTAACCTTTTTGGAGAGGCATTTATGTTATTATAATGCATTTTGTTCAGCATCTTCATGTGACTCCACAACCTTGTTCTGTGTCTTGTGCTATCTGTCCCAATATACCTTAAATCATCCTCCAAAGAGGAGTCCTCCAGCAGGGTCATAACAGCCATGAATGTTGTCACACACAGGTTGCTGTTTCACTGCTGGATATAAAAAATGTAACCATGAAGGTTCTGTATGGTTCATATTGGATAATTGTTGGAGGACAAATGCAAAAGTCTGGAGGGAGGGTGAATTTAACTGTGAACCTGCATCACCATTGGTCCAGTATGCTTCAGTCATATATTCCAGAAGTCTTCAGGGTATGTATGATCCTCACAGCTATTATTGTAACTTTAAGATAAATAAATAGATGATGGCATGATGTTTTTATTCTATTTGTTTAAAGACATTTCTGGACTTTTCTTTTTCTTTGGTGGAGCTGAATGTTTTGGATTCTTGAGCAACTTTGAAACGTGGTTTGTAATGCCTGTGTCTGTCTTAGACAATGATGTCCTTTCAAAGTAATGCCTTCCAAGAGAGATGGATGCAGTCTATGAGTGCACAGGCTCTGATTATGTATGCCCTTGATTCTGTTGATGTGGACCAACAACATGAAACCTTCTGCTTGAGTCTACATAATGGTACAGTTAGCTACCCTAATGCAATCAATCTCAGCTTCTCACTAAAGAAACTAGGTAGGTTCCATGAAGTTAATGTGGTTGGTGGTTGGATGTGTGTATTTTAAGTAAAAAGAATATGTTTATTGTAGGAACTATGGCCGAATCTACACAAGAGAAAACAGCCTGTTCGATCCTAGTCCTGGCATGACACACAACTCACACAACATTTCTACCAATCCAATTTAAAAGCAAACCTTTTTCATGCCTGAAGGTTTTAAGGCAAATTTTTAAATCCCTCAGTTTTAATCTGTGGTCTTAAGGAAGAGCCAGTATACCATTTCTTTTTTACTATGTGTCATGCAGGAAGGATTAGAACCAGAGCAAAATTAGAATGATGGGAAGTGGATGGATGGATGTATCAGGAGATGATAGCCAGGAAGGCTCTGCACTATTTTTTTCTTTACATTCCAGATATTTAAAAAGCTTTGAATCTTCACTTCCTTTTCTTTTATCTTGTCTTTCAATGTTAATTGACAGATGAGTTTACACTTTGAATATTTGCTTGCCTTAACATGGCTGAGTTTGTAGCAATAGCAGCTGTCCTTTTGAATGAGGTGGCAGGAAGGAGGCAAGCCCTATGAGCCACTTTCCTGGGAATAAGAATGACTGAATGCAGTAGGATTTGCTTTTGAGTAGACCTGTATAAGGACGTTATCACACGCGGGTCTCAAAGCGGCAAGAAAGCGGTATGGAATCAATCCAGAACTATACCGGTATAGACCCCACAAGACGGAAATGGCTATCAGACGCAACTAGCATCATTGCGCAATTAACGAAACTGTGATAGATGCGCTCCTGGGAACCGTATCTGCCATTCACACACAAGATGTTCTTGCTGCCCGATCAAAACAGGAAGTACACGTCATAAGATGCTTCCTCACAGATCCATGGGAAATAGCGCGGGGAACCATGGGTCATGTCGGGGAAATGCTCCACGATACGTATCTCGTGATCAGACATACGGCGAAAGCGGTATTATTGCGGTATCATTCTGGTCACACAATTGTAATTCTCCAAGAAACCGGCATTCAAAAGAACGGGGATGATGCCGCATTGGGACGGGGTTGGGACGGGGTTCTGTGCGACGTCGTGTGAACACGCGGGGAAAAAACCCGCAATAGGATGGGATTGGGTGTGGATTCTTTCTGCTTTAGGCCCCGTGTGATAACGTCCTAAGAGAGAGCAAGTGCAATGTAGAGACTATGACCTTGTTTACACTTATAGGTCTGAGGCCAGTAAGGAGCAATGTACTCCAGAAATGGCCCTGGATTGGCCCCATTGGTGGCTGCATGCACTGGATCAAAGCTGATGTGGGGTGCAGTTTTGTTCATATGGGCCAGCTGGGCCAACACTGCATTGGTGGAGCTGGCCTGTCCTTTTCCCCTTGCTGCCACTGCCATTTCCATACCTGCAAGAGCTCTGTGGGCTGGCCATCCTTCATGCTGCCAAAGAAAGATTAGATGGATCTCTGATCATGTGGCTGGGGCCTCTAGAGATTCAAGCCATGTGATTGGGGAGTCCCTCTCTTCTTGTTGGTCATACAGGTGAGCCCACCTTCAGGAGAAGCAGCAATGCACTAGGTGGCCTGTCCGCAGAGTTCTTGTAAGTACAGAAATGACAGCAGTGCTCTGAAGACATGCCATCTCCTTTCCCTGCATGGTGCCTGGTGTGCAAACAGTGGCTTGGCTTGTTTGCACACCATAAAACCCCATGCTAATCCTAGGATTTTGGGAAAACATCAGGAATTCCAATGACTAAGCCAACTCCAAGGCAAAGTTGGATTAATAAGGAAGGCTCACTGTATTCTGCCAGAAGTTGCCATGTGTTGTGCAAACAGACCACAGCGGCCTCAGGGTGATGATGGGGTTTTTTACCCATGCAGACAAGACCTAGAACTCTGGAGACCAGGGTTCAAATCCTTACTTAGCCAAAACCCACTGGGTGAACTTGGGCAACTCACCCTCTCTCACCCTCAGAAGCAGGCGCAAGCAAAGCCCCTCGGAAAGCCCCCTTGCCAAGAAAAGCCCATCGTAGGTTCACCTTAGAGTTGCCATAAGTCAGAAATGACTTGAAGGCGTGCAGCAAGAAGACCTGTATAAGACTGCACTATAAACTTTCAAACTTTTACCTATTTTCTTGGGAATAAGCCCTACTGAACTCAGTGGGAATTTTACTGTTAAGGCTGCAAGGCTTAGAGCTCAATGGATCAAAAGCACAGTATCAGTATAATACATAAAGTGAAATGACTATTGTACCATAAATTATTAATTCAACTGTGCATGCCATTACTTTTGAAATAATCATGATGATTATCATAATTATTCATATCCTGCTTTTTCCAAAATTGGGATACAAAGGAGCTTACAAATTCCAAAAAAAAATACAGCTAAACACATAACACTAGTGGCGGGACTGAGAGAACCCTGGGCAGCAGGGACTGACGGCCCACTTGTTTCCTATTCCCCATCACAGCCAGCCATACCATCATAGCCCCTAGGAAAATAACGCCACCTACCTTTACTGGCTGCTGGTTTTTCAGTCATCTTCTATTATACTATGCCCATTAGACTCAGGAAGATAAATGTGAGGGGCCGGTGGGAGCGGTAGGGAATTCGGTCAGGATGATTCAGTGTTTTAATTGAATTTTATTTGACTTGATAGTTTAATTCTGTTTTAAGGGGTGGGTGGGTTAGTGGGGGGAGTATGGAACTGTTTTAACTTGTTATATTTTAATCTGTTGTATGCCTCCCCAATTGCCGAGCAGAGGGGCGGGTTATAAATAAAAATTATTATTATTATTATTATTATAAAAAAGTGGGCATTAAAATAGAGTTAAATTAGTAGAGTATTAAAACACATAATTCATTAAAAGAGTAAAATGCAATTTAAAGGACAAAAGCATTTAAAAACAATGTATATTAAAACAGTTAATAATAATAATAATAATAATAATAATAATAATAATAATAATAATATTTATTTATATCCCGCCCCTCTGCAGAGCAATCGGGGCAGCTTACAACATTAAAATTACCATACATATATATTCATATAATTTAAATAAAACATAAAAATCCCAATTCCCACCTGTCCTTTAAGGGTTCTTATTCCAGGCCGGATGGTGCTGGGCCTAGTGTCTCTCCCCCAGATGACATCGGATGGAATGGAGGGAGGGCTCTTCTTCTTATTCCAGGCCCGATGGTGCTGGGCCTAGTGTCTCTCTCCCAGATGGCATTGGATGGAATGGAGTTAAAAATCCTAAAACTTTAAGGACCTTATCATGTGGACAAATAACCCAACTGCTCCCCAACGGGATACAGCAAGGTTGCGGGATGCAAGCGGGTATTATCACATGCAAGTCACCGTCGATTCTGCCAGGTGAGTGTCGTCTTTGAAAAGTGGCCTCTGAAGAGCGTCTGGGACCTGGTATGCAGTTGGGTTGCACTCGCCCCGGCAGAATCAGCAGCAACTTGCGTGCAATAATACCCTCCAGCACCCTGCAACTTGGCTGTATCCCGCTGGGGAGCAGTCGGGTTATTTGTCCATGCAATAAGGTCCCAAGACATTAAAAATAAAACTATATACAGACCTCTAAAACCTTCAAATCCAGCACCAGAGCATTAAAAGCCCAACCTCAACTGTCTGTAAAGGCCTGGTAGCATAAAAATTTGTTTTAACTTGCTGCCAGTCCATCCTACAGCAGCTCCAAAAGCTCCAGGAGCCAAGCGGGGAGAGTTGGGACCAGCCCCTCCCTCTCCACCACCTGAGCAGCTGGACTGCAGGCTACTCCGCCGGCACCACCCAGCAAGCAGCGGCCTCCCTGAAGCCGCAGAGGACTGCTGGTCACCCAGCAGCCCTCGGAGGACCAGTTTCACCTGCGCTGCTGGGGAGGAGCACCGGCGGCTTTAAAATCCCCTCCAGCTTCCAGCTTTTGACTATAATTGGACTTTGATTTTCACCAACAGCACAGCTGTGGCTGGAGCACGGTTGGGGAGACCGGGAAGAGCTTAAAATCCTTCCCCAGTTATACATTTCCCAGCTACAATGCTATTATGTATTTTTATATTGTAATTGTATATTTTATATTGTATTGTATATTGTCTTTTAATTTGTTTTGTTGAATTGTTTTGGGGGGTGAGTGGGGATGGGAATGAGGGATGGGAGTTGATTTGATGTAATCTATTTTGATGTTTTGAACTCTGTACGCCGCCCCGATTGCTTGTCTGGGAGCAGCCATCAAGAAGGCCCTCTCCCTTGTTCCCACCAGATGAGCCTGAGAAGGTTGTGAGACAGAGAGAAGGGCTTCTTTGGATGATCTTAAAATCCTGATAGGCTCATACAGGGAAATTCAGTCCTTTAAATAGCCTGGACCCAAGCCATATAGCACTTCTCCAAAATATCCATATGCCCCCTTCCACATGGCTGGGATCCTGATAATTTTCAGATTCTTTTCAAAGGTGATGCTCCTAGTCCTTACACATTTAAAAACCTGCATTTTAATTTAAATGCAAGAGCCATCTAACTTCCAAATCAGGCCGAACTTGGAGATAAATAATTATAAAAGACAAATTAATTTGAATTAATCCCTTTCAATAATAACTAATGTACAGCTTGGTTAGCTCCACTCTTTCTGTAACTTTTAGTTTTGTAGTTACGGGGTGCAACTTCTTTAAATGGAGAAAGAGGAAATTGCTTATGCTGCTGAATGAAAAACACCAAGATGAATTTTAGTAACTTTGGTTACTTTAGAGAAATTTTACTGTATATAATGCTAACTAGGGGCGGGGGTGCAGACTGCCAGAAATAGTGCAAATTGAGTCCACTTTAAGGGTTAGGGTTAGTGCTAGGGAGTCATGGGAATTGGTTTTGGGTTTTTTTTCTGAGACATTGAGCCTTCTCTGTCAGAGAGCTCTGGTGCCACAATAAAATACAGTTTCCATGATTCCCTAACCCTAATCCTAAAAGTGGACTCAATTTGCACTATTTCTGGCAGTCTGCAACCCCCCTAAATTCTTTCAGGTAATGGAACACTAACTAATTCCTTTTAAAAGTAACTTTCCAGACTCTGTTGGCTCTGTCACTGGGAAATTCTCTCTACTGCTTCATATTCAGCTTTTAGATTTTAGATGCATCTTACCTGGAAATAAATGTTCCACTGAGTGATGGTGATGGTTTGTCGATTTGTTTAATTTCAGAAAATAAAACCCAAACAGCATTTCAGATACAACATGATAAGAGAAGTTTGAATGGGACAATAGACGTCTTCACTGGTTTTGAAATTTATGGACCTTTTGAACTTAGAACAGAAGTCAAGCATTCATTCAGTCACCTCAAGCATCTTGGACTCCCATCCAGCCTTAAGGTGAGAAAGAGAGATTTTCGTTTGGTCCAACTCATTAGAGTAATGATCACTGCCAGTGACAAGTTACTTTGGGGTTTGATTAGGGGGCAGCAATAGCATTTTTATTTAAAAATGTTAAAATATTGGGTTTTTTAAAAAAATAATAGGCAACATTTTTACCTATAGGATAAGGTAGGTGGCCACATTAGCCCTCAGGAGACCTTGGAGGGCTGCACTTCTCCAACATGCTTCCTCCTGGAAAAAAGAATCACATTTTTTTGCCTTCAAATGTCCTCTCAGTGTTATGTGCAGGAACACTTCAGTTCAGAAATCCAGGCTTTCAGTAGTAAAACTGTAGCGGAAATAACAGGCTATGAGTTATTCAACCCACAGCACCTCTGGTTCTTGGCAGAGCAAGAGTAAGAGAGGAGACCTTGATCAGTTTGTAAACACATGTTTATTTATGCCGGCAGTCCCAAAGGAATTGGCATTCGAAAGTTTTGGATGAAGAACCAAAGAATATGGCTTCATTTTATACACCATTAGACAAAGAAATCCAATTCTCACACCTCATTGGGATTTCAAAATCTAAGCATATAGATTTTCAAGCAATAAGAATAAAGATTTCAGAATACATTATAATCTACTTAAAACCCCATCTGGCCACATTCCAATGTCATACTTATCAGCAAAAAGGAGATGGTACGTACCAGGAGGCTCTCTGTACAGAGTGCTTAGCAGTAATTTATTATGGCTTTGCCATACCACTCTGGTGGCTTCTAATGCATTCAGGGTCCTTCCAAAGGTCATCTGCCTCTAAACATCCTGCACATGCCTGCTGCTGAAATCTTCTAGCATTCATACCTCAACTCCCAGAATCCTCTCTGTATGTGGCTAACTTGACATCTATTTCTACATTTAATTCTATACATTTAGATAGCAAAAATATATTGATTATTGAAACTCTTCCACCTCAAAACCAAAATGGCTTTATTCAGAAACTATAGAGGTTTACCACAGGTGTGTGTTGTCAGAACTAAAAAGCCAGCATTAACAATTAAAGCATACAGAAATTCATATTTTAAGCAGGTTAACCTTCCATTCACCCTTAAACCAAAATACTCTAATTTTTCTCCTTTCCCATGAGCACCCCTCCTTCCAATCTCATACCATCCATTCTCTTTTTTAAAATTATTTTAAGTAAATTTTATTAATGTTAAAAATACTTATTCTTTACAAATATACAATCAAAATACATCCAACATCCACCTCCTCTGTTTCTCCAGCAACATATCCTTAATTACTCCGTAATTTCATGTATTTATTTTATAACACACAAAATCAAAAAGAATAAACAAAGCTATAAAAGAGAAGCACAAAAATATAACAAAGCCTTAGAGCATATTCTAATTTTGTGTAATTTTAACTGTACTTATATTTTGTTCATTTTACAACTTAGTCTCCTTTATATTCCTACAATCTATTTTCACTTTAGTTTACAATAGTCTGTAATTGGGAGCCATTCTTTTTCAATGACCTCTTTATCTTTGTGATTTAAAAAAGCAGTTAGTGTATCCATTTCAATCATTTCTAGCAGTCTAAGTAACCAAATGTTTATTTCTGGTGTCTCTTGTCTTTTCCAGTACTGTGCTAATGTCATTTTCACTGTCGTTATCATATATAATATGATTTGTGGATATTTTCTTTCAATCTGTGTTGGAATTTTGTTTAACATATTTAAAAGATAAATTTCCAGCCTCATCTCATAATTTATACTTAGAATCTTCCCAATTGTTGTATGTACTTGCTTCCAAAATATTTTTAATTTTGAACATCGCCACCAAACCTGAAACTGTGTACCTGGAGCCGATTGACATTTCCAACACAAATTAGAGGTTTTCTTATAGATTTTTGCAACTTGATTTAGGGTCAGATCTTTGCTCCATCTTGAAGTATTTTTCTCTTAGGTTTTGAAACTTGGTGAATTTCTTTGATTTTTTTTTCCTAGCATAATTCCAGCTTTCAAGATCAATAATTTATCCACAATCAGAAGCCCATTTTATCATGGTATCTGATATAATTTCTTCCTCTTGGTCATATTTTTTGTAAAATTCTATATATTTTAGCCACTCTTTTAGCTTCTTTGTTAAATAGGGCCTTATCCAAATCATTCATTTCTTCTTCAAATACATTTGCCTTGGCATCCATTTTAAACCTTTCTTTCAATTGTAAGTATAAATACCAGTGCATCTTTGGATCCAATTGGGACAGATCTTCTATTGGTTGCAGTTCAAATGATTTATCTTCTAATTTACGTAGAATGTCTTTATATGTTAACCATATATCCAGTAGTCTCCATCTTCCAATAAAAGCTTCCTGGGTCAAAATCCATGGAGGTATTTTCCTGTACATCTTCTGTTTAATTTTGCCCAGATTTTTAAAAGAGCTCTTTTTATTACATGATGGGAAAATTCCTTGTGTACTTTTGTTTTCCTGTACCATATATAGGCGTGCCAGCCAAACCTATTATCAAAACCTTCCAGAGTAAGTAAGTCAGTATTATCTAAAGTAATCCATTCTTTTATCCAGTTAAGTAAATTTGCCTGATATGATTTATGTCCGGCATGCCACCACCTCCTTCCTCTTTCTGCCTTAACGTTATCTTCCATTTTAGTCTTGGTTTTTTATTATTCCAAATAAAGTTCTTAATATCCTTTTGCCATTCCTTTATAGGTGTGTCGCTACACAAAAGTGGGATGGTTTGAAATAAAAAAATCATTTTTGGTAGTACCATCATTTTAATTGCTTCAGTACATCCAGATAAGGATAATTTCAGTTTATTCCAGACATCTAAATCCTTTTTGATTTCTTTCCATTTAGTTTTGCACTTGTTCTCATATAATTCAGTATTTTTTTTGTAGTTAGCCAGATTCCTAAATATTTGACTTTCTTTTTATTTGACATTTTGATTTGTCTTCCACTTTTAACTCTTCCTCTTTTTGCAGATTCTTATTGAATAAAAATGTTTTGTTGCTATTAATTTTAAAGCCTGATATTTTACCAAAATCTTCTATGATATCAAATAATTTTTCTAGTTGTTGTGATGGCTCATCCAAGATAAAAACTAGATAAAAACTAGGGTATTAAAAGAACTGGCAAATGTAATATCGGAACCATTGGCAATAATCTTTGAGAACTCCTGGAAAACAGGAGAGGTCCCAGCGGACTGGAGGAGGGCAAATGTTGTCCCCATCTTCAAAAAGGGGGAAAAAGAGGATCCCAACAATTATCGTCCAGTTAGTCTGACATCAATACCTGGAAAGATTCTGGAGCAGATCATTAAACAAAGAGTTTGTGAACATCTGGAAGATAATTTCATAATCACAAAAAGTCAACATGGGTTTCAGAGAAACAGGTCATGCCAGACAAATCTGATCTCTTTTTTTGATAAAATTACCAGCTTGGTAGATGAAGGGAATGTTGTGGATATAGTATATCTTTATTTCAGTAAGGACTTTGACAAGGTTCCCCATGACATTCTTGCAAACAAGCTGATAAAATGTGGGCTAGACAAAGTAACTGTTACATGGATTTGTAATTGGTTGACTGGGCGAACCCAAAGGGTGCTCAACAATGGCTCCTTTTCAACCTGGAAAGAAGTTACCAGTGGGGTGCCACAGGGCTCTGTCCTGGCCCCAGTGCTATTCAATATCTTTATTAATGACTTGGATGATGGTATTGAGGGCATAGTTATCAAATTTGCAGATGACACCAAATTAGGAGGAGTAGCTAATACCCCAGAGGACAGGATCAAAATTCAAAATGACTTGAACAGACTAGAAAGCTGGGCCAAAGCTAACAAAATGAAATTCAACACGGAGAAATGTAAGGTACTGCACTTAGGGCAGAAAAACGAAAAATACAGATATACGATGGGGGACACCTGGCTGAATGAGACTACGTGTGAAAGGGATCTAGGAATCCAGGTGGACCATAAGTTGAACATGAGTCAACAGTGCGATGCAGCAGCTAAAAAGGCCAATGCAATTTTAGGCTGCATCAGTAGAAGTATAGTGTCTAGATCAAGAGAAGTAATAGTGCCACTCTATTCTGCTTTGGTCAGGTCTCACCTGGAATAATACTGTGTCCAGTTCTGGGCACCACAATTCAAAAAGGATGTGGAGAAACTGGAGCGTGTCCAAAGGAGGGCAACTAAAATGGTGAAGGGTCTGGAAACTAAGCCCTATGAGGAACGACTTAGGGAGCTGGGAATGTTTAGCCTGGAGAAGAGAAGGTTAAGAGGTGATATGATAGCCATGTTTAAATATTTGAAAAGATGTCATATTGAGGAAGGAACAAGCTTGTTTTCTGCTGCTCCAGAGACTAGGACCCGAAACAATGGATCCCTCGGCCCTTAAGTCCCTCGGCCCTTAAAGGGGAAAGGTTGCCTACCCCTGCCATACACAGATAGTATTTGACACCCATAAAATTATCAAAAATGGCAAAAAACGCCTCCCCAAAATGCTGGAGAAGTTGTAAGATTCTTGGTTCCTATTTACAGATGTGGGTGGATTGTCCCAAGGTTAGAGCTTTCTGGAATGTTGTTTTAACCCAATTTTCTGATATTGTAAAACAACATGTATGATTTTGCCCAGGTCTTCTAATGCTATAAATTTACAGCAAGGACAATTGTCACCTGAAAAATCAAAAACTTATCGCATTCCTCATCTCAGCGGCCAGAGCTAAATCGCGAGATATTGGAAAACAGGAGATGTTTAACTGAGCAACTGGTGGAAGAGGATTTGGGACACATGGTTTTTAAGAAAAACCCTCTCCTATATCTTCAAGTTTTGCAATGGACAAAAAAAAGGCACACACATTTTTTGAGGATTGGTCTGTTTTTATTGAATATATTAATAACAACATGAACAATATTGGACCTCCAACCCATCAGACTATTTTTGGAGAGACACCCTGGCCTTGGTTCCACCAGCTGCCATGGAGTGAGATGACACCTTGAACTCCGAGTGTTTCCTCTATCCCAGGATAAATCGCCTTTCTGTAAAACACTTTCCATTGACCCCTAAGGCTCATAGAATGTATTTTGATTGTTTACAAAGCTATTGATAAAATCTGTTAAAATCTGTTAAAAACTAAAAAAAAAAGTTTTTTGACACAAGAGCCCTGTACCACAGAGGATTCTGTTGGAATTCTGTTCCATCTTCGTTGCAGTGCAGAATAATTAGGAAGAGAAACATGGGAAGTGTGACCAACTGGCAATAATTTTTTCCAGGAATGGCTAACCAACAGTGTTGGCCATACTCATTACATCATGTTCTATGCCAATTGTTTTGTACTAGAAGAACAAGGCAACAGGAGCCTATGCTATTCTGTCATGCAGAACCCTTATTCTAAAGCTTAAAAATAAAGGTGGACCTTTATCTACCTCATTTATAATTAAGATAAAAAGCATCTTGCTTTCCATAGTGGCAAACCAGTAGCATCTAGGAAACCCTCTAGTAGGGCATAATAGAAATGGCCCTGTTTTTAATCTTCTGACAACTTGTATTCTCAGTACTCTGCATGTAAATGTGAGGTTCTTCTGAACAACAATTATGTTAATTTAACATAATAGAATAAGAGTCCTGCATCTTTTTCCCTTACTACCCAAAGCTTGGAGAAGTTGCTTTTTGTGTTACAAGCTCTCTTATAATCCAAAAAGTAACTTTTCTCAACTCTGTTACTAGCCAGCTAGGTGCCTCTGGGAAGCCCATCAGCTAGCTTTATTGGTGTTATTCTGCTGTTGCTTCCCCAGTAACTAGCAAGATGGAGATTTCAGTTAATTTCAACCATGTCCAAACCATGATGTTTCTCGCTCTTTTCCCCCCTCCAGCTAATTCTCTTTGAAGTTATTTCTGAAAACAAGACAGAAGCATCCATAAAACTGACTGGTGACCCAAATCTAAATCTCTGGCTCATTTTCACCATCAAAAATAAATGGCAAAGGTAAGAATTTAGCCTTTACCAGAATCATTTAAAAATAATAATAAATAAAAGCAACAGGGGAGGTATAATAATAATTAGGATTGTTGCTGCTATTGGTGCTTATACATATGTAATGTCCATAAGCAGGAATGGATGCTCAAAAGGCTGATCACCTTTAAATTAATGTGGGTTAGGGCAAGCAATCCACATAAACCTAAAAAAAAAAAAGTTTCAAAAGACGGCTTTAAAAGGTTTAATTCTGATCATGTTGGCCTGTAACCCTTACTACAGCATCAGATGTTCGAGCTTAAAGTGGATTTTTCCCAGCAGCAAGGCATTGTTGTGAGATCCCCATTGTAATACGAAGTACTTGGGGACTAGCTTGCTTGAATGGGCAAATAAGACTCCTTCATTGTACAAATGACCTGCTCCTGATGGAAATGAAAACTTCTCCGAGTGGTTTGTTGTTCAAGACTGTGGTTTGTTGTTCAAGAGGGCCTCCAGATGTTGTTGGACTACAGCTCCAAGCATTCACTACTATGGGCTGTGCTGGCTATGGCTGCTGAGAGCTGCAATCTAGCCATTTATTTATATTTACAGTCAGCCCTCCATTTTTGCAGGGGATCCGTTCTGGACACCACCACCCCGCGAAAATGGAGACTCACCAATATTCAAGCCCCATAGGTGCCCCATTGATTTTAACGGAGGTCACCCCTCCGTGAATATGCAAAACCGCGAACCTCAAGTCTGCGAGAATGGAAGGGCAACTGTATTTATTTCATTTATATGCCACCTTTCTTCCTGGAGGGACCCAAGGTGGCTCACAGACAAAACATTTAAAATCCCCCCTAATGATTTTTATTGTTTTTGTGTGCCTTCAAGTCATTAACAACTTAT
Source organism: Phrynosoma blainvillii (assembly GCA_026167975.1). Taxonomy (NCBI): domain Eukaryota; kingdom Metazoa; phylum Chordata; class Lepidosauria; order Squamata; family Phrynosomatidae; genus Phrynosoma; species Phrynosoma blainvillii. Next base: position 9,538,865 of record JANUYF010000012.1, on the reverse strand, counting down.
GATGACCCTATCACAGGATTTTCTCAACAAGATTTATTGAGAGAGAGGTGGCCTTTGAGGCTGAGAGAGTGTGGCTTGCTCAACTCACCTTGTGGGTTTCCATGGCTGAGTGGGAATTAAAACTCTGGTCTTCAGAGTCATAGTCCACTCAGCACTCAAACCACTATACCATGCTGGCTCTCACAAATATTGAAGTTTCCCCAAGCCTACTGATAACATCCTTTTCATTTGTGAATGAACTTGGCACCCCTAGTCTAAATATCAGAAATAATGGGGATTATTGAACAAAGATTGTCTCTCTCTTTTTTTTTCCAGTGAAGAAATACAAATAAAAACTCTGCAGAATCTGCCTTTTCTCCTTCACTATTTCCCAAGCATGACTGAAGTTTCCTCAAAGGTAATATTTCTTAGCAAGGAGAGCTTGGAAAGTTACTGCTAAAAGTAATTCATCATAGTTATAGTTTCATGTGCCTAAAATTAATAGTGTCCAGTTTACTTTAATTTTAAAAAAGCAACTTTCCAGGTTTGTATTTCTCAAAAGGTGCTCAGGGTGCTGTTTTCTAGTCAGTTTTTAAAAAATTGGAGTGCTATAAGCTGCCAGCCTGTGTTAGAAAACAGGTACTCATCATTACCTCAACACTCACAAGAGAGACCAATGCAAGCCAGTGCTATGACTATGGACCTTTGCAGACTGCCAGAAATAGTGCACATTAAATTGAGGCACTGCCCTGGCTCAGTGCTAGGGAATCATAGGAACTGTAATTTATTGTGGCACCAGAGCTCTCTGATGGAGAAGGCTCAATGTCCCAGAAAAAAATACAGTTCCCATGATTCCCTAGCACTGAGCCAGGGCAGTGCCCCAATTTAATGTGCACTATTTCTGGCAGTCTGCAAAGGCCTATAGTGATATTCTTCCTCCAGCTGCTAGTTAGGTCACAACCCCTTAACCATACAATTAACTAAAAGGTTATACTGCAGGTGGGGAGAAGTGCTCCCTCATTAAATTAAAATCATAATGTCCCATGTATATGCCTCCTTTATAGTATAAGCCCTTTGATATTTGTAACTACTTCCAGTGGTGTCACTGGGGGGGGAGGGTGCGGAGAGCACAGGTTGTAGTTTTCCAGAAAGTAGCCATGTTAGTAGAGGGATGCAGGCTAGTACATCCTGGGGAAAGTGGGCAACAACATTCTGGATCCTGTGCAGCCATGGGCTTGCAGGACTCAGAAGGCTGGCAGGGTGAGGTGGGGGAGAGCTGCCTTTCAAATCCCATGTGGCTGTGGCCATGGCAGCACAGGACCAGAAGGCTTAGTCCCGATTCTGCAAGGACTAAGCACACACCCCACCTCACTGCCATGGGGCAATTCTACATGCTGTGGCAGTGAAGTGGGAGGAGTGCCCCTTTGGCCTTGCTCCCGGAAGCACTGCCTCTCCGTACTGGGTGACACACAGGACGGGGTGCCGTCCACACTGGGTGTGACACCCCAGACGCCACTGACTACTTCAAAGCTCTACACCTTTTGTGAAGTGCATTTTATTTCTCAGAGTTATAAACAGTGACTTGATCATATGAGAGATAATGCTATTCTGTTCTAGCAATGAAAATTTCTATTTTCCCATGTCCCATATGTGGAAAATAAAAGAATGGTAGTAGTTTTCAAAAAAAGTAGCCATGTTAGTAGAGGGATGCAGTGGCTTAGTAGTTAAGACACTGAGGAGATTATCACATGCACATTTTTCGCCTGATCTGGGCATAGGATGGAATCAGGCCGGAATGGGGGGGGAAATGGGTGTTAACACACATGGAATTGCCACCAGTGCTGCTGGCCAACCACCACCCATCCCCAAGCCACGCTTAACCAGCTGATTTTCAAGGAGGGGGGAGCTTCCATCCTTGCAAAATCAGTGAGATAAGCACAGCTCGGGGATGGGTGGTGGTCAGCTGGTGGCACGATGGCGTTTGGTGTGTGTTAACACCCGCTTTTCCCCATTGCAGCCCGATTCCATCCTGTCCCAGATCAGGCAAAAAATGTGCATGCAAAATTCTTCTGACTCTGCTGACTGCAAGGTTGGTAGATCGGCAGTTTGAGACTCAAGCTCCACATGATGGAGTGAGCTCCTGTTACTAGTCCCAGCTTCTGCCAACCTAGCAGTTCAAAAGCATTTAAAAGTGCAAGTAGATAAATAGGTACCATATCAGTAGGAAGGTAACAGTGTTCCATGCAGTCATGCTGGCCACATGACAATGGAGTCATCTATGACAACACTGGCTCCCTCAGCTTAGTAACAGAGATGAGTGCTGCCCCTACAGTTGGACACAACTTGACAATCTTGTCAAAGAGGAAACCTTTACCCTTTAGCCATGTTAGTCTCTTGCAGCTTAAAAAAGGAGGAATGGAGTGTGAGGAGGGAAAGGAATACAGCAGCACTATTAAGACTAATTGGCTTTTATTTTTTCATGAACTGTTGTGAATTTAAATTGCATCTGAAGTGGCTTCCACTTCAGATGCAGAAATAAAAGCCAGTAAGTCTTAAAGGTGGTACTATATTCCTTTTCCCTCCTCTCCTTCCTTTCTTCTTTTTTATGCTGAAAGAATGGGTAGTCAGTCACCTCTGAAGTCCATAAAAAGTATGGAGGGATAAGGTGTAAATAGTTCAAATTCAGGGCAAGCTTCCTCCCACATTTTGCTTTCTGAAGAAAAATGAATGTACATTTCACATCAACAGCTTCTATACTAAAAATTTTCTCCAGCATATGTAATTTTTATGAAATTCAATGGCCTACATCTACTTTCTTGATGATGCATTTCCTCTCTGTTGGTACCGTAGTCCAGAAAAGTCCCAAGTACTGCAGATATAATTATTATTCCACAGGAATAGTGTGCAGACTATCACATTGAAAAAGAAGAAATATTCCATGTACTTCTTTTAGGTAAATTATGCTACCAAAGAAGCAGAAGGAAAACTTTCCACTCAAATGGAAAATAAAGATTTTCTTGTCTTGACAAAATTAATATTCAAAGGAACCAATCACACATATATGTTTCAACTGATGCACACCCTACCCCAGGTTGGTACAACTCTATTAAAATACTTTATTTGGGGGTGGGGGGACCCAACAAAAACAATGGAGTAGGGGAGGTGGGGATAGCTAAATTGCATTTATGGATAGAGCAAATATTATAAGACCAATGGCATAAGTGAGGAATTATATGTTTACCATACAACATATACAGTAGTTCTTTCTGTGTATTCTCCCTGGAATGTTTTTCTTTAAAACATCAGTACACTGCATATTTTTTTGAATCTGTGCAATCTTATACTTGCATATTCAATCTGACAATTGAGTTTAGTAGGGATCACTCCTCTGTTAGTGAGTGAAAGATTGCATCCTAAATATAAACATTCTTCCTTCCAACGCTGTATGCCTCTTAATAATGACAGAGAAATCCAACATATTCATGAACAACATAAGTTACTTTCTGCACCATTTATCCGTCAGTGGTATGTTTGTTTTTAAAAGCTGAATGGTATCAGCTGCTGGCTTTTGGCATGCTCTCTTCCCATTTACCTTTGTGTCAGTTCAACAGCCACAACAAAGCATAAGGCAGCACCATGACCCAAAACCTGAACCAAGTGGCATGCTTCCTATATACTTGGTTATATACTTGTGAGGCTATATATGTGTCACTAGAGTGTTAGTCACAAAGAGAATTATGTTGCAGTTGTAACAAAATGCAGTTACACTTCATTTTACTAGGGAAATTGACTAATTATAAGCAACTTCCTCTGGAAGGAGGAACACTTGAACCCAAGGTTTTGCTTGGTTTCGTAGATACTTATATCTATAACATGAAAATTCTGACTTTGTATTATAAATGAGCTGTACTAGTATGAAATGTCAAATGTATTGGCATACAAATTAACATTCTTCATTGTGGTCTCTGTACATCACACATATGGGATCTAAGCGTGTGCAGATCACCTTGTCGGAACCTTCTAGTTTGGCAGTTGCCCCATCTCCTTCTTATTAGCATCAGTAGCAGATGCCATTTTCTCAGTTCTTTGTCATCTGCCTTGTGGCAGCATCTCCTGAAAGACCCTCTAGATTCATTTCTTCATTTCTTCTAGTTTGGCAGTTGCCCCATCTCCTTCTTATTAGCATCAGTAGCAGATGCCATTTTCTCAGTTCTTTGTCATCTGCCTTGTGGCAGCATCTCCTGAAAGACCCTCTAGATTCATTTCTTCCTTCATTTCTTCTTCTCACCTTTGTTTCCTTCTTGGAGGCCTATGGCCTCAGTGACTTTTTAAGAGCTGCATCATTTGCCACCAGAAGTTCAGTCTCTCTGATGACCATGACAAGTGCTTTCTTTGCCTCAGTGAGGCACATAATCCTCAAACCTGCAAAATCTATTGCAGTTTTGCTGTGCAGGCAAACAGGAATAGAATGGCTAGACTCAGGTACTCCTCCTTGAGCAAGCTGTCCAGACCAACCTCACCAAACTAATGGCATTAGTATTGATACGCAGATCTTCATGAGTCCTTACTATTCTCCTTGGCAAACAGGACAGTGCCAATCTGGTAACACATGGTCTATTTTCACTATGATATCAGCACCAATGGGCTTTGATATAGCTGACTCTAATTCAACTTTGCCTTGAGATAAGCCCTACAAAGGTAAGCAAGCCCATATGAATATCTTGCATCTCAGGAAGAGAGAGAAGTGGGCTGTTCAAGCCCCCATTACACAACTGAAAAACACTCTTCCTCACAATGGAAGAGCCTTCATTGGTACCATGCTCCAATTCTCTCTTGAAACTTGCCATTGCTGGGAACTCACACAGTATTCTTGGTATCAGAGAGCGAATTGTGCAAGGATCAAGTTCAGTCTATACACAAACCTTCACTACAATCTCATCCTGATCTGGCTCTCTTCAACACCACCCTGCTTCTCATCTCCACACCCATTCTCACAAACTCTAACCTTCTTTCACACTCCCAGCAGCTCACAGTTGACTTATTTCCAGGTATTGTCATACAGTATCCCTTGACACTAGATACTATACTTACCAATGGTATGACTACCAGGACTATCATTTTCACTCTCACACTTGAGACCTAAGATCCTCCATCTGTGACTCTTGCTACTACTGTTACCATTCCTTTGCAGCCTACTGCTCTCTCCCTCACTTCCTCATTTGGTACCACAAGACCAACTTCAGGTATCAGATGTAGACTCCAAGGTAGTCTTGCTCCATCTGTTTCTTCAGCTGTTCAAATTTCATCTTCCTTTCTGGATAAACTCCTGGAGGTGTCCTCATTGTTGTCACCTTCTGAGGAGTACAGGATCTTTTCAAGCCTCTTGATACACAAGGTAAAATGCCTCCAGGTCACTTGCAAACAAGACAAACTGACTGTTGACACCCAGTCAACAACTCAGCACAAAAGTTAGAATCATACAAGGCATTGTATTCCCAATTACCATGTATAGATGTGAATGCTGGACAATTAAGAAAGATGATAAGAAGAAAATCAATTCATTTGAGATAATGTGGTGCTGGAGAAGAGTGCTGAGGATCCATGGACAGCCAAAAGGACAAATGGGTCCTAAAGCAAATCAAGCCGGAAATCTCCCTGGAAGCCAAGATGACCAAACTGAGGCTGTCGTACTTCGGACTCATCATGAGAAAGAAAGACTCATTGAAAAAGACAATACTGCTGGGAAAGGTGAAGGGAAGTAGGAAGAGAGGAAGGCCACATGCCAGATTGATGGACTCTAAGGAAATCACGGGTGTGGGGTTGCAGGAATTAAGCAGAGCAGTGAAGGACAGAGGGTCTTGGAGATGTCACATCCATAGGGTTGCCATGAGTCAAGATCAACTCGAGAGCAGTTAACAGCAAACCCCACCTTGAGCCTTGACCAGAGGTGGGGAGGAAATAAAAACTACCATTACTATTGTTTTTTGTTGTTTATATATCTTCATACCACACACTGGTCTTGGCGTCCAGCTCCCTCCTGGCCAAAGTATAATTCCCTGCAGCCAAAGAGGAACTGCACCTTTCAGAAGAGAGATTTCTGAATCATCTTCCTCATCTAAATGCAACTATCCCAAAAAGTGTTTGGAAAACACCCACTCTTGCCTTTGTCTAAAAAGTTTTTTAAAGTATCAACCCGCACTGAGGCTGGGAAGAAAGGCAGTGTGATAATCTCGTAAAACTGCATTGGATGGTATAAGCCAGGCACCTGAGCCTTTACCTTTCTCTGGGATAGAAGGGCCTCTCCTCAAGCTCTTCTTCTTGCTCTGATGCTGACCTGATCTGCTCAACTAAAGGGTGACTTTGTGGAATTTTGGTGTGGTGTGATTGAAATGCAGCAGAGTTCAGGAACCAGCTTCCTTCACCAGCCATCCTGGAAATGCTATCTCCATGAAGACACATTTGTAAATCCAAATTAAAGCTTTATTGTTCCATAAAGAAAACAGAAAAGAAAAATATACAATCCATCTTGCTGATGGCAAAAGACCATAAGATCACATTTTGTAGATGTTGTTGTAGAATTACAGCATTAGCAATAGAATAGTTACAGTTACAGTTGAAAAGAACATATAGCAAGTATATAAACAAAGGTGAACAAAGGAAACTCTTGGCCCTTCCCATACTTCACCTTCTGGGTGTTAACCTTATGATGATTGGATGATCTGCTGTAACCCAGCCTCTAGCTGTGTGTCATTCCCCATGTGACCTGGTTCTCATGAGAACTGAATGAGCTCATATGTTTATCTGTTAATATCATGTTCTCAGGCTCAAAGTGTTTTTATTATTCTGTACTGGGTAAACTTGTTTTGGCTTCAAACCACCTGCTAGCTGAGTCCTCTTTATTTTTCTTTAGACACTGTTCCCATAAGAAATTTTCACACACACATATCTACATTTCTACTTTGACTGTATATCCCATCCATAATCCAACAGGCTTAACCAACTAATGGTGTTTTCTGTGGCTCCTCCAAAAGTGTCTGGTTAATCTTCCAAGGAAGATGAAGTCTCAAGTGGGGGGGGGGGGGGGCATGACAACAAAAGACACTACAATGAGTATTTTCACATTGCTGTTGCCCCACATCATCACTTTCTTCTTCTTTTCAGTTCAGAATACACTCTTTCAGAATACACAGAATACCATTTTCTCCTTCAGGCTCTCCACCATGCCCCAGGTTTTCACAAAGGTAATGGTAGTCGTCACCACCTCCCTCAGATAGAAAGGTATTTTAATTATTCCCTACATTGGTTGATAATAGCATCTTCTAAGTACTACCTCCAGCTTTCAATTCATATGACTTTCCATCTCTTGTTTTTGTCTTGGACTTTGCATCAACCTAGACAAATCCCATCTTGAACCCCCAGAATTTATAGGCACACATCTTGATTCCACTGTTGCCCTAGTCACTCTACCCATATACAAAAACCACAAGCTAGCACACCTTGCCAAAATGGTTATATCTTCCAAGAACATCTTGGATTGGAGATTATCACATAAGGGATGGGACGTCATTATCCCATTCCAGTCCCATCCTTCCCACCCAATCTCAGAAAGGACTTTCACACCTGACCCAGCATTGACCCAGCAGGGGAGCACGAGTGAAAGTGACTGCACAAATCACTTTCACACTGCAGCCAGCTGAAAAGCACTTTCATCTGTTATTTGCAGTCTTTTGTATTAACAGCTTAATCCATTAATACCATGACAGCTAAAAGAGCTTTCAGCTGACATCTGAAAGTGCTTTCACTTGACAACTGAAAGCACTTTTCAGGTGGCTGCAGTGTGAAAATGATTTGCACAAACACTTTCACTCAGGTCATGGATGAGATAAGATGGGGGAGTGATCCCATCCCTATCTCATCCTCCATGTGATAGTCTCCATTGTCCTCTGTCTCCTCAGAATCATAGCCTCCACTGCAAGAGTCCTTCATTTTGCACAGCTCTATATGAGACTGCTTCAGAGCTGGCTCCTTACTCACTTCAATGGACTTACAACCTTGAAGGAGCTATGTCTCCTTACTCACTTCAATGGACTTACAACCTTGAACAGCTATGTCTGTTAAGGAGCTATGTCTCCCACCTTAATATGTTGTTGGACCATCCATTGCAACATTATAACAGATCTTCCATTTGTTCCACCTCAACCTTCATGTTGATCTCCTATGCCTCCCAAATGGGATGGGGAGGACATTGCCTGAAAGGATAAAAGGCCCTGGATCCTCAGCAATCCTCACTTCGCATCTCCTGGAGAAGAGATGGTTAAGAGGTGATATGATAGCCCTGTTAAAGTATTTGAAGGGTTGACATATTGAGAATGGAGCATGCTTGTTTTCTGCTGCTCCAGAGAATAGGACATGGAACAATGGATGCAAGCTACAGGAAAAGAGATTCCACCTCAGCATTAGGAGGAAGATCCTGACAGTAAGAGCTATTCAGAAAACACTCCCTCAGAGAGAAGTGGAGTCTCCTTCTTTGGAGGTCATTAAACAGAGGCTGAGTGGCCATCTGCCATCTGTTGGGGTGCTTTGATTTTGAGTTCCTGCATGGCAGGGGGTTGGACTGGATGGCCCTTGTGGTCTCTTCTAACTCTATGATTCTGTGATTCTATTATCACATCAATATACTCAAACTGATGGCAGCCCTCAATTCCTGTTGGGCCATCCTTCCTCTCATCCAAAGCAAATTAGTTCAGCTAGTATCGGGTAACACCTGTAGTCTGGTACATCAACAAACAAGGAGGCACTAAGTCACAAGATCTTTTTCATCACACACAGTCTCTATGGAATTGGTGCACGGAATACAATATCTTCCCCACCGCCATCTGGCTGGGTTGCAAAATATCCCAGCAGATCACCTCAGCAAGAAGGGTTAGACCTCCACAAATGGATGGTGCACCTTTCAATTGTTTCCTACTTCTTCCTCCACTGGGGACAACCCTGGGTAGGTATCTTTACATCACACCTCACTCATTGACTTCCATGGTACTGCAGCAGAGTAGGAATTAGCATGGGCACTCTCAGGGGTGCCTTCACCTTCGTTTGGACTTGGTTTCTTCGCTACATTCCCCTCACCATTTAATCTTCTTACAAAAGTAATACCGAAGATTAAAGGAGAATGAATGAACTACACCCTAATCACACCCCGTTGGCCCAGACAACTCCTACACATGTATGATGGGGAATATCTCAGACTCCTCCTCTTATGCAACATCATTTTTGAAGGACAATATCTCCATTTCAAAGGACAATGTCCCTTACTCCTCAACAGTGAAGCTCAAGACCTATTGGACCTGACCTCTCTAGCAGCCAACATGAAAACATGGATACTGCTGGGTGCACATAAGCCTGTCAAAAGACATGTTTCCAAATCAATCAATCATTTTATTACAGCCGTTCGGCCAGTATATGTTTCCAAAGAAAAATTGATGTCCTTCTACATACAGTGATCTGGAAAAGCTTTGATCCTGAGCATTGTTCCATCACCAGGTATTCTCCTTCCTTGTCCTCTCCTTAACAAAGGTCTTTCCTTCTCCTCCATTAAGGCCTCTCTTATGGCCCTGAATGCCTTCTTGTTATCACTATCTAATAATAATAATAATAATAATAATAATAATACTCTCCCTGATTGCCCCCCCCCCCCAGTACCAGCATGGAGTTTCTCTGTTGTTTTTACTCAACTGACAAGACCATTGATTGAACTACTGGCCACAACTTCCCTTCATCTCTTCTCCTACAAAACAGCCTTTCTTGTAGCTACCACCCACACTTGCAGTGGGGGCAAACTATCCACTCTCAAAATTGAGCCATCGTATCTCACCTGGTCTAGGGACAAGGTGCTCTCCTCGCCAATATTTCTTTTTCTTCTCAAGGTTGTATCTCTCATCTCTCATAGGACATTGTCCTACACACCTTCTTACCCAACCTGTCATCTATACTCTACAAAAGGCTCCATATTTTGGATGTCAGATGTGCCCTTGCCTTCTGTACTTCCTACATGCAGCCTTTTAGACAGTCACCCAACTATTCATCTGTCATTCCAGTCTCCAAAAGGGCAAACCTTTTTTTTTCCTCACAGACACTTGCCAAATAGGTGGTGAACAGCTGGTGTATGACTTCACCAAGCTCCCCAAATCAGACTCTGTCCATAGTCACTTCAGCAAGGGGACAGTTGCCTCAACAGCCCTCTTGCGGGGGGCATCCATTCCAGACTTAAGCAGGGTGGCAAAATGTCCTGCTCTTAACTATAAACAAGATTCAGAAGTATATAGTCTGTAAACTGTGGGTGTCAGGTGCAAGAAATAGCCAGTATCAATCCAGGGTCAAGGAAATTGTAAAGCAGAGTTAGGTTTCCAGGGAATAACTGTAGGAAATATTGTTATTTATCTTAAGCAGAGTGCAGTGTGCCCACTGCAACATCAGCTTCTGGTATAAAACAGGATAGAAATATGCATGATGCTCTGGTAAGGTTAAAAAGTAAAACTTATGTTTATTGTTGCAAGAAATCCAGCAGAGATAGGAATGCACATAGGCAAAAGAAGAGTATAATAACCTCCAAAATTCACAAAAGAGTGATACCTTTATTGAGCCAATAAAAATGCACAAAACACATATTGCAAGCTTTTGAAGCTCAATTGCCTTCTTCATCAGGCAAAATCATACAGGAGAAAGAAAAACATGATGATGCTAGTCACAGACCTGCTTTTTATCAAGATGTGGTGGTGGCGGTGGTTCTCACTTAAGATAGTATGGAGAGATATCCATGTAGGCAAGCTACTCCTCCTTCTAGCTATGTGGGTATGGGAGACAAAGAGTCGTAAAGTTCAGGAAATAAAATTTAATTCCTCTAGCAAAATAAAAAGATACTTCCTTTGAGATCCAGGTTGTCTCTATTCTTCATACCAGCCCCTTTGTTAGACAGAGAACATTGAATTTCTCAAGAAACTTCCATGCTGTTTCATTAAGCAAACTTTTAGGTGCTATTTAGATAAAACACGTCAAATGCAGTCCCGTTTTTTTTTAAGAAGTTTTAACTTTGTTGGAGGTAGAAACCTCATGAATTTGATTCATAAGGAGGGGGTGGGTCTACCACCAAAATATCTCGAAAGTACCAATAACCTGCTCTGTGGAGGCACAGATCCCATATGTGTAAATGCACAGGTGACCCCTTGAAGAACAACAGTTACAGATAAGCAACCTGCTTTTTTCCCTTTCCTTGCCTCTCTGTTCTTAGTTAACAGTCCTTCCAAGGCAACTTGTTTTTACAACAGCATACCAAAAAAGAAAGAAGACCCAAGTATTGCAGTGCACAGCTTTATGGGATGGCAAAGTGATGAAAGTTACAGGCAGCTACAGTGGACTCTTTCCAAGGGTGTCTGGATATCACGACTTGAAAGGTAGATCTCTAAAATTCTCATGTAAGCAAAGAGTGACTTGTAACCACCCAGATGTTGCTGGACTGCAGCAGCTGCCACCCCTCACTCTTGGCTAGCCTGGTGGCATTTGCAGACAAGCAGTATGGAGGGCGCATGATCTAACCACCCCAGGCTGGAAGAGAGCTTGTATTCTGAATCACATGTTCAAATCCAGCATCCAAGGGCTTCAGAGTAGAAAGATGGTGGGAAAATGTTCTCTAATTATGTCAGTGGGATTAGTCTGCCATGTCAACTGATCACACAAGCCTCATATCTGCACAAATATGCACAAAGTATAAATCCGTTCCAGTTTGGGTGAGCCAGTCAGATTCTTAAAGGGAGAAGCCCTCTGTGCATACAGCCTATTCACATTGGCATCAAACATGTGGCTGCCTGATAAAGTGATAGTCAACATGTGTCAGGTGGACCCTGCCATGAATATGAAAGATAGTTACATGTGGTTAGAGATATTAGGATTGCAAGTTCCAGACTGTTATGGTTCATGCCATGAGTCAGAGTTAGAGAACTCTGTGAATATAATGTGGAGTATATGTATTGAAGAAGGATTGTTGTTGGGACAAGAGCCTGTCTTTTATAATATGTTAAACTGCTGTTATACTTGTTATGGTTTACCTGTTATTATATTTGCCCATTAGGCTACCCAATGGTTATTTTAGTTGATATATAAGATGCCTGGGAATTAACTGTTTTAAAGATGCTGTTTGTTCTGGTGGATTGTTATACATTTATGTTTCAATAGACTGATGGATTAACCAGATTTTAAATGCTGGATGATTTGGATGCCTGTTTATGGAGCTTATCACACAGATAATAAAACCAGCTTACCTGAGCTTAAAATTTAAAATGGGTGGCATCCTGATGTTATCAGAAATTGCCACCCGGGTCCATCTTGGGTCCATCCCTGCTTGCAAGGGCGCTCAGTGTGCCTCTTTTCAAAGCCAGGAGTTTTCCGGCTTAAGGAAATGGCCGCCGGAGTGGCCCGGGAGCGGGGATGGACCCGGGCTGGACCTAGGCAGCGGATTTGGTGGCTAACTCCTTCTGATAACATTAGGATGCTGCCCATTTTAAATTTTAAGCCATCTCAGGTAAGCCCATTTTATTATCTGTGCAATAAAGTCGTATGTAAGAAAGGGATAGATGACAGAGATGTGTATAATGATAATGGTTATTCATAGATCAATGTTAGAATATGTTATGGAATTTGATTAAGAAAATGGTGTGTGTCAAGCTAATATGATAGTTAACTCAGGGCAGGATGAAGCCCTGGGAAATGGGGATTATTTGTGAGACAGCAGGTGGGTTGCTATTGCTGTGAGAACAGGGAACTGTTTATGGTTCTAGGCATCTGGAGGCTAGTCTGTCTTGGGGAGGTGAGAACTGGGAAAGCAGTCTATGTGAAAGAATGTGATGTTTGGGATTTATAGTACAAACAAAGTGATTATAAAAATGTGATGGGAAAGTTGGTTGAACAGGAATTTCTGGACTGAACCACAATGGTTGTGGTTGTGTGACTGTGGGCTGGGCCCCCCAAAAGAACTGTATAAAGATGTATGTCACTCAATGTACTTCAGAGCTGACAATATTCTAAAGTCACTTAGTGCCTGTTATCAATGGTTTCTTTTCTTCAATAAATGGTTCTGAGAAATACTCCAGAGCTTGGTTATTGGTGAGGGAAGATCTTGCTTAACAGTAAATATGTCAACATGACTCCCAACACCAAAGAAGTATGGCAAACAGGACACTACAATACCTAATGGAGGTATTCATCTGAACAGCTCTTGTAAGACTATATTAGATCACTCCACATTTTCTTGGTACAGGTTCTGTGCCCTTAGTAATTGTGACACAAGTAGAAAGTAAACATGGCAGCTTTTTCACAAAGATCATTAGATTTCCTGTCTTTCCATCAGCAGATGAAAACTTTTTCATTCTAACAGGCTTTTGAACACTGACTGCAAAGGATTTTAATAATATATATTCTGTTTTATTGTTTTTATGCTTGCCTTTTAATGTATATATTTTAAATTGTCTTAACTCTATAGTTAAACTACATTTAACTACATTTATAACTCTATTTAACTCTATAGTTAAACTACATTTAACTATTGTTTTTTGTTTGTTTTTAAATATCAGTGTTTATATTTGCCCTTGTTTTAATTGTAAGCTGCTTTGAGTCCCTGTTTTGAGGGAAAGGTACAATGTGAATGAATATAGGGCGGCCTGGGCATAATGCCTTCTGGTGGATCTTGTTTCATGTGTATTTTCTCCATTAGATGATTACATAATGGCAGTTCCTTTCCAAGGATAGCCATACAATACTATTTTCATTTTCCATAGTGCTTTGAAGCAGTCACCATAGTGTTGCTCCAAAGTCTCATGAGGAATTTAAAATGGAAGCGAGCAGACCCAGCAGCAAACCTATGGTGCTAGATGGTGATACTTTTTAAGAATGTATGCTTGCTTCTTGCTTATCAAACATGTGGCAGAGGTGCTGAAAGTCAGCATTTTAATAGGAAATGTGACTTATTTATTTGTGTTTTTTTTCACCCTTTCAGTGGAGATCTGCCATCCTTTCTCCATCTATTTTCCTCACCATTCTACACTGAACATGTATGTGGAGCATTCAGTGCGCAGCCACAGAGATGATATCATCATTGGTTGGGACACCAGGGAGCAGGTAACAGAAACTGGTAGCGCAAGTGTTCCGACCTACACAATTTGTATTCAGACCTGCTTTGAATGTCATTATTATGAACTGGGGATGCTTCTGTAACCTCTTATTTCTGCTGATAACCACAGGTATTTATCTCTTCTTTGCTCAAACTTGGGAAAGAACATTTCAGTTACCATGCTGCTGTTGCACACCCTTTTAACTTCACTGTGAAACAAGCTGAAGTTAGTACCCTGGTGGAAAACAAAAGAGGGTCCTACAAACAGCAGGTAAGCTGACAGAATGGGCTGCAAAGTAATAAATAGCTGGTGATGAGTAAGAATTTTATTTTAGTTTGCTTTTGATAAGAATTTACCAAAATGTGCAAATACTTTGTTATTGGAGGTGGAAAATACGAGATTAAAGCAATATGAGTATGGGAGAAATTTAAACTGATAGATGCATCCTTCTCAGGACTGGTGAGGAGGTATTAGTAAAAGTCCTCCATTTTTCATATATATTTTGACTATGCAGAGTCCCCTATGACCCCAGCCTGACCCCTGAGAGATAGAAGCCATAATCCCCTAGATGTGAAGTCATGTAAGCAAGTAAAGTTACAAAAGACCACCGGAACAGGCAGGCTATGGGAGTTGCCGGGGGGAATATCCCATTATGTTGGAGAAGATACCTAATGGTGTTTGTTTGTCTTAGTCTCACACTTGATGAGACAGTGATTAGATTTGATGGCACCCCTTTTCTCTAGCTTCCTTTCTTTGATTGCTTTGATACCACATGCATTGTTTAGACTATGCCCAGACTTAAGTAAACAATGAAAAGCCCATCACACCTTTGTCTAGCTATTGTCCAGGCCATGGCTAGAAGGCAGAATTTCCCTATAAGAACCCCTGGATTTTAGCAGACCTCGTGCTACCTTGGAAGTGCATGCTGAAACTCTGTCTGTACTCTGAGATAGTTCCCATGACCCCCCTCTTGCCAGTTGTGCCCCTTCCACGGAACTCATCTTCATTCGCCGCCAAAGCCCAGAGGAGTCGCTCGGGTGTGAGTATATCTCCCTCTATCCTGGTTTCCCTCTTTGCCTTCCCCGCTCTCTCTCTTCCCTGCTTATTCCTCTAGCGTGTGTATGTGTGCGCTGCATTTGGATGTTTGTTTAGTGTTGCCAAATAAATATTTTAGACTTTAATTGGAGCTTGGTCCATTTCAGTGTCTTCCCAGCCAGAATTCTTATGTCTCCCGTAGACAATTGGATAAGGTCCTAGAAGTGAAGTTGGGCGCTTCCCTCTCTCATTTGAGCTAATTATAAATTCCCCAAAATTAGGTCTTGGCTTCCCAACAGAGGGACCCACACAAAATGGGTTATACCCTTCATTGCCCATCCAGGCAGCCAGGGCAGCCACATATCTTAAAACTGATTGGTTAACCAGGTGCTCCTATGGTCCATTACGCCCCCATATCTATATACCTCCACTCTCAGTTTCCCCTTTTTTATGAATTAAATGCAATGTTGGTTTTAGCAAAATAACTACTCAGAGGCTGATTCAATCAGATTATGGGAAGAAGGTTTGGGACACAATCCATTTACAACTGGAACACATTCTTTAAGCCCCCAAATAATCAAAATAACTGTCTAAGGGCCTTTACAGACTGCCAGAAATAATCCAGAAGTTGCTAGAGGGCCTCAACATGGCAGCAAAGAGTTTTGCCACTCTGATCTGAAAATTTTTTCCAGTTAAAGTTTCTTTTGCAGTTTTTAAAAAACTACCCAAGTCTGCCTACAGTACTTTCTCTTTTGACTTTTAGATGCAACTTGCTTGGAATGATGGAGAACCAGGCCATATGAAATTTACTTTTGGAGACAAATCCAAAGCTCATATTACACTTTGGGATGTTTGTGTCACAGGTTCTTCTGGCTGGGTACGTCTGTCAGTTTTCACAGAAAAGGGTTGGCATAATTCCCTGTCTCAGGCTTTAGTCAAACTCAGAAGTCTGGTTCTACCACAGACAGATCCTAATAATCAGAGGCCAATGGTTTGGTTTAAGGCAGAACTGTGGAAACTTTGGCTTTCCAAATATAGGGTTGCCATACCTCCCAGATGTTTGAATTTTAGCCAGATTCTAAGCATGCCATCCAGTGCCCATTTATACTATCATTTGTCCTGGACTCCAACCATTAATTTTTTTATAAAAGTTAGTCTCAAGCCCTTGTAGAAGCATGAGACAAAACATGGAGGCACTCTTCCTTCAATTTATTTTTTTTTTAAAAAAATCCACCTAGGAATTTTGGGCATGAGGGAAGCAAGAATGAGTTGGGTGAATGCAAGAAGCCATGAGGGGTGCACTGTGAGGGCATGACATAAGGGAGGGAATAGAAGAGATGGGAGAGCAAGCTGTGATGGGTTGCAAGGCAGAGGTGCACTGTGAGGGCACAAGGTAAGGTGAGGAAGGAAGTAGGAGGAAAAGGGGAGGTGGTGTGTAAGTGGTACATTACAAGAAATGGGGATGGGCATATCATGAGGATAAAGTCCAAGAGAGGGAGCAAGAGAGATGGGAGAGAGAGCAAGTGAGGGCAGTGGTGTGCAAGAAGGGAGCGCCACATCATGAGGGCATGATAAGAGGCAATGGAAAGGAGGAGGAGAGAAAGGAAAGCAAGTGGTGTGAGTGGTAGAGTGCAAGAAGCAGGGGATGGGCATACTGTAAGAGCTCAAGGTGAGACAAAGGTGTCCTGTTTTGCTTTTGGGAAACAAACCAGACTCTCAGCATGAAAGCACAGCATCCTACTGAGTTACAGGGAGCGCCAGAGCTCACCAAGATGCTGGTAGAAAAACAGAGATAGTTCAGTCTTCTTGTCTAATCCATCGTCATGTGTCCAGCATGACAGCATCGAACACTGTTACCTTCCCACCAAAGTGGTACCTATTCATCTACTTGCATTTGCATGCTCTCAAAGTGCTAGGTTGGCAGAAGCTGGGACTAGTGACAGGAGCTCAACCCATCTTGCAGCCCTTGGGCCTTGAACTGTCAACCTTCTGATCTTCCAATCTTCAGAAATGATGTATTAACCACTAAGCCACCACATCCCGTTTATTGCAGTGTAGTTCCTATATAACCATTCTGAGTGTCTGTGACTTTCGTTGTCCTGATGCCTCTTGGCTGGAGTTGGTATAGGACTTTTCACACTTGGGGTCTAAAGCCGAATGGAAGCAATGAAAGAATCATACCGGAATGGATCCTGCAGCTTGAGATCGGTGACAGCAGCATCATTCCGGTATGATTCTGGCCGCGGCAGATGCAATTCCTTTTAAAAAGAGGAATTGCAAAGAATGGGGCTGATGCCGGGGATGGGACATGATGGGGCGGGGTGGGGCGGGGCTTGCTGTGACGTCATTTGAACACGCGGAGAAAGGACCCAGAATGATGCCGGGGGTGGCACTGGATGCCGGGGATGGCACTGCGACGTCGTTTGAACACACTGGCAAAGGAGCCGGCATGGGGCCGGAGTGAGGTAGGATTGCTTCTGCCTTAAGCCCAGTGTGAAAACGTCCATAGAGTTGGAAGAGATCACAAGGGCCATCCAGTCCAACCCCCTGCCATGCAGGAACTCAAAATCAAAGCATCCCTGACTCATGGCCATCCAGCCTCTGTTTAAAGACCCTTGAAATAACTAACTAAACCCTTGAAATAAACCCTTGAAATAACTAAATAAAGGGACCCACCTTGAATCCCATAAATAAATAAATAAATAAATAAATGTGAGGCAACATGGGAAAAGGAGAGGAGGAAGAGTAAGCCATGGCCATCCAGCCTCTGTTTAAAGACCTCAAAAGAAAGAGACTCCACCACACTCCGAGGGAGTGTGTTCCACTGTCGAACAGCTCTCACAGTCAGGAAGTTCCTCCCAATGTTGAGGTGGAATCTCTTTTCCTGGAGCTTCCATCTGTTCTTCTGAGTCCTATTCTCTGGAGCAGCAGAAAACAAGTTTGCTCCCTCCTTAATATGACATCCCTTCAAATATTTAAAGAGGGCTATCATATCCCCTCTTAACCATCTCTTCTCCAGGTTAAACATACCCAGCTCCCTAAGTTGTTCCTCATAAGGCATGGCTTCCAGACCCTTCACCATTTTAGTTGCTCCTTTGGACACGCTCCGCTTTTTCAACATCCTTTTTGAACTGTGGTGCCCAGAACTGGACACAGTATTCCAGGTGGGGCCTGACCAACGCAGAATACAGCGGCACTATTACTTCCTTGAATTCCATTGTGGGAGAAAGACAGGATATAAACCCTTGAAATAACTAAATAAAGGGACCTACCTTGAATCCCATAAATAAATAAATAAATAAATAAATAAATAAATAAATGTGAGGCAACATGGGAAAAGGAGAGGAGGAAGAGTAAGAAGTTCATTGACAGGGTGGCAGGAGTAAGAGAGTTAAGCACAAAGAGGGACAAGATGCAAGGGAGGTGTCACAAAATGAGAGAGGAAAACGGAGAGGGAATACAGCCACAGAATGCAAAGCACAAAAGGGGAGAGCACTGCAGAGGCATGCGGGTATGAAGGAAAGGAGGAAGAATGAGGCTGGGGCAGGCTGAGACACAAGGAAGGAGGCAAGGGAGCAGCAGGTTAGCATTTGGATAGGTGGTGTATCTCTTCACCTGTTCATTTTGTCTTCTTCCATCATGCAGCTGTGAGAGTCACAGTCAAATGAATGGAAGTAAATGGCATTCCTGGGACTGCAACAAGTAATCAGTGCCTTATATTCTCAATTTTGACAGCTTCAAAACATCCTGGGAGTCATGAATTTTCAGGCCTGTGGATTCCTCAAGCAGACAGCTACCTTGTTTAATCAGCATACAGATCTGAAGTGGGATGGCAAAAGAATCATGCAAAATCTGACATATGAGGTAAAGGAAAGCCAAACTTGCCGTCTTCCCTGCCTGCATTGTGTAATATATATTTAAGCACCTTTAATCTTTCAAATTCATTTTCTCATGAAATGTGTCCAAATCTATTTTCTCATTCTTGTTTTTAATGTAGAAAAGTAAACCACTGCATCTAGATAAAATGCAGATTGAAGCCATTCTGGAAAACGTTCTTTTGACTTCATGTTCTAGTCAGCATCTTCTGGGAAAACTTGAAATGGACTACTCAGCTCGGCTTAATCATTACATGAGTCTTCGAGCCTGTGGCCTTCCAAGTGTAAGCAAAATAAGTTATTGTAGTTCTTAAATAAGTGTGAACCAGCAGCACAATTCTGTGCATGTCAACAAGTCTCATGGTGGTGCATCTAGGGTCCTATCCAGACTGATTGGAATGTTCCATAATAAGTTCTTGTTCTTTCCAATTTTATAATGGCTTAAATATTCTGGAATAAACAAACTGTGCATTTGGAATCTCCAAAATAAAATTGGAAGGAACAAGAACAAGATCTGTGACCTTTTGGTCCTTGTAATCACTCTGGCTGTGCCCTAAGAAGAATAGATAGTCCAGTCTTTTCAGAATCACTCATGCTGAGACTTGTAGTAAAAAAAATGAAACAAAAACCAAAGCTGCTTCTCCAATCTCTGAGAGATACTTAGGATTACACTGTCAGATTGTGTCCAGAAGCTTGAACGCAAGAAATTAAAGGTGTCTTTCTTGCTCATATGTGCATTCTCTTTCTCTCTCTGACACATACACATACAGAGAGAGAGAGAGAACTTTTTCTGTGTTGGGAACAGCTGAGTTGAGGGGGGAAAGACAGTCATGATAAAAGTACATAAAATTATGTATGTTCTGGAGAAAGTCGGAAGTGGTGTTTTTTCCCCCATCTTTCCCTAGAACCTGGAGTCTGCCAGTGGAGCTAAATGAATCAGAGTCAGTTTATCTTCTTGTATAGTTCATAGTTAAACTATGGAATCTACTACCACAAGATATGAGTGCCAGATCTAATAGATTCAAAAGAACCAATTAATGGAATATAAGGTTATCAGTGGGTAATAGTCATGATGTCTAATAAATATTACCTCCCTTATCCATGCAGTATGCATTGATGGTCCACATGAATGAGATAATGCTCTTCTGCAAACTTTCCACGGGACTCTTGTTGGCTGTTGTGGGAACAGAAGGCTGGACTAGACTGGCTTTTGAGCAGATGCTTATTGTGTTCTTCTGGTTTCTGGTTCTTTCTTTTAGGCAATTGCATTGTCTGGGAAACATCAGCTAAACAAAGGAGATGTTCTCTTGCAATCAGAAGGCAAAGTAAGCCTTGCTGGTGAGGAGGGATTGATCACAGTGGCCTTAAGGAATCATAGCCAAGCTAAACTAAAAAACTATTCAACAGAATTTTCAGTGAGTTCATTAGACAATGGGCATGTTTTGTTGTTTCCTTTTTATCATGAATGTCCTGCTTTTCTCCATCAGAGAAATTTCATTTCATTTACTATGGCAAATAGCCAGCATGCCATCAGAGGAAGGACCCATAGTTGTCACATGCAAAAGAAAATAAACAATTCTTTCTCACCTACAAAATCTCTTCCCAGTTATTCCTCCCAAATCTTTCCCACTGATTTCTGTTGGAACCAATTTCACTTAGCAATAGTTCTTGGTAAGCTGGGGCAACATCAAGATCATTTTTTGCTCTCAACAGTCAAAACCTGAATATTGTTGGAGGTTATATGGAAAAATTTGACAGTAAGTAAAATTTGATATAAGTGCGACAGCAATAGCATGTGCTCAACAGTATATATCTGAGCTTCTGCTAAATAAACAGGATACATTGGTATGGCAAAAATAAGAGTTACTTTATTGTTACCAAGAATACATCTAGGTTCTAGAAAAATAAGTAATCAGTAGAGAAAACGATACCTAATACAAGAATCCCTAGAGCTGAACCTCATACATGCAGACAAGAAAGAAAAACATCCTCATCCTCAGAGGAACAGCCTTGTGGCTGCATCCATCTTGGACGATAGTGGAAAGAGAGGGGGAGAAGAAAAAGTTGTAAAACTCGTAACCTTTAGTAGAGTGGGATGAAATAAGAAGTGATCTCTTCACAGTCACACTGTGATCATAAAGATAAATGACCATAAAGATAATCAATGTAGCTATGAGGAAGGTGCCACCTTTTACACTAACTCTATATGCACAAGCATTGATGATATACCCCAACAAATATGACATACTCATATAATAAAATAGAACAGAATATATTGAAATACATCTTTGAATAAGTCTAACATCCTCCCCTCCCCCAAATCTTATGCTTCACATCATATTACAAGTTTCCAACTGGAATCCTTTTTATGTTCAGCCTTTATATAGCCTTTCCATGCTTCAAAATCATAGAATCATAGAGTTGGAAGAGACCCCAAGGGCCATCCAGTCCAACCCCCTGGCATGCAGGAACTCAAAATCAAAGCATCCCCGACAGATGGCCATCCAGCCTCTATTTAAATACCTCCAAAGAAGGCAAGGCCGCCACACTCCAAGGGAGTGTGTTCCACTGTCGAAAAGCTCTCACTGTCAGGAAGTTCCTCCTAATGTTGAGGTGGAATCTTTTTTTCTGTAGTTTGCATCAGTTGTTCTGGGTCCTGTTCTCTGGAGCAACAGAAAACAAGCTTGCTCCCTCCTCAATATGACACCCCTTCAAATATTTAAACAGGACTATCATATCCCCTCTTAACTGTCTCTTCTCCAGGCTAAACATCCCCAGTTCCCTAAGTCGTTCCTCATAGGGCTTGGTTTCCAGACCCTTCACCATTTTAGTCACCCTCCTCTGGAAACACTCCAGTTTCTCCACATCCTTTTTGAATTGTGGTGCCCAGAACTGGACACAGGATTATTCCAGGTGGGGCCTGACCAAAGCAGAATACAGTGGCACTATTACTTCCTTTGATCTAGATACTATACTTCTACTAATGCAGCCTAAAATTGCATTGGCCTTTTTAGCTGTGGCATCATACTGTGACCACTAAACTTGTTTCTACATAACCCTAAGAATTGTGAAGTTTTTAATTTAATTTCTAAGCTACCCTTCTTATGTTGTGTAAAATAAGGCCTCTGGCTCGCAGGCAGAACATAGCACAGGCTAGTGCCTGCCTACTCTTTTCCTGACACCAACGGTTGTTGTTAGGTAGGTTTTTTGGTTAAAACATCTGTATGTGTTAAGCCCTAAGTTTCTTATTTCTGTTTTTATTAGTACTGGTATTAAAATCTTTTAACTATTTAAAAATGTTAAACAGTTTGAAATATACAATTAAAATGATAATTGTTGCTGTATGTCTTCAAGTCATTTCCAACTTATGGCACCCCTCAGGTTGACCCACAGGGTTTTCTTGGCAAGGTTTGTTCAAAGGGAGTTTGTCTTTGCCTTCCTCTGAGGTTGAGAGAGTGTGATTTGCCCAAGGTCACCAGTGGTTGAATGGGGATTTAAACCCTGGTCTCTAGTGGCATAGTCCAATGTTGGCTCTTGGTACAATACTTGAAAGTCCTTTCTTTATATTCTTTAATTCTCAAAAGCTTTTCAGATTTTTTTTAAAAAAATTACTTGACAATGGAAGGACAGCAAGAAAGGGGCCATTCTGCCCCCCCCCCGAAAGAAGAGCCTGGGGCAACCACCAAGAAGGTCCTGTCTCATGTCCCCGTTAATGGTGCCTGAGAAGCTGGCAGGATTGAAAAGTCTCTCCTAGGTGGCCTTATTCATACTTTTGGCCATTGCATAAGAAGAAAGGACTCACTAGAAAAGACAATCATGCTTGGTAAAGGTGTGGGCAATAGAAAAAGAAGAAGACCGTATACTGGTGGATAGATTCAGTCAGAGAAACCATGGCCATGAATTTGCAAGAGCTGAGCAGGGTGATTTGCAAGAGCTGGAAGTAAGAGACCTCAGAATCACCCTATCCTTTAACTGCCACGTTCAGCTCTTGCAAATTCATGGCCATGGTTTCTCGGACTGAATCTATCCATCAGTATACGGTCTTCTTCTTTTTCTATTGCCCACACCTTTACCAAGCAGGATTGTCTTTTCTAGCGAGTCCTTTCTTCTTATGCAATGGCCAAAAGCAAATTCATGACCATGGCTTCTCTGATTGATAGGGTTGCCATGGATTGAAGTCAGCTTGAAGGCACTTTCCCTAAAAAACTTCAATTCCCATAGATATTTTCTAACTGGATCTTGAATTATGTACTTCCTTTTATCTGTTTTGAAATTCCCACCATCCATTTTCATACAGGAAACCTTCTGTCTCCATCCCCACTTTCCACACCATGCATTATTTTATACCACTGATTAGAATCATAGAATCATAGAGTTGGAAGGGACCACAAGAGCCATCCAGTCCAACCCCCTGCCATGCAGGAACTCAAAATCAAAATTGATGATGCTCCCACCCTTGGTATGGCGACTTGAATTGCTGTTGTGAATGAAAGGTGAGAGGGTGCAGGAGGAAGCTTAAATGCCGGGTTCTTCCCTTCCCTGGGTTCATCAGCTGAAGACATTTCATTTTCTGAAGTTATGGACAAAGAGGCACCCTATGCTACTTGAATAAATGCGGTGAAGTAGCATCCTCCCCCCACAACTGAGCAGAGCAAGCTCATTTAGGGGAACAGAGTTGGCACCCATGGCTCTGTCCTCCAACAAAAGGGAATAACTATGGGACTCAGGAAGACAGTCTGTAAGGCCCATGCTACTGCCTAAAAACATCTGCTGCCTCACTTCGCCCTGCCTAATGGTAGGACCAGCTCTGAATTCTCCACATTCCCACTAGAAAAGCTCTGAAGAAAAACTTTGAATTCCAAGACATTGAAATTAAGGTTTCCTATGGATTATTGGAAAGCCTTGGTTTTCACTTGAATTATAATAAGGCGGCTTCCAGCCAAAACAAATTATGCAAACTATCAGGATCAAAAGAGATAAGTCTTAAAATATTAAGAAATAATTTAAGTCTTAAAATATTTTAAATTACTTCTTCCTCTTTTCTTTTCCTAGTTAAGAGCATCTGAGGCTATTTGGCTCCATATGGTGGGAAGTGTAACTTCTTCAGATGATGAAAGCAAAGTCCTGCTGGAAGGACAGATTGACTCCCAAAAAAATGTTAAAATAGCAGCTTCCAAAGGAAAGGGATGCCTTCATTATTACATTGGACATTTGAAAGGTAAATGGGACACTTCTTTGGATTTTTACAGGATTTTAGAATTCCTTGGTGTACTTCATTGTTGGACACTGCATGATCTTGTGAGACCCACTTTATACAGTACTGTGTGTTATTTCACTTCACCTCAAAAGTGCAGTGAGTCAACCTTGCTATTATTATACTTCTTTTTGAACAGTGCAGGTCTCTTTCTATATAAAATCCCGCAGAGACAGTTGCATTGTGGTGGTCTGGTGGGTAAAAATAGCTTTGCTGACTGGGAAGTTATAAACGGGAAGGTGTCTTTTTAGGAAAAGTTGGGTAAGAATTTAAATACCTCCTCAATCTTGATGCTCCTTTTCTGTCTTTTTAAAACTAACCTGCCACAAAAGGTTGTGTGGTAAAGGAAGCAAAAAAGAACCATTTTCAACAATCTGAGCTTCTTAAAGGAAGAGTGGGATAAAACTTTTAAAAGAAGAGTGGCATAACAAATTCATAAGAATTAAACAACAGAATTCTGACGATGGACTTGCAACCATAATTTTTATTTTATACTTTTATGTAGGAAAGTATATGGGTATACATCATATACATGTACAGATGAGTGAACAGTCCACCTTCCCCCCACTACAATACTCATGATGCTGATGTGGCAGTTTTATTTATTATTGTCTTTTTCAAGCATCTGTATATAATAATTCTTGCACATTTGGGGAATGTTGTATGATCCCTTTCATTGATTTTTAAATGTCTTTACTCCAAAGAAAACATCAGGCAAGAGCCATCAGCATCTATTCCTTTTTTCTTTTCTCAGAGAATTCTGAGGATGGGCTGGAGCTCACAGCTTGCACAGATAGTCAGCAGTATGCTGCTCTCAATGCCTATCTTATTCTTAATGGAGAAAGATATGAAGAACTCGGGCACCTGTCCATGGAAGCTTCTAACCACAGCTTGAACCTGAAGGCCTATGGATGTCAGAATCCAATTGATAAAGCAGAGGTGTGATGCTTGCAAAAATGTATGGTTTATAAGGCAGGGGTTGCTTGCTCTTCATGTTATTATACAGTGGAAAGGAGAAGTGGAAAGGAGAAGCCAGGCATAGTCAGACACACATTCTAGATTTTAGGAAAGCTGATTTTACTAAACCTAGAAAAATACTGGGGGTTAAGGGAGTTCAAGACGGATGGGAGTTTCTCAAAAGGGAGATACTGAAGGCACAATTTCAAACTGTGCCAACGAGGAGGAAAAATGGGAGGTGTCTCAAGAAACCAGGATGGATGACTAAGGAACTTGCAACTGAACTAAGTTTTAAACAGAACATGTATCAGAAATGGAAAAATGGGGAAATCACCAAGAGGAATTCAAACAAATAGCTAGCACGTGTAGGGGTAAAGTCAGAAAAGCTAAAGCGCAGAATGAACTCAGGCTTGCTAGAGAGGTTAAGAACAATAAAAAGGGTTTTTTGGGGTATGTCAACAGCAAAAGGAAGAAGAAGGAAATGGTAGGGCCACTGTGTGGAGAAGATGGCAAAAAGTTAACAGGGGACAGAGAAAAGGCAGAATTACTCAACACCTTCTTTGCTTTAGTCTTCTCAGAAAAGGCAAAAGGTGCTCAACCTGAGGATAATGGAGCAGAGGACAGAATAGGAGAATTTCAGCACAGAATAAGTAAAGAGATAGTACAGGAATACCTGGTTAATCTAAATGAATATAAATCTCCAGGACCAGATGAATTACATCCAAGGGTACTAAAAGAACTGGCAAATGTAATATCGGAACCATTGGCAATAATCTTTGAGAACTCCTGGAGAACAGGAGAAGTCCCAGCGGACTGGAGGAGGGCAAATATTGTCCCCATCTTCAAAAAGGGGAAAAAAGAGGATCCCAACAATTATCGTCCAGTTAGTCTGACATCAATACCAGGAAAGATTCTGGAGCAGATCATTAAACAGAGAGTCTGTGAACATCTGGAAGGTAATTTCATAATCACAAAAAGTCAACATGGGTCTCAGAGACACAGGTCATGCCAGACAAATCTGATCTCTTTTTTTGATAAAATTACCAGCTTGGTAGATGAAGGGAATGCTGTGGATATAGTATATCTTGATTTCAGTAAGGCCTTTGACAAGGTTCCCCATGACATTCTTGCAAACAAGATGGTAAAATGTGGGCTAGACAAAGTAACTGTTACATGGATTTGTAACTGGTTGACTGACCGAACCCAAAGGGTGCTCAACAATGGCTCCTTTTCAACCTGGAAAGAAGTGACCAGTGGGGTGCCACAGGGCTCTGTCCTGGGCCCAGTGCTATTCAATATCTTTATCAATGACTTGGATGACGGTATTGGGGGCATAGTTATCAAATTTGCAGACGACACCAAATTAGGAGAAGTAGCTAACACCCCAGAGCACAGGATCAAAATTTAAAATGACTTGAACAGACTAGAAAGTTGGGCCAAAGCTAACAAAATGAAATTCAACACGGAGAAATGTCAGGTACTGCACTTAGGGCAGAAAAACGAAAAGTACAGGGCTGAATGAGACTACGTGTGAAAGGGATCTAGGAATCCAGGTGGACCACAAGTTGAACATGAGTCAACAGTGCGATGCAGCAGCTAAAAAGGCCAATGCAATTTTAGGCTGCATCGGTAGAAGTATAGTGTCTAGATCAAGAGAAGTAATAGTGCCACTCTATTCTGCTTTGGTCAGGCCTCATCTGGAATACTGTGTCCAGTTCTGGGCACCACAATTCAAAAAGGATGTGGAGAAACTGGAGCGTGTCCAAAGGAGGGCAACTAAAATGGTGAAGGTTCTGAAAACCAAGCCCTATGAAGAACAACTTAGGGAGCTGGGGATGTTTAGCCTGGAGAAGAGAAGGCTGAGAGGAGATATGATAGCTGTGTTTAAATATTTGAAGGGATGTCATATTGAGGAGGGAACAAGCTTGTTTTCTGCTGCTCCAGAGACTAGGACCCAGAACAATGGATGTAAGCTCCAGGAAAAGAGATTCCACCTCAACATTAGGAGGAACTTCCTGACAGTAAGGGCAGTTCGAGAGTGGAACACACTCCCTCGGAGAGTAGTGGAGTCTCCTTCCTTGGAGGTCTTTAAGGAGAGGCTGGATGGCCATCTGTCGGGGATGCTTTAATTGGGAATTCCTGCATGGCAGGGGGTTGGACTGGATGGCCCTTCTGGTCTCTTCCAACTCTATAATTCTATGATTCTATGATTCTATCATTCCATTCTAATTTACAGGCACAATATTTTCCCAATGTATACTCGAGTGTACTTTAGAGCTTTCTAAAAATAGAAAGCCTTGGACTTGCTTTACTGGAGATGTGAAAAACTCTCAGCCTC
Source organism: Phrynosoma blainvillii (assembly GCA_026167975.1). Classification (NCBI taxonomy): domain Eukaryota; kingdom Metazoa; phylum Chordata; class Lepidosauria; order Squamata; family Phrynosomatidae; genus Phrynosoma; species Phrynosoma blainvillii. The sequence continues at coordinate 9,511,271 of JANUYF010000012.1, read as the reverse complement.
AGTCTTGCTGTGTTTTCCTAATCCCACTTGTAATATCTTCTCATCCTTTGTACCAGAAAGTGAGGCTTTTTTCTTCCTACATGGACATCCATCTTCATGTCCTGTACACATATATCCTAATGCATATACTTTTTTTACCATTAAAAATGCATTTTTTCTGTATATTTTTAATTATACATATTTTCAACTGGTTTTGTTTAATGTAAACAGGATTTTGTGCTCATTTTATTTATCAGAATTGTGTCACAAGCCTTGCAAATGTGCAGATTTCTAACATAAGGTACATTTCGTCTTGTAACAAGTGTCAAGGAAGACACGTGATGGATACTTTCCTGAAGAATCTTGACTTCATCCCTATGTTTAACTCAGTGCTTGTGATCTTTAAGGCATTGTCTTACTGTGAGTTCATACAGCCCCATTATGCACTTGTCTTCTTTCTCCTAAACTGCACGCACTGAGGTCTTCTCTTTTTTCATTCACACAGTCAAAACTGAATGAGATTTTATCCGATCTACAGCACAGACTAGTGGCAAAAATAAAAAATGTGGAGGAACAGCTTTGGAATTTCAGAAAACAGGTAAGAAGTTAACATGGTTAATTTTGTAAAATGCAGAGCCTCACGCAAATGATAGGTGATATCATTTTAGATCTGAATCTTATATGGAATATAAAATTCATAATAATAATAAAAATAATAATAAAATTTATTTATATCTTGCCCTTTGGGGACCCAATCAGGGCGGCTTACAACAATAAAACCATACAATATATCCCAAAACATAATCCCTCCCCCCCTTAAAACAGTATTAAATCAAATGAAAATTAAAACTACAAATTTGAACAATTAAAAAAATTAAAAACTTTACAAGCATAAGATTGGCCAAGGCAATGTTCTTCATCCATCAGTAGATGGGGCCACGCGAAGATCATTGGAGGTGGAAGTACCCGAGGCAGGGATAATTAATCTGGAAAGGCCTGCCGGAAGAGATCCATCTTGATAGCCTTTTTAAAGCTGTCTAACAATGTTAACTGACGGATCTCATCCGGCAGGCCGTTCCAGAGTTTGGGGGCAACAACTGAAAAAGCCCTCTGGGAGGTAGCCGCAAGCCTCAATTTCTGAGGCTGCAGCAAATTCCTCCCAGAGGAGTAGAGAGCGCGGGGAGGATTGTATGAGATAGCTTGGACCCAAGCCATTTAGGGCTTTAAAGGTGATAACCAACACCTTGTACTGGGCCCGGAAGCTGATAGGCAGCCAGTGGAGGGACCTCAAAACTGGAGTAATGTGGTCCCTCCTAGATGTTCCCGAGACATGCCTGGCTGTCATATTTTGTGCCAGCTGTAATTTCCGAATCAAGCACAAGGGTAGCCCCATGTAAAGCGCATTACAGAAATCAAGGCGTGAGGTTACCAGCGCGTGCACAACAGTCTCGAAATCCCTTACTTCCAGAAAAGGGCGCAGCTGGCGTATCAGCCGAAGCTGATAACAGGCGCTCCTGACTGTTGCATTTACCTGATTTGTCATCAGGAGCGACGAGTCAAGGAGCACCCCCAGACTGCGAACACAGTCACTGGAGGAGAGTGTGACCCCATCCAGGACTGGAGGTTGCAACCCAATTCTTGGTTTCGGGGCCGCTACCGTGAGCACCTCCATCTTGTCCGGATTCAGTCTGAATCTTTTTTTCCTCATCCAGCCTATTACCGCCCGAAGACATTCATTGAGAGAGGAGATGCCATTGGAATTCGAGGCCGATGAACGAGACACAGAGAAATAGATTTCGGTGTCATCAGCGTACTGATAACACCCAGCACCATAACTCCGTATAATCTCACCCAGTGGCTTCATATAGATGTTAAACAACATCGGGGACAAGATAGCCCCCTGAGGGACCCCACAAGTGAGCTCCCTCTTGCTAGAGCTACTGTCCCCGAGCAGCACCCTATGGGACCTACCCAAGAGGAAGGACCGGGACCACTGCAGAGCAGTGCCCCCGATACCTAATCCCCTCAGGCGGTCCAAGAGGATGCCGTGATCTATCGTGTCAAAAGACACTGAGAGGTCTAAGAGCACCAACAGGGTCACACTACCCCTGTCGATGCTCAGACACAAATCGTCGATCAAGGCAACCATGGCAGTCTCAACCCCAAAGCCTGTCCTGAAGCCAGTTTGAAATGGGTCTAGATAATTGGTTTCATCCAAGACAGCTTGGAGCTGAAGAGTCATAACAAGATAAATGACATAATAATACCTCCCTTTTAACACTGCTGCCCACTCCATAGATCAGTGGGGATTTGAGCTCTAGTTACTTCATTTCTCATGTGAAGCTGTGCTGTCACAACTACCCTACACTTGTTCCATTTTTCTTTCCTAACTGCTCTTATCCCTACATCCAACTCTTCATCATTTTTAATGCTATTCATAAACAGCAGTCCCCCAGCATTTTCTCTTGACAATACCACCACAGCTCCTTTCTGCAAAGTAAGTGTGGATGTGTGTGTCTCTAAATACACATGCAATAAAGTAGTTAGAAATGTTGAAATGCAGCTGTTTATCATGACAGGCCCTCTAGAGAGGCCTCCACAAATACCTAGTCGGTACTCTGTGAAATTGATGGGAATCAATTGTTTTTGCAATATATTTCATTACAATTGAAACAGCTTGAAATTATGGTCAGAAGCTTTGTAGCATCTTACGTATGTGTATGTGTAAGATACCTAATAGTAGTGGTAAGATTTTTTTTTTGATGCAGAATATCCACATTCAGTTAAAATTTGTAGAAGCAAGTGGTGCAATTGCACATCAAGATGCGCATTTTGCATGGATGCACATTCATGTTTGGTTGTGCATTTAGTTGGTCAATTGCACAGTGTTGCCATTGAACACAAGGGTTGCCTTGCAATATTCATGTGTAGCTCTACATGTGGAGCATTATGCTATGCAAACCTGATGTAAGCTCTCTGACACTTTATTTGGGGAAAATACATTTCCTCCCATAACTGTGAGGTTATAGCTGAGCTGGGGGGGGGGACAGTGAAGCTGTGGGGAGGTTGTGTGCATATACTGTCATTGTCTCTGCTAATCAGACATTCCTAGCCTGAACATTCAATGATCTCCTCTGCACTGCAACACTGTGTGTGTGTGTGCGCGCATGTGTGCATGCGTATGTGTTCCTGTGTATCTCTAATCCACAACCTATTACTATGCTTGTTCATGACTGATACTAATTCTAGGTGCAGCACATTGAATTTCTCTATGATGCTATTGGTTGGCCCTTAAAAGCATACCAAGAAGTGACAGGAATCCTCCAGACCACAATGAGAAGAGTCATCCAGATGTGGAAACAGAGTGGCATCAAAGAAGTAATACAGGTTGACCTCCCACTTTATCTGGGGAAACTTCAAGACCTTGTCCAACAAATGCAAATGGAGTTGCAAAGTAAGCAGGGCTAACTGGAGTGATGAAGAACAATGAAGAATATTATGACATTAGACTTGTCAGGCTAGGCAATAAATCTTAGCATAGGTACGTAAATCATAATTGAGTAAACTTACATAGGACTTTATCACACGGGGGAAATCCCATACAGAAACGAGATTTAAAAGCTGGGGAAAACCCACAAAAGCAGGTTGATTTTCACACACGTCTCTGTTAAACTGTTGTTAACGGAAACAGAAAGTAGTCAAAAGCCGCTCCTTTTTACTTTTTGGGATTTTGACTACTGTCCATTTGGGTTAACAAAAGTTTAACAACGAAACTGTCATGTGAAAATCTACCCACTTGGGGGGGGTTCCAATTTAAAATTCCGTTTCTGTGAGATTTCCCCCTTATGATAAAGTACATAGAGGTGACCTGCAAAGTCTCAAGAATCATTTCCTATTTTATTCTATGTTGTAAAATTCTGAAGTTGGAGGGTAGTTCAAAGATTATCCAGTCCAATCTAGTTGCAACCTCCTGCCCTTACAGGAAATCTACATGGTGCTACCTCATCCCTGATAGGTGACCCTTTTTTAGGTGTTCTCCTTTAGGGTAACTAAGCATGTGAGAAGGAGCCATTTCTGCTTTTCTCGTGTGAAAAGTGATGACACTTTAGTGGAGAGTTCTTCTATCCATGGATACTCCCTAGATGAGCAGAACCCTGGAAAATCAAGATTCAGAATTGCATGGTGACAACAATGAAGCATGTTTAGTTAATCTTAAGGGAGGAAAGCCTGTATTTGATCATTCATTTTCTAATGCAATCTGTTCCACAATCAAATGGCTTGCACCACCAGGATGTTCTTCCTAATTTCATCTTTTTTGGTAAAATAATAATAATAATAATAATAATAATAATAAATTTTTATTTGTAGCCCACCCCTCTGCAAAGCAATTGGGGCGGGGGACAACAACATTTAAAACAAACAACGTTAAAACATTCCCTCTCCCCCTAATCCCTTCCTCCCCCCGCCCCATCCCCTTAAAATAAGATTAAACCATAAACTAATTAAAATACTCTATTAATTAAATTAATAAATTAAAACAAATTTAACAAAGGAGTCAGACAAATGGGGCCCCTATGAGCTGACAGTTATTCCGGGAAGGCCTGCCGAAAGAGATCCGTCTTTACTGCTTTCTTGAAAGCAGCAAGAGTGGTGGTAAGACGGATCTCGTCCGGCAGGCCATTCCAAAGTCTGGGAGCGGTTGCAGAGAAGGCCCTCTGGGAGGTCTGAGACAGCCTAGTTTTTATTGGCTGTAACAGATTCCTCCCAGAGGACCGCAGGGCGCGGGGGGGATCATATGGGGAGAGGCGGTCCCTAAGATAAGATGGACCCAAGCCATTTAGGGCTTTAAAGGTCAAAACCAACACCTTGTACTGCGTCCGGAAACTAATTGGCAGCCAGTGGAGGGATTTGAGCACAGGTGTTATGTGCTCCCTCCTTGATGTTCCAGTAATTAGCCTGGCTGCCATATTCTGTACCAGCTGAAGTTTCCGGGCTAGGCACAAGGGTAGCCCCATGTAGAGTGCATTGCAGTAATCCAGACGTGAGGTTACCAGGGCATGTACCACAGCTTCCAGATCCCTTCTATCCAGATAAGGGCGCAGCTGGCGTATCAGCCGAAGCTGATAGCAGGTGCTCCTGACCACCGCATTCACCTGACTAGTCATGTGAAGTGATGAATCTAGAAGCACCCCCAGACTGCGAACACAGTCCTTAGAGGAGAGTGTGACTCCATCCAGGACTGGAGACTGTATTCCCAAATCTGGTTTCGGGCCTGTGACTGCAAGTACCTCCGTTTTGTCTGGATTCAATTTCAATCTGTTTTTCCTCATCCAACCCATTACCGCTCTAAGACAGTCATCAAGAGGAGAGACGCCATCTGAAGTCTGAGTCGCTGATCTGGTCATGGAGAGGTATATCTGGGTGTCATCAGCATACTGAAGACACCGAGCTCCATGCCTCCGAATGATCTCCCCCAGCGGCTTCATATAAATATTAAATAGCATCGGGGACAGGATGGCACCCTGAGGGATGCCACAGTTAAGCTCAATTTTGGATGAGCAGCTGTCCCCGAGCCTCACCCTCTGAGATCTGCCCGAGAGGAAGGAACGGAACCACTGCAGAGCGGTGCCTCCGATTCCTAACTCCCTCAGGCGATCTAAGAGGATGGCATGATCTATGGTGTCAAAGGCCGCTGAGAGATCCAAGAGCACCAACAGGGTCACACTACCCCTGTCGATACTCAGGCGGAGGTCATCGGTCAGAGCAACCATGGCAGTCTCCACTCCAAATCCTGTCCTGAAGCCGGTTTGAAATGGGTCGAGATAATCGGTTTCATCCAAGACTGCTTGGAGTTGGGAAGCATAGATTAAGGATAGAAGGAGGACACTGTGAGTTAATATCTTTAGTTGGAGCCATAGAAATGGGATTTGACAGGACTAATATTGGTTTTGCCACTATATTTTCAGGGAAATGTATTAATATTACCTGCAAACTGTAGCAAATGAAGGTTATTTTAAAAGTCTTTTCATTTGTCTGCTAAAGAATGAAATGATATGGATGGTTGAGGTGCCAGCTGACTCTAAACAAGATGAATCTGTTCCCTTTGTTTTCCTATTGCACTTTTCATATATGTGGGCTTTAAAAAAAAAGAGCCATTAACAACACTGAAGGATGCCTATTATGATGTGACATTGAAGCCCTTGGATGAAGTGTGGCAGCAGAAAACAGAAGAGTATCTGAAGAAACTCCAGGCTTTCATACCCACTGTTGTGAAGGACGTATGGTTAATGAAGCCAATCCAGGTTTCTCTGAGAATGCTGAAAACTGGCTTAGATGTGGTTGGTATTTAGAAAAATTCACCCCTTAGTAAGATATATAAACATTCTTTACCTAACTGCAATTCAATTTTGAAGACAGAACAGCCTGATGGCTAGCTTTAGGCAGGGATTTTGAAATAGAGGCGAGGTTATAGCTCACTGCTAGATTGTATGTTTTTCATTCAAAAAGGCTCAGGCTAGCTTTCTGGCACCATTAAATCAGGGCCAGATTGATGCAACACCTCTGTCCACACATTAGCAATTTATGCCAGACAAGCTTCCCCTCCCTCATGCTTGGGAATGCATTTTTCACTGTCCATGCTGGCTAGGCGGAGGAAGGGAATTATAGTCCAAAAGAATATTTTTTAAACCTCTACCCCCATTCCCAATATGCTGTGCCTGCTTTGTTATTTGTTATTGTGTGGTTCTCACTTATGGCAACCCTAAGTTGAACCTATCATGGGGTTTTCTAGAGTTGAGGGTGTGTGACTCACCTAAGATCACCTAGTGAAGCGATTCCCAAACTTTGGTCTTCCAGGTGTTTTGGACTTCAATTCCCAGAAGCCCTAGTCATCTTGGCCACTAGTCAGGAAATCTGGAAGCTGAAGTCTACATCTGGAGGACCAAAGTCTGGGAAACACTGACCCATTGGGTTTCCATGGCCAAGCAAAGAATCAAACCTTGGGACGTTATCACACAGGGAGTCGCAGGGAGAAAGTGGAAATAAACCGGACGAGTGGAAGTCTTTAATTTATGGGATTTGTCCCGTTCCACCTCGTCTGATAACTAAATTCGAATTTAAAAGGGGTTAATTCGAGCGAAAACCTGATCTTTTCATTTTCAGGATTTTTGAGGATTTGAAAAGATCAGGTTTTTGTTCAAATTAACCCCCTTTTAAATTCGAATTTAGTTATCAGACGAGGTGGAACGGGACAAATCCCGTAAATTAAAGTCTTCTGCTCGTCCTGTTTATTTCCACTTTCTCCCCGCAACTCCCCATGTGATAACGTCCTTGGTCTCCAGGGTTGTAGTTCAGTGTTCAAACTGTGCTGTGCAAGCTCCCCTGTGCCTGCTACTTACTTTTTTAAAAATATAACATAGTTGCTAATTATATGAACAGCATCATTTCTTGTTTAAACCTATCCAACGCATGTCTATTCATTCTATGATTCCACTTCAGCAAGCTCACTCCCAGGTAAATGGTATCAGATTGTAGCCTCAGATGTCATTTTGAAACAACTGTTTGTTTGTTTGTTTGTTTGTTTGTATTTAATAATCTTAAAATGTGTTCTTGGTTTAGTATGGTTTGATTTGGTTTGAAAGCATTGTTAAAGTTTTGGTTCCACCACTTCTTTTTTAAAATCTCCCTACAAACAGGTAGTGCAACAGATCCTAAGCTGGGCAGAAGCCAAGTTCTCAAGAGCATTAAGCAAGCTCCAGAAATCTTTATCAAACCTCTACAGTTTTTCATCCAGGTGACATTATGAGTTGTTGCTTTTTAATGATGTTTTACATTACAGCATTGTATTCCAGCATTGTAGGGATGCAGTGGCTCAAGTGGTTAAGACGCTGACTCTATTGATTGCAAGATTGGCAGGTTGGCAGTTCGAGGCCTGGGTCCTGCATGATGGGGTGAGCTCTTGTTACTAGTCCAGCTTTTGCCAACCTACCAGTTTGAAAGCATGCAAATGCAAGTAGATAAATAGGTATCACTTTGGTGGGAAGGTAAACAGTGTTCTGTGCATTCATGCTGGCCACATGATTACAGAGTAGTCTCTGACAATGCTGGATCTTCAGCTTAGTAATGGAGATGAGCACTATCCCCTATGGTTGGACACGACTTGACAACCTTGTCAATGAGGAATACCTTTACCTTAACCTTATATTGTATTCCTATATCCCAGCCTTTAGAAAAGTTAGTTTTTTGGATTACAACTCACAAATTATCCAATCAGCAAAACCAGCAGCCATGCTTACTGGGAAACTATGGGAGTTCAAAAAGATGTTTTTTTAGAATTTACTATACCCAAAGATTTATGACCCACTCTTACTGGATTCTGGCCACACTACTCTGGTGTCCATTTGGTTTATAAACTGGGTTATAGTATTAATTTTCACAGTGGGAAGCTCTGGGTAGTGGAGTAACAAGGATCATCTGCCACTTTGTCCAACAAAACCCTGTAGAACAGAAATGAGTAAGTGCAAGTGTTGGTGGGCAGGGAGTGTCTACCACTGCCTTAGAGAGCCATGCTTATTTTCCAAATGGCCAATGACCCCCAGGACAGGCTGTACTTTCTAGTTTTGAAAAAAAAAAAAAAAAAAGCTAAAACAGGCAAAATGGGGGAGAGAATAGGGCAGCATAGCCAACTGATGCCCTTCCAGGATGTGATTAGCCAATCTAGGTGAAAAAGAACCTGGAGGAAGGCAGGGGGCCACTGGGCCAGAGTGGGCCACTGGAGGTCACAAAGATCCCATGACTTGCACTTTACCCACCCTTGTTGTAGAACCATGCCACTAGCCCAGCCTTTTCTTTTCTTTTCTTTTCTTTTCTTACAATTTGCTTAGTAGCTGGGCATGCTGGAGTATGCATTTCCCAACAGAAATATCCCCTTGCACTTTTGGAGACTTCCCAGGCTCTGAAACTGCCTTCCAAGAGAAATTAGGCGGGCACTCTTCCTATTTTCTTTCTGCCAACATCCTAAGACCTTTCTGTTTTGACAGGTCTTTGAAGACTGGCTGTTTAGGCAGGATGGGCCTTGAACAGATCCAACAAGAGACCAAAACATACTGCAGAAATAATCCAGTTTGAGACCGCTTTAAGTGCCCTGGCTCAATGCTAGGGATTCCTGGAAACTGTAGTTTTGTGAGACATTGAGACTTGTCTGTCAGAGAGCTCTGGGGCCACAATAAACTACAATGCCCAGGCTTCCCTACCACTAAGCCAAGGCAGTTAAAGCAGTCTCAAACTGGATTATTCCTACAGTGTGGTTTGGATCTAAGTAATCTTACTAAAATTACTAATAAACATAGCCACAGATTATTACATTGCTAGATTTTCTATTGCTCAAAAAATCCATAAATGGTTTCCAGTGTCCATAAATCCATATGTCCATAAATGGTTTCCAGAGCATGTCCAGAGGAGGGCAGCAAAAATGTGAAGGGTCTGGAAGCTACATCTTATGAGGAAAGACTTAGGTAACTGGGTATGTTTAGCCTGGAGAAGAGATGGTTAAGAGGTGATATGACAGCCCTGTTTAAGTATTTGAAGGGGTGTCACATTGAGGATGGAGCAAGCTTGTTTTTTTGCTGCTCCAGAGACTGGAACATGGAACAATGGATGGAAGCTACAGGAAAAGAGATTCCACCTCAACATTAGGAGGAACTTCCTGTCAGTAAGGGCTGTTCGACAGTGGAATACACTCCCTCAGATTGAGTTGGAAATGAAACCTGACATTTTCTTATTAGAGATAATAGAAGAGGAATTAGGGGAAAAACATGGAAAAATTTTATTTTATATGTTCAGTATAGCAAAAATACTATACGCACAGAAATGGAAAACTAGATATGGGAGAGATGGATATGTTAACACAAAATTTAAAAAATGAGGTCTCAGGCATGTTGAAGACAGAATGGGCGTTACTGTTTGTTCATATAAAGAAACAATACGTTAATATAATAATTTAAATAGACTGCTGAATGTAGATTCAGCTAAGAAAAAGTATTTATACAAAATACTAGAATAGAATACTGGAATAGTGAATTATAAATGGTAAATATTATGGAAGTAAGAAAAGTAGGGATGGATGATAGGGTAGCAAGTAGCAGAGGCAATAACTAATGGATAGATGCAAAATAGAAATAAGAATGTAGAATATAGAATACTATACAAGAAAGTACAAGAATGTCAACAGTATTATTGTCAGTGTGTGGATGATGAGTGTTGTAGTGATGCACCCAGCAGAATCTGCAGGACAAGCTGGCTGCTGTGGTCCACAGCCACTTTGTAATTCTTACCATCAACTGGCTCAGCTTCCCTTCTTCAGGATCCTATCTTCTTCAGTCAAGAAGACACATTGTAAAGTCCAAAAGCATAGTTTTATTAATGCATATAAAAGTAAAATAAGATAACTAAGTAAAATCCATTGTGTTGAACTTGTCTAGTTCAGCCATGAAAGATTACATCTTTAACAATCCCACAAGCTTAGCATCTCAACTTGTTGCAGTTAAAACCACTGTTGTCAGACAGGCACGCACGCACACGCGCGCTCACATCTTGAACAATAACATTCTAGACAAAGGATTTTCTAGGCGCTTCCCATACTCCATCTTCTAGGTGTTAACCTTATGTTGATTGGATAATGCCGGTATGATGTATATTGACCCAACCTCTTGTTGTCCATCATCCACCACGTGATTATTTTCCCATGACCTAATGATTGTTTACGTATTGTTATCAAGCCTTTCTCATAACAAAGTCTGTGTCCATGTGTTGTATCTTGTTTATGTCTGTGTTGGCCACCTGGTGTTAGATTTACTTTGTTTCTCTAGATGTTGTTTGTGCTTTGCCTAGAAGCTGTTCTCATGTGGAAAATTACAGACACAGACACATCTCTACATTTCACCTTTGATTGCATAGCCTATCTATATCTTAACAATTATGATATATAGTGTAGGGTGGAAGTCATAGAAGTTAATACGTCTGAAATAAGGATAAGAGAGAAGGAAAGGGAGAGAATAAGAAAGGTACATGAGAGTAGGTGATAGGAGATGAAGGAGGAATATAGTAGATAAGATTTAGGTAGAAACAGAAAGTAGTAAAGTTAGAATAAGCATAATGAAATAATGTGTAACAGGTTAGCTTATTTGTATGTAGCTGTATGTATGTATGTTATATGCATTAATTTTTTTAAAAAAATTAAAACAGATTTCTCTGCATCTAAGAAAATCAAATCCATCTATGTTACATTATGCTTCCCATAGTATTCCATTATATCCAACACCTCTTATAGTATCATCTCTCAACATTCTCTTTGGTTTAAAAAAAAACAGCTTGATCTTTACTGATCTTATCTTGTAAGACTTCATTTAATCTCTTGGCTAATACTGCTGATTTTTTAAAATCATGATTCAAAAGTGATATTGGTCTGTAGTTCTTTGATTTATTCAAGTCTCTCTGTTTTTGGAATTAGTGTTATATTTTCAATGTTCCTAGAGTCTGGCAATTAGCCATTTAAAGCAGAATTCGTGGCTTGTAATAAAGAAACACTTAATTGTCCTTCTAAAAGTTTATAATAGTGAGCAGAAAGCCCATCTGGTCCTGAAACTTTCCCAGTTTTCATGTTCTTTATTGTCTCAACAATTGAATTATTCAATCCTTTTCTTTGAGCATTATTTATTAAAGATAGTCCATGTTCCAACAAGTGTTTTTCTATCTTTGTTTAAGAAGTTTGTAGTGCCTTATGAAGCGCTGAATAATATTTATGAAAAATATATTTTTTTAATCTTCTGATTTATGACAACTATCTTCCCATCCTTTATTTTTAAAAACTCACTTTTTCTGTCTTTCCTCAGTTTATGTCAGCCATGTTCCTGATTTGTTTGCCAACACAAAGTGCTTTTGTTTTGCAAACTTTATCTTTTTTTCTTTCTTCCACCAAAATAATCAATAGCTGCCTCTGCAGAACTTTGATTTGCTGTAGTACAAATGATGTTGATGACTGTCTCTGTAACTGATCTTCTTTTTCTTCAATTTTATCCAATATTTTTGGACTTTTTCTTGACTGCTTTTTCTAATTTCAGAATTTTGCTGAATAAACCATTTTTTCATATATGCTTTACTAACATCCCAAACCATCAGTACCCTATTCAAATTAATTTCAAATAATTCTTTTAAGGTCTTCTTAGCTTTTATCAAGATCTTATCATCATATAACAGTGATTCATTTAATCTCCAAATAAAATCTCCTTTTTTGGTGTACAAAATCAAAAACACTGCATTATGCTGATAAAATAACTTCAGTAGACTATCCATCTTCTTAATTTTATGACTTAATCCCTTAGACGAACATATTAATCCTTGAAAAGGATTTATGTCTCTTTGAGAATAAACATAATCTTGTGCTTCTCCATATTCATAATGTCATGCATTTTTATGGCACCAAATTGTCCACCATGTCAAAAAAGGGTTTTGGTAATTTACCCTGATCCCCTTTGATTTTCTTATCTGATTTTCTGTCGAGTTTTTGAGATATTACACTGCTCTAGTTTCCTAGAATAATAATAATATTTTCTTTTGAAATGTCCAATATCCAATGATAGCCTTTGGAAGATTTCTAATTTTGCTCCAACAGGACTTCAAGTGTAGTAAATTTCTGAAGCTTTCTCGTGAAAAAGGTATGTTGTGTTGCTATGGTTCATTTAGGGTTTTGCTTCCTTCTAGGCAGTCATGAGGCAGCGATCTTGGCTTTATCAGCAAAGAAAGTAGACAATTACTTCTGTTCTCATCCAGCTATCCAGTTAACCCTTTCTTAGTTCAAATCTAAATGAACTGTTTCAGACTTGCTGTAATGGACAGGTTGCTTACCTGTAACTGTATTTCTTTGAGTGGTCATCTGTGAATTCACACAAATGGGTTATATCTGTGCCTGCACAGCTAGCTCAGAAAGTTCTGGTATTACTGGGAAAATTTCCAATTGCAACTTTTTGGCGGTAGCTCCGCCAACACCTATAAAGCCCTTGGTGTTCCCACTCTTTCTCCACTTCCGAAACATACGCCGTAAACAGTGACAGCATGACTTTTAGCAAAGAGCAGGACACGACTGTAAGGAGGATGGGTGGGATTTGTGTGAATTCGCAGATGACCACTCAAAGAAATTAAGTTACAGGTGAGCAACTTGTCCTTCTTCTTCATGGTGTCTGCGAATCACACAAATGGGTTAATCAGACTGACAAGCTTCAGTCAGTGGAGGAGGGAGTGTCCTGATACCATTCTTGTAAACTGAAATAAGAAGAGATTTATTAACAACAATAAACTGTAACTGTAAATTTCAAATGCATTTTGGTGTCATTTGTACCAAATTCAAGTATGCAATAAAACAGTGCAAAGGAATCAGTGCAAACCAAAAAGTAACACTGCCCTCCCAAAAGTGGCTTCTTGTCTGGTCCTCACGTCCAACCTATATTGTTTGATAAAAGTCAAAGGTTGGGACCAGACAGCAGCCTTGCAGACATCCTCCAAGGGAATCCCGACCCAAAAAAACAGCTACCGTCCTAGTTGAGTATGCCCACACCCAGCCTGGAGGGACCTTGTCCACCAGTTCATAACAGAGATGGATGGCGGAGGTCACCCACTTGGAAAACCTCTGAGCCAATACCAGCATTCCTTTCTTGGCCTCAGAGTAGCACATAAACAGTCTCTCTGAGCGCCTCGAACCCGAGGTCCTGTCAAGATAAAAGGCCAAGGCCCTGCAAACATCCAAGATGTGCAGCTGCCTTTCAGTATCAGTGGTCAGGCTCGGGGCCAGGGTGAGAAGCACAATGTCTTGGTTGGTATAGAAAGCCAACACCACTTTAGGCAAAAATGTGATGTCGGTACGGAGAGCCACCTTGTCTTTATGAAACCAAAGGTATGGTTGGTCCGTCCGTAAGGCACAGATCCCTCCAGCACATTGAGCAGAGGTGATGGCCACTAAGAAAGCTGTCTTCCAGGTCAGCAATCTTAAGTCCATTGTAGCCATAGGCTCAAATGGTCCGGAAGAAAGGTGAGCCAACACCAAGTCCAAGCTGGGGTCTGTATTAAGTCCCTTAAGAAATCTTTTTACCAAAGGATCTAAGAAGAGAGAGGGCCTCCCCTCGAGCTGGTAATGAGAGCATAAGGCAGATAAATAACACTTGATAGAATTCAAGCACAATCCTGCATCGACCAACGACATTAAGAATTCAAAGATGGTTGGGATTGATGCACGGGATGGAGAAATGTCTTTAGCTGACAAGAAGTTTAAGAACTTGTTCCATTTCAATTAATAGGATTTAATGGTGGAGGGCTTCTAGGCAGCCCGGATATAGTTTGTACAGGTAGAGGTAGTAGGGATGCAGCCTCCACGCTACCAAGGGGCGTTTGTCTATGTCAGGATGGAGAATTCAACCATCATGTAGAGTCAACAAGTCAGAGCGGGACTCTAGGCGACAGTATTCCTCCAGTGCCAACAGCAGTAGAGATGCAAACCATGGTTGCCTCGGCCACCATGGAGTGATCAGGATGGCGTCCGACCTGTCAGATCTCATTTTGGCCACCACCCTTGTGATGAGTGGGAATGGAGAGACTGCGTAAAACCTCCATCCTGACCACTCGAGCTGGAAAGCATCGCCTAGCGATAGTGGTGTTTAAACCCGAGAACAGAACCTGGTACACTGGGCATTCTGAGGGGTTGCAAACAGGTCAATCTCCAGTGTGTCCCAGATAGAGAAGAGGTTGGAGACTACATCTGGGTAGAGATGCCACTCGCGGCAGGGATTGGCTGACCTGCTGAGCTGGTCTGCCAACTGATTGTCCTCTCCTGGCAGGTGCACTGACTGAAGCATGATCTTGTTGGAGATGCATCAGTCCCATATGCAGATGGTGATTTGCAGCAGTGTGTGGGACCTCGTGCCCCCTTGCTTGTTCAAATAGAACATGACGGTGGTGTTGTCCGTCAGCAGCAGGACTACCTTCTCTGATAGCAAAGTCTGGAATGCCTTGAGGGCCTTTTCCACCACCACCATTTCCAGAGCATTGATGTGAAGCTCCTTCACTTGCAAAGACCACTCTCCTTTGATGGTCAGGTTTTGTGTATGCACACCCTACCCTTCCAGGGAAGCGTCCGTGGTCAGGGTGATTCGAGCCTGGGGAGCAAAAAAGGGCATGCCCGAACAAACGTTGTCTGGATCAAGCCACCAACGCAACGATTTGGCCACAGGCCTCGATACCATGAGCCACTTCGAAGGAGGATCGCTCATGAGATCGAAGACAGACAGGAACCAAAACTTCACCAGCTTCAGACATAAGCAAGCCCACTGAGTGACAAAGGTGGTTGAAGCCATGTGTCCCAGGGCTATCTGGATCATGTGCGCACTGACTCGTCTGTTAGTGATACAATTCCTGATGGCAATGCAGAGAGCCTGAAATCTGTCCTGGAGCAGAAAGGCCATGGTCCTGTCAGAGTTGGGGAGTGCACCAATGAATTTGACCTGCTTTGAGGGCGTCAGGTTTGACTTCTTCTCATTGACCATGAGTCTGAGAGAGTTCAGGAGGATCAATGCGAATTGGAGATCTTCTCTCAGCTTTTGCTGGCAGGGAGCTGTGAAGAGCCAGTCATTGAGGTAGGGGAAAACTGTGATCCCGTTCTGTTGAAGGTAGGTGGCTACTGGAGCCATGCATTTTGTGAATACCCTTGGTGCCATTGACAGTCCAAAGGATAGGACCCTGTATTGGTAGAGGTTGGTCCCGATGGCGAAGGCGAGGAACCTCCTGTGATCTATCCGAATGCTGATGTGGAAATAAGCATCTTTGAGATCGAGGGTCACAAACCAATGTCCTCTCTGTAAAAGTGGCAAAATAAAGTGAAGAGTTACCATACAGAAGTGCTGGTAACAAACACGAATTCAACTGTCTCAAGTCCAAAATGGACCTAAGGCCTGAGTCTTTTTTAGGCACAGTAAAGTACCTTGAAAAGAAGCAATATCTGGCCTGAGAAGATTAGAAGGTTCGATAGCTCCCTTCTATTTGTGCACTTTGTCGAGTAAGGTGTCTGAGGTGTTGGTGGACAGAACAGCCCCGGTGGTCAGGAACTCCTCGAACTCGAGTGCATAGCCCCTGCAGACAATGTTAAGCACCCAAGAATTGGAGGTGATTGAGGCCCAGGTGTCAAAATAGGCCTCAAGTCTGTCCCCAAAGGGAAAGGTGACAAAGTCCCACATCACAGCCTCCTCTTGCCTGGCTCCATGGTCTTCTTACGAAAGTCCTGTCAGTACCAGGAGGTGGGCTGCTGGCGCCAAATGGAGGAAGAGGAGGACGAATGTGAGGGTTGCCACTGCCGATGTTGGCCCTGTTGCTGACCTTGGCATTCCTGCTAGTATGGCTGCTGCTGGTAAGGCTGGTACCAAGGACGGTGCCCCTCGAAGCACCTTCGGGATGGTTGGAAGGCGGGAGAGGACATGCCATGCTTCCTAGCCACCGCCTTCATGCGGTATCAGAAGTTCAGTTTCTCATCTGTCTCTTTATTAAACAGACCAGAATCATCGAATGGCATGTCCTCAATGGCCATTTTTGCCTGAGGGGCCAGGCCAGAAGCCAGAAGCCATGCGTATCTACGAAGAGCTACCAAGCCCGATAGCATCTTTGCAGCACAATCCGTCAAGTGCCTGGTGGAAATAATCTGTTGACCACCCAGAATATGCATCTCAGATTGAATGGCCATTGCAAGGGTTCTGTCTTTGTCCGAGATAGAAGACAGCAGTGGCTCCAACCTCTCCATGAGGTGCTGGACATAGGCCCCCATACAGGCCGCATAATTGGCGACCTTCAAGTCCAGCACTGGCGTGGCATAGATTTTCTTTGCCACTGCATCCAACTTCTTACTCTCCCGATCTGTAGGTGATGAAGAGGTTCGGGGAGTGAAAGTGAGTTGAGATCCCTCAACAATGGCCGAATTCAACTTCAGGTGCTCAAACAACCAGGCTGGTCCCAACGGGGCGATGTGGTAGAGGTTCTCCAGTTTACGGGAGATGGACAGTACCATAGCTGGAGTGGCCCAAGATCTCTTAGCAATCTTTTCTAAGGGAGAGAGGTAAGCAATGATAGGTGTAGTTAGAACTTTGCCATGCACCCTCCTCTCCACCGAGTCCACAGCCTAATCATCGGTCCTTGACACCTCGCACAATCTGGTCTGTAAAAGATGTGACATCTTCTGAAGGCGAGGACAATGCCAAAATGACCAGTTGCGTCGGGCTCGATAGTCTGTCCAGATCAGAGTCCGGTGTGGGTGATCTGGATCTTTGTGTAGAGCAACTTAAGACCGGTGAATCTTATGGGGATCTTGGGAGTGGTCTCTGAACTAAAAGCGATGCATGGTGAGGTGGGACCGGAGGAGCAGGTGTTGATGGTTGCTGCCATTCGCGCCAGAGCTGTTCAGTATCGACTGGCAGGTAATATCGGCAAGCATCAAACCGGAGGTCCAGGTATTGAAGCAAGAGAGGAGCTTGTGAAATGGGCCTCTCCTCCATTCCAGTCTGGTCAGCCTTGAGCCCAAGGGATGGAGTTTCATGGCGTTGAGCCCAATCAACAGAAGACTCAATCCTGAGAGGTGGATTCGGCTATGCGCTCCAGTTGGTATGGAGTCAGAGCTGGGGGCTCAGTTTCTCTAATTTCACCCTCCAATTCCAACTCAACTTGAATCGGAGGGGACAGGGGTCTGGCAACGGGCATAGCATGGGCCAACTCAGGCCTGAAAAAGGGTGGAAGGGTCTTAGCCGATTCCGACGCCTTCTCATGATGTGATCTTTTAGGAGTAGCCGAACGGGCTCTCTTAGAAGAACAGCCAGCTGCTTCTGATGTCTCCAAGTACTTGCACTTGGCCATTTTTTGCCAGCCCCATCACCCCAATCTTTCTCAGGTCTGATGCCAGCCCCACTGCCATGATCTTTCTCAGATCTGCTGACCTTTTTGTCCTTGGAGGACTTCTCTTTGGACCTCTCCTTCTCCCAACAGCTCTCTTTATTGGAGGTAGATGGCTGGGGTTCAGTCAGGCCCTGAGCTAGTGCAGAGGCCAGTCTTTAGGCCTGCTCCCAGAGAACAGCCTTGAACTTCAAGTCCCTGTTTTTCAGGGCTTGGGTTGTCATCTCCTTACACAGGGGGCAAGCTTTTGGATTGTGGGCTTCGCCCAAACACAACACACACTGATCGTGACAATCAGTTGTGGGGATCTTAGAGTTGCATTTGAGGCAACGCTTGAAGGAAGCCATTCTGGTCAGACAAAAATCGATCTGTGAGGCAAATTCAAAGTCAAAAATTCAGTCCAAAGGTATACCAATCCACAAACAATCACAAAGCCGAAATCTGAAGAGAGTAGTCAAAAAACCAGAACAAGAAGTCAAAAAGCCGTAGGTCAAAATCAAAAGTAGAGAATGACTCTAGCGAGCTAAGTTCCTTGCTAGCTGCTAACATGGCGGACGAAAGGAATTGGAGAAAGAGTGGGAGCACCAGGGGCTTTATAGGGGTGGGCAGAGCTACTGCCAAAAGGTTGCAACTGAAATTTTGCCCAGTGATACCAGAACTTTCCAAGCTAGCTGCACAGGCACAGATATAACTCATTTGTGTGATTCTCAGAGACCACAGAGAAGAAATTAACTTCCTTGTTTTCCTCTCTGTTTTAAACTGCTTCAAAGCAAATTGTATTAACTGGGTTTTTTCCTTTCCTCAGTATCTTTTAAAGCCCAGCAGCAATTTAATTAAGTCTTAAGTTATATACTCACAATATCATCCATAGAAGGTATTCTCAAAACAAATTTGTTGCAGCCTCCTGCTCTGGGGGTTCATTTAGCTCAGTGGTTCCCAAACTTTTCCAGGCTATCGCTCCCTTTGCTCTTGAGTGACAACCCTACTGACCTTCAGCATATTTTTTTATATTAGGTCTACCTTGGGAGCAGCAACCGAGAAGCTTCTTGCTTGTATCAGTCTTGCAGCAAAGGCCAGCACAGGCAAGAGCCTTTTTGGTCTCTGTTTGACTGGCTGCTTAGTCATTGCTCCCTTTGCACCTTGTCACCCTGGGAGCCACAACTGAGCAGCTGACTAAGCAGTGACCAAGAAGTCCCTCACCCATGCCAGCCTTGCAGCAAAGGCCAGTGTGGACAAGAGGCCTCTTCGTTGCTGCTCAACCAGCTGCTTAGTTGCTACTCCCAGGGTGACCAAGTGCAAGAGAGAAGCTTTTCCCCAGAAAGGAGGGAAGCCTTCATCAGGGCAGCCAGTGTGTATGTAGGCGGTTTACAGAGGCCACATGCTTTGGACTGGAGACTGATGTGGGCTGGAAAGGGAGAAATTTTAACTACATAAGCCACTCCAAGACAAAGGACACTTTTCAATAATCGAGCACAGATACTCCTTCCCCAGATATGACATCATCATCATCATCATCATCATCATTTATTGTATTTATACCCTGCTGTTTAGAAATGCTCTCAGAGTGAAAGACATGTCTTCCCCACACAGCTTCAAGTGTCCACTCTCCCACAAAAAAAGGGTTTCTTCTGCTACCTCTTCTCTCAGCCTGTCTAATAAAGGAAGCAGAAGCAGCAGTGCAACTCCAACCTGATAGCCAAGTCCCAGCAAAGCTCACAAAGCTTAAGCAGGGTCCCAAATTTGAAAGTTCCTTTTTGCTGCCACCTCTCCCCCACCACCATGTGCTCTAACTCTTTGCTGCAGTCTGTCCCAAAATGGTGCTGCTCTGAACCACAGAAGTGATGCCCTTGCCCAAGCCTTGCACAAGTTTCCCAATTGCCACTACTAGCGAAAGATACTGGTAAGAGAGTGAGCTCACATGGTCAGGCAAGAACAGGAGACACCACCACACAAAATGATCAGTGAGGCTGTGTGGTGTTTTTTTAAGGACCCTGAAAAGAGGTTTCATGCAATCCTCATCCCCACCATGGTCCTTGCACTTGAGCTACTGCATCCCTAGTAGTCCATTAAGAAGAGAGAAGTAGTCCATTAAGCTAGTTCAAAACTTGGAAAAGTTATTTTTCTGGACTACAAGTCTCAGTCTCCTCCAGCCAGCTTGGTCATTGGCATCACTAGCATTCCTTCCAACATTTCATAGATGAAAACTGGAATACATCAATATCCAGAGTGTGATCAAAAATGTAAATGCTACTAATGGGGAAGAACATGCAAGCTAGGAGATGCTACAGCAGTTTATTTTCTCCTAACTTGAAGTAAACTGAGAATGAAGGTGAAAAGTAGGATGGAGGTGCAAAACTGGGATGTGGTAAAAGCAGCTGAAAAGGAGGACAACAAAATATTAGAGCCCTGGTGGCTCAGTGGTTAAATGCCAGTACTGCAGCCACTCACTCACAAACCACAAGGTTGTGAGTTCAATACCAGGCAGGGGGTCAGGGTCTACACAGCCTGGCATCCTTTCGTAGGTCTCTAAAATGAGTACCCAGCTTGTTGGGGACAATCAGCTTACATGTTGTAAACCACTTAGGGAGTGCTTAAGTGCACTGATAAGCGGTATAGAAATGTACTTGCTATTGCTATTGCTATGTATAAATTGTGACTGATTGGGACAGTTGCAGAGTAGTTACTGGTTGGGGGATTCTGAGGACTGTAGTCCAAAAAAAGTAACCTTTCCCAGCTTTGGCCTAGTGGTCTGAGCTTCAATAGTAATATGGAAGTATGTTCTCCCATATCTACCTACCTAGACCCTGGAGTAATAATCCATAGCTTTCTTCCAGGTGAAGCCAGGCAGGTGGCTTCAAGAGAGAAGGTGCCCCCTCTGTGGAATGCTTATCTCAGAGTACCTCAGCCTGGTGGCTATCATTCTCAACATGAGGCATTTTAGTGCCTTAAGATCAGAAGGGGGCAAAGTGAGCCCCACAGGTTATGTGCGGCTCCCAAGCACCCCATGGTCTCCTCACATTGAAAGGTGAGGGTAAAAATCCTTGCCCACAAATAGGTCCAGCCTCTAGGAGATGCCTCAGCCTCTGGAAGAGTATCTTTATTTTTTCTTTGTTTGTAATTGTGTGTGTGTGTGTGTGTGTGTGTAACTAGATTCGTTAAATTAAAGAGTTCTTTAAAATTGTTGAATTAGCACTCCACAAATGAGTGTCTGCTGTAGTTGGGATTAGCAGTTGGATTAGCACCATGATTAGGATTGCCATGTTCCAATCCTTAATATCCGAGCATCTAATTTGCATATTATGGAAATTATTATAATTATGCATGTTATTAATTTGCATTCTGATTATGCAAATTCAACATATTAATCCCGGCATTGTGTCTACCAGTATGTTTCAACCTCAGTACCATTACCATACTAAGAGCACTTTTTTTCTTCTTTCTCCCAGTAGCTGGTGTGAAGAGAGGGAGGCTTCCAAGCAGCCCCAGAGAGTAAAGAGACTCCCTTTACTCTCTCAAGGCTCTTTGGAAGTGAGGTTCCACTGTAATCCCTAGCCTTAGGTTCAAGCCACCAACACAATCATTACACAACACAAGGCCATCTTTGCTTGCCTCTTTTTCTTTCCCACCTTCTGGGCCTATTGGGGGAAAGAGAGAGGGAATGGAAAAACAAGGTGGCAATATGACACCTGTGACCAATGAGAAATCCAAGATTTACTGCTTCGGCTGGCCTAGGAAGCCAGGACATTTTTTAGTCCCTTCTAACCATGATTTCCCAGGTTTTCCAGGACAAATGGCACCTCCTAATCATGATTGCAATAAATAAAGAAAAAATATTAGCCTCTTAGCAAACTAGAAAATACATTTAACTTTAACTTTGGCAGGTTCTTTTTTCAAGGCTGCTTGAGTCCTATATGTAACAAAATATGAATTCCTTGCAGAAACTGCTCCTTGACAGTGAGATTGCCAGTGATACCTAATGGGCAGCCCACACTGTACATGACCAACATCACAAATTATCTCATTGAAGAAAAATTTATGAAGCCCCTCCACAGTCTCTACAACACCAATCTGATCATGGAATATTACAGATTCAAGCGAGCCATGATGGAGAGCCTATTTGAATGTAAGTGATTTGGAATTCCTCATTTTCATTTCACCAATTCCAGTTCCTCCCCAAGTTCCAGGAAGAAAGAATCAGTGCTTCCATACTGAAACATATTATGCAAGAGTGTTCTATTTCCATCGTTTATTCATATTCTAAACCTTTGAAGTTCATAGTTTTTTGTGGGTTTTTCGGGCTGTGTGGCCATGTTCTAGAGGAGTTTCTTTCTGACGTTTCACCAGCATCTGTGGCTAGCATCTTCAGATACTAGCATCTCTGAAAATGCTAGCCACAGATGCTGGCGAAACGTCAGAAAGAAACTCCTCTAGAACATGGCCACACAGCCTGAAAAACCCACAAAAAACTATGGATGCCAGCCATGAAAGCCTACAACTTCACTTTGAAGTTCAGTTGCAGAGTCTGAGGGTGTAATGAATGTAACATGTCAGTCGCCTTTCATAGCTATCTTCCATGTTAAGTTGTGCCTGCTTAGCCATTCTGTAGCCATGATGGGAGCATGAATGTGTGAGGGGAAGGGAGTGAGCAGCTGCAGGGGATTGTTGTGTGTGAAACAAGGTCATATAGCTGCCTGGTACTCTGGGAAAGAATGTGGAAGGAGAGAGGGGAATGTGATGGAGTTATAAAAGTGAAACTTAGGGGGGTTGCAGACTGTCAGAAATAGTGTGAATTCAGTCCACTTTTAGGGTTAGGGTTAGGGTTAGGGAATCATGGGGACTGTATTTTATTGTGGCACTAGGGTTCTCTGACAAAGAAGGTTCAATGTCTCAGAAAAATAACAATTCCCATGATTCCCTAGCACTAACCCTAACCCTAAAAGTGGACTGAATTCACACTATTTTTGACAGTCTGCAACCCCCCTTAGTTTGTTAATTCAGACTTGTCAAAGAATGTGCTTCTGTGCTAATATTTTCAATAAACTCTGGTTTCATCCATGAAGTGTATTCATTGAGTTAGATAGAGACAAGGCATTCCACTGCACCAGTGTTTTTAGATCTTACCATCCCTAGACCCCCTTCTAAATTTAGGAGCTTGTCACATTGGTTATTAAGTCATCTTACCTCTCCCAGCTTAAATTTTAAATCGGGTGGCATCTGGACCCTATTGCAGGGATTTTGCTGCCGAACCTGCTGCCAGGGTCTATCCTGGGTCCATCCCTGCTCCCAGGAGTGTTCTGGTGGCCATGTTCTTAAGCCAGAAAACTCCTAGTTTCGAAAAGAGGCGCGCTGAGTGCCCCTGGGAGCAGGGATAGATCTGGGATGGACCTTCTTCACCAATTTTGAGAGAACTTGTGAAGAATTGAAAATAAAAGAAGAAAGGATGAGTTATATTAGATCCCAGATTTGTCCCAGATCCCAGAAATTTATGCTGAGATGAGAGCAGATGAAGCTCAAAATTATGAGTTATTCAAAGGATGGTGAAACAAAGATTTGGATTAACTCCAGAACACCACAGAAGGGAGTTTCATAAAATAAAGAAAAGACCAGTTGAAACTTTTTCTCAACTGGCATGTAGACTAGATTATTATCTAAAGAGCTGGGTAGATGGATACAAAGTAACTTCTAAAGAAGAACTGCAAAGCTTAATAGGCTTGGAACAATTCTAAAATGTAATTCCCTAAGAGTATAAATGACTAGTTCAAGAGAAGAGGACCAAGTGTTAGCAGAAGCCGCTAGAATGGTTGATGAACTAGTATTAATTAGAGGAGATGACCAGGGAATGACAAGAAATAAAGAAGGGTCTCAGTGGAAAGACAAAAAGAACCCCAAAACCTGGCAATCCACAAAAGAGAGGAATAGTGAGGTGGAAAATTATAAACCCTGGCATCAAGGGAGAACTCAGGAATCTGAGAGGGAAAGTTTTGGGTCGAGAGAGTGTGGCACCAAAGACCACAAGAAGGATAGAAGGTTTACAGAAAATCAGTCAAAACCAAGTCAGAAAAGTTGCTATGGATGTGGGCAAATGGGGCACTTGAGATTAAACTGCCCAAAAATTTATCATAAGAATTCAAAGTCACCTATAAAGCCAGCATATTGTGTAACATCAGTTAGTCATGCAGAGAAAGAATGTTGCCAGAGAGGAACCACAGAGGCTGCCGTTGCCATGGAAATGACAGTTGGTAAAGCAACTGATGTTAGAAGAGAACTATTTGTAACTGCCTTGCCTGAGGGATTAAGTTTTAAGGAACACAGGGAATTGATACAAATAAGTGAGAGCTGGTTGTGGGGTTTCCGTGACTCTGGGTCCAAAGTTTATAAAATTAAACCACACTTGGTAAACCCTCAAAATGTATGCCCAGAAGAAACAATTACTTTAAAGGGTTTAGGGGGCCCTGCATTTGTAGTACCAGTAGCCAAGTTAGACATTTTTTTCAGAGGACACAAACTGCAGTGGAAATTTGCCCTCTGGGATGACATTCCTGTTCCATGTTTAATTGGAAATGATTTGGATAGATATCTTAGATTCACTTTCGTGATCACTAGACAACAGGAAAAGGAAAAAGCTTCCAAACAGGTCGATCAAATACCTGGAGAAAGAACAGAACAAGATGTGGTCACTAATGATGGGAGTGGTGTGACTGATATAACAGAAGAGGAGAGTTGTGAGGAAATTAAAGTTGGGAGCAAACCCGAATTTGATCAAGAACAAAAAAGAGATGAAAGTTTAAAACCTTTGTTCACTCTAGCTGAGGAAGAAGTTAATGTAAAGCTGACTGAGAATCATCCTCACAGATTTAGAATCATTCAAGACCGCTTATTTAGAGAGGTTCTCAAATGCAAATATAATACCCAGAAGGAAATTCAAAAACAATTGTTAGTCCCTCAAAAATACAGAAACAAGATACTGGAAATAGCCCACTCTAGTTCATTCGGAGGTCATTTGGGAATTAAGAAAACTGCCCAAAGAGTCTCTTTAAATTTTTACTGGCCAAAGATGGGACAAGATATAAAAAATTTTTGTAAATCTTGTGACATTTGTCAAAAAGTGGGCACAAGGCGAGATCGGACCCGAGCCAAGTTTTGTCCATTACCAGTGATGTCACAGCCGTTCCAGAGAATAGGCATAGATATCATAGTGCCATTACTACAGGCAACACAAAGAGGGAATAGATACATTCTTACTCTAATAAATAATAATAATAATAACAACAACAACAACAATAATAATAATAATAATAATAATAATAATAATAATAAATTGATTTATAGCCCGCCCACAATGGATTGTGCCACAAAATATCCCGGAGTTCACAATGAATTAAATATAAGATTGGATATATATCTATATGAGGAATGGATGGAAACCAAAACTGACAAGATTCATACTAATCTCTATTAACCTTTGACATCCTGCCAGATCATGCCTTGTTGATAGGCTACCGACACCTGAGGACATTTGATGGAAGACTGTACAGCTTGACCTCCAAATGCAGCATACTCCTGGCCCAGGATTTTGCTCATAATGCATTTACCATAGTGTTGAATCTGAACAGTGGCCATGGCAACTCACTATATGTCAACATGGATGGTACAGCTATTGTCATTTATCCAGAACATAAGGTAAGAGAAAGAACCTGAATAAATGTTCTTTGTGCCACAAAGGGACAAGGAAGCCACAAAACCTGAGTTGAGATGCAAGAAAAAATAATATTCAGATATTTGTCTGTTTTAATTTTTTTTTTTTCTTGTAATGTGTTGGGAAAACCTTCAGGATGAAAGTTTGGAAATTACTTTCTGGACTTCAGTCCCCCAAATTCTGAGAATTAGAGTACTAAAAGTAACATTTCAAAGCTGTTGACAGGGTAATAAATAATAAATCAGAGTAAAGTGAAACTCAGAAAACATAATATTGCACTCAATCACTCAACTTGACCAGCATGAAATAGCACAGAAGCAGCAAATCAATAGAAAATATAATAATAATAATAATAATAATAATTTATTTCCTATATCCTGCCTTTTGCCTAAGCAATCAAGGCAGCTTACAAATATAAGATACAGATTAAAAACATACATTACAACAATAACAGTAATACAATACCTCCTTAAAAGACTAAATACAATAAACATAATAAGATTAAAACAGCACACATTCTGCCTTCTCTCCCTCCTGATGATGGTGGATGGAGGTAGGGCCCTTCTTCTTTTTCGGCTAGGCCTGATGGAGCCAGCCTGCCTTCTTTCCCTCCTGATGATGGTGGATGGAGGGAGGGCCTTCTTCTTTTCAGGCTAGAATAATACTAGCTGAAAGTTAGTCCTTACATAATAAGATTTACATGCATAGTCAGATGCCAAAGCCAGTGTAGCTGCAAAGCACCCATTTTTCCCACTGTGTTGATAATGCCCAGTTGCTGTTGTTATTGTTAGCTGCTTTCAAGTCGATCTCAACTCATAGCGACCCTGTGACTGAAATATCTCTCTGTTCAGGTCCTGCATGCTCAGGTCCATGGTCTTCCTGATTGAGTCTAGTCATCTGGCATGTGGTCTTCTTCTCTTTCTGCTTTCCTCCACCTTGCCCAGAATCATTATCTTTTCTAATGAGTTGTGCCTTCTCATTATATATTAAGTATGATAGCCTCAATTTAGTCATCTTGGCTTCCATGGAGAGTTCTGGCTTGATCTGTTCTAGGAGCCTTTTGTTTGTCTTTTTAGCTGTCCATGGTGTCCACAGCACTCTTCCCCAGTACCACATCTCAAATGAATGGATTTTCTTCCCTCTGGTCAAGATGGCTTTCAAACCCAAGCATCCCTGGTACCAATATGGCACAACCTCCAAGAGATCCTCAATCCCACCATGGCTTTCCACTGCTGCCTTCTGCTGGTCAGAAGCTGGCCTCCTTCACACTTAAGTACAAATCTGGGCAGCTGAAGAAACACCAAGGTGTCACCCCCAAGCACTAGCATTGACTCCCCTTCAGATGACAATTCTGCTGCCTCTGTACTACCAGTGCCAAGTCTCTCCTTTTCTAAGTACCACCACTAAGCTACTGTGGTATCACCAATGCATATATGCCTCCATTCCACAACCGGCTCAAGAAATACCACCTTACTTGGGACTCCATCATCTCAGACTCTTGGGTCCTTGATATCAAGAGAGGCTATGCCATTGAGTTTGAAGAGTATTCCCCCACAGGCATTGTGAGACATATCCCTCCTTCCACCAGGTAATGGATACTGACTTGCAAAAAGGAGCCATCAAACCCATCCTCCTTTCAGTACTGCCAAAGCTTCTTCTCCTGGTACTTCATTGTTACTAAGAAGATCTGGGGCTTGTATCCCATCCTAAACCTCTGAGGCATCAATCACTGCATCCATCCACACTGTTTCAGAATGATGACTCTGAACTCAATCCTCCCTTCTATGCAGGAAGGCAATTGATATGCCACTCTGGACTTGAAGGGTGCTTACTTCCACATTTTAGTGTGAGCATCCCATTGAAGGTTCCTCTGCTTCATAGTGGGGAGGAAGGCATACCAGTTCTAGGTCCTACCCTTTGGCCACAGCACAGCCCCTCATGTTTTCACGAAGGCCAGTGGCAGCTAGGGACATGGCAAAGTCTTTGTCAGCGTTCATTAAATATATGGGATATTGGTTACTCAGTGCTTCAATAAAGTCTTCAACAAGCTGTGAAAAAACTTGCAGGTTCTCAACCAAGGAGTAAGAATTTTAATTTCACATAATTTGCTAATGAAGTGAAGGGACAAGACCTTTCAGAAGAGAATTTGATGTGCAGGGTTACACACTTTATGTAAACAACCATTCAGACCAGGTCTTAAAAATAACAAGGTCTGTTTGATTTGAAGCTTATCTTATCACTGATCAACATGTTATCCTTTTCTTATTTTACAATGCAATTCTTCTCCTCCCTCTTGTAGTTCCTGTACAGCTGTTCTAACTGGAAAGGTGTGTAGTTAATATTAGTTCCATTTACTCCAAAGTAAACCAAACCATGAGTCATCCAGGGGTAGCCATGTTGCCCATATAGCAAATCCAATCAAAAATCCACCAAACAGTGATACTTTTATTGGCCAACCAAAATGCACACTATACATGTTGCAAGCTTTCGAAGCTTCACTAGCTTCAGGCAAGGTGTTACAAACCAAACAGGAGAGAATCCTACATAATTCACTGGATATACCTGGTTCACTTTCAGACACGTAAAATGCTGATACTTTTCACACAGGGCTTCTATGTGCACAAACAGCATACATGGACAAACTGCATACCTGATTCCTATATTGTATAGCAACTATCACTAGTGTGGTTTCAGCCCTTGCATATTGCATTTTAGAAGCACAATCCTTATCCAGAAATTATTTTTTAAAATCTCATGATGCATATCAGTAAACTAAAGAGTGTAAATGCTACAAATGCCAACCTACCTCACGGATTTTCTCAATACTTAATGTGAAAATATTTTTATAAATTTTATTGAATTAAAATACACACATACAAACACATATTTCTCCTCACATATTATGCTAACGTAACATAACATAATTTAGTTTCCTCACTTTCCATACTTTCACAAGCAATCATCATCTAATATCATTTACTATCCCATGAATCTTCATTCTTCTTGGTTCGAGATACCTTTTCTTCCAATTGTTTCTTTCTTCTTTTTCTCTCTTATTTGCCACTTACATTGAGGACTGCTATATCTTTTTGTATTATTCTTAAATTTCCTCTTATATCAAACATTATCTATTTTTCTAAATATTCACATATTTTCTATCCATACTCACTTTCTCATTCATCTAACTTTATTTCAAAACATACATTTAGTTTCCCTTCTGTTTTATTCATCCATTTTTACTCTTATTCATCTCTGTTTACTTCAATGTTGATTATATTTGCATTTCTCATTTTTCTGCATTTCCTATATCTATTTCACTGTTTCATTATTTTATCATCTTTCCCTTTTTTACTCCATATTTCTTTATGGGGTCCCATTGTTTTTCTACCCTATCTATAGATTTGTCCTGAATTAGGGTAGCTATTTTCACAAGAAAGGTATAAAGCATAAGAAATCCTAAGACCCTTGTGGTCTCTTCCAATTCTATGATTCTGTGATAATCAACTTATCAACATCCCAGTTATGTTTAATACATTTTTAAAAAATTGTTTTCTTTATAACCTGGACATCCTCCTTCCCATCCTGTTTTTAAAACAGATCTACAAGACGTACAATGATTCTCTCAGGGGAGAGAGCTGCCAGCGTTTTGATATTCCTCTTGAAGAAAATGGCATTGCAGTCCAAAGAGAATCAGATCATGTTGAAATATCCACTATCAGTGGGGCATTATTTTCCTGTGATCTTCGCTATGACCTCTGTACTCTTACGCTGGATGGATGGCATCATGGTTTGTCCTAAATGTTTGCCTTTTAAGCTGTTAAGTCATGGTCAGTGCTACTGCCAGGCTTCCTTAGACAGCTGTTGAAGCCTCAGCTTACCACACCAGTACCTATCCTAGTCCCAGTGGTGTCCTAATAGGGACGGGGGGCACTTCACCCTGGGTACAGAAAAACAAGGGGGTGCAATGGTGACTCTTCACCCTGCTGCCCCCCCAACCTTGAGGCACCAGAAAAGGGAAGGAGGGGTTGATTGCTTTGAATTCACTAATGGTAGTACACCAAGACGGAAGGGGAAAGTGGAGAAGGAGCAGAAAGAAATTAAATCATTTAAAAATATGAAGTCGTAGGCTTTCATGGCCGGCATCCATAGTTTTTTGTGGGTTTTTCGGGCTGTGTGGCCATGTTCTAGAAGAGTTTCTTTCTGACGCTTCGCCAGCATCTGTGGCTAGCATCTTCAGAGAAAACTGGAAGGGAAGGGAATGGGTCTATCTATACTGTGAGACCCTGGGTAGGGAGGAGTGGTTCCCAGGTGAACTGTGTGTTGTTCTGTGTTGAATAGGTATTGTTCTGTTGTTAATGGCATGGCTTCAGGGCGGGAGGATATGCAAACAAGGATATTGTCTGCTATTGTCTGCTGGGAAAGCCCCTGAACCTGGTTGGTTTCCCATTTGCACTTGCTGAGTGCTGATTTTCTTATTTTGTAGGACTGGTAGCCATATCTTGTTTATTTTAAGGATTTCTTCTTTCCTGTTGAAGTTATCCAAGTGTTTGTGGATTTTGATGGCTTCCCTGTGCATTCTGACCTGATAGTTGTTGGCATGGTCCAGAATTTCAGTGTTTTCAAACAGCATTTTATGCCCTGGATGGTTTACGATATGTTCTGCTACTGCTGATTTTTCTGGCTGGCCCAGTCTGCAGTGTCTCTCATGTTCCTTGACTCGTGTTTGTACACTGCGTTTGATGGTCCCTATGTAGACTTGTCCGCAGCTGCATGGTATGCGGTAAACTCCTGCAGCTGTGAGAGGGTCTCTCTTGTCCTTCGCTGAGCGCAGCATTTGCTATCACCCTTAGAAAGCCTTCTGCTTCCTCTCCAAGTTAACGCCTGAGTTCTTGTGTATGTGCATGTATGTTAGGGTGTCTTTGTATGTTTATTTCTCTGTATATGTGTGTGCTTACTTATTGATTTATGTTTCTCTCTTAATAAAAGGACCATTCTTTTGGACAAATGCTGTCTCTGCAGGAACTGTTCCCTCTAGCCCCCTGCATACAATGAGTTGGATCCTATTTACTAATTTTGAGCTAATTGTAAATTCCCCAAGGTCAAGTTCTTATTACACCCCAAACATCTGCATTTTGGTAGAAACAAGCTGTGACATTCACCTGCATCCCTTTAAAATGCTGAAGATATATTGTGAGTGGGGCATGGCTCAATGGAAGAAAAAGGAGAGGCCCCTATTGGTTTTTTTATTTTATTTTTTCATTTTAATTTTTTTTTTTAATTTTTAAATTCTTTTAAAAAATTCTTTAAAAAGTCACATATTAGCAAATGTTCACTTTAACCACATGAAACAATGTACACGTAAGTAGATCCAAGCTGTGTGGATGATATTGTAATTTAAAGGTAGAATTTTAATTTTGCTAGTTGTTTATGTCACAGCTATTGCCATTACATTCGATGGTATATGGGAATCACGCTGTATGAGTAACATTAGTACAAAAAGTATTACTATGGCATCTGTATGGTGTGGTACTGGAGGTGGTCAAGGGGTGCGTGTGACACCATGAACTACATCACTGGGTGACGCCAACCCTAGTGCAAATGGGGATAGTAAAAGATTATCCAAAAACATATAAGAAACTCCTGACAGTCTTTTGTTCTCTCTTGAAAAGTACTCTTAATAGGGGCTGATTTGCATCCCATCTGATCTTGGAAGCTAAGCAGAGTCAGCTTCCAAGGAATACCAGGTGCAGTAGGCTGTTCTTCAAAGAAAGAAACTGGCAGAACCACCTCTGATTATTCCTTGCATAAGAAAACTCTAATGAAATTCATGGGGTAGCCACAAATGAACAGGTGACTTCAAGGCACATACACAGAAATTTCCTCCTGCAGCCTTAACAGCTGTGTCAAAAACGGGATTTCAATCAGAAATTGAGACAACAGGAGAGTATGAGCCTAATTTTCCCTATACAGAAAAAATGGGATGTTTGGGGGGTTTTTTAAAGTGAGATTCTGCCTCTTGCCATTTCTTTAGGCCAGGGGTGGGCAACCTTTTTGAGCTAAAGCACCAAAAATAAATAAATAAATAGAAATTTTAAACAATTTTAAAAAAAATTAAAAATGCATGCACACTCTCTCAGCCCCAGAAAAGCCATGGCAAAACCCCTGTGGAGATTTTGCCAAGAAAACCCCAAGAACCACTAATAACAATAATCAATATCATCATGGTGGGGGGGGCGGCCTGGGGCCGGTCCAAAGGCCTCGGGGGGCCGCATCCGGCCCCTGGGCCTTAGGTTACCTACCTCTGCTTTAGGCCTTGGGGTAGGAAAGGTTGGCTTCTCCCAAGACAAAATGCCCACAAAACCAAAAATAAATAAATATTTTGTATGTTATTAAAACTGAAAATTTGATCCTCAGAGTTGCTGCACTTGCAGTAAGGTAAGCAGAAATGGGGTGCCATGGCAGGGAGAGGACAAGTAATAGATTGTGTTCCTTTTTAACAGTAACATTCCAAAGCTCCTGTATGTAACAAACAGGTTTTAGGATGCAATCTATTTCTTCCAAAGCTGGGCAGTAATGGAGCAAGGAGAATACCTTGGACAGCAGATCTTGGCTACTATAAAATGAAAGACAACAAACTATTAGTTATTTAATTTATTGAGATTTTTTTACTACAGGAAATAAAATCAGTGTTTTGCTCCACCTGCCAGAATATTTGACTGGCTTTAGATATTTTATACCTTGACTTAATACAAGAGGAGTTATCATGCCTTGGGCAATAAAAATTACTGAGGGATGCCCTCCATTGAGAAAGATTAGGGAAGGCAAGGTTTCACATGATGCTAAGGAACCTTCCTCACCCCAGTAAATTCACATTTTGATTTTTTAGATCTCTTCTATTCAACTTCTTTCATATTTCGTATTATACTAACACACTAGAATGATGTATGGTCATAACTGAGTACTCCCTTTATCTTCAAACTCTCTCATTAAAGTGTCCCTCCACCTATCTGGAACTTGGAAAAGTTACTTTTCAGATTACAACTTCCACAATCTCCTTGACTTGTAAAAAGAAGCATCAAGGGTTCCAGGCACCCTTGGTTCTTGTAAATTTGCCTTGCTAAGGTTTTTGAGAGCTACTGCCTTTTCTTTGCTTTTTAGGAGCATCTGCTGGACTCTTTGGTACTAATGACAATGAAGCTGGCAATGAATGGATGCTTCCTGATCATTCCTATGAGGACAGCTTGCAAGAATTCATCCATGCATGGCAGGTAAGCCAGCAGGGGAAATGCTGAGCACTTGACTTGTTTAGTTGCAATGATAACAGAGATCAGTTTGAAGCCATCACCAGTTCTTTCCGTGTCCCATGGTTTGAAGCTGTGGGTATACTTAAAGCAGGTTGCAATCTATGCAGGTCCAGCCAGCCCCTCACCATTAGGCGAAGAGAAGCTGTTGCTCTAGGTAGCAGGCCATGGGTAGTGTGTAGGGGTGGTCGCTTTGGCCCCCTAGCTATTCTCTTCTATTTTTCTTGTAAAAGCTTTTGGAAGGAAAAGAGGGGAATGTATATAGACAACAGTTATTGTGTGTGTGTGTGTGTGTGTGTGTGTGTGTGTGAAGGAGGGTGTAAATTGAAATTTTATTTCTTAATAATAATAATAATAATAATAATAATAATAAAGTTTATTTGTATCCCGCTTATTGCCAGACAATCCAAGTGGCTTACAATAAAACCCGTATAACATATCTCCAAAAAGAAAAACCAACCCACCCCCTAATCAGCCTCTCCTGCGTTCCTCATCCATCAACAACTGATGGGGCCACGAGAGGAACGCAGGAGTCAAGGAACCCAAGGCCGAGGTGATTAGTCTGGGAAGGCCTGCTGAAAGAGATCCATCTTGACAGCTTTTTTAAAGCTGTCCAGTGATGTCAACTGACGGATCTCATCCGGCAGGCCGTTCCAGAGTTTGGGGGCAACAACAGAAAAAGCCCTCTGGGAGGTCACCGCAAGCCTAGATTTTTTGAGGCTGCAGCAAATTCCTCCCAGAGGACCAGAGAGCGCAGGGAGGATTGTATGGAAGGAGGCGATCCCTAAGATAGCTTGGACCCAAACTATTTAGGGCTTTAAAGGTAATAACCAACACCATGTACTGGGGCCAGAAGCTGATAGGCAGCCAGTGGAGGGACCTCAAAACCGGAGTAATGTGGTCCCTCCTAGATGTTCCAGAAATAAGCCTGGCTGCCATGTTTTGAACCAACTGAAGCTTCCGAACCAAGCACATGGGTAGCCCCATGTAGAGCGCATTACAGATGTCGAGGCGTGAGGTTACCAGTGCATGCACAACGGTCTCGAGATCCCTTACTTCCAGATAAGGGCGCAGCTAGCATATCAGCCGAAGCTGATAACAAGCGCTCCTGACCGTCGCATTTACCTGATAACAGTCATAATATACATTTTATGCCCCCCACAAATGGCCAACAGAAGTTATTGCCTCATTTAATTACCAAATCCACAATCATTTTCAGTGATATGAAAATATATCATTAAGCACATTTTTCACTTCTTCATACCCTGTTTTTCCATTTATGTTCTCAAACTCAATTCTCCATTTATCTCTTTACGGTTATTACTTTGTCTACTATACTTTAACCTTCTTTCCCTAAAGATATCAAAGAATATATATTATCTGCCCTTGGTATAGAGGGGCCAACTATCTCTTCTGTTTCTTCCATATAGAGTAGGAAGATGGTACTAGCAATCAGCCCTCAGTATGGAGAGACTAAACTTGTTCTGTTTCCTCTGTATGAAGCGAGTGAATGGTATCAATGATCAGCCCTTGATATAGAGATAAACCACTTCTGCTGTTTTCTCCATATGGAGAAGTTGGCATCGACAATCAGCCTTCAGTGCAGAGGGACCAACCTATTACCTCTCCTCTGAAAGGAGGGAGAGGAAGGTTCCAATGTTAGGCACTCTATAGACCAGGGGTAGGCAACCTTTCCCCTTTAAGGGCCGAGGGACTTCAGCTCCCAGAATCCCAGGAGCTATTGGCCAACATGGGACTATTGGCCAACATGGCTGAGGTTTCTGGGAGCTGAAGTCCCTCGGCCCTTAAAGGGGAAAGGTTGCCTACCCCTGGATAGACAGTGGAGTTGTTGTACTGGCTGTCACCCGTTGTGGGGTGGGGCTTGTGGGGGCAGAACCAAAAGGGCACACCCCCTTCCCTCCCTGCCATGTGCCATTTTACTCCTGAGTAAACTGGCATTTGGGAAAGTGCCCAGAGCACTTTCCCTCCCTGCTGTGTGCTGGTTTACTCCCGAATAAACCAGCACATGGGAGGAACAGGGTGCACTCAGCTGGGTGTCACCCCTCTTCTGGGTGTCACCCGGTGCAGGCCGCACCTGCCCAGTGATGCCACTGAGTATAAAAGGACAAACTCCATCTCTTGTTTTCTCCATATGGAGTGGGAAGATGGTACCAATGATCAGCCCTTGGTATGGAGGAAACGGACTGATATGTTTGCTCTGTATGAAGCAAGAGGATGGTGTAGAACAAGAAGCTGATCTGTCAGACTGTTTCCCAACTGCCAGAGAATCCTGATACACTTCGCTCATACAGTAGAGCTGTTAACCTCACTTTTGTAGTACCATTGACCTATGCCAAGCACAAAAGGCAAGGCTAGCAGCCATTTGGCTCTCATATTTCACCAGAAATCATGATACTACTTTTAAAGTATCTGAGATGCGTGAAAAATGAAGAAATAATCACCAAAATGCAATAAAAACTGTATCAAACACAGAAATTAAAGTATGACAGGAAAACTAAACTTTGAATTGTTTCTAAGAACTGCTGCTGTGGTGGACAAAAAGGAACTGAGGGCTTAGATGGGAAGCAAGCTGGTAGGTTGCTTGGAGAGTGGACAGAGTTACTGCCAAAACACTTATATAATAGCTCTAGAAGTTTCGAAAGATGCACTGTGCTGGCACAGGATAACCAATTTGTGTGATTCCCAGAGATCACGAAGAAGCAGCAAACTTACGGTATTCAGCCTTGAGATACCTAGGCGTTATTGTTACTAAAGATTAGAAACAGTTTGAACATAGAAATTTCAAACCCTTTGAAATATGGGTAACAAGCTGAAAATCTGGCACAATCTTCCCCCTTTAGAAAAAACTTCCCTTATAAAAAGATTTCTCCTTCCCATATATCCTTCTCCTGTTCAATAAAAGAACAAATGGGCTGTCAGATAGCAGCTAAAATGAGAGCATGTCATCATTTGCCCCAAAAATCTACTCCTTTCTGGAAGAGCTGTGTTTTCTCAATCAGATAAAAGGGCCATAGACCTTCCTAATCTATCCTTATTTATTAAAGTCTTTCATCTTAATCAGGTAGTACAGATTATCTATAGTGATGGCTCTGTCCTTTGAGTAAATATAAAGCATGGTGACATTTCTATGTATTGCTTTACTACACCCCTATTTCAATGGAAGCTGAATTTTTTAAAAATTCCAACCTAAAGTTTAAAGCTACTTCTCAAATATGGAATTTCTCTTCTCAAATATGGAATTCCTGTGAAAAGTTTCTAGCTTCTTTCCCATTCCCCTCACAGCTTATCACCTATCCTTCCCAGAACAGAAATGCAGAAATTTTATCCAGATATTCCACCTCTGGAAAAGACTTGGCTTATTCTGCATACAAGATCTTCTAAGGGCTTAAAGACACTGCCATCAGCAAAGCCTCTTACTTACAGAAGCACCTTTTCCACCACCATGGAAAGATAATGCCAGAGTGGGATATGTGGATAACACACACACATAAACATTTATATAAATACAGTGTGTAGTTGTTAGCAACAGTGCATTTTTCTGAATTTTGATGTGTGTATGACTTCCACATGGCCGCAGATGCATTCTGCAGTGAACCCCAAGTGCCACTATGGCAAGGTAAATACGTCATGCCCAGGTCACTTGGAAGACTGAAAATCCCCAATCCTCAGAGCCAGGCAGATAGTGTGGGAGTTGCAAATGGACCATCATCACCTCCATAATCAGAAGGATGG
Source organism: Phrynosoma blainvillii (assembly GCA_026167975.1). Lineage (NCBI taxonomy): Eukaryota > Metazoa > Chordata > Lepidosauria > Squamata > Phrynosomatidae > Phrynosoma > Phrynosoma blainvillii. The sequence continues at coordinate 9,474,575 of JANUYF010000012.1, read as the reverse complement.
GCAATAATGGCCTAGATGTCACACTTGGTGGGCAGGTGATCAGTTTAACAACTCAACCATTCCCTTGCCTGTTCTCCCTGATTGTTGTCAGACCCGATTACATTGATAGTGCAATGCAACACCATTGTTGGGACATCACCCAAACAATCAAACACCTTTGTCCAGGCTTCAGCCAAGCAATTAAGCACTTTGCCAGGGACTAAATTTTGCCCTTAAAACCCCTCAGATTTCTGTCCCTAGTGTGTCAGCCTGGATGCAGGGGGACTCCATGTCACTCTGAACTCTGGTCTGTCTCTGTCTCTGGCTCAGTCATCCTCTCTGTGACTGTGTCTCAACTTCCATCACCTAATTGGATCCTGGATAAAGCCTCATCTGTAGTAAGTATAGCCCGTTAGTTCTGCCTCAACATCTTTTCCAAGCTAACCCCTGATTTCCTATTGGTATATATGTGGGAGATGATCTCGCAGGGTCCTTGTAGCTGACCCCATCTCAATTTGAGCTAAATAAAATTTCCCATACTAGACTTTTGGCTACATAGCAAAGTGGTGTGAAAGACCCTGGTGGCATACATACTGTGGAAACTGGGAATGTGATTACACTGACCACCCAGATAGCCCTCTGAAAATCTTCCTCTGTGTACATAACATTTTATCTTTAAAAGTACAACTTAAATTAAAAGGTAAGCTTGTAAAAGAAATAAAGTTTTTGTTTGTGTACACTGATATTGCATATTTGCTTTTCCCCAAAGGTGAATGACCACTGCAGCCAAGCAAAGAGAACAAACAAACCATGTTTCAACACAACTAGCTCCAGAATCTGCAAAACATTTTTCCAAGACTACAGCTCCCCATTTAGGAATTGCTTCAAAGTTGTAAGTCCCATTGTCAAAACATGGCACAAGATTACATGGCAAAAACATGGCACAAATTTACACACCAGCCTTCTGACAGAGACGCTGTAGAACCAGGGAGGAGAGCTGGCTCTAACCATGTTTTGAGGGAGAAAACATGGGGGAAAAGGTCAACACAGGCATGAAACAAATGGGCTAAAAAAAAACCCAGTTTCCGGCCATGCCTCTTCCATTAATCTATGATTCTATGCTGATAGAATCTGTTATCTAATAGAGTATAGGTGTACAGAAATGATTGTTGATAATCACAAAATGTCTTAAGAATATAGGTCCTGTAAAGGTAAAAAAGTAAAGGTTTCCCCCTTGACATGAATGTCTAGTCATAACCGACTGTAGGGGCAGTGCTCATCTCCATTACTAAGCCACAGAGCCAATGTTGACAAAGACTACTCTGTTGGTCATGTGTCCAGCATGACTGCACCAAACACTGTTACCTTCCCACCAAAGTGGTACCTATTTATCTACTAGCATTTGCATGCTTTCAAACTGCTAGGTTGGCAGAAGCTGGGACTAGTGACAGGAGCTCACCCCATCATTTGGTACTTGGGCCTCGAACTGCCAACCTTGCATCTTATGATTGTCAGAATTGGCATCTTAATCACTAAGCCACTGGATCCCATTCCTGTACTGTTCAGTACTGTAGGGGCTGTATTTCTCCTATAAAACATATTTTGTGATACAGAACCTAAAAAGTCCAGAGTACAGACTCAATACCTAAGCATGGTCACATAATGTTATAGTGTTATAAAGTGATTGCTGTGTCATATCAGTTCTTATGCATTCCCCTTCTTAATGGACTATAGCCCTTTTAGCATAGAAGGATATTTTGGCTAGAAGGAAGATGGTGAGCTCCTGATCTGGTACCCAATTATCACTTTCAATGTCAAAAGGATGTCTAAAAGTGGGCTTCTGCCATTGTGTGTCTACCATGTACTCTGGAGGTTATGACCTTTACAGTATACCCCACCCTCACCATTAGGCTTGTCACAGTTGGAGGATTTATAAACACTTTGTTAGGCCTAAATGGTGGTAGTGGTTGCACTGGTCTGTCCAGATGTTCACATCAATGACTTTTTTTATATATAGAATAGCAGTAATAATTATTGTTGTTATCACTTTCTTTCTTTATAGCCTGCCAAAACTGGGACTCAATGCAATAATGTAAAAAAAGTACAGTTAAAAATACATTAAAATAGAATTAAATTATTGTTAAAATCAAAATGATTAAAATTGCACATCAAAGGATAAAAGACCATTAAAAGATAAAAAACAATTAAAATAATTGTTGTTTGTTATGTACCTTCATGTCATTTCATGTCATTTCCAATTTATGGAGACCCTAAGACTAAGGGGGGTTGCAGACTGCCAGAAATAGTGCAAATTGAGTCCACTTTTAGGGTTAGGGTTTGGGAATCATGGGAACTGTATTTTATTGTGGCACCAGAGCTCTCTGACAGAGAAGGCTCAATGTCTCAGAACAAAAACAATTCCCATGATTCCCTAGCACTAACCCTAACCCTAAAAGTGGGCTCAATTTGCACTATTTCTGGCAGTCTGCAACCCCCCTAAGCTACCTTGGGGTTTTCTTGGCAAGATTTGTATAGAAGGGTTTGCCTTCCTTTGAAGGTGAGAAAGTATGACTTAGGTGGGGTGCAGATGGGCGGCTCTGGGCTGTTCCGGGAAGCAGCGGATTGGGGCCACAGCTACCCCATGCCGTGGCCCCAATCCTCCCTTTTGCCGTCCCAAAAAGAGTGACAAAATGCCACTCCTTTCAGGGGCAGCAAAAGGTGCCCTAAGAGCCGGCGCGTGGCTCTTCTTCGCTCTTTCCAGCGCAGCGTGTCACAACGCTGTGCCAGGAGGGTGTCTTAATGGTGTGCAGCGTCAGGATGACGGCGTGGGGTTGGGGCAGCCGGCATGTGGCTGCCCCACCCCATCTCTGCCTCCAGGCCAGCCCTTTGGGCCGGTCTGCAGAGGCCCTTACTCAGGGTCACCCAGTTGATTTCCATGGTACAGTGGGGATTCTAACCCTGGTCTCTGCAGTCTTAGTGCACGGTTGGCTCTTAAATTAAATACAAAAGTGGTATATAGATTTTATGACTAAATGCAGACTATGAGGTTAAATACAGGAAATGAAAGCAGTTACACGGAAACTCGGTTCTGTGCCTTATGCGCTAGATCAGGCCTTGGTTTAATTCTGACTGTGTTGTGTGATTGGGTGATTCTCCAAAAAGAATACCAGTGAGTTGGACTGGAGCTCTGAAGCAGGATTAAATCTTGGAATACCTGTCACAAAACAATACTGAATAACTGATTGATCCATTCCTCCATTTCTCTTCTAGATGTTTTGGACCAACACCCCAACTACTGTTACCACTGTTGAAGGATTACATAAGTTGAAGTTCAAAACATCTGGGAAAAGTCAAAGCTTCCCCACCACTTATATACAAGCTTGCTTATTTTTATAATGTTCTTTTTAACTGGCAATACCAGAGATTTAATCAATGCAAAGTTTGTGGTATAAGCTTTTGTAGACTTGAGCCTACTTCCAACCAAGTCTATGAAAACTCACGCTACCACATTTGTTTAGCTTGTGGTCTACTAAGAGCCTTTACAGACTGCCATAAATAGTGAAGCTTGAGGCCACTTTAACTGTCCTGGCTCAGTGCTAGGGAATCATGGGAATTGTATTTTTTTTTCCTGGGACATTGAGCCTTCTCTGTCAAAGAGCTCTGGTGCCACAATGAACTACAGTTCCCATGATTCCTTAGCACTAAGCCAGGACAGTTAAAGTGGCCTCAAGCTGCACTATTTCTGGCAGTCTGTAAAGGCCCTAAGACCTTGAGATCCTTTCTACACATACTGCTTTCAAGCCAGGGGTCATGCATCTTAAATTTGTGCATTTCATTTTTCCTGCCTAGATGTAGTACAGTGGGCCCTTGGTATCTGCAGGAGTTTGATTCCAGGACCCCCTGTGGATACCAAAATCCATGGATACTCAAGTCTCATTATATGCAATGGAGTAGTAAAATGGTGTTCCTTATATAAAATGGTGAAATCAAGCTTATTTTATTTTTCAGGCTGTGGATGTTTGAATCCGTGGATAAGGAGGGCAAACTGTACTTTACATTTAACTTTGCTGAAATACATTTTGTTAGTTTAGTCCCAGCTCTCCAGTCTGTCAAGGTCATATGAATTCTGATCCTGTCCTCTGGGGTATTCACTACTCTCCTCTCCCATTTGGTGTCATCTGCAAATTTGATAAACATGTCTTCTATTCCATCATCACTTCTAAAGATGTTGAACTCTTACAGTTTTGGCATAAACAAAGAAATTACATTCTAGTTCAATTATTAACTTTCAAGCTAGACAAACTGTCAGTCAGTGAATCGTATCTGAATCTGTCCACGGAGCTGAGAGGACATTTTCACTCTGACTGCCATAAATAGGGAAAGGCTGCCAACCAAGAGGGGGGAAAGGATGAACATTAGAAATGTTGTATGTTACTCAAGTAGAAAGGAGACACACAAACTTCAGATTCGTTCCAAGCTAAGGGAGAGCTTTAGATTTTTATGCTACTCCATCCCTAGCCTTCATAAAACTCATTCCCCACATTAATATCTCCTCCCAAAGGCAAAGTTCATAAGAACACAGGTCCTTTTACTGAGTTGGATCATTGGTCCATCCTGCCCAATATGGTCAACTCTAGCTGATCGTAGCTGTCTAAAGTTTCAGACAGGATCTTTCATAGACCTACCTGGACATTACTAATAAAACGTTATTGTACTCCACTGAGGCATGGAGGATGGGATTTGTAAGGTACCACTCTTACTGGCCTGTTAAAAAAGCTCCCCTAATGGGCATTCTGTCACCATTGACAGCAACTGGAATAGTGGCAGGAACATTGATTTTGCACCAGTGCAGCTCCCACATGTGTTTTATAAACTATAACAAAGCCTTTGACTGCATAAATCATAAAAAGCTACATCCTTTCCTTCACATTAGATATTATGGGATATTTCCAGTTTCTTCTATTTTTGCAGCAAAGGAGCAATAATCATACCAAAAATATTCTTGTATTTATTATACTGATTTTTGTACTGTTCTCTCTTTTTTTTTTCTTCAAGGTGGATGCAGAACCATTTTACAACCTGTGTGCAACTGACATGTGTGAACTGCACAGTATAAAATCTGCTTGTACCTTGGCTGCAGCATTTGTGCATTTATGCAACAGAAATTTTGTTCCTTTGAAGATGCCAATTCAGTGTGGTAGGTTTTAGATTCTAAATATCTCCTAACAGAACACTTAGGACGTTATCACACAGGGGAAATCTATAGTTTATCCCACACAAATCCCCCCAAAAAGGCACACTTACGCCTAACGATTTCACACGACGCCACACAGAAACTGACATTAAAGTGGTCACAAAGTGGTGTTAACCGAGATCTTTTTATTTTCGGGAGTTTAGAGGAAATGCATTTGCGATATTACAATAATTTTGCATTTACCTCAGTGTGAAATTCAAATTTGCACAAACAAATCGCCTTTAAAGCTTCTTCCCGTTTCCCATGGTTCTGTGAGGCTGCTTTTACTTCCTGGTTTGCTTGGCTATCAAACATTCTCCGCTTTCTCCTTCATCAAAGGATGAATAATAATAATAATAATAATAATAATAAAATTTATTTGTATACCGCCCAATGGTTTCCCAATCCAGGCAGTTAACAACATAAAACATAAAACCAGTACAAAATATATCCCTCCCACCCTTAAAATAGAAAACCATAATCCTTTGGCTTCCTCTGCCCCTAGCCCCAGGAAGCCTCTTTCCTGCTCCCCAGATCCCCAATATTTAGCCGGTTTCCCCACCTGCTCCGTGGTTTCTTTACACCAGACACAGCCCTCGTCTGTCCCTTCCTTCCTTCCTTCCTTCCTTCCTTCCTTCCTTCCTTCCTCCCTCCCTCCCTCCCTCCCTCCCTCTTCTTTCCCCACTTTCGCGCTCCTGCTTTTCCCAGCCATCCAGAGCCCTCTTGCCTTCTTCTTCTTGGCTCCCCCGCTTTCTTTCCTGCAGCTCTTCTTCTTCTTCTTCTTCACTTTCCTTCAGCCCTTCTGGAGATCTTTCTCCTATTTGCTGCATCCCTTTGCTTTATCTCCCTCCCTCCCTCCTGCTTTCTCTCTGCACCTTTTCCTCTTACGTCCTTCTTTCTCAGGGGCTGCATCCGCACTGCAGAAATGATTCAGTTTGGCACCGCTTGGGCTGCCATGGCTCCATGTTCTGGAATTCTGGGAATGGTCATTTGTGGTGGTCCCTTTGGGAATTCCAGAGCATGAAGCCATGGCAGTCCAAGCAGTGCCAAACTGGATTATATCTGCAGTGCGGATGCTCTCTCTCCTGTTGAACTGTCCCTCTGTGTGTGTGTGTGTGTGTGTGTGTCTTGCCAGGATCCGCCTGCGATGCAGCCATTGGCGGCTGCCAACCCCTCCCTCCCTTTCGGATGCAGCTCCCACACACACATCCCTCCACACAACGCACAACACACAACACACACTGCACACAAGCGCGCACGGCACTGGCAGGCAAGGCAAGGCAAGGTAAGGTAGATAGATGGGCAAGGCGAGGGGAGCCACGAGGAGCGGAGCCCCACTGCCAAGGCCAACCCTCCTCCGCAGACCCCTCCGGACATCCACGCCAAGGGCTGACCCTCTCGCCCCACTCCATCCCCCGGGGAAGGAAGGAAGGAAGGAAGGAAGGAAGAGCTCCACGATCACTCCCTCCTCCTCCTCCTCCGCAAGGCAAAAGATCAGCAACCCAAGTCCCTGGGAGGCAATGTCCCCCAGAAATCATGCTTCTTACTCCTGCTCCAAATGGAGGACAGTTTGACATCTTGTCCTGGAGAGGGGAGAAGGCTGAATGAAATGTAGGACCCGCCCTGGAAAAGGAGGAGTCTGGTCACCTGAAAGCAAAACAAAACACGCCCATTTCTAGTACATTTACGGGTTTTTTCACTTGAGTAAGAAAGTTAAAAACGTCTTTTTTTCGCTTTTCACTTAATTCCGTTTTTATTCTAATTATGTGTGAAAAGCTTTTGCGCATTTTAGCACTATTTTCGCTTTATTTTCGGGATGCTTTATTTCCACTTTATTATCTCTTTAACCACGAAACTGGCCCCCGTGTGATAACGTCCTTAGATAGCATAAGACAAACGCATACCCATTTTTCTTTCTGCTTACAGCCAGCATCAGCATCCCCAGGAGCATCCTTTGGCTGGGGGGCCCAGATCCTTAGCAGAAGTCACCCCTAGTACCTAAACTAGGCTGTGTTAGACACCGGGTTGGACTGTTTTGAAAGGAGATTCAACAGATTTATAGAGCATACTGCCACAAGTGGCAATTAATCATCACAGCTATATATTACTTTGTATATCAAAGCCAGTATACCTATGAATACCAGTTGGTGGAGAACATAAAGGGGGTGTTGTTGAACTAATATTCTACTTTAGGGCTCCCCATAAAAATCCTTTTGGCCACCTGTGAACAGAAAGCTTAACTAGCTAGGCCTTTAGTTGATCCAACATAACTGTTTATGTTCTTACAGTACTGGACTTATGTTATTGTTGCTATCTTTAAAAATAATAATTTCACACACATCACATATATAGATCTGCTCCCCATCCCTGAGACTGGGTTTGGCCATGATCTTGGAGGTGACGTTTTTGGATTATAACTGCTACGGTCCTCAGCCAGCATGTCTGGTGGCCATAATTGCTGAGGATTCTCAGAACTATAGCTCTCAAAGTAACTTTTGCAAATTCTGTCTAAACTCTGATGATGTTTTCATGAATGCAAATCCAAAGAGAATGCATCTTCTCATATCCTTCACGTTATAAAAGTGGGGTCTTTTCAGACTATCAATATTAACATGCTTTTGTTACAGAAACAAGAAAGATCTGGTGTCCCCTTCAAGACTTACAAATGTTTTGTATAAGCTTTCACACGAGGAAAGCATCATAATTCTAGTCCCACTGCTTGGACAATAATCTAGCAGGCTTAAGGGTGTCTTTAGAACCAGTGGAACCAGAAAAAATCTGGAAAATGTAGAAGGGGTAAAACTGGGAGACCTGAAGTAGTATACGGGGGGGAAACTATGTCAAAAAGGAATTGGATATAGAATCTGAAAAACTTCAAAAGTAGTCTTGACAGTTGAAAAAGTGCTGCCCTCAAAAACAGGGTAATTTTAACTACTGCATTCTTGATTTTGTGGAAAGAAAGAGAGAGAAAACTGGAAGTAACAGATAACAAGTAACTTAAGTTATATTTTCTCTTTGATCATAATGAGCTGCATTGCTACATTTCATACCAAGTTGGAAGTTACTTCATACGTGCAGTGAGTTGAGTAACATTTTCTAATTTCTATTCAAAGTTATTTCTAAAGGGTATTTGGAGCATTTTAGTGCCATTAAAACAGGCATTTTTGTTTCACTCCATTTAGTGTTGATTGAACATTAAGAATCTAGCCCAGGCTTACCTGATCTGATTGTATTATTTTGATTATTATTATTATTATTATTATTATTATTATTTGTATACCGCCCTGTGGCGAACCAATCCGGGCGGTTAACAACAGTAAATATAACAAGATTATGCAGTTGTAGCTGCCCTTGCAGCAACTACTAACGACTGGATGTTTTATTCCATTTTACAGAAGGAGAACTGAGGCTGAGAAAGAACAGGTTGCATAAGGCTACACAACGAGTGGATGAAAAGACTTAATCCCAAAACCAATTGGCTAATTACAAGACCACACACCAGCTCTTGATTTACATATCCCACACTATACTGGAGGACTGAGTGGGCCATTAGCTTCAGAGGATCTTCTAGTGCTTCCCGCCACGGGCTCACCGAGCTTGAAATGTTACTTTAAAAAGTAATTAGTTGCTGTTACAGCATAACGTCAATAGTTAAGACACTGTTAGTTATGGTTTAAGTGACTAAAAGTTTACCATTTTAGTTATTTTTTAAAAAAATCAGAATACTACAAACTATTGCCTTGTGCTACAGATAGTGAGGCCACACAGACTCTGAAGCTGTAAAAGAAACTAAAAACTACAAGTTATACCAGAAAAGAAGTGAAGCTATTTCGTTAAGTTAAAGTTTAACCAGGATCCAATTGTAAACTTCCACTGGATCCTGCCCAGGACTGATAATCTTGCTTTCTAAATACTGGCTTCAGAGGGAGTGGAAACCCTCTGGAACAGCTGTTTGTCTTATAAAGGGAGAGAATAAATCAAGTCTCAATTCCACTAGCATTTGATTCTGAAGTACACTGATGGATCTTAGCCAATGCAATTCATTGAGAATCACGGGGTTGGAAGGGACCACGAGGGCCATCTAGTCATGCAAACACACTGTCAAAGTACTCCTGAGGGATGAATCCACCATCCTCAGAAGAAGTCTATTCCGCTGTCAGAGAGTTGCCCCATCTCCTTTCTTGGAATCTGAATCCATTGGTTCGTGTTTTAATCTCAAAGCAGCTGAAAACAAGCTTGCTCCATCTTCAACATGGCATCCCTTCAAATATTAAAAAATGGCTATCAGATCACTTGTTCCTTAGACATTTTGAACAATGAATTAATTGCAAGTAACCTATTCTTCCTTATAAATTATTCTGGCTTATCCAATGATTGTTTCCCAGTGATTGTTTCCCTCTAATTATCTGTCAATTAAACTTCCCATAATTTTCTGGAGTTGAGCATAGTGGGATTTTAAAAAAAAAAATGTCGGCCTGGCAACTCAGAACGTTTATTTCTTTACCAAATAACATTTTAAAATGGTCCTCTGTCTCATGTCAGTGAATGAAAAGTCTCCATGAATGGCATCTTGCTCAGGTGATGACTATGAAAAAATATGTTAATCCACTTCAGAATTCTGCTCAGAACAAACACAGAGCAAATCCCTTTTGACGTACAGTTGGAAATGTGTATGTAATGCTAGAACCACCTGTGTTCTCAAAATTTCTACTATTATTCTAGTGTGGCCTTCAAGCACCCTGATCTTGTAATCTTTAAAATATGGACAACACGATGGCATGCTATATCTATTCTGATCTGTAGCTTATACAGAATATAGAGAATGACCTGTTAGAAATCATTGTGTGAAATGTCTTGCCTTGACTTTAGATTGTGTAAATTCAGCAAATTTCAATATTTTAATCTAACACAGAAAACATTAAATCAATATTAGGAGCATCATATTGTGAAGTCATGTTTGTTTACCAAGAAAAATGGTTTGCATTCAACAGATTTCCAGTGAAGGTGGATCATGTCTATTCAGACTGTAAAAGGGTTTGTAAGAAATTACAATAACAGCTCTTTTTGTGCTGCTGATTCACATTTCTTTATCCGTGTTTTAGTAACATATTACATTGTGAGGTATGGAAAGCAAGTAAACAGCAGAAATCCATATGTGTTGGCTATAAAGGGTGCAAAGTAGCTCTGCAATGAGGATGTGTTTGAGTAAATAAGAAATCAAAACAAAGGCAAAGGATCTAATGGCAAACCTCTCTTGGAGTCCATGCTTCTGTCAAAACTGACAGTCATCCTTCAGCCCATACTTATCTCAACTAAAAGCCTCCTCTGCAGGGCTGGAAAACCTGTGACGTCTTACTCATAATCTTCAAGAAGTATTTTCATTCTGTTGCTTCCCTTGCTTCTTCAGTGAGATCAAAACTGGAAAACTCCCCTTCAAATGGAACAAAAAGGTATCAGTTACCAAACTTAGCAGGCTTGTCGCCTGTCATGGAGAAAGCCATTCACTCCTCTTTTCATGAAGGGTACTTAACTTTCTTTTACACACGGCTAAATAAAGTGTTACTGCTAGTTATCTGTCTCAGCATTCCTGGCCATGCATAACGCAAAGAATAAGGGCTGGCTCTATTATTCACACATGCTGTACAATATCATATGCTAAGAGCAATCTCAACTCTCCAAATTCTCTGAAATGCCCAGGCAAAAAAGGTAGTTTTCCATCAGGAACCTCAGGATTACCTACAGCAGAGGAGGAAGAGGACATGGCTGGAAGAGGGTGGTTTAAGCTTCCACACCTGTGCATGGCAACTTGAACCCAGATCACACCTGTGGAAATACTTGGAAGTAAAAATAATCATATATAAAGGTAATCAAGTTTAGCTGACTATATATGGAAGAGCTGGGTAAGGATACATCACCTTCACTTCCTCCTTAGCCCAGCGTTTCCCAATCTGGCTCCTCCAGGTGTGTGAGACTGCAACTCCCACCATCCTCAGCTAGGATGTTGTTCACCAAACTTGGAGAACACCGGTTCGAGAAAGGCAATTGTAGAGCACGAAAGCTAATAACATAATAATTTTTAAAAAATCCTACTTACCAATCCTACCCAAAAAAATTATACTAAGAGGTTTACTCCTAGGTAGGGATGTCGATTTCTGTTGTTAGTTTTGATTAGATCCATTGAATCAGTTGGATTTACCTGTGTGTTGATTCACCGTTCAACACCAGATCTACTCTACTCTAGTTGGGACTAACCAAGAGGATGCCAACTAGTGCATCTTACTTCTGAGTAGAAAAGTACTGACGTTGCAAGACCTGCAGCAACAGAGATGAGCCTCACAATGCTATCTTACACAAGTAAGCCAATTAATTCAATAGGCCTTGCTCCCAGGTAAATGGGCATAACATTTCAGTCTCATCGTGCAATGCTATACATCCCTACTCAGAAATAAGCCCCAATGATCTCAAGAAGCATCTTGCCATCAGTACATGGATGACAAAATCCTTTTTATTCTGACAGACTTTTAATACAGAAAGATAAATGCTAGAGGGTTTTCAAGGGTAAAGTTTTAAACTCAACTGTTATTAATAGCTTTTAAACATCTTCTTGAGTTTTATTAAGTGGAGATCTGAACTGCAATAACATTGTGATTAAGTTTATTTATTGGATTTATATCCTGCCTTTCTCCCCAAATGGGATTCGTTGTGGCTTACAATAAATTTTAAAAAGATCTAGTTAAAACATTAATTTACAAATTCCATTTTAAGGTTCGCTTTTTAGGTTTTTCATTGTACTTTTTTAAAAAAAATGACTCCCAATTTTGAGAGAGAAAAACAGACTGCTGCTGCTAATGGCCAGCAATAATAATAATAATAACAATAATAATAATAATAGCCAGCAAAAACAGCCACTGCCTTGTTCTGTATTACAGTAGTTGACTCCTGGGCAAAGGGGGAACTCCGCATGGTGTTGAAGGTTGGGCTCTGACTTTTGGAAACCAAGAGTTAATAAAATATTAAATAAAAGAAATTTATGGAACGGGTGGGGGTTTTCGTTAGGTTTTTAACGTTTTTATATTTTTATGTTATTTTACATTGTGTGTGTAGAAGTTTTTAATGGTTTTGAATTTTAATGGGATTTTAAATGTTTTGTCTGTGAGCCACTTTGGGTTCCTTCAGGGGAGAAAGGTGGCATATAAATGAAATAAATAAATATAAATAAATAAATAAATAAAACCAGGGTTTGAAGCCCCCCTTGGCCGTCTGGGTGACCTTAGGGGAGTCACACTCTCTCAGTCTGAGAAAAACCCTATGAGAGGGTCATTTTAAGTCAGAAATGACTTGGAGGCAGACGACAACCATGCATTAGAGATCAGCCCCCTTCAAGAACACAGAAAGGGAGCAGATGGCAGGAATAATCCGGTTTGGCACCACTTTAACTGCTATGGCTACAGGCTAGGGAATTCTGGGAAGTGTAGTTCTCAGAATTCCCTAGCTTGGAGCCAGTGGCATCACTAGGGGGTGCGGATCGCACTAGGTGACACCCTAAAAGGGGGGGGGGTGGCATTACTGCTCCTCAAACACCTCCCTTTGGGCAGAAGCAGGCAGTGGCATTCACCTGCTTCCCTTTACAATGCTTTAAGACAGGGGTAGGCAACCTTTCCCCTTTAAGGGCCGAGGGACTTCAGCTCCCAGAAGCCTCAGCCATGTTGGCCAATAGTCCCATGTTGGCCAATAGCTCCTGGGATTCTGGGAGCTGAAGTCCCTCGGTCCTTAAAGGGGAAAGGTTGCCTACACCTGCTTTAAGAGATGCTGGGAGTGGGGTGAAGCTCAGTGGCAGGAGAAAAGAGAGCACCCCAAAATTTCAAATTTAAATTTCAAATTTTAAACTTTTTTAAAAAATGGAAAAAAATTAAAAAATGATGCTTTTAAAATTTTCTTTAAAAACATCATGTTTTAACCAAATCTTCATTATGAATATGTAAATAAATTTAGGTTCTGTGTATGATATTGTAATTTGAAGGTATAATTTTAATTTTGCTGGTTCTTTATGTCATGATTAGCATGACATTCAGTGTTATGTATGGGAGTTTGTATGTATGGTATTGACGTGTAACATGAGTGCAAAAAAACATCGCTAAGGATTCTGGATTCCTTTTACCCTATCTGTTCAACTTGTGTGCAGAACATATTGAAAATTATCACATGGCTAAACAAAGCAGTTTATCTGAACCTAATTTAATCTTAAATTGGGCTGCATCCAGACTCACAAAGATTTTGCTGCTCACAGCCCGAATGCAGCCCAGGTCCATCCCCATTTCCAGGAGCACTCCAGCAGCCATTTTTCAAACCAGAAAACTCCCAGTTTCAAAAAGAGGCACCTGGGAGCAAGGATCAACCCAGGCTGCATTCAGGCAGTGATTTTGGTTACAAAATCACTGTGATAGGGTCTGGATGCAGCCCAATTTAAGATTAAATTTGGTTCAGGTAAACTGTTTTATTTTAGCTTTGCGATATATAAGAAAAGCAGGCTTAAACACAGAAGGAGGAGTGAAAATAGGAGGAAGGAATAGCAACCATTTGATATGCAGATGACCCCATAGTACTAGCAGAGAACCTCACAGACCTGGAACACTTACTAAGGACCTTATCCCACGCTGCTCTCAAAAGTGGCAAGAAAGCGATATGAGCATCATTCCTATAGCGCTAGTATAAATATGGCGCTAGCGCTATAATAGCGCTATGGATCACCTCACGCTATTGCAATGCCCGCTGAAACCGACATTCAAAAGAATGCGAATGATGCTGCATTCCGAGCGGTTTCTTGCTGGATTCTGAGCGATGTCGTGGGATCACACGGAAAACTATAGCGCTATAGCGCCTGATTCTTAGCGGATTCTGAGCGACGTCGTGGGATCACGCAGAAAACTATAGCGCTATAGCGCCTGATTCTTAGTGGATTCTTGCTGCTTTTGGCCCCGTGGGATAAGGTCCTAAGGAAGATCAAGGAAGAAAGTGCAAAGGCAGGCTTAATGTTGAACACAAAGAAAACAAAAATAATGACCACCGAGGACCTTCACAAGTTCAGCCTGGACAATGAAGAAATAGAAATAGTAAGGAATTCCCATCCCTGGGATCAAACATTGATAGAAATGGGGACTGGAAATCAGAAGAAGACTAAGGATGGGAGGGTGGCTATGAAAGAGCTAGAAAAGATTCTAAAATGCAAAGATACTCAGCACAAAAGTTAGAATCATACAAGCCATCGTATTCCCAATTACCATGTATGGATGTGAGAGCTGGACAGTTTAGAAAGAAGATAGGAGGAAAATCAATGCATTTGGGATGTGGTGCTGGAGAAGAGTGCTGAGGATCCACAGAGAGCCAAAAGGACAAAGAAGTGGGTCCTAGAGTAGATCAAGCCAGAAACCTCCCTGGAAGCCAAGATGACCAAAATGAGGCTGTCATACTTTGGACACATCATGAGAATAATAATAATAATAATAATAATAATAATAAAGTTTATTTGTATCCCGCTTATTGCCAGACAATCCAAGAGAAGAGGGGACTCTTTGGAAAAACAATAATGCTGGGGAAGGTGGAGGGAAGTAGAAAGAGAGGGAGGCCACATGCCAGATGGATGGACTCTATTAAGGAAGTCACTGGTATTAAGGGGTTGCAGAATTTAAGCAGCGCAGTGGAAGACAGAGGGTCTTGGAGTTGTCTCATCCATAGGGTTGCCATGAGACAACATTGACTCAAGGGCAGTTAAGTAAAACAACAACAGAGGATTCTGGATGGTATGAAATGGGGGGGGGGGGTGACACCATGAGTGACTGCACCGAGGGACACCAGCCCTAGAGACACCACTGCCTCTGGGCCTCATTCCCACTACGTTATAAGCTGGTTTGTTTGGAACTACAAATGGTAAAGATTCAGCATGCCTACTGAACCATCCATGAACCATCAGCACTTGTGTTGAGTAAAGGGGTGAGGTGGTGGTGCCAGGTTTGCTGGGTTTACCAAGACATTCACTGGTCTTGTGGGCCCACCTATCATCTGAGCGCAAGGCAGGTGAGCTGGAAGTCAAAATCTGACAAAAATTTAGGTTCCAACAAAATCCTCAACTGCCTCGCAGACAACTGCAGAAAAGGGAAGCCAATTGTAGGCCTTATTCCCACATATGAGCTTATCATGCCACACTCTTAAAATGGGGCTAGGCTGCTTTATCTGCTCTGACTGCCTCCTGTTCCATTTTGGGGTTTGAAGTTTGGTGAAGCTAAAAGGCTCTCTGGCTGAATATTGAAAATGCCTCTTTCTAAACTACAAGTTCCAGAATGCAACAGGAAGCAGCAAGAGTTAAAGCGACCTAGCCCTGTTTTAAGAGTGCAGAGCCATAGTCTCCTACATTATAAAAAAAGATAAAGGTATTCCGTGTTGACAGGGTTGTCAAGTCGTGTCCGACTGTAGGGGGTGGTGCTCATCTCTGCTACTAAGCTGAAGAGCCAGCATTGTCAGAGCTTACTCTGTGATCCTGTGGCCAGCATGATTGCACAGAACACTGTTTACCTTCCCACCAAAGTGGTGCCTATTTATCTACTTGCGTTTGCATGCTTTCAAACTGCTAGGTTGGCAGAAGCTGGGGCTAGTGACAGGAGCTCATCCCATCATGCGGCACTCGGGCCTCAAACTGCCAACCTGCCGATCTTGCAATCAACAGAGTCAGCATCTTAACTACTTGACCCACTGCATCCCTTTATAAACCAGTTTGCTAACCAGTTTGAAGCAGTTTAAACGACCCTGGTTCACACTTGAGCTGAATCGCTGAAGCGGTTTGGTGAGGGGGGCCCTGCACCAGACCCATTTGTCATGCATCTTTTTTGATGCTCACTTTTTCCCCCCGCGTCTTTTACAATAAATCAATTTGGCGCAAGTGCAAACGGGCTGCAGATCGGAATCGATTTAAATTTGAAATTTGAAAAAAAGAGGGTCCATATTGAATCAATTCATTAGTCAATGTGAACAACAAGGGGGTTGTTTTACAACAAGAAAAATGCAATCGAGACAAATGTAGTGCAAACCGTGCAGCTCCACTGTCAAACCAATCCATCAATTCGGATTGCAAACTGACTCATTTATAAGTGGGAATGAGGCCTGACTGTCCAGTACTTGCATCCATACATGGTAATAGGAAATTCAATGGCTTGTATGATTCTAACTTTTATGTTCAGTTGTATTGCTTTGCATTTTAGAATCTTTCCTAGTTCTTTCATGGCTGCCCTCATTCTTAATGTTCTTCTGATTTCCTGACTACAATCCCCATTTGTATCAATGTTTAATCCCAGGTACTGGAATTCTTAAAGACATGAATCTGTACTCAGAACAAGAGGCTACTGGCAGGACAGAAAATGGAGAAACAGAATGGTTCCCGGTTGGCAAAGGAATCAGACAAGGCTACATCTTATCACCCGACCTATTCAACTTGCCTACAGAACATATTGTAAGGAAAGCAGGCTCAGACATGGAAGAGAGAGGAGTGAAAATAGGACGAAGAAATATCAACAATTATGCTGACGACACCATAGTACTAGCAGAAAACCTCACAGACCTGGAACAACTAGTAAGGAAGATCAAAAAAGAAAGTGCAAAGGTAGGCTTGATGATGAACATAAAGAAAACAAAAATAATGACCACTGAGGACCTTCACGTTCAACCTGGACAATGAAGAAATAGGAATAGTAAAATAATTCCCGTACCTGGGGTCAAACATTGATAGAAATGGGGACTGCAGTCAGGAAATCAGAAGAAGATTAAGAATGAGGAAGGTGGCTATGAAAGAACTAGAAAGAATTCTAAAATGCAAAGATATACAACTCAGCACAAAGGTTAGAATCATACAAGCCATTGTATTCCCTATTACCATGGATGGATGTGAGAACCGGACAATCAAGAAAGATGATAGGAAGAAAATCAACTCCTTTGAGATAAATTGGTGCTGGAGAAGAGTGCTGAGGATCCCATGGACAACCAAAAGGACAAACAAATGGGTCCTAGAGCAGATCAAGCCAGAAATATCCCTAGAAGCCAAGATGACTTCATAATAATACTGACAAGACTAAGGGCCTGTACAGACTTCCAGAAATAATCCAGTTTGAGTCCACTTTAACTGCCCTGGCTCAGTGCTAGGGAATCATGGGAACTGTAGCCTTTTCCTCAGACATGGAGTATTCTATGTCAGAGAGCGCTGGTGCCACAATAAACTACAGTTCCCAATATTCCCTAGCACTGAGGCAGGGCAGTTAAAAGTGGTCTCAAGCTGCATTATTTCTGGAAGTCTGTACAGACCCTTAAGACTGTTGTATTTTGTGACCCATCATGAGAAGGCATGAATCGTTGGAGAAGACAATAAGGTTAGGAAAGGTGGAGGGAAGTAGAAAGAGAGGAAGGCCACATGCTAGATGGAAATACTTTATTAAAGAGACCACGAATATGAGTTTGGAGGAGCTGGGAAAGGACAGTAAAGGGGGGCCTGGAGATGGCTCATCCATGGGTTGAGACTGACACGAAGGCAGTTAACAACAAACGGGAATTCTGTGGAGCCATAACACTTAAAGTGGCGTCAGAGAGAGAAAAAGAGAAACGTGCCAGAGCAGCTCTGAAGGAAAAACCGCCAGCCCTGAGAGAAAGGCGAGCGCGTTTGCGACGGCGCTGCTTTTACGACAGAACGGGCGTCGCTTGGCGGCGGAAGGAGAAGAGGAGGAGGAGGAAGAAGAAGACGAAGAGGGAGCGGGGAGGAAAACAAAGAGGCGGCGGGAGCGATGGTGGGACGTTGAGGTGAGCGAGAGGAGGCCTCCTTCCTTCCCTCCCTTTTGACCAGGGAAGGCCTTGGGACGAGGGGGAGCTTTGTGGGGGGCGAGGGAGGAAGGCACTCAGGCCAGAGCCCTCTGTACGCGCTCAGAGACCCTCTCTTCCTTCCCTCAGGAGTTCCCTCCAGCTGCCGACCCTCTCTTTCCCTCGCCGAGGTCCGGACGGGGGTGGCTTCTGAAGGAGCTCTGAGGTCTTAGTTTCGCTCTTGTAGTAGTAATAGTAGTAGTAATAATAATAATAATTAATTGTTTATTTGTATCCCGCTTCTTCCCCGTCTCTCCCCCCCCCCCCTAAAATTGGGACTCAAAGGGCCTTGCAATCTAAAAAAAAGCACGGTGCAAAACTTACGAAAGTGACATTAAAAAAGAATTCAGAGATATAGCTGCGTTAGTCTGTAGACTAAGGGGGATTGCAGACTGCCAGAAATAGTGCAAATTGAGTCCACTTTAAGGGTTAGGGTTAGTGCTAGGGAATCATGGGAATTGGTTTTTTTTCTGAGACATTGAGCCTTCTCTGTCAGAGAGCTCTGGTGCCACAATAAACTACAGTTCCCATGATTCCCTAGCACTAACCCTAAAAGTGGACTCAATTTGCACTATTTTTGGCAGTCTGCAACCCCCCTAAGTATGTGTAGAGAGATCTTGAAGCACTTTTGAGACCTAACTGAAAGGAAGAAGTTGGCAGCCGGAGCTTTGGTAGACTTCACTCTACTTCCTCCAATGAATCATATTATTATTATTATTATTATTATTATTATTATTTAAAGGTATAGCCAGTTTAGTCTGTAAAATCAATATGTAAAGAAATCTTATATAACCTTTCAGACTAACTCAGGGCCTGTACAGACTGCCAGAAATAATCCAGTTTGAGATCATTTTAACTGTCCTGGCTCAGTGCTAGGGAATCATGGGAACTGTAGTTTATTGTGGCACCAGAGCTCTCTGACAGAAAAGGCTCAATGTCTCAGAAAAAAAATACAGTTCCCATGATTCCCTAGCATTGATCCAGGACACTTAAAGTGGTCTCAAGCTGGATTATTTCTTATAGTCTGTACAGGCCCTAAAAGAAAGAGGTTGGCAGCATGAGCTTTCCTAGACTAGTCTACTTCCTCAAATGCATGCTGTTGTTGTTATTATTATTATTATTATTATAATACAAAGGTGTAGTTTTGTTAGTCTGTAAAATCAATATGTAAAGAAATCTTACATAACTTTTGAGACTCACTGAAAGGAAGAAGTTAGCAGCATGAGCTTTCTTAGATTAAACTCTACTTCCTCAGATGTATATTATTGTTATTATTATTCAAAGGTATAGCTGTGTTATTCTGTAAAATCAATATGTAAAGAAATCTTATAGAACCTTTGAGACTCACTGAAAGAAGTTGGCAGCATGAGCTTTCGTAGACTAAAGTCTACTTCCTAAGATGCATTTAGTTCAAAAGGAATAAACTACTACAATATTATAACAAACTTTTTTTAAAAAAAATAGAATACATTAAGAAATAGAATATAGTTGAAAATGATAAAAGCGCTTTGAAAAAAACATATACTTTAAAACAGTACAACAACCCCAGGACGCTCTTGAATAGACTCCTGTGTTTTGAATAATATATTAGGGTTTGTGGTTGTTGTTGTTGTTGTTTTTAGTTTTAAGTCTCAATGTCATCTGAATGCCACTAAAAACTTAATTCAGTTCCTTTGCTTTGTGCAAGAGTTAACATTTCTAAAAATAAAGCTTAATTTTTTGGGTAGTTAGTCTATAGCAAAACATGAATGAGTAACAAATAGAGCTGAGTTGCAGAAACTTTTACCAAGTGATTTTTGATTAAGGTATAATGCTGTATTGCAAATGGCTGGAAGCCAAATTTTTTAAATCTAATTTTAATGTTAAATTGCTGCATGCTTGAGGGCATCTGATCAACAACACTTCATCTAATCAACAACACATAATATATAACCACATCTGCTTACAAAACAAGGAGATAAGCTGGTATGAATGTGGAACCAAATCCCTGTCCCTGTACTTGTGCAAGCAATCAGTATTGACTAAAATATACATGCAACTGTCGAAACATCTTTAAGAAAAAAGCAATAATGTTTCCTCATTCACACCAGCTTATCTCCTGTTTGGTAAGCAGATGTGGTTATATATTATTTGTGTTGTTGATTAGATGAAACCATTTAAAATAAATATTCACAGGGGATAGTCTTAGTCTTAGCAGCATTCTCCCTGTCTTCATTTTCCACTCTTGCACACTTCAGTGAGTTAAAAAGAAGGTAGACATTGTTGAAGTTATTTTCAACAAACAGAAATTGCACAAGTAAGGAACTTGGTTCCACCTTCACGCGCTTCATATTTGCAGTTAAAGATTATAATATGCCTGTCTGATTAACAGTCATTTTAATGTTTATGCCTATACTTGTGCTTAAAATATACACATTTTTGCAGGTAAAGAGAATGACAGAAAGGAAAGATATAAGAATGTTGACTTTTCTATGGTTGTATAATGGAAGGAAACATAACGGAGGATGTCTGTGCAAGATCGCTTGGATGGCTTCAGCAACAAGATAATGATGCTAAACCATGGCTCTGGAAATTATCTAGTTGTTTTTCAGCTACTGAACAGAGTTTTCCTCTCAGCCCCCAAACGGTAGGATTTGGATACAAATTTGCTAATGGAATTCCAGAATGACAATTTTATGTGGTCCAGTTTTTGTCTTTTAACAGGGAAGGTGTAATACCTGAAGATGTCTGTTGCTCCAGAGGAAGAAGCTTGCTTCTGCCTCGGGAACTGACCATTACTGTTTCCCACTACATGGAAATATTCATCTTTATTCTTAGACTAACTGTGGTTCTGACTTCTCATGTCTGATATTTTTTGCCAACTGTAATCAATAGTTGCCTTGTTCTCTGTCCCTGTAGTTTAGTTTCACCTGTCCTTGCAAAGAATTTAAGAGTTTTAACCAAAGTCTAATTAGGGTTACTATAGACTGCTTAGGGTTTTTAAAACTGCATCTTAGTGTGGTGCTTTTGTTCACCATCTTTAAAAAGACTAAATAGTTACTAACTACTGCTTTTATAATAATTTATAAAGCTGACAGTCAAAGAGACATAATGAATACGATTGAAATCAGAAGCACACTAAATGAGATGAGAAACATTGTTGTCTCCATATTGATAACCAGCTGCTGACCACAAGTAAATGAAAACATGTTTGACTCCTCAAATTTCCTTATATACTGTAGAAGAGCAGATTATGCTACTCTTGCTTGTCTATATGTGTGACCTGCTACCTTAAACCAGTTTCTGATGGGTATCTTGTTTGGCAAATACAATGTTATCTGGTAACAAATTGCAGAATGGTAGACATATTATATATGTTGCAGCAAAAACAATGAGTAACTTAGAAAGAAAGAATTTTATTGTGACACGAGCTTTTCTGTGAATATTGTATAACTGATTTGATACTGGACATACTTCAACAAAGGTTTGGCATGAGACCCCAGATAAAGCAGATAAAGCTTCTTCAAGATAAAACACTATTGGATTTAGGCTGAATAGAGATGGGAAATAAGTGCCTTGATATGGAAAATAATTGATCTTCTTTTTTAGTGTGTGCATATTCACAATTATTCTTGCTCTTCTGATTGGAAGTTAAAGCTTTATTCTTTGGCTGGATCTCATTTTGATGTGTGTTCTGTATTGTAATGTCTGAATGACAAAATAGAGTTGGGTCCACAAAAGCCTATTCCACAATAAATGTGACAATGTGTGACAAGAGATTTAAGTTACCTTTTCTTATCTAGTATCATGTAAAACTAATTGCACTGAATACACATCAATCCAGTTATGTTAAGTCTTCCCACTATTGGGCTTCTTGTTCTCAATGTGTTGTAGAGTCTTGGAATTCATAAGGAGTATGATGAAAGCTCAGATTAGATGACACCCTGAAGCAGGAGAATAGTGAAGAATGTTACCCTGCACAATTCTTTGCTTCCACAGCATCTGTTGTCTACCATCTGTGCACTAATCCTGGTGGCCTTTGTAAACTAGTCTCCATTCTGTTTCTCTTCTTGCTCCAATGGGTTGAAAAATGAAGTGGAAAATTATGCGAAGTAAGTATATGAAAGGAGGCCAACTAGTAGGATTGCCTAATGTGGCTTCTTGGGTATTTGATACTGAAATCAAATTATTTATATATATAAGGATATCACTTTTTATTCCTTCAGGTTTATCCTTCATCTGCCAAAGCTGTAGCCTGGTGGTGCACATACATTTATCTGACACTGATCTTTTCTATGACTCTTTGCCCTTCCAGAACGAGTACATGGAGAATAAAAAAGCTACTGTGGAGTTGAAGGACACTCCATCCCCTCATTCTGCTTCTTCAAAACAGTTTGCAGCTGTCCCTCTTCCTGATTTGCACTCTCTTCAGCAAACGCAAATACAACTTTCACCAGGTTCTAAAGTAAGCTGTTGTACTCATGGTTCTGATTCTTCCTCTCATGCTCCTCAGCTGCATTTTGGTGGTGGCGGCAGCGGTGGTGGTACTTTGATTCACCCTGGCACATTATTAGACTCAAAAGGCTCTGGGACAATCACTTGTCAAATAGGGACAGGGTTTGCTTATCAGTCTGCATCCTCACTCAAGACTGTTCCGGCTAGAAGCAGTGTGACAAGCATTGCCAGCGACTTGTCCAGAGTGTGCCTGGAAAACAGTGTCTCGTCCTGTCCACATCTCCCGTGCTGTGGAAAACTCCACTTCCAGTCCTGTCACAGTAATGTGCACAAACTGCATCAGTTTCCTACTCATCAGAGCTGTACAACTTCGGGTTATTTTTCCTGTTCTGAATTCACAAGTGGGGCTGCAGGGCTTTTGGAGGAACACGTCTCACAATCGGAGCGAACGTCTTGTGTTTGTACCAACTCTCTGCACCTGAAAGTGCCACCTTCAGTTTGTTTAAAGGGCTCTCACTACTGCACTGAGTGCTTAAGTAAGGTGTGTAACACCCTCACTGCTATATTTATAATATACTGTGTATTATGAAGCTTCCAGTTGTGTATTAATTAGGAACAAATAGTTTTGGGAATTCATAGCTTTAATCCTGTAATTTGTGAATCTAAGCGCCAAACTTACGGTAATTTAAGCCCTCTTTGGTTATAGGATTGGACATTTTTGATGGTGGCCAGCTTCTTGGAAACATAGAAATATGATTTTCTGAGTTTGCTGTTCCTGTTAAGACAAGCAGTAAATCTCTCCACTGCTTTAGAAGAAAAAAATGTAATTTCAACTTATGAATCAACTCAGATATACTTGTTTGGTGCTTTGTGATCCATGGAACCCACTAGGTGATCTGGGGCAAGTCATACTCCTTCAGCTTCAGAGGATGGCAATGGCAAACCCCCTCTGAACAAATCTTGCCAAGAAAGCCCTGTGATTGGTTCACCTTAGGGTTGCCAGAAGTCAGAAATGACTTGAAGGCACACAGCAACAACATCACCCTAGATAGACCCATGTGTACCAAGCAGCTGTCTAAGAGCCAGTGTGACGTAGTGGTTTGAGTATTGGGTTACATCTCTGGAGACCAGGGTTTGATTCCCTGCTTGGCCATGAAACCCACTGAGTAACCTTGGGCAAGTCACATGCTCTCAGCCTCAAGAGAAGGCAATAACAAATCTCTGAACAAAAATTTTGTCAAGTAAACCTCATGATAGGTTCTCCTTTTGGTCATCATAGGTTGGAAATGACTTGAAGGCACATAACAACAACAAACAATGAAACTTCAGGCTTTTATGCATACTGCTCTCCCCTTCTCTGTTATTCAGCACATCATATTTGTCTTGGGAAGCATAGTCTAATTGTGATTTCAAGACAACTATATTGGTTGACAAACTGGTGAAAAGCAGCATTTTCCCCAAGTTGCTTTGTCCATGTAGTGCCAAAGCATAGTTTGTTGTTGAACCTGAACTGGGCTGCTGTTATTTTTTGTCCTCTTTTTAAGTAATACATCTTTAGAGTATAAGAATTCATGTGGTTAAGTCACCATTGGTAGTGAATCCAGTCCAGTAATGGGACTCAAGGTGACTAACAATTTATTTAAAACAATGCAAATTAAAAACTATACAAAATCATTAAGCAAAGAATAAATATAAGACTTAAAAAGCAATTAAACAATTTCTAAAGTTAAAACATTACATTAAAGATATTGAAATCCATTAAAATACTACACATGTACAGAACTTGCAGCATTAAAAACCCAACCCTAGTCAGTTTGTAAACGCCTGCTGGCATAAAAATATTTTGACCTACTGACAGGAAGAGAGCAAGGACAGGGACATCCTGGTCTCTCAGGGGAGGGAATTCATAGTCTGGCAGCAGACACAGAGAAGGCACTCTCTATTCCCACCAAATGAGACTAAGAAGGCAGTGGGGAGAAAGAGAAAGAGGTCTCTTCAGATGATCTTAGAACTCTTAATTGACTGCGTTTGTTAGTTCTGCTCAATCCAACATCTGTAGGACCCCAATGTATAGGAATGCAAAGGTTTGCACCTTTATATGCAATCATGGAACCCCTCCCTAGGTTAAGGATTGTTAGGGCAAATTCACAGAAAGCATACAGCGTATGAACATATGAAGTACAAACAGGAAGGCATTGGTCCTGCAGATGTCACAGAACTGCAACCCCTGATCATTCCCCACCATCGGATATGCAAGCATAAGGCCACTGCAAGTTTTGGAAGGGCTATGTGAGTCCCATCTCTGCAGTGGAAGATACACAGCTTCTGAGTGTTCAGAAAAACTGCAAGGAAGTTTCTTTATCAGACAAATTTCATACCAATCTGTCACTAATAGGGCTGACTTATAAACTCACATTGATTCAATGTTAGTTACCTGAAACTAATGCTACAGCAGGAGAAAATCATCAGATTTCAAAGCTTGCAAGTAACTTTTCAAGTGCTTGGATTAAACACTTCAAAATATTATCCTTTTGCATGGATGGAAACAAATGTAAATTCTTCAGCATTTTTGGCATTTGGGCAAGCAGACACTTAAAAAACAGTTCTTCTCATCGGTTAATCCTGCTGCTGTACAAGAGAGTTTGCCTTTTGCTACTAACAACCTACAGTAGTGTCAAAATTTCCAGTAAAATGAGAATCTGTTTTTAAATAGATTCATAACATCATCAGGATTATCCCTTTTTGGTTTATGTAGTAGTAATATCTTGCAATCCTGTTTTTCTTTTCCTCTCTCCAGTCAGAGGTCTGACTCCCAACAAAGTATTCCTAACACATGGTGCATACTTCTGTGGTGTATTCTTCTCACTTTGTACTCTGTCCCTCAAGATGTAGGATAGAGGGAGAAAAACTAGGCCTTCCTCTAGACTACTACTGAAAATGAGAGACTTGGTCCTACTTCTTATTTTATCACAATCAGTCATTTTTATCTATCCTCCACCTTTTCCCCAAAACTGGGAATCACCCTTTCCTTTTCAAATGTGTAATCTCTTTAAAAAAATATTTTATTAAAAGTAGCTAACCCAGAACTTTAGCAATGTAAGAACAAGCCAAGTAGCCCATTCAAAACCACAGCGGCTCTTAGTCTAGATAAAAAGTAGCTCTTTCAGCAGCAACTACATTTTGTTTTTTCTCTTAGAATGGTTAATACAATGCTCTGAGTGATAACTGAATATTTTTCCCAACAGCCATCCAGAGAGAGTTTGGTTGAGGCTGTTAAAATATGGCCAAATATTCCTCCTCCAAATGCACAAGCTGCTGCACCTGTCTCCCTCCCAATATGTAATGGCTGTGGAACCAAAGGAGCAAGAAAAGAGAAGAGTTTACTGTTGGCAAGCAGCTTTGCCCAGTTGCCACAGAAATACGGTAAAGCATATTGTCCTAGTGGATAAAATTATAGCAGTTTTTGCATTCTCTGAAAACTCTTTTAAGTGCTACATTCATTGGAATATGTGATAACTTCTTTTCTTAGAAGACAGATGGTATGTGCAGTGGGTAGTGCTGGACTTTCACTGGGGGATCTGGCTTCAAATGCTTGCTCAGGAACAATGTTTGTGATTAGATGTGTTCATGGATGCTAAAGGCAGTCAGTGGTTAGTAGTGATGATGGCTTTTTGCTGCCTTTCTACCTGCCAATGAACAGCAACAGAAGACAATTACCCATTGGAGCTTTTTTAGGCCATGTTGGCTGTGGGAGTCTGGGAGTTGTATTCCAAAAAGTATCCCTGGCATCCATATCCTACTTGTAGGCATCCAGGGAGCATATGACCTTTGAGATACCGGACTACGCAGTCTTTGATCCAGTGGGGAACTTCTTAAGTTCTAGAGACAGAGGCAAAATATCACTTTGGTGAAAAGCTATTTTGATCTTGTTACCATATATTCACTGGCAAACCTGGATTTACCATTGTGCAGTGTGTAGGACAGACTTCAGACAAAAGCTGAATTGACCAATTTGAGAGCCAGCATGGTATAGTGGTTTGAATATTAGATGAGGACTCTAGGAGAGCAGGATTTGAATCGCTGCATTCATGAAAATCCACAGGGTGACCTTTGGGCACTCCCTCAGCCTCAGAGGAAGGTAAATCACCCCAGCCTTGGGTTCCTTGACTCCTGCGTTCCTCTCGTGGCCCCATCAGTTGTTGATGGATGAGGAACGCAGTAGAGGTTGATTAGGGGGTGGGTTGGTTTTTCTTTTTGGAGATATGTTATATGGGTTGTATTGTAAGCCGCTTGGATTGTCTGGCAATAAGTGGGATACAAATAAACTTTATTATTATTATTATTAAAGGCAGACTCCCACTGATCAAAACCTCCCATGAAATCCCTCTGATAGGTTCACCTTAGGGTCCCCATAAGTTGGAAGCAACTTAAAGGCTCACAGTAACCGTGTGCAGAGGAGACCTGAGATAAAAGTTTGACTGACATTTACTTTTTCTAAATATAGGATCGCCAGATGTTGCTATAACAGGTCAGCTGCTAGAAAATCTACCTCCCATTGGAGTCTTTTGGGATATTGAAAATTGTTCTGTTCCTTCTGGCCGTTCAGCTGTTGCTGTTGTACAGCGAATTCGTGAAAAGTTTTTTAAAGGGCACAGAGAGGCAGAGTTCATTTGTGTGTGTGACATCAGTAAAGAAAACAGAGAAGTTATCGAAGAATTGAACAACTGCCAGGTAAGATCTTCAGGTCATCTGCTTCATTAGCATGTCTCCCTGGCTTTGATCTTGGCCAAAAAGGAATTCACAAATTCCTAGAATTGGAGGGAGCCTCGTAAACCATGTTGTTTAACCCAGTGGTGTGTGCAAGAAATTCTAAATTTGTACAACTACTCCTTAAAAGACTTCTAGTGGACTAGTTTCATTATCAAGCTGCTTATTCAATAGGTTTCTCAATATGTTCAATTAAGTTTAACCTCTTACAGGCTAAACACATTACATTTAGTTCTGTTGTTGCAAGCAACATAAATAAACTTTTTGACCTCTTAGATTTGACAATTCTCCAGCGTTTTAAGAGTAATACGTTCCCCGTCACCGCTTCATGTTAAAGTCTAAGATCCTTCAGGTTTTTCCCATGCATTCGAGCATCTTTATTGACTGCCTCGGAATGTGTTTCAACTTCTCACATTTTTTTAAAGTGCTGTGTATAGTACTGGACACTGTAGTGCAGATAAGATGACACCCAGGCTAGGTGTGATGTAAAACGGAAATGCTAATTTGACTTTGAATTTATGGCTTTAAAGCAGCATTACTTGCAGTTGTATTACATGTTTGTCTGTTGTGCTACATTTACAGGAAAATGGTCAAACCTCTCAAGTCCTTCTAATTACCTCATACCTGATATGTTCTTTTCGTTCCTTTAGGTAACAGTTGCGCACATTAATGCCACAGCAAAGAATGCAGCTGATGATAAACTCAGACAGAGTCTTAGGAGATTTGCTGATACACATGCCGCTCCAGCCACTGTGGTCCTCGTATCAAGTACGTGTAAACAATTTTTTTTTCCCCTTGAGGTCCAGGATTTTAAGTAGTAATCACTGTCTAGCCCTCTGCCAGTAGTCTGGAACTTTGCACAGTCATCTGTGGTAGGATCCCACGGATTCCAGCAGCTGACTGTCACAAAGCACCACAATGCTAGGAGAGGCTGGACACTTCTTCACTCATCACTCCACTTCTCAGTGCATTAGAAATCCCTGTGTTGGTAGGCTGCTTGACTTCTAAAGAAAGTTTTTGGCAGATCTTTTAGTTGTTGCAATGATGTGTCAGCCATTAATTATATTATTATTATTATTATTATTAATAAATTTATTAAACATGAGTTCCAGAGTTTATGAAGTTTTAAGTCCAGATTACACCCTCATCAATACTAAACAGGATGCCAGCTCAGGTTGCTCGTTTTTTTTAAATAGGAGTATTTCTGCTGAAATGTTTTAAATTCAGAAAAAGTAGATTGGTTAATACACATCTGCAGGTTTGGCTGCCTTGTTTATATTTTGCTGCTGATGACGGGTTTTTTTGCTTTTGCTTTTGTTTGTTTGTTTGGTCTAGTAACCTCACAGAGCAGCCTATGCCTGGGCACATAAGATTTCTGTAAAACTATTTTTGTGTCCTAGGGGAGTCTTCTGTAAAGATATCTGAAACGGAGTATCATTAAGAATCTGTTTTTAGTCTTATCTGTGGATAAAGATATTCAAAGAGAGAGATGAAAAAGCCAATGTATGCCCTCAGCTAATTGACAGAGATGAACATTTGGAGACACAGGAGTTCAGGTTCACTTTCTGCTGAGCTTGTTGAAATTACCTGTTTACCATTCACTACCATCCGGGCTAATAATCTCTTTTGCTTGCTTTTCTTTCTGAGACACCCCCTGGTCAGCCTGTCTCATATGTCTCTTTACATCCCTACATGTGAAGCACCTAGCTGTCTTCAGAGCATGCAGAGATGTTTTCTACTACAGTCTTTAATATGTCCAGGATTTGAGGACAAGCTCTAAATGAAAAGGATACTCAAAAGATTGTACTGAATATTAAAAATGGTAGTCTCCTGCTGTGGATGGTAATCAGTTAAAGAAACAAAGTTCTCCTATATTGAGACAAAACACTGGTCCATCTCACCCATCATTGAGTGGTCTGATGGTCCTTCGAGGATCAGATGAAGGTTTTTCCCAGTCCTGCTACTTGAGATGCCTTAACTTGGAGATGGGGAACCTTCGGCTTTCCATGTGGCTTTCACTGTAACCACCACAATCCCTTACCACTGGTTATGTAGGCTAAGACCTCTCTAAATTGAAGCCCAAAATATCTTGGAGGCTGAAGGATTCCCACAGGAGCAGCACAGGAACTTTCTGTATCCACATAGTTGGTATTAACTTTATTTATACCTAACATTTCTCAGAAAAACAGGACTCGAGGAAGTTTACAACGTACTTGAAACTTACAGAAAGCAGCATCAAAAGGAAGTTAAAATATTAACAACACTAAAAACGATTTAAAACATACAGCTGCCTACAAGAAGGGAGTTCAGGAGCATAGGGGTGGTCACCAAGAAGCCCTTTTGTGACTCCTCACTAATTTTTCCTTGGAAGATGGGGGGATTGAATGGTGGGGGGGACTCTCCTGAGAATCCCAGGACCACAGGCTCATATGGAAAGATACGATCTATAAGATAACTTGGATCTAAAGAGCATGAAAAGTGCCTATAGGCTGTATGTTAATAGGCCATAACCAGCACTTGGAATTGTGGACCAGGAGTCAGTGACATTGTTGTAACAAGGGAGTTGTATGCTCCCTGTTACCAGCAGCAATTAACCTTCTAACTGCAGTTCTTTGCATCAGCTTAAGTTTCCAAGCATTCCTCAAAGGAAGCCCCACATAGAGAGCATTACAATAGATGGGATGTAACTGAGGCATGTGTCAATGTGACCCAATTAAACACTCCAGGAATAAGTCCACTTGGCAGCTTCCAGGTCACCTGGCTAGGAAGTAAATTCAAACTGCAAATTGTATCTTCGAGGGGAGTGTAGCACACATATATTCTGCTACTGAGCTGGAGGCCTTAGCAGAAGAAAGGTACTATGAATTTCTACATTCATCAGTATTAGTCTCCAGGTGTGCTTACCTAGACTTTTATTAAAATCACACCTTGTAGATGAACAGCTAAATCACAGCACAGCAAGAAAGTGGCTATGATTCCTTGTGCAGATAACTCCTGTCCCCCATCTTTTTTTTCTTGGCACTCTTCTGGAGTAGAAGGGAGTGAGGTAACAGAAGAATGAGATACATTTTCTGCTTGCGTGTATGTATGTATAATACATATTTAAAGCAGGGGCTAGTCAATGTATTAAATCTTCTAAATCAAGTATATGGTTTTTCTTGTCCTTGGAATTCAGCAAGACTGAATTCCAAGTCAAAACAAACAAAATTATCATGGTTATTCTATGCAGCTAAGACTTTATTTATATGAGGTGTGTGTGTGTGTATGTATGCATATGCATTACCTGGTTTTTGAAAGGAACTTCTTGTAGGGAATTTAACAGACAGTTCAATGTCTGATGGTAAGTAGTGAAGGAAAATGATTTTCTGTTGCTGTTCTGCATTATAAATCAAATTACTTAAATATTGTTCTGCTCATACTTGTGAAGAAAACAATTGTGAAACCTTGTTAAACTTATAATTTGTGTTCTTGGGCTTGTGTTTTCAGCTGATGTGAATTTTGCCCTTGAAATCAGTGATTTAAGACACCGCCATGGTTTCCACATAATTCTGGTGCATAAAAATCAGGCTTCTGAAGCACTTTTACATCATGCTCATGAACTTGTCAGATTTGAAGAATTCATTTCTGATTTGCCTCCAAGATTACCAGTGAAGAAACCAGTAAGTGATTTCTTGTGTGCTTTTGATCAGATGGGAGAATTGGTGGTTTCCTTTCAGCCAAGTTAATATGTTTCTATGCATGCTGACCTTCTGCAGATTATAACTGGGCTTGATGAAAAAGTCTTTAACCGTTCATCTATACTGGAGTTTTCAACATGTATTTAATTTTTTAAAATCTAAAAACAACATAACATTACAAAAAATTATTAAGAGCATCAACAAATATAATTTAAAATGATTTTCCAGAACTTTAAAAGCTCTGATGGAGAACAATGTAGAGAAATTTCTGTTCCAATAAACATGATAAAGATACCATATATATATTAATTTTCCATAGCAGTATTCTAGATCTCAGTTGATTTATCAATTTATCCTTCAGTGCGAGAGTCCAAAAAAATCCTATGTAACCAGTTTTTCAAGGTTCTTCTGCATCTTTCCATTGTTTGGAGATTCCCAATCTAGCTGATGCACTTACCAGTTTCTTATGAAGGATAAGGGCCTTTGGATCCATTGATATGGAAAGCATCAGCAGTGCTGCACATTCCTGAACTGTTTGATTTAACATTGTAATAGAAAATCAAGTAACATTTTCAAACATCTATTATTTGAGGGAATTTTAACCACATATTGAACATTGTGTCCTCTTCATCACCTCCTCTCCAACAGTGGTGTTTTATTAAATCAAATTGGGGGACTTAACAGTGCCACTGAATGGAAACATTGTCTGCATTCTCTTAACATTGGGTAGAAATGATTTTAAACTCTCCCATTCAGTATCAGTGAGCACCATATTGATTTCCAATTCCCAAGAAAAATTTATACTGCTATAGACAATAAGAAAAGTCAAGACACTTTGTATATATGTGGGTCCAAGCTATATCAGGGACCGCCTCCTCCCGTACAATCCTCCCCGCGCTCTCCGGT
Organism: Phrynosoma blainvillii; assembly: GCA_026167975.1. NCBI lineage: Eukaryota > Metazoa > Chordata > Lepidosauria > Squamata > Phrynosomatidae > Phrynosoma > Phrynosoma blainvillii. The sequence goes on along the minus strand of JANUYF010000012.1, from coordinate 9,442,691 downwards.
CCTCTGGGAGGAACTTACTGCAGCCTTTAAAATCTAGGCTTGCAGCGACCTCCCAGAGGGCGTTCTCTGCTGTCGCCCCCAAACTCTGGAACGACCTGCCGGATGAGATCCGTCAGTTGACATCATTAGACAGCTTTAAAAAAGCTGTCAAGACGGATCTCTTCCGGCAGGCCTTTCCAGATTAACCATCCTGGCCCAGGCTTCCTGATCCCCTCATTCCTCCCGTGGCCCCATCTTTAGTGATGGTTGAGGATCTCCAGAGGGACATCAGGGTTTTTAGGTGGTTTTAATTATGGTTTTATGTTCTTATATTGTGCTTTTAATTTGTTATATTGTTTAATACTTTCTTAAGGGGGGGAGGGATTATAATGTTTAATGTTATATTTTAATCTTGTCATATTTTATTGTTGTCAACCGCCCGGATTGGTTCGCCACAGGGCGGTATACAAATAAATATTATTATTATTATTATTATTATTATTATTATTATTATTATTATGACATGCAGGTAATTAGCAGGAAAACTATCACTTATAAACACAACAAACTACAGATCCCATGTTCCCTAGCATTTATTTCTGCAGTGTGTTTTGGACCTTGCTTTTTTAAAAATAGTCCAGATTTAAATGCTGCTTTAAAAATTATTTCCATCTCCCAGCTATGAGATGTTTGGGGGGGAAATGAGGAAGTGTTGGGCAGAAGGACTGCCAGTATACTACTAGGTGATGCCTTCTGGGCTAAAATTAACATCTCATAACCTCCAGCATTTCAGAGATGAAAACTGTGGCACGTCTGACCAAGGAACCTTATAACGTGGTCAAGATGGCAAAAGCTATTAATGAGGAAGAAAGGACAAGCTAAGAGAGACTGCAGCAGTTTGCTTTTGCTTGAGTTTACAGGGAAATGCAAGATTCTGCCCCTTCCTCACCTCTTCCCTCCACTCACTGAATTAATTCAGTGTGAATTACTTTTGCATTTTAGATTCAGTTTGCAGCACCCTGCAGTGCAGGGATTTCAGTACTCATTCGATATGTTCAAATTGGTACATTTGGGAGCAAGAGATAATATTCTGGGAATCACACAGATATTGCTGGACTGTTGAATTGCAGTTCCCTTCGGCTCCCTGGAGACTCACTGGGTGACCTTGGCCAAGTCCCACTCTCTCAGCCTCAGACGATGGCCAGGGCAAACCAAGAAACTTCCCAACCAAGAAACACAAAAACACACGCGCACACACACACACACACTCCCCCATTTCCCAGTGATAGCCACCTCTCCCAATCTCCTTTTCCTTTCTTTTGGAAGGAGGGGAGGGGGAGAGAGAGAGAGAGAGAAAGAAAGAAAGAAAGAAAGGCGACCCAAGGAGAGGCCACCCAGCCATGGAGACTCACTGGATGACCTTGGCCAAGTCCCACTCTCTCAGCCTCAGACGATGGCCAGGGCAAACCAAGAAACTTCCCAACCAAGAAACACAAACACACACACACACACTCCCCCATTTCCCAGTGATAGCCACCTCTCCCGATCTCCTCTTTCTTTCTTTTGGAAGGAGGGGAAGGAGAGGGAGAGAAAGAAAGAAAGAAAACCCAAGGAAAGGGCACTCAGCCATGGAGACTCACTGGGTAACCTTGAGCAAGTCCCACTCTCTCAGCCTCAGACGATGGCCAGGGCAAACCAAGAAACACAAACACCCACACCCACACCCATTTCCCAGCGATAGCCACTTCTCCCGATCTCCTCTTTCTTTCTTTTGTAAGGAGGAGACGGAGAGAGAGAGAAAGAAAGAAAGACGACCCAAGGAGAGGCTACCCAGCCATGGAGACTCACTGCGTGACCTTGGGCAAGTCCCACTCTCTCAGCCTCAGACGATGGCCAGGGCAAACCAAGAAATACAAACACACACACACACTCCCCCATTTCCCAGCCTCCCAATCTCCTTTTTCTTTCTTTTGGAAGGAGGGGAGGGAGAGAGAGAGAAAGAAAGAAAGACGACCCAAGGAGAGGCCACCCAGCCATGGAGACTCACTGGGTGACCTTGGGCAAGTCCCACTCTCTCAGCCTCAGACGATGGCCAGGGCAAACCAAGAAACTTCCCAACCAAGAAACTTCCCAACCAAGAATCACAAACAAATACACACACACACACACACACTCCCCCATTTCCCAGCGATAGCCACCTCTCCCGATCTCCTCTTTCTTTCTTTTGGAAGGAGGGGAAGGAGAGAAAGAGAGGGAGTGAAGGAAAGAAAGAAAGAGGCATGCGACCCAAGGAGGGGGCACTCAGCCATGGAGACTCACTCTCTCAGCCTCAGATGATAGCCAGGGCATACCAAACCTCTTCTTCCTCCTCCAGTCCTCGCTGCTGAGGAAGAGGAGGAGGAGGAGGAGGAGATGGGTTGTTCTTGCAGTTCCTGCACCCCAGGTCCCCCCATGCAAGAAGGAAACCCCACTCCCTCCTCCTCCTCCTCCTCCTCCTCCTCCTCCTCCTCCGTGAGGGTCCTCCTGGGGAATGGAAAGGCTAAAGTAGCCCAGGAGGAGGAGGAGAAAGTAAGGGGCTGCGGGCATCGCCTCCTCCTCCTCCTCCTCTTCCTCCTCCTCCTCCTCCTCTTCATCCTTCTATCCAGAGGACCCTTCCTCCCATCTCCTCCTTATTCCTCCTCCTCCTTGTCCTCCGGAGGCATCGGCAAGCTAGGTGGAGGGATGGTGTCGGCAGCGCGGGGCTTTTCTCTGCTGTTGTAGCCCTCTGCTGTCGTGGCGCCTGTCTGCGGTGGGCGCCAGCTCCTTGGCTTTCTTTGTTGGGAAGGTTTGGTTTGCCCTGGGCATCCTCTGAGGCTGAGCGAGTGGGACTTGCCCAAGATCACCCAGTGGGTCTCCATGGCTGAGAGTTGGACCCTGGTTCTCCCCCCTCTCCTTATACCCGGCGTATAAGGCGACCCCCCAACTTTAACCCAGAGTTTCCAGGGTTAAAAACCCGTCTTATACGCCGGAAAATACGGTACCTAATTTTTTGCTTAATAATTGTAGAGACCCTCTGAAAGAAAACATGAATTGTATATGGTCCTATAGCTTTCCTGGTCTCAAATTGTTTTTTCTTGTCTACAGAAAACAAAGTCTGGATGATTAACAGCATGTACAGTTGGCCCTTCGTATCCACGGGGAAGCCATTCCAGCCTCTCCCCACCCCACCCCACCCCCGGTGGATAAGAAAAAACACAGGAGTTCAAGTCCTGTAGTCTCCAATGGCAGCACAGTGTGCATGCGCTGCCATTGGTAACGCTCCCATGCTGCACTCCGGTGACACCACATGGGGACGAGATGAGGCTCCCCTTCACTGCCACCAGGCTCCTGGGGAAGGCCCATGGTTGAGGCTTCCACCATTTCCTCCTCCTCCAGGGAAGCTGAACTTTGCTGGTGCGGCAAGTTCTGGCCTCTGGAGATCACACCTGGAACAGGCTTGACCAGGCCAGGCAGGGTGATCACCAGCTGCCACTTGGCCTTGTCAAAGGTGGCCTGGGCACCACCCTTGTCCACTAGGTAGAGCAGCAGGTGGATTGCCCACGGACCTTCACCTGGGCCGGGGCAGCACAGTGGAGCAGCAGCTCAATGGTGATCGCCAGCTTTCAAGGCACCAGGCCGGGCGTTGTGTCCTAGCTCTGCTGGTAGTCATGGAGATCTGCGTAGGAGTGGTGGAGGAGGGTTCAGCGCAGGGTGACGGGAGTGACAGGCAGCAAAGAGGAGGAGGGCAGCCTGATCCAGTGCTCCAGTTCGGGGTGCCAGGTGCCACCATTGAGAACAATGGGGCTTGCTGTCCACAGATGCTCAAATAATAATAATAATTTGTACCCCACCCCTCTGCTTAGCAATCGGGGTGGCTTCCAACATAAAAATACAATACAATAAAATCAACCCCAAGCCCCAACCCTCCCAACCCTTAAAAAATTATTAAACAGCATCAAAATTTAAAACAGTTTAAAATAAATTACAAAAATATACCAGTTACAATAATTGCAGCAGCAGAGGGTATAATAGCAGCTGGCATGAGGGGAAAAGAGGTACCGAGGACAGGTTCTATGACTGGGAGGACTAATCAGGAAAGGCCTGCCGGAAGAGATCCGTCTTGACAGCCCTTTTAAAGTTGTCTAAGGTTGGTAAGTGACGGATCTCGTCCAGCAGGCCGTTCCATAGTCTGGGAGTGGTCATCGAAAAGGCCCTCTGGGAAGTAGCCATCAGTCTAGATTTATTCAGCTGTAACAGATTCCTCCCAGATGACCGAAGTGTGTGGGGCGGACTGTATGGGAGGAGGTGGTCTCGAAGATACGTTGGGCAGATGGCAAGCCCGCAGTTGGCGAGGGCCCACTGTACTGTTATTTTTTTTAGTGCTTCCATACCTTTAGAGTCACTATTAAAAATGGATTACTGAATTTATCAGTTGTGCAGTGGGTGAAAGGACACTGCATTGTTATCATCTGTCTCTCTGAAGATCCACATTAGCCACTGCACCATGCCGTTTGTTTAGAATATTTGTTTATAGTTTTAAAATTGGAATGGCTAGTCCTCCACTCTCCTTTCTGCTGAATTTTGCCTCTTTTTTGTAAATCTACTTTTTTCCTTATTAAAAATAAAATAATTGATCCTTTTCTGCCATCTGGTAAACTTAGCTCTAGTATTAATGGAATTCTTTGAAAAAGAATGATAATTTGGGCAGTACCTACATCTTTGTGGCTGCAATATTCCGTAGTAATAACAGTGATAAATTTGACCATTTATATACATTATGTTCAATTTCTTTAATTAGTTACAGTACACAAGTTGGCTAGTATCTGGTCAAAATGACCCTCAAAATATTTGAAGGCTGAAGAACAGATTGGATAATTTGTATAAATAAATTATAAAGGACATTCTGTTTTGTCCCTCATGAAAAATCCAGAGTTTTATTGCAAATTATTTTCACAAACATATGTCTTTGAATTTCTATAGAGTCTATCTGCCAAGGTAAATAAATAATCCAAATTAAGTTTGTTTACCAACCTAAACAAATAGGGCCACTCTACCCTGTCAAAGGCTTTTAAAGCATCCAGGGAAAGCAATGCAATAGACTGTTTATTCTAACTATGTTGCTATATTACATTAAGTGCTGAACACCCACCCAACCCTGTGCCAGTCCAGGGACCAACCTGGGTGAGCACCAGGGCCAGGAAAGCAGGAGCTTGGACCCAGGGATTGTTTCAAAGAAAAATAAAAGTGTTGGGAAAGCATTTCCTTGTATTACTGCAGTTCTTCCCAAAAGGTGTAAATTAACTTTCACCATTTTTCTAGGCCTCTTATAATTTTTTCCAGACTTTTCCATAGTTATTTGGAAATAATAAAGTATTGTTCTTTCATACTTGTAACTCCTTGGTATTTGATCCCTTTTTTCCATCTTTAAAATCTGAGAGAACAATTTAATTTATTTTCCTTTCCTGATCTCATATTTTTAGTCAACTTTGTTATATAACTGTTCGTTTTAAACCTGCCACATATCCCAAACGCCTTAATTTTTTCCCCAGAAGAGCCTTCCTTTAGTCCTTTGGGCTTTGTGTCATTAGCACATGATCATCTGCATAAGCTCTTGGCTTATACTTTTCTTTTTTTACCATCAATCCAAACATTCTATCATCTTGTCTGATATATCTCAGTATGGTCTCCATTCCCCATTTGATCCCCTTTTTTTCTCAGTTGGTTTTGTTGCATTGCCATTTACTGAGATACTGTGAATTTTCCCCCTTCGTCTAACAAAATTCAAAACAGCATTTTGGTCATTATGATGTTCCAGGAATTCAGTAGTATGAAGAACAGTTCTTGCATTATTCCTCAGTTGTCTTTTTTGGCAAAAGTCTGCTTTGATCTCCTTGAATATTATCAGAAATCTGTTTTCTCAATCTGCTTGCCAAAATAGTACGGTAAATATCTTATAATCAAAGTTTAATAATGAAACCGGCCTATAATTCTCTGTTAATTCCTATCTGCATCTTCTTTATGAATCACTCTAATATACACATTTCTTCAAGAGTCTGACATCCACCCTTTTCCTAGTAACTCATGACAGAACATTTATACACGTTGAAGTAATTCATCCTCAAATTTCTTGTAATGAACTGCAGCTAATCCAGCTGGACTGGATGGATTAGCTTCAATTGGACCTTTTCTATTATTAATGTTTTTAATCACCTCAGTAATTTCCAGAGTTGTCACAGGTCCATTCAAACTTTGCTTGAATAGTTTATCCAACTGATGTTTATCCAATTTGTCTTGCATTTCTGAAATTTTCTCATTATCCCTGGAATATGGTCTTCTATAATATTCCTCAATTCCTGCTTTTAAAATTTTCAAATTGTCCATTACATACTGATCTCCCCAGCTGATCCTTGTAATGGATTTCTTTATCCTTTCCAATCTCAATTTAAGAAGAAGCCACTTCCTAGGTTGATTTGTAAATTCAGAATTCTTTTGTTTCCAGTATAGCAGTTTAGCATTCATTTCTTGGACTACAAACATAGAAACCTGCTCTTGAAGTAATTTAATCTTTTAAGTCTCTTTGTCAAAAATTTCCTTGCATTTTCTTTCCAAATTCTGAATTTCATCCATCAACATATGCTTTTTTACTTCTTTCTTTCTTTCTTTCTTTCTTTCTTTCTTTCTGTTTTGGCCTCTGTCCCTTTATTTAAGTTCAGCTCAGAATTTTTCCTTAACTCTTATTTACATTTTACATGTAGTAATATTTCCATCTTCAAAAGTAAATAATCATTTTGTTGTTGTTAACTGCCTTTGAGTCAATCTCGACTCATGGTGACCCTATGGATGAGACATCTCCAAGGCCCTCTATCCTCAACTGCTCTACTTAATTCCTGCAAACCCATACACGTGACCTCCTTAATAGAGTCCATTCATCTGGCATGTGACCTTCCTCTCTTTCTATTTCCCACCACCTTTCCCAACATCATTGTCTTTTCCAGTGAGTCCTCCCTTCCCATGATGTGTCCAAAGTACGACAGCCTCAGTTTGGTTATCTTGGCTTCTAGGGAGGTTTCTGGCTTGATCTGCTCTAGGACCCACTTCTTTGTCCTTTTGGCTGTCCATGGGATCCTCAGCACTCTTCTCTCAATCTCAAATGAATTGATTTTCTTCCTATCATCTTTCTTAACTGTCCAGCTCTCACATCCATCCATGGTAATAGGGAATACGATGGCTTGTATGGCTCCTAACGTTTGTTCTGAGTTGTATATCTTTGCATTTTAGGATCTTTTCTAGTTCTTTCATAGCCACCCTCCCCATTCTTAATCTTCCTCTGATTTCCTGACTGCAGTCCCCATTTCTATCAATGTTTGATCCCAGGGATGGGAATTCTTTTACAATTTCTGTTTCTTCATTGTCTAGGTTGAACTTGTGAAGGTCCTCGGTGGTCATTATCTTTGTTTTCTTGATGTTCAACATTAAGTCTGCCTTTGCACTTTCTTCTTTGATCTTCCTTAGTAGATGTTCCAGGTCTGTGAGGTTTTCTGCTAGTACTATGGGGTCATCTGCATATCAGATTGTTGATATTCCTTCCTCCTATTTGCACTCCTCCTTCTGTGTCCATGCCTGCTTTCCTTAGAATATATTCTGCACTCAAGCTGAACAGATAGGTTGAAAGGATGCTGCCTTGTCTGACCCCTTTGCCAATTGGGAACCATTCTGTTTCTCTGTGTTCTGTTCTGATAGTAGCCTCTTGTCCTGAGTGCAGATTCCTCATCAGGTTTATCAGATGTGTTGGCATTCCCATGTCTTTAAGGGCATTCCATAGCCTTTCATGATCTGTGCAATCAAAAGCTTTGCTATAGTCTATAAAGCACATGCTGATTTTCTTTTGAAATTCCCTGGTGCACTCCATTAGTCATCATATGTTTACAATGTAGTCCCTAGTGCCTCTTCCTTTCCTGAAGCCTGCTTGAACCTCTGGGATTTCTCTCTCTATGTATGGTTGGAGTCTATGTTGCAGAATTTTGAGCATAATTTTGCTTTCATGGGAGATCAGTGCTATAGTTGCTGCAGTCTTTTGTATCTCCTTTTTGTGGATGGGGATGTATATCGATCACTTCCAATCTGTTAGCCATCATTTTGTTCTTCATATCTGTTGACATATGTTGGTTAGCACTAGAGTTGACTCTGTCAATATGAATTGCAACAGTTCAATTGGAATATCATCTGTTCCTGGTGATTTGTTTTTCACTATTTCTCTTATTGCAGTTTACATCCCGGTTTTTAGAATTTGGACATTTTTATCAAAACCTTTTTCAGAGCATAATCCCACCACAGTGTCCCTGAAAAATGGAGCAAATGTATTTAGATGGAAACTAAATGATGAAATATTCATTTAGGGGCTGTACAGACAGGCATAAAGAGCCGGCCTGGGAGGAGATTGGGGCCGTGGCAACCGCACTCCAGCTGCTGCACCCCGGCTTCATGCCGTGCACCCCACAACATGACGGGAGGCGTCATGGTGCTCCCTTTGTGCAGCGTCCACATGCACTGCACCAAAGGAGCACAAAAAAGCCGTCACAGCTAGGGCGCCCTTTCTGCAGTGCAAGAGAAGAGTCACTTTTTGCAGGTTTCTGTACCACAGAAAGGCCAGATCGGAGCCATGGCCCCAATAGGAAAGCGGTATCTGTACAGCCCCTTAGTCTAAACTGCATTTGCTCCATTTAAACTGAATTTGCTTCATTTTCAGGGACAACATGGTGGGATTATGGTCTGAAAAAGTTTTTGGTAAAATGTCTGTCCTCTTTACTAGGTTAGTCTTATTCTTAGAAATTAGAATATTAATTAATATGTTATCCATATTCCTAGAAATTAGAATAAATCTTTTCTATTTTAGAAGATTTGTTACAATTTGAAAAAAATATAGTCTCTAGAACTCTAAAGACCAGTTAATTCTGTTTCAGCAAACTTTTTCTTTAAAACTAATAATATGTATATGTGAAAGGAAACAACAAGGTCAGATTATTATTATTATTATTATTATTATTATTATTATTTATATCCCGCCCCTCTGCAGAGCAATCGGGGCGGCTTACAACATTAAAAAAAGATAAGCCTTGCATGAGTAAGCAAAAACATCTGGAATGTTTGGGGACCATTTCAGAGGTTCTTCCAAAATGCATCCAGGGATCTGATGGTGATGCTCTTTTCATCATCTTCCATTTTTCTTATGATTTCCATTTTGATGGATGGCCAAAACATGCTAGGAGTAGTTGATGAGGCAGGCTTATCTGCTTTCCTCTTTACCCTCTGTTCATACATGCTCAATAAAGGATTTTGGAGTCAGTTGCTGTATTCTTGCCTGTTGTAGGCAAGTGCACACAGCTGCAATAGGATTGGCTAGAGAAGGATCACATTCTTGCCCAGCTGAAGCTTTATTACCTTGTTCACTGTGCTACAACCTGGCACTGAAAGTCTGTGTTTCTCCAGCTCTCCTTCATCATCCTCCCAAGGCTGATGTTACTTTTTTAAAGTCTAGCGAGACAGAGGACAAGGAAGAAAAGCAGGGGGGCTGGATGCATATTAAAAAAGCTTTGTAGAAGGAGGCTTGTTGATGGGTATGACAGTATAGCAGGAGTACAAAATCATGGGTTTTCTCAATGTTTTGGATTTCAACTCTTATAGTGTGTGACCACTGCTATGCTGAGATGTAAGACAAAGTATGGGAGAGTCCAAAGTTCTCCCAGCCCTATATATGTAGAAAGAAGGTCAGTGGATTTAGGTATAGAAGTAGACTGGAAGAGAAAGGAAGGAGATACATGTAGTACTGATATCCAAGGCAACTGCCATTGCAGTTAGGGTGAATTGACAAATCAGATGGGCTCTTCATTTTGAAACAATTTACAATGGTGGAAGTGGTGCTGGGGCAGCAGTGGTGATGAATGTGCCAGGATGCTGCCTGCAAGTGCCAGTTGTGGATTGTAAAGACATGAGTGATGTTTGTAAAAATTTCAAGTAAAGAATTCTTATAGACAGGTTTCTAGGTTGTCTTATACATAACTAGTCTCTAAAGTTATGGGTTTTCTTTTTTAATGTATAATACAACACCTTTATTAAAATTTAGGTATGGTTATATAGCCCCTCTGGAAGCTTACTAAAATCCATTATTTTCTAAATCAGGCATGCCATACACTTTTATATGTTTACAACCTGCCAACTAACCGAGACAGCAAAAGCGTTTGCTACAGACTTCGACGCTTGTCAGACAACTGTGGGGGGAAAGTTCTTACTATTTCTGGCAGCAGTGCAATCCTCCGCTTCTTAAATCAGGATAGTGCTGAGCGTGCTCAGAAGCGAATGGAGAATGAAGATGTCTTTGGCAACAGAATTATTGTGTCTTTTACACCTCAAAACAAAGAACTTACTGAAACCAAGAATTTAAGTTCTACAGGAGCAGAAAAAGTGAAATCTCCAAAAAAAGTGAACAAGAACACAAAGCTATGCCTCATGAACAGAGAGTCAAATGATCAATCTTCTGCTACTAAAGCTGTTGTGGGAAAAGGCTCTCAAGCACATGGCACAGCTCCAAAGAATGCAAGTGTTAAGAGCTTACAGGTAATGACTTCACAGTTTATGCTACGGTAGGGAACTTGTGGCCCTCCAGACTTTTGTGATTTCCAAGGCTTTTGTGATTAATGTGAACCCAAGGAGAAGGAGCCATCGAGACCCACCCTAAGGTTGCAAGACCATTTTCCTTTCTTTGAGATCTTCCTTTTGTCCTTTTCCATTTTCTTGTCTTGGGAATGGATTGAGGAGGAGCAAGGGATCCGACGGGAAATATACTTCCTTAAAATACGTGATCACACCTGGCCATTGGCTACATAGGCTAGGCTTAATACAGGTCTGGCAACAACTGAAGGGCCATGGCTTCCGACCCCTGATTAACACCCTCATTTGAAAGAAGTATTAAAACATTAGTCACTTTCCTGACCAACTCCAGAAGACAGTGAGGAAGATGAGACAAATATATTTTTAAATGTTTTTAATCTGACAGTCAGACCTTTCCTGTCCTTTTTTCTCTCTAATTACTATGAGATTTTGTAAATTTCAGTCCGCTTCTTCAGATTCCATGATGAAGTGAGTGTATTCATGACATTAATATTGTCTCCCTCACTGCTTTTGGAGGCTTGGATTGAAGTCCATGAAAGCTCATACTGAAATAAATCAGTACCAAGGATGTTAAATTCCTTCTCCCTGCCCTTTCCTTTTTTCCCCACAGAAAGCTTTAAAAATTCGTCAAATCCAGAGCATCTATAATGGAAGAGCATGCCTGTTTGTGCCTGAGAACAGGTGTACCACCAATTTCCCATGTCACCTATGGCCCATCAGTCCTCCTATACCACCATCAACTTTTCAGAGGATGGGAGAGTTTGTGCCAGGAAGTAGATGTGCAAGGAGAATTGTGCATTTGCTTCTCTGGAACGGTTACTTGTTACAGCTTATAGGGTGGTTGAACATAATCTAAGATCTATATCAAGACCTAGATTCTAACATTATTACCTTGTTGTTTACAGGGAATTGTTAGTGGTCTTATTTAGTCTTTAATGTTTTTGAGGAATAAATTGTTACATTTTAGAGTTAGAAAAGACCACAAGTGTCATCGAATCCAGCCCACTGCCATGTAGGTATACACAACAAAAGCATTCCTGAAAGATGCTCATTCAGCCTCTGTTTAAAGACCTACAAAGCAGGAGAGTCTACTCTCTTCCAGCAGAGAAGGAGCCATTCATGAATGGGTTAACTCCTGTCACCTCCCAGACATGGCAAGGGATCTTGTGTTTTAAGAAAGTATTTCCTGTTGGATCCCTGGCTCTTCCTCAGTTCTTTCACCTTGCTTTGCCCAGGAAAGGTTGTTTACTCCACTCCTGTCTTTCAGCTACTTTTCTTTCTAATTTTTCCTCCATTTCTCTTTTTAAAAAGCCTTTGCTTAGTTAACTCTCTCTCTGATTGTTTTTCCTGTTTCTTAGACCTCTTTCACATCCTTCCTGCTTTCATGCCATATGTTTAGTTGGAGGTGGGAATGGGGAAAGTTAAAATCAAATCTAAAGCCAGTTCCATTACTCAAACCCTTGGCCCCCCAAAATGTTGAAATAGTGAGATAAAGTTATCCTTCCCTTGTTAGAGTTGTAAAGGCACGTAGTTCTTAGCAACCACCATTGCAATGACGTCCTCTTACGAAGCCAATGGTATAGATCAGGCAATTGGTTTAACTTAATAGAATTTAACCCTTTGGAACAGTGGTTCCCAATCTTTGGTCCTCCATATGTTTTGAACTTTGGACTACTATCCTTCTGCCCGCATCCAGTCCAACATCTAGAAAAGCAGTGGCATAAATTGGATGTCAGCCAGGCCCTGAAACTACATGAAGCGTATCAGGCCACTTAGGGGATCAGAAGCACTCTGTGCTTTTATCTCCCTCCCTAGGGAAGAAAGTTTATTCCTCTACTCTTAACTCCGTAGATCAAAGCATGTATTTTTGTGGCCTATGAATCCCTTGGTCTTCCCAAATCACAAAATATGACAGCACACGCTACCAGGTCAGCAACCACATCAGGAAATTTGCAAAGCAGCAACTTGAGTCACATTTTCCACTTTCACAAAACGTTATAGGCTAGACAAATTCTCCTCAGCTGGGGCATCCTTTGGCAGAAAGGTGTTTCAGCAGGTCCTGTGAGGTCACTTGATTTCAACTGATTTTCTTGCCACCTTCCCTTCCATATTCTATTTACATTAGGATAATTCTCATTCATGGATGGCTCCTTCTGTGCTTGGTAACAATGACGCATGAGAGAACTTAATGTGAACCCAAGGAAAAGGAGCCATCGAGACCCACCCTAAGGTTGCAAGACAATTTTCCTTTCTTTGAGATCTTCCTTTTGTCCTTTTCCATTTTCTTGTCTTGGGAATGAATTGAGGAGAAGCAAGTGATCCAACGGGAAATACTTCCTTAAAATACGTGATCCTTGACTCACCTGGCCAGTGACAGGAGTTAACCTGTTCATGGATGGCTCCTTTTCCTTGACTAGAATAGACTTTCACAGTAAGTTCTCCAATGTGCTGCTTCTCTCTGATGTAAGCTATTCCTCTGTTGAACAGCTCTTGCAATAACGAAGTTCTTCCTAATGTTTAAGTGAGTGTTTTCTTGTCATTTGAATCCATTTGTTTGTGTTCTAGTTTCTGGAGCAGCAAGAGACAGGTTCATTCCATCCATGTCATTCCACCTGACTTATCCCCAGACATTTAAAGATAGCTATCATGTTAACCTTCAGTCGTCTTTTCCTGAAGCAAAACACACCCAATTCCCTATGGCATTCCTCATAAGGCTTGGGTTCCAGACCTTTGATTATCTTGGGTCCAAAACACACTGCAGAAATAATCCAGTTTGAGAGCGCTTTAACTGCCCTGGTTCAATGCTAGGGAATTCAGGGAACTGTAGTTTTGTGAGATATTTAGCCTTCTCTGTCAGAGAGCTCTGATGTCACAGTAAACTACATTTCCCAGGATTCCCTAGCACTGAGCCAGGGCAGTTAAAGTGCTCTCAAACTGAATTATTTCTGCAGTGTATTTTGGATCCTGGTCACCCTTCTCTGGATGTGCTCCAGTTTGTCAATATCCTTCTTGAAGTATAGTGTCCAGAATTGGATGTCATGTTCCAGGTGTGATCTTGACCAAAGAAGAATAGACAAATGAAAGTCAAGGTGCTTCATCAAGAGACCTAGCATAAAGTTCTGCCCAGGCATTGTTTAAATTTGCCTGTTTTGATAATGTCAAGCAAGTCTGTTTTATAGGAAATGTCTTTTTACTGTATACTGGTATTCTCTGGATAAACTTTTCTTGATTCTTTGATTCTTTATTCTTGGTTACTTTTTTAAAAAATGACTTATTGATTGCATTAGAATTTATTATAATCCTTTTTTGCTGACTTGATTTACTTGTTTTCTTCAAGGAACTGTGCCGTGTGGAGTCAAAAACTATGAAAGACTCTGAGAACTGCCAAGACCAGCTAAGAGTGGATGTTGCTTCCTTACTAAATAACTCCATGACAAGTTCTGTATCCCCAATAAACAGAAAGGCAGGAACAGGCGAATCCATTCTTAAAAACAATCAAAAGTATGTCAGAAATTAGACTCAAATTTAAGCATTAGATCCAAAGAACAAATTAGTAATGCATTCCTCTTTAACACAGGAAAGATTTACCTGCAGCCAGAAGCATCAGCAACTCCCCAGTAGAGAGAAAAGAGAAGAATGATGTATTCCAAGTCAGCTACCCATCTGCTTTCAGCATGCTCACTGCATCGAGACAGCTCAGTCCTATTTTGGTATCTCAGAGCTGCTGGTCATCAAGGTAAATAAACATCATCTGCAGTCCAAAGCATTGTATGTTCCCTGTGAAGAGCATAGGATTCCTGGGCTCCATTATCAGCCATATTTTTGAATGTGCTATGTCAGGGGTTGGCAACCTGTGGCCTGTGGCCGGTCCTGCCGCTGCCCTGTGCATGGCGCCTGCACTTGCACACGCAGGCGCGTGAGCAGAGGCACAGGCGCCATTTTGGAAGGGCTCACGGCGGCTGCAGGTGCTCTGGGGCCTGCCAAAGTGCACCCCCCATGCACACATGCATGTGCACGAATGCAGGCGTCGTGTGCATTCGCACACGGGGATAAGTGCCTGCCTGCCTGGCCCCCGCGCCATTTCCCCCCCTGCCCCCCCCCCCCCCCCAGCAACAAAGGTTGCCAACCCCTGTGCTATGTTGTTGTATGCAGGGAAGCCCTTGCCCATAAGATGCCCTAATCAAGCTAAAGGGTCTTTGGAAATATAGATATAGATATGATAATCTTTCACTCTGTACAAGTAGTATTAATATGTATTTGTGAGTACTGAATTAGGTCAGTTGGTATGTTTTTAACTTCTACAACAGTAAGTATTAATACAGATAAAATGGAGATACTCCCAAGAATAATATCTGATCATAATCCGATAACGATGAAAGTGAGATGTAGAAGAATGGATTTCAGCTGGCGATTAAATTATACATTGAAAGGCGAGGGAATAATAACAAAGGCAAAGGAAAATTTAAAACTATTCTTTGGTGAAGACCTAAATTAAAAGGTAGATATAGATGTGGTGTGAGATGTCTCTAAGGCACTTATGAGGGGATTTTTTCATTCAAAAGAACAGTGAAAAGAAGAAAAAAATGAGAAAATGAATAAAATTTGTGAATGAATAAAATTTGTAAAAAAGAGAGCAATTATTGAATTATTATTATTATTATTATTATTGGAAATAATAATAATAATAAATAATAAAAGTTTTATTTATACCCCGCCTTTCCAGAAAACTGATCAAAGCGGCTTACAACATTGAATAAAACAGTCCAAAAATACAATACAAGTTAAAAAACAAGTTAGAAAAATCAACGGGGAGCAGAGGTAAATCACGACAGTTAGGGGTAGGACAAGGAAGATCAATATCAAGTCCAGAGTCATACACAGGGGCAACAGACAAGAGTTTTTACATCTAGGGTGGGAACGCTTGCTGAAACAAATATGTTTTTAGGTTCTTTTTAAAAGAGACCAATGACGCGGTGGAGCGAAGTTTGGCCGGAAGCCTATTCCAAATTGTGGGGGCTACGATGGTAAAAGCCCTCTGAGAGGTCCTGACTAGATGTGATTTTGGGACCTCTAACAATTTAGTCCCTGATGTTCTGAGTGTATGGGGCGGATTGTACGGAGAGAGGCGGTCCTCCAAGTACCCCGGGCCCAAGCCATTTAGGGCTTTATAGGTCAAAACCAACACCTTGTATTGAGCCCGGAAGCGGATGGGCAGCCAATGAAGGTCTTTCAAAATAGGTGTTATGTGGTCAAACCTGGACTTACCGGCGACCACCCTGGCTGCCATATTCTGCACCAATTGTAGCTTCCGGGATTGGTACAATGGTTGCCCCATGTAGAGCGCATTGCAGAAGTCCAATCGAGAGGTTACCAGTGCATGTACAACAGTTTCAAGGTCCTTACGGTCCAGATAGGGACGCAGCTGGCGTATCAGCCGAAGCTGATAACAAGCGCTCCTGACCGTCGCGTCCACCTGAGAAGTCAGCTGGAGCGACGAGTCAAGGAGCACTCCCAAGCTGCGCACCGAGTCCTTCAAGGGGAGCGTGACCCCGTTCAGGACCGGATGACAGATCTCACTACCCGGAGCCGGGGAACCTACCACCAGTACTTCCGTTTTCCCTGGATTCACACTGAGTTTGTTTTCCCTCATCCAGCCCATTACCGACTCCAAGCAGGCATCAAGAGGAGAGATGCCATCCTTAGTTACTACATCAGTCGGAGATACGGAGAAAATTATTTGGGTGTCATCAGCGTACTGATAACACCGCGCCCCGCATCTCCGGATGATCTCTCCCAGCAGTTTCATGTAAATATTAAATAGCATAGGGGACAGAATCGCTCCCTGAGGGACACCAGATGTAAGGGCCCTCTTATCAGAGCGACAGTCCCCCAGCTCCACCATCTGGAACCTGTCCGAGAGGTAGGACCGGAACCACTGCAGAGCAGTGCCTCCGATGCCCAACTCCCTCAGGCGGTCCAGAAGGATACCATGGTCGATGGTATCGAAAGCAGCCGAGATGTCCAAGAGCACTAACAGGGACACGCTTCCCCTGTCCGTGCTCAGACGGAGATCATCAACTAAGGCGACCATGGCAGTCTCAACTCCATAGCCCGCCCGGAAGCCGGTTTGAAATGGGTCCAGAAAATCGGTGTCATCCAGGATCGATTGAAGCTGGAAGGCGACTGCTCTCTCGATCACCTTCCCCAAAAAAGGTAGCAGCAAGATGGGCCGATAATTATTATGGATCAGGGGGTCTAAGGAGGGCTTTTTTAGCAGGGGTTTAACCACTGCTACTTTCAATTGAGATGGAAATTGGCCCTCACTTAGAGATGTATTAATGATCCGGTGCAGCATAGCTAGCACCGCATCTCCCCCCTGAGCTGCCAACCATGAGGGACAGGGATCAAGGGAGCAAGTCGTCCTCCTAACACTTCGAAGGATCCTGTCCACTTCCTCAGTACTAACAAACTCAAAGTGATCCAGTAAAACAGGGGCCACGGACGCTCTGGACACCTCTCTTATGGGAACTGTAGAAATACTGGCATCAAGATCAGCGCTTATCCGAGAGATTTTATCCGCAAAGAAGTTGTTAAATGTGTCACAGCAGGCTTTAGATGGTTCTAGAATAGAGCTCAGGGAGGGGGGCAGTTGTGTCAGCTCCTTCACTACCCTGAACAGCTCTGCTGGACGCGATTCTGCGGACGCAATACGTGTAGCAAAGAAAGAGTTCTTTGCTACATCTATTGCCACCCCGTAGGCTCTTAAATGAGAGCGTAGGAGTGTCCTGTCGGCTAAGCGCTGATGTTTCCGCCAGTTGCGCTCTAGTCGTTGCACGACCCGCTTCCGTTCCCTGAGGTCTTCCGTATACCAGGGATGTTTATTGGAAGCAGGCCGGAAAGGACGCTTGGGAGCGATACTGTGTATAGCCCTAGAGAGATTAATATCCCAGATGTTAGTTAGGGCATCAACAGAATCGCCGTCAGTGCCAGTCATATGCCCCTCTAGGGCTTCTTGGAACCTTTTGGGTTCCATCAGCCTTCGAGGGTGGACCATCCTAATAGGTCCGCCACCCCCGGGGGGGCTTAAGGTAGAAGCCTTGATCCGAGCCTCAACCAGGAAATGGTCCGTCCATGACAGGGGAGAGATGTTTAAAATCTCTACCCACGGAACCTCCATATCCGTACTAAAGATCACATCGAGGGTATTACCAGCACAATGTGTAGGCCCTGAGACTAATTGAGACAGGCCCATGACTGCCATGGTAGTCATGAACTCCCGGGCTGCACCTGTTGGAACATCACTGGCCTCGAAAGGGATGTTGAGGTCCCCCAGGACAAGAAGCCTAGGGGACTCCAACAGTAGTTCCGAGACCAGTTGTGTCAGCACGGCCAGGGAGTCTGTTAGCACACGGGGTGGCCTGTACACCAACAGAATCCCCAGACTGTCTCTGGCCTTCAGGGTCAGGTAAATACACTCAGTGTGAACTGTTTTCCGGATTGGGATCCTGGTTAAGGAAAGGGTGTTTTTACGAACCAAGGCAACACCGCCCCCCCGCCCACCTAACCTGATCTGGTCCTTGACTGAGAACCCAGCTGGGAGGGCCTGGACCCATACTGCCTCGCTCTCAGGCCCAAGCCAGGTCTCAGTAATGCACGCCAGGTCGCAGTTCTTATCATGTAATAGATCATATATAATATGGGTTTTATTTTTTACAGACCTGGCGTTGCACAGGAGCAGGGACAGGGTTTGTGGTATGACTGGGCTGACCCTCCGATCTCTTTGGTTAGGAGAGTGGAAGGAAGGAGAGATAGGTATTACGCATCGATCTCGCCTTCCCTCAGAACGATAATCCACTCTCCTACCGCCATACCTCCCCATGCCCCGCACAACCTCAATAGGAGCACCCATAACATTCGCTTTAACATCCACCACGTCCGCGAGCAAAACGTCCCAATCCCCATCTGCCCCAAGACCCAAAAAACCAACATTACCCCATAACAAAACCAACCAAAGAGCACACAGCATTCCCCGGTAAACAGACAGCATCAAAAGAGGACCCAGCTGCAACGCCCCCCCTCCTCCGCGCCGAGCCGGAGCAGCTGGAGATGGCAGACAGCTGAGGCTGCAGGAGTCTCTCTTTCCCGGCAAGCGGCGGCGGCATTGGGGAAGCCGGACGCCGGCTTTAGTAGTTGCCGCTCCCACCGGCAACTCCCCCCTCCTCCACGCCGAGCCAGGGGCAGCGGATGACGCTCAGCTGGGCTCAGCTGGGCTGCAGGAGTCTCTCTCTCCCGGCAAGTGGCGGCAGCGTTGGGGAAGCCGGAGGCCGGCTTTAGTAGTTGCCGCTCCCACCGGCAACTCCCCCCTCCTCCACGCCGAGCCAGGGGCAGCAGATGACACTCAGCTGGGCTCAGCTGGGCTGCAGGAGTCTCTCTCTCCCGGCAAGCGGCGGCGGCGTTGGGGAAGCCGGAGGCCGGCTTTAGTAGTTGCCGCTCCCACCGGCAACTCCCCCCTCCTCCACGCCGAGCCAGGAGCAGCGGATGACACTCAGCTGGGCTCAGCTGGGCTGCAGGAGTCTCTCTCTCCCGGCAAGTGGCGGCGGCGTTGGGGAAGCCGGAGGCCGGCTTTAGTAGTTGCCGCTCCCACCGGCAACTCCCCCTTCCTCCACGCCGAGCCAGGAGCAGCGGATGACACTCAGCTGGGCTCAGCTGGGCTGCAGGAGTCTCTCTCTCCCGGCAAGTGGCGGCGGCGGCGTTGGGGAAGCCGGAGGCCGGCTTTAGTAGTTGCCGCTCCCACCGGCAACTCCCCCTTCCTCCACGCCGAGCCAGGAGCAGCGGATGACACTCAGCTGGGCTCAGCTGGGCTGCAGGAGTCTCTCTCTCCCGGCAAGTGGCGGCGGCGGCGTTGGGGAAGCCGGAGGCCGGCTTTAGTAGTTGCCGCTCCCACCGGCAACTCCCCCTTCCTCCACGCCGAGCCAGGAGCAGCGGATGACACTCAGCTGGGCTCAGCTGGGCTGCAGGAGTCTCTCTCTCCCGGCAAGTGGCGGCGGCGTTGGGGAAGCCGGAGGCCGGCTTTAGTAGTTGCCGCTCCCACCGGCAACTCCCCCCTCCTCCACGCCGAGCCAGGAGCAGCGGATGACACTCAGCTGGGCTCAGCTGGGCTGCAGGAGTCTCTGTCTCCCGGCAAGTGGAAAAACCCACTACAGAAGGAATTAATCAAAGAGATTCAGATATTTCGAAAAAGATTTCTATATTAAAAGGGGAAGAAATGGAGAAAAAGCTAAAGCTGGAAAATGGTTGGTGAGTAAAGTTAAAGACGAAAGAATGATACTGAAGATTAAAGAAGAGATGATACAGAACAAAATAAGATCAAAAGAAAAATCCTTAACTACTATTAAAGTAGTTAAAGAATTAAAGTGGCTTGCACTTAAAGGAATGAAAGTTCCACAACATCTGAATACATTGATATGCAATCTGAAATCAGAAGACTAGCACTAGGCAGCTGTGAAAGAAATGGACAGAAACATAAAGACATAATTTGTTATGTAAAGACAAAACTTTGAACACTAAAGTGAGGTCCAAGCCATTGTATTCTCCATCACAATGTACAGATGCAAGAGTTGGACAGTGAGAAAAGCCGAAAGAAAGAAAACCAACAATTTGAGATGTGGTGCTGGAGAAGAGTGCTGGATGGCCAAAACAAACAAATGTGTTCTAGAACAGATCAAGCTCCAACTATCCCTGGAAGCTAGGATGACTAAACTGAGGCTGTTGCATTTTGGCCACATAATGAGGAAAAATAAATCATTAGAAAAGGCAGTGGTGCTAGGAAAGGTAAGAGGCACTAGAAAGAGAGGAAGATCACATGCCAGATGGTTAGATTTGATCAGGGAGGACATGACCCTGGGCTTTCAGGACCTGAGCAGAGAGGTTGAGGATAGGGTTTTTTGGAGAGGTTTCATCTACAGGGTCACCATGAGTCAAAGTCAACTTGAGCACAGTTAACAAACACAAACATAGAGTACTCATTTCTCTAATATATGACCAGTGAACCTCAGAGAGACTCTAAAACTGAAATAAGACCATTGCCTTGACACAGGTATTCCAAGGGGTGTGTGTTCTTCAAGGGTCAGGAAAAGTAATCATGGTACATACATACATACATAAGCATATGTATAGATAAATATATAATATATAAATATATTTATACTTACATACTTTTTAATATGTTTAGATCTATCTACCTGTTATTAGCACTATTATCAACACTAACTATCTCTTAAAATAACACCATTGTTGTCATTATTTATTATATTGTAATTATGATTAGCCTTAATCCATGCGTTACTCTCTCATTGGAAATGTAAAGATATAAAAGTTCATATATGCATGTTTCAATTAAAAAGGGGTGTAGCAAAAGTGTCTGGTGAGAATTAATCACTTCTCTGCAAAATATATAATTATGAACAAAAATCTGAAAAACAGTACATGACTGGTATGAAATCCATATAGTAAACAATGACATCTCAGACACAGCTTCATATGGAGGAAAGTGTTTTGTCATTTCTTGAGAAAAATATTTGTGCTTATAAATCTTATAGTATCTAAAGTGGTTTCTCTCTGTGTGTATGTCCTGGTCAGTAGAAAGAACAATTCTAAACTTCCTTCCCTTTACTTCATCAGGAGTGTGTCTCCAAACATCTCAAACAGATCTTCTCCTCTCACTTTCAATATCATAAATCATACTGGTAATGCAGACATAGATCCATATGCAAATGGAGTGGACATTCAAATTAGCAATGTAGACTACAGATTGTCCAGAAAAGAATTGCAGCAAACCTTGCAAGAATCATTCTCTAAGCATGGGAAGGTAAGCAATAATTACTTTGTTTCTGTCTAATCAATTAATCAGTCTTTATTTATAGTCAACAGACCATTAGAACTGTTTCAGTTGTTATAGTCATTTAAATGAATGTTCATGTGTTTACATGGAATAGCTACACAGTGACAACTAGCATTATTTTTAGATGGTATATGTATAATCTTACAGTATAATAATAAACAAAGAGTCCAGTATGGTATAGTGATTTGAATGTTGGATTAGGAATATTGGGAGGCCACGTTTGAATCCCTGCTCATCCATGGAAATCCATAGGGTGATCTTGGACAAGCTGCACACTTTCAGCTGTAGAGGAAAGCAAAGACCAACCACCTCTGAATAAATCTTGCCAAGGAAAGCATATGATAAAATCACCATAAGTCAGAGTTGAAGGCACATTACAAAAAATAATATTAAATCAAAGAACTTAAATGCAAGGCCAAAGTGCTTTGTTCCAGTGCTTTTTGCAAAGTAGTGTATGTGCCTTAACATTTGCTGGGCAGTTGTGATGGAAACCAACTTTCACCCCTGCTGTGGGCCATGCCGTTGCTTTTTCAACCAAAAATGCAACCTGGAAGTTAAAGTCTGCTTACAGTTTGCACTTCATTTTGTTCAGCTGGTTTTGTAGCTGAGGAATGGGGCTGAGGTGTTAAAAGGAAAACCTTCATAGGTTTCTAGCTATTTTGGAGATGTTTGGGACTGTTTAGGGGTTCTGAAGACTTGAGGGGCACAAAAAAAGTGTTAGGGCCACACGTGACCCACAGTGTTCCACTAAATGCCTTGTGGCCGGGTTTTCAAAAGATCTTTTTTTGGAAATACATGAGTGAGCTTGAAATGTTTCAAATCCATTTTAAGCATCTTGATGGTTATGCTTAGCTCAAATACGCTGATAAAGTTTTCATCTTTTATTTCAGGTAAAGACTGTAGAACTCAGCCCTCATACTGATTATCAGCTGAAGGCTTTAATTCAAATGGAGAATCTACAAGAAGCAATTAGTGCTGTCAACAGCTTACACAGATGCAAAATTGGCAGTAAGAGGATCCAGGTCTCTCTAGCTACTGGAGCTACCAATAAATCTCGGGCACTAGTTAGGTAAAAAAAAACCCAACACTTAACATGTTCTTTCCTATCACTACTGAAAGGCAAAGATAGTTTGTGATTGGTAGACAGTTTTGAGACAGGCCATGTTTTTGTTTGCCATAGAACAGTCTTCCCTAACATGGAGTCCTTAAAAAAAATTGAAGACTACAGCTTCTATCCTCTCTAACTATTGGCTGGGCTGGTTGGGTCTGATGGGAACTTATTTAAACAGATCTCTCTAGCATTATATAGGAAGATCTCAGGGTAGGGATACAATCAGTTAAAGAGCATTAAATAATTGGAGGGGGAGGTAAAAAAATCTGAAAAAAATCAAGTAAACCAGCCCATAACCACTGAATCTTACAAATAAGGCATCATACATTTTAGGCATCAGTACATCTTTCAAGAGGAGAGGATTCCCAACCTGGGCACTATAGCCAAAAAGGCTTACACATTTCTTACGTTAGCAATTAAAGAGTCACAGCTTTTTACAGTGTGACACAGAGGATAGCCTCCTGAGTGGAGCTCCTTATATTTAGGAAGATGTGTCTCCTCAAGTAGAAATGTTTCCAGCCATTTAGAATTACAGTCAGCCCTCGGTATCTATGGGAGAGCCATTCCAGGGCCCCCCACGCATACCAAAATCCGCTGATGCTCAAGTCCCATTATCCCTAATGGCAGCACGGCCACGTGGCCACACCACCATTAGGGACAACTGGACTGAGGTCTTCCGTCCCCATTCCTTCAGTCCTTTCTTTCCCCTCCCTCCCCCTCCGAGGCTTCTGCCCCAGGCTTGGCTTCAGAGGTGTTTTGGAGGCAGATGGAGCCGTATCGGCCTAAGGGAGCTGGAGCCAGCACCGGGTGCCCCAGGTGTTGAGCCAGGGGGGCTCCGAGACCCCAGCTCCAGCTCCCTGCATGGACATGTCGCCATTGGGGGCAACACGGGCTCGCCATCTGTGAATGCTCAAATCTGTGGATGGCAAGTCTGCAGATACTGAGGTTCCACTGTATATTTCTAAAACAACTGAGACCACCAGCTTGAGGAAAGTAGGGATAGAGGGGTCTCATCAGTCTTCAGACATATTTACTAAAAGGAAGATGGTGGCATCAATTTGTCTTCTTGGCTAGAAAGAATGTTAAATAATGGGTTCAAATTACAGCCAAAAAGGTTTAGGCACAGCATAAATATAACAACTATTTCAAAAATTGGTTAATAGAAGAAGAGACAAACCCATTAAGAATGATTGGCTGCGTTCCTTAGATTCCCTTGAATCAGAATGGGCTGTAGTTGGGGTTTAAGAACAAATTTTCTACCTTTGGGGCTTACCACATGCTACACAATCCCCCCCCAAAAAAAAAATATAAGAGGAAGTGCTTTTGTGGGAGTTTTGAGGCAAAATAAAGCATGGGGGAGGTCTCTGTCTTCTGTAAAGGAGACTTGCCAGTCCTAGAAACAGGAGAATAATGCCCCAAGGATAATATGACTCCCTACCTCCCCCACTTGATTCTCCTCCACACCTTATGCCCTACATCAAAGTGTATTAGATTGGGATATCATAACCCATTCTATCTGTACTAACACAGCAACATTTCAATTTGCAGTGCAGAAGCCATATCCATTCTTCAAGATGCTCCAGCTTGTTGTCTGCCTCTTTTCAAGTTCACAGAGATCTACGAGAAAAAGTAGGTTTGAAATTTTCACACAAAATTTAATTTAAGAAATACTGAATACTTAAAAAGGTTTTTCTGTTGATTAGTAGCAGTTTTGAAATTACTGGTTTTTGTGGGGTTAGATGTCATTTCTTACATTTTGCTTAAATATTTACAATCTCATTTTTCTAGGTTTGGACACAAATTAAACGTGTCAGACTTGTATAAATTAACTGACATTGTAGCAGTCCGCGATCAAGGCAATGGGCGACTTGTATGCCTCTTACCTAGCAGTCAAGCTAGACAGAGCCCTTTGGGATCTTCACAGTCCCATGATGGTTCTTCAGCTAACTGTAGTCCTATCATATTTGAAGAACTGGAATATCATGAACCTGTTTGTAAGCAGCATTGCATGAATAAGGACTTTAGGTAAGCTGTATTTGATAATTCCATTTTACTCTGGAGTTTAACATACCACAATGTTGGGTGTTTTTCTTGTTCTGTGGGCAAGAATCAACAGTATGCTTTGGTATCCAACATTACAAGAATAATGTATAGAAAAATAGAATACAGTCACCCCTCTGAATTCTGTTCCAACCCCACCCCCTGCAAATTTGAAATTTCGTAAATATTCAAGTCCCATTGTCCTCAATGGCAGCACCTTCAGTATTTCTTTCTCTCCCTCCCCTCCTTCCTTCCTTCCTTTTCTCCCTCTATCCCTTCCTGCTTACCTCCTTCTTCCCCGCCCCCCCCCCGGGCCTCGGGAAAGCCAGTGCGGCGGAGAAATGGCTGCACCGGCTGCCTCTGGGCCTCTGGAGCTGAGGCAAGGCCGCACCAGCCACCTCCAGGCCTCTGGGGCCGAGGCATGGCCAGCATGGCCGCCTCCAGGCCTCTGTGGCCAAGGCAAGGCCACGCCAGCCACCTCCAGGGCCAAGGCACGGCCGGCGCTGCCGCCTCCAGGGCCAAGGCTAAGCTGTGCCAGATGCCCACACAGCCAAGGAAAGGTCAGTGTGGAAAAGGAGGTAAGAGAGGGAGGGAGGGAGGGAGTTGCAGGCTTTCCATTTGCAAGTAATCGAAACTGTGAATGGCAGGTCCGCAAATCCAGAGGGCCGACTGTATTCTCATAATAGAATTAGGAGTTTCTTCGTGCTGCAGCACTCTGTGGTACCAAATGCCTGCTCCAGATAGTTTCTTTGCCTTCTAAAGTAGGTTTTTACAGTGTGTGAGGGCAGAGTGTTCAGAAACTAGTAGTAGTAGTAGTAGTAGTATCCCGCTTTTTTCCCAAAACTGGGACCCAGAGCAGCTCACAACATGAAAAGAACAATAGAATTAAAAACACTGAAAAGTGGTACATTAAAACAGAATTGAAGATACAATACACCAAGCCGATCCTTTAAAAACATTCTGTTTTAAAAGCCTGCCTTTATAAGAAGGTTTTAACCTGCCAGCGGAAGGACAACAAGGAAGGGGCCATTCTGACCTTCCTGGGAAGGGAATTCCACAGGCCAGGGGCAGCCACAGAAAAGGCCCTCTCTTGTGTCCCCACCAACTATGCTTGTGATGGGGGTGGGACTGACAGAAAGGCCTCTCCAGAGGATCTCAGGTCCTGGACCAGCTCATAGAGGGAGATATGGTCTGGCAAATAGACTGGACCTGAGCTATATAGAGCTTTATAGGTCATAACCAGCACTTTGAATTGTTCCTGGAAACAAACTGGCAACCAGTGGAGCTGTTTCAACAGGGACATTGTATGATCTCAGTAACCTGTCCCAGTGCAGTTTCCAAACATTCTTCAAAGGCAGCCCCAAGTAGAGTGTGTTATAGTAATACAAACAGAATGTAACCAAGGCATGTACCACTGAGGCCAGAAAGAAAGTGTGGTCACCAATTCTGAGAGAAGTAGTCCTGTGGAAGTAGACCACTGAATCCTGGCAATTGTGTTTTGTAAATGAGTGTTTAATTATGGGGAGTGGTTCTCAATATGTTTTAAGATGGGCTGGGAAATTTATGACTCTTGGGCTCCATTTTTTTTATAGACCCTGAAGTTTTACAAATCCCATTTTAAATGACTGATTTGGGGCAGTTTTCACACAACATCATCCAACCTCCCTTTTTGTCCTTATCCCGGCTAAAATAGCAACAGGAAGTAATGTGAGATCACTATCAATCACCATTTGGTTGGTATACAGATGAAAAAAGTTATTTTCCTACAGTGTGGGGAGAGACCCCTTGCAAGCTCCCACATGCATCCGAGGCAGGGCTTAAAAACTATCCATCAGTTTCTCCACCCAAAGTGGGAAAGCTAACCCCTCCCTCCAGTTCTGTCCTGCCTGTTACAGAACAGGACAAGGATTTAAGCATCAGTATTTTTTCCTGGTGCTTGCTCCTCCACTTTAACAGAGACAGCCTACAAGGGAATGAAATTAGCCTACAGTCCTGAACTTTTTATGCAACATAAGATTGGCAAATCTGCTTTTGCAGTTGCAGCATTTGGTAGGCATGTTCTGCAGAGGTTATGTCGTTAGGTATATTTTCTTTGAGAGTTTGCCTATTCAAAGTATAGGGTGACCAATAGAGTAAGTCTCGTCATAAACAATCTCTCCCCACTGCAGGAAAAGGGAACATTGGTACTTACCATGAAGTTTCCTTTTCTGCAGTAGTGGGGAGAGAACTCTTCCTACCCTTTGTTATTGTTAGATACCTTCAAGGCAACTTTGACTCATGGTGACCCTATGAATGAGACTTCCAAGTTACCCTGTTCTCGACAGCCTTGCTTAAGTCTTGCAGACTCAGTGCTGTGGTTTCCTTAACTGAGTGCATCCATCTAGAATGTGGTCTTCTTCTTTTCCTACTGCCCTCCACCTTACCAAGCATTATCTTCTTTTCTGGTGTCATGTTTTCTCATGACATGGCCAAAGTATGACAGCCTCAGTTTAGTCATCCTGGCTTCTATGGAGAATTCAGCTCTGATTTACTTTAGGAACCATTCATTTGGTGTGTGTTTTAGCAGTCCACGGTATCTGTAGAATGTCTCCAGCACTACATCTCAAATGAGTTTATTTTCTTCCTATCACCTTTCTTCACTGTCCAGCTTCCACTTTCATACATAGAATTGAAAATATGAAGTGATGTATCTGTACACTTCAGAATCTTGTCTAGTTCCTTCATAGCTGCCCTTTCAACTCATTGTCTTCTTCTGATTTCTTGACTGCAGTCTCCACTCTGATTAATGATAGAGCCAAATTATGGAAAAATATTTCAATGTTTTCATGTGGTCATTGACCACAGGGTCAACAAGGGTCATGCCCTTGTTGGGCAATTGTTTTCACTAGTGAGATTTGGAGGTGATTCTGTTATGGATTGTTTTTTGTTAGTGTCTTGGGGTTTTTTCATAACTCCCTTTGGGCCTGGAGCCTGCTAGATCTTGTAATCGCATCACTACGGGGAGGGCTAGCTCTCCCATTTAGGGTGAAGAAATGGATTGATAGTTGTTAAACCCTATCTTGGAAGTGTATGAGAAGAGTAAGGGCTATCATAAGGATCCCCCACCTCCACTGCTGGAGTAAAGGAACCTTCACAGTAAGTATCAGTGTTCCATTTTCAAGTGCTGTCAGGTGGGGTAGCCTGTTGGGGGTTGGAAAGGACCATTGACTCACAGCCTCTGTGCATTTGCCCACTCCTGTTTTAAGAAGAACTTTCAGACATACCTTATTCTCATCTGATTGCTGTGAAATAGCCTCATTTCTGTTAGTTTTCTGATTTGAATAACCTTAGAAATATAATTGATTGCCTTATACCATTGGTCCATTTGGCTGAGTTTTGTCTAAACTAATTGACCACCATTTTCCATGAACCTCCCACTTTTTTTTGTAAGTGCAAAACATGGTTTACACCCATATAAATTAAAAGCAGTTATGATACGTTCAGAGAAGACTTTCTTAATCCTCTTACTCTTTGTACTGCATAAATTTAAACTGGTATAATTTGCTATAAAAATTGATAGGGCAAACCTTCAAGTGTAATAGCTGAATGACAGTGGTCTTTTAAAAACTATGCTGTTTTAGTTATATACTTTTTGTTAAGTTTAAATCTTTTTTTAACAATTATTTTTGTTACTGCTCTAGTGAACATGACTTTGATCCTGATTCCTACAAAGTTCCCTTTGTGATTTTATCTCTGAAGATTTTTGCACCCCAAGTTCACAGCTTGTTACAGACCCATGAAGGAACTGTTCCATTACTGAGGTAAAACATTTCTTTAACTGTGGCATCAATATACAGTACAGTACTGGGTGAAATCACTTCTCACGTTAACCTTGGGAACATAATTTTTAGTGTTCAAGTTGTTGTTGTGTGCCTTCAAGTCATATCCAACTTATGGTGACCCTAAAGCAGTCTCAGCTTCTGCCAGCCTAGCAGTTCGAAAGCATGCAAATGCAAGTAGATGAATGGGTACCACTTCAGGTGGAAGGTAACAGCGTTCAGTGCAGTCATGCTGGCCACATGACCACTGTATTCGTCTTGGGACAGTGCTGGCTCTTTAGCTTAGTAACAGAAATGAGCACTGCCCCAGTTATGACTAGACTCCCTGGCTGAGCTGACACAGCTGGTGTTGGAGTCTCCCAGACTTCTTGTTCTTGGGGACCTCAACATCCCCTTCGAGTCAGGCTCATTAGATCTAAAAGGTGCAGCTCAGGAGTTCATGACTTCCATGACAGCCATGGGCCTGTCCCAATTAGTCTCGGGTCTAACACATTGTGCTGGTAATACACTCGATGCGGTCTTTAGTACGGATCAGGAATATCTGTGGGCCGAGGTAATCCAGACTTCTTCCCTGTCATGGACGGATCGTTTCCTGGTCAAAGTAGGACTGAAGGCTACTACCCAAATTCCTCTCAGGGGTGGAAGACCCATTAAAATGGTCCACCCTCGAAGACTGAAGGGACCCAAAAGGTTCCAGGAAGCCTTGGAGGGTTTTATGGTTGGGAACGACGGCGATTCTGTTGACGCCTTGGTTGATACTTGGAATAACGACCTTACCAGGGCTATAGACATTATCGCTCCTGAGCGTCCTTTTCAACCTACTTCAAATAAAAAACCTTGGTACACAGAAAATCTTCGCCAAATGAAGTGGGCTGTACAACGACTAGAGCGCCGCTGGCGGAAACACCGACGTTTATCTGATAAGACACGTCATAGGATCATATTAGATTCCTATCGAGTGGCAATAGATGCAGCGAAGAATTCTTTCTATGCTGCACGTATTGCATCTGCAAAGTCTCGTCCAGCAGAACTGTTCAGGGTGGTTAAAGAATTAACTCAATTATCTCCCACCCTGAACCCGTTATTGCAACCAACTAAAGTCTGCTGTGACACTTTTAATAACTTTTTTGTAGATAAAATCTGTCAGATAAGGGCCGATCTGGATGCGGGCATTATAACAGAACCAATAAGAGAGATGTCCAGAGACTCAGTGGACTGTGTTACACTGGATCATTTCAAGTGGACAAGCTTCTTGGAAGTGTAAGGAAGACAACATGCCCTCTTGATCCTTGCCCATCTTGGCTGACCGTCCAGGGAGGTGATGCAGTAAAAATATTATTACAACTCATCATTAATGCATCTCTCAGAAAGGGAAATTTCCATCTAGTTTGAAACTAATGGTGGTTAAACCGCTCTTGAAAAAACCCTCCCTTGATCCCCTGGTGAAAAATAATTATAGACCAGTCTCCCTTCTACCATTCTTGGGTAAGGTGATCGAGAGGGCAGTTGCCTTCCAGCTCCAAGCTGTCTTGGAAGAAGCTGATTATCTGGATCCATTTCAAACCGGCTTCAGGGCAGGATATGGAGTTGAGACTGCCACGGTCGCCTTAGTCGATGATCTCCGTCTGGGCATTAATGGGGGAAGTGTGACCCTGTTGGTGCTCTTTGACATCTCAGCGGCATTCGATACCATATCTTCTGAGATGCCTGAGGGAGTTAGTTATTGGGGGCACTGCTCTTCAGTGGTTCCAGTCCTACCTCTCAGGCAGATTTCAGATGGTGATGCTGGGG
This sequence comes from Phrynosoma blainvillii, assembly GCA_026167975.1. Taxonomy (NCBI): domain Eukaryota; kingdom Metazoa; phylum Chordata; class Lepidosauria; order Squamata; family Phrynosomatidae; genus Phrynosoma; species Phrynosoma blainvillii. Next base: position 9,412,369 of record JANUYF010000012.1, on the reverse strand, counting down.
GATAGTAGCTCTTCAAAAAGAGAGCTGACATCTGGCGTCCCTCAGGGCACCATTCTATCCCCCATGCTGTTTAACATTTACATGAAGCCGCTGAGTGAGATCATCCAGAGACATGGGGCACGATGTTATCAGTACGCTGATGACACTCAACTCTACTTCTCTATGTCTCCGACTGCTGCAGTGACTAAGGATGGTATTGCTCCTCTTGATGCCTGTCTTGAATCAATAATAGGCTGGATGAGGGAAAACAAACTCAAGCTGAATCCAGAGAAAACAGAGGTACTCGTGATAGGCACCCCAAGTCCAGGAAAGGAGCTTTACCAACCAGTCCTGGACGGGGTCACACTTCCCCTACAAAGTATGCAGTTTGGGAGTACTCCTGGATTCATCTTTACAGTTGTCATCTCAAGTGGATGCGATGGCCAAGAGTGCTTGGTACCAAATTCGGTTGATATGCCAACTGCGTCCCTACCTGGACCAAAAGCACCTTGAAACAGTAGTACTTGCCTTGGTAATCTCTCATTTGGATTTCTGTAATGCGCTGTACATGGGGCTACCTTTGTACCAAGTTTGGAAGTTTCAATTGATTCAAAATGCGGCAGCCAGATTGGTCACCAGAACATCTAGATCAGACCATATAACACCTATATTAAAATCTCTTCATTGGCTGCCAATTAGCTTTTGGGCACAGTACAAAGCGTTGGTTATTACTTTAAAGCCCTACATGGCCTGGGCCCGAGTTACTTGAAGGAACGCCTCTCCCCACATAATCTGCCCCTCACTCTCAGAACATCTGGGAAGAACTTATTAGAACATCATAGAACCAAACTCAGCACGACTTCCAAAGATCATACATGGCCACAGCTCCCATGGTATGGAATGGCCTACCGGAAGAGATTCGTCTTATTACTGCGCTAGATGCTTTTAAGAAGGCACTTAAGACGGAGCTCTTCCGGCGGGCCTATCCATCTGATCTTCTAGATTTCTGACGATGATTAGCTATTTTATTTTAGCTATTTTATTTTATTTTATTTTATTCTATTTTTATTTATTTTATTATATTTTATGCTCTTATAATTTATTACTGTTGTTTGATTTTACTATTTTATTGTTTGTATTTTACATTTTGTATTCATTTAATTGTGTAATCCCGCCTTGATCCGTAGGGAGAGGCAGGAAATACTACTACTACTATTACTAATAACAACAACAACAACAACAACAATAATAATTCATATCAAGGGACTACCTTTACCTTTTACCTAAGCCAATGGGGTTTCTTGGCAAGATTTGTTTAGATGAGGTGTTCCATTTGCTTTTGTCTGAAGTCGGAGAGTGTGACATGCCCAAGATCACCTAGTGGATTTCTATGGCCAAGCAAGGACTTGATCTCCCAGAGTCCTGGCCCAGCGCTTAAACAATTACATTACATTACGCAAGCTCTTAGGGCTCAAATGCATTTCAGACAAGGGTTCAAGGCGGGGGGAGGTTTAAAAAAAAGAAAAACTTTTTTGGTTTAAAATGGGGTTGGGGTTTTTTGGGTTTAACCCAGTTTTTTTGCATTCATTTTTTAATGGGAAAAAATGAATCTGCTTTATGTATTAATACTGTAAAACATTATTTTCTGCATTAGAAAGCTTGATCAGCCATGTTTTAATTCTTTTCTGACATTAGCAATTCAAAGTTATTAGGCTTTGATATGATTTACATCTTTCAATAAAACTGGGTTTTGACATGTTGGTATGTAGGAGTATAGAACTACACCAGTACAGGACTAAATCAGAAAATTAAGTAGCAAAATGCAGTTCAGATGTTATGGCCACTAGCTTAAACAATAATTGTATTTTAAAAGTGCTCTTTTAAAGCAAGTTGTTTTGGTTGAACTTGCGTTAATTGAAGGATTTGTTTCTGAATGGTATTTCTTGCCCTATAGAATAAAGTGATTAAAAAGAACCAACTTATACTGGGTTCTGGTCTACCAATGAACAACTGCCAATAAATTGTTAAAAGATAAAATGTTTAAAATCCAGTATTTTGTTGTTCCAGTAATAGGAGTAGAAAATAATAACAATAGCCAAACTTTTGAAAATATATATATGAATAATCAATTTTTAAAGAGGAATGTTTTGTTTTGTTTTTAAGTCATTTGGTTTAAACCATGGTTTAAGCCATCCTGGTTTAAACCAGCAACTTTGATTCTAGATTCCAAGATTCCTGTTAAGTATCTGATTTCTGTTGACTAAGAACCAACTGCAGATTATATCAGATTACAGTCATGCCAACAGCAGGTCAACTTTATGTTGTAAAATAACAGAGGTTGATATTCAGTCCAGACTTGTACATGACAAGGGAGACACTCTTAAATGTTGCTAGTACATATCTACATATGTCTTATCACAAAACTTATTGAAGGTTTTGTTATAAATCACTGGTCTTACATGTGCTCATCTTTGGTCAGCAGCACAGGAGCCTTATGTGGGTGGACTTGCTCCTGCTGTTGTCCAGGCTAGCAAGCGGTTATGTTACCCTAGTTTAAAAACAACAGGACTAGATACCTGTTTTTTTCTGTGAGTTCTTTCCAAGGCAGGTTATAGTTTATGATACTTCACTACTTTTGTCTTACTCTGTTGCTTCCTGTTTCTCTTGCATTCTAAACTGGACAAATATGCTTCAGCTTGGATAGGATTTGGCAAGAGGATTCTGCAGTAGATTGTTCCAACTTAATTTTCTGAGGCACCATCCCTCCCTGAACTTCATCTAAACAAGGAATCTCATTCGCAAGGATGCTCTGTCACTCTCTTTTGAAGTGAATTGGTGGAGCTTGGGATCTAGTTTTAAAAGTCAGCTTAGGTCATGTGATCTTTGCCTAGCTTGGTAGCAGCAAGAACTAATCTATCCATAGATGTCTCTTCCATGAACATAAATGACTGTTCAGGATAAGTCCCAACATAATTATTTTCTGTTTATCTTTTGCAGCTTTCCTGATTGCTATGCTTCAGAATTTGGCAATCTAGACATGGTGCAGGAGGGCCAAGGAGGTGTTCCTTTAGAGCATCTCATCACATGTGTTCCTGGTGTTAATATTGCTACTGCACAAAATGGCATTAAAGTTGTCAAGTGGATACATAACAAGCCACCACCTCCAACTACAGGTATGTGTGCCAATTTCAAAAAATTGCTTTTTGCTTCTGATGTTAGTAATATACAAACTGTTATGGAAGAAATGGTTTGTATTCTGCAGAATACTATGTAAAACAGGGTGGGCAGCTGTGGTCAGGAGCCAGTTTTCACTGCAGCAAGAGCCTGCAAATTGGTTTGAACTTCTGGGTATCTTCAGCTGATTTTTGACATATAATCTTAGTTTTGGAGTTGGGTGTATGTTTTGGCCACTTTACGGGCCATTATTTTGTTGCAGGGGAAGGAAAATTTGGGATGAACATTTGGGGGGTTATGGGAGGTTCAGAGAGGACTTGGGGAGCTACTGCAAAGAAGGACTGGAGCCCTCCCTTTCTCCTCAACAACCTAGAATTTAGAAAATGTGGAGCAATTAAGTGTGGTTAGTCTGTTGGACTAGAAAAAGGATAGACAAAAAATTGTATAGAATTCCTTGCTTTCTCCTCTAGTTCAAATGTAGGTGGAACTCTTATTTAGTAAGAACACAGTATGTAAGGTTAAGATTTACACTTCTTACATTGTGTTTAACCAATAAGGTTCTCAGCATACTCAGAAGTTTAAATTATGTCCTCCTCCTATGTATTTTTCTCAGAAAAATTACTTTTTCCAGTCAGTCATCAGTTATAATAGCACAAACATTTAAGTTATTCAAGGAATAACTGGGTGGTGATTTCTGAGAGGTAAGGAAAGTTGGTGATTGAACTAAGTACATTGCATCTTTTTAGCTTCATGTTGTCACTGCGCTGTCTATTATGATTACATTTTTACACTTATGCTGTAGAAAAACAGTTCAAGGTGAATTTTCTAGAAAAATACATTTCATATTGAGCTATATGTTTGTCTCCATGATCCAGAGAAGAGCTATTTGTCCATACACCCAATATGGTCTTTTAAACAGTAACCTACAGTCTGGATTTTTTCTTGAAACTGAGAGGAGTTTAACAAGTTATTTACAATATCACTTAGGGAATTATATCTTCTTCATGGTCTTTGTGACTCACACAAATAGGTTATTCTGCGCATGTACAGTGCACCATTTGGAACCTTCTAGAATCTCAGAAGTGTTCATAGAAGTGTACCAGTAGTCCAACCATCTTCCAGCAATGCCATATTAAGGGACTTACCACTGAAACTGCTAGTCCTTTTTTGTCCACTGCTGTAACAGAATCATGAGGAACTGCGCTCTTGAGCTACTTTCACTTTCAGTTACAGTCTCTGGCTACTTCAACCCAGCTTTGCTTGGCTCCTTGGATTTTCCACATCATTAGTGTTCTGCGGTTGAAGACACACTTGCCCTTGGGGCCTTTCTCTCTTGCTGATGTAGTTCAAAACATTCATCTTTGTGATACCAAAATTCCTGGAGAGGATGGACTCTTGAAGTGTCTCAGCTGTTTAGGCAAGGTTCACGTTGTTGCAACTTGCATCCGCTGTACCACCTTCATGCTCCAAGTGAAAAGAAAAAAGGAGTTGCAATCCTGTGTGAACAGGCCCCCAACACCAACCTCCATCTCTGCTGGGATAGACACTACAAATGTCTTCTTGACCACTGGCGTCTGCCTCTGACTGGAAGTTGCAGAGAGACATCCAAAATCCGCTTCAGCCCCATTGTCCAATTCCTCCATTTGGCATGGAGCAAAACAGTCTTTGGCAAATTAAGACACCCAAGTGCTGTGTGTACATCCTCCCACATCGGGGAAGTCCTTAGAAACAGAACTACAATTGATGGCAAAGCAAAAGCATAAGAAAAAAAAGAAGCACTCTAAAGACAAGGAGTATCGTCAGTCTCATTCTCCCGTCTCTAAGGATTGGCCACCTTCTATTATAACCAACACTCTTCCTCAGGTCCCAGGAGCCACTTGTCGAGACGAACCTTGGGCTGCACAGCCCTAAGCCTCTCAAGTATCCACAGTGGAAGAGGTGACTGTGTATCTCATCACCACTCTATTGAGAATTTTTCTGAAGTTGAGATTTTGGAATCCTCACCAGTTGTGAGAGTCACAGTCTCATCCTCTCTTTCCAAACAAGTCTTGTATTAGGCTGCCACCAGGCCTCTGCCAGCCATACCACCTCCACCTGGACAGTGTTTGCATCAGTTGTCTTCCCGCTGATCAAGTTGGTCCTGTTCCAGGTCAGCATCAAGATCATACTCGAGTTCAGAGGCTTACTCAAGCTCCAGGTCCCAGTCCAGGGAGCATCATCGGTCTGAACTCTCTTGACATAGAGGCCATCAGTCCCACAGGCATCATGGCACTGGACACTCCAGGTCAATCTCATCTCAATCCTGTTATTCCAGGTCGAGCAACTCTTCAGCTCATGCCAGTCATTATTAGCAAGATTATGCTTACCATTATAAGAACAAGGCCAGGTGCCACTAAAGCAAAGCAAAGCAGCTTCATTTATATACCGCTTCATATTGCGCTATGGGATGTCTAAGCGGTTTACAACTGTAAGCTCATTGCCTCCCAACAGTTGGGTACTCATTTTAGCGACCTTTGAAGGATGCAGGCCTGAGTCTAGCCTGAGCCCTGGCTAGCTAGTATTGAACTCGCAAACTTGTGGTCTATGAGTGAGTGGCTGCAGTACAGGCATTTAACCACTGCGCCACTACTGCATGACTCACAGGTATCCTTGGCACAGATGTCATTACCACACTTTGACCATTGCCTTTGCCAGGCAGGCTGTTCAGCACATGGAATGTACCATACAGGAGAGAATTTTGGAGACACAAGAGCCTGTACTGTCCAAATCATTATTAGTACAGGAGGCTTTCTAGCAGGCTGCTAAGGTAGCTCAAACATTGGCAAATGTTACCTCCACTCAGATGGAGTGTGCTGCCCCAGCACAGTTAATGTAACCTTCCACCTCAGCTACCGACACTTCAGATTTTGGGTCGGATTCAAGCTTGGTCACTGTCCCTCTGTCAAAGTCTTCACCATTTGCACTTGGTGCCCTGGATCCATCCTCACCTACAGACAATGTGAAAGCTTTCACCAGTCAAATGGTAATAGAATCATAGATTTGTAAAAGACCGCAAGGGCTATCCAGTTCAACCCCCTGCCATGCAGGAACTCAAAATCAAAGCATCCCCAACAGATGGCCGTCCAGCCTCTGTTTAAAGACCTCCAAAGAAGGAGACTCCACCACCCTCTGAGTGAGTGTGTTCCACTGTCGAACAGCTCTCACTGTCAGGAAGTTCCTCCTAATGTTGAGGTGGAATCTCTTTTCCAGTAGCTTGCATCCATTGTTCCAGGTCTTGTTCTCTGGAGCAGCAGAAAACAAGCTAGCTCCCTGCTCAATATAACATCCTTTAAATATTTAAAGAGGGCTATCATATCACCTCTTAACTGTCTCTTCTCCAGGCTAAAAATACCACGTTCCCTATGTCATTCCTCATAGGGCATGGTTTCCAGACCCTTCACCATTTTACTCGCTCTTCTCTGAACACACTCCAGTTTTTCAACATCCTTTTTGAATTGTGGTGCTCAGAACTGGACGCAGGATTCCAGGTCAGGCCTGACCAAAGCAGAATACAATGGCACTATTACTTCCCTTGATCTAGATACTATACTTCCAGGGGTAGGCAACCTTTCCCCTTTAAGGGCTGAGGGACCTCAGCTCCTAGAAGCCTCAGCCATGTTGGCTAATAGTCCCATGTTGGCCAACACTCCTGGGATTCTGGGAGCTGAAGTCCCTCAGCCCTTAAAGAGGAAAGGTTGCCTACCCCTGCTATACTTCTATTGATGCAGCCTGATGAGGATGGTGAAGTCGCTGGATCTCTCCATGCCCCAGCTGCAAACTTTGATTGATTACCTAGTTTTCCACCATGTTCATACACAAGCTACTATACCTGTGGCAGTGCCTATTACTTATCTGGCTCAAGCCATTTGTAAGTCATGGGTGACCTTCTCCATTCCAATTGCGACTATTAAGATCAAGAAAGTCTAAAGGATTCAGGACATTGATATGCTTTGGCTAGGGCAACATTTGAAACCCAACTCAATCATTGTGGATGCTGCTCAGTCACTGGCATCTTGAAAAACTCCACTCAGTGCTAGCCAACAAGGAGGGGAAGAAATTAGACTCAGTGGATAGAAAGTTCTACTCCTCACCCGCCCTGCTGTACAAGATCTCTAATAACCTAGCGTACGGGTGCATACCATCAGTTATTGTGGGGAAAACTAATTCACACTATCAGCAAGTTAGGGGATAAAGACAGATTAATTGTGTGTTGTGTGTTCCTACATGGTAGGGAGTTGGACTAGATGGCCCTTGTGGTCTTTTCCAACTCTATGATTCTATGAATAGCATCCTTCATTCAGATCAAAGCTCACCACTGCCAAGCCAGCATGCAATGCTCTCCTGGAACATTGCTGATCAATGGCTGGCACCTTGGCCCTCCACAGACATGCATAGCTACATGCCTCAGGGGTCTTTGAGCAAGCCCCGTCAGTGATTGAGGACTTGCTGTTTCACAGTGGTAGGCTCTTCAACACCAGAAGAGATACCAAGTTAGAGCACATTCAAGAGACAAGGTCAATCATTAAAAATCTACAGCTTCAACCCTCTGATTCAAATGAGCTCAAAACCGAGACACTCTTGGTTCCGATGTGGCATGGCCTCAAAGAGGTCTTACAGTCCATCACAATCTCAGTACCAATTTGCCCTTCCACTGCCTTCCTCTGCTGGTCAGAAGTCAGCCTCCTCTGCACCAAAGTTCAAGCCTAAACAGTCGAAGAAAGGTCAAGGCAATGCTTCCAAGTGTTAACTTTGACTCTGTTTCGAATGACAGCTCTGCTGCCTCTATACCACCATAGTCAGTGCTATATTCTACCAAACGTACATCACCAGTGCATAAGCATATGCCTCTATTCCACAGTCAGCTCAAGAAATACCATCCTACTTAGGCCTCCATTACCTTGGACTCTTGAGTCCTCAGTATTGCCAAGAGTGGCTATGCCATTGAGTTCAAAGAGTATCTTCCCATAAGCATTTTAAGATCCATGCCTCTTTCTACCACACTACTTCAGGAGGTGGATACTCTCTTGCAAAAAGAGGCCATCAAATGCATTCCAACTACTCAGTACCAGCAAAGCTGCTTCTCCTGCTACTTCATTGCCAAGAAGGGCTGGAGGGTGTCAATTGCTACATCAGAATGGTGACTCTCAACTCTTATAATCCCCTTTATGCAAGAGGATAACTGGTTTGCTACCCTGAACTTAAAGTATGACTGTTTAGACATCCCATCAGTTTCCTCTGCTTCATAGCTGGGAGGAAAGCATACCTCCCCACTGCATTCTACCCTCTGGCTTCAGCACAGTGCCTCATGTTTTCACAAATGTCATGGTAGGGGTGGTACTTTTTCTTTTTCTTAGGCAGCAAGGTGTTTCCTGTATAGAAAACTGTCATTGTTCTGGATCTTCTCCATCACCTCTTACTAATTCTCAGCCAGGATGTTTTTTCTCAGTTTCAAGATAAATCTCTCTTGGTCACTACTCATCAAATAAGATTCATTAGAACAATCCTGGATTTAAAGGGTTAGGCAGCTTTCCTCCAAGATAGTCACTTCATGGCACTGTGTCAATCCATCCTTCAGTGTCTTCAGTACAGACAGCTGAGGCCAGACAGGTGCAGGTGACCCTGGAATACATGTTGTCTACTATGTCTGTAACATGCCATGTCAGGAGCCAGATGAGGCCCCTGCGATGTGGTTCGTCATGAAATTCAATCCACTTCAAGACTCCCGTGAAGTGACTGACCATCGTTACAGCAGTCCAGCAATCCCTCTTTTGTTGGCTGACACCTTCCAATGTCCAGAGTGGTCTGTCTTCTCCCATCCCAACAACCTCTAGCTCTAGTCACAGCAAACATGTCAATGAGGTGGTGGGGTCTCACCTCAACAAGTTCTTCTTCCAAGTGCTTTGGTTGAGAGGTGAATACCCTACATATCAACACCCAGTAACTACTGGCAGTAGAGAAGGTGTTTCACTCATTCGAAACACTTTTGTGGGGCCAGGTGGTAGAGCTCCACCATTCTCCTCACATGCAGCAGTATTGAAAGGGTCATCACAATCCAGGATGTTTGTTTTCCTGGAGAAAAAACATCCTGGCTAACACTTTGAGCAGGACATCAAATTTGGCATATGAGTGGAGGCTCCATCCCAGAGTGCTGAAACTGATCTTCCATCGCTGGGGTGAACTGAAGCTAGACTTCTTAATGTAAGGGGAGAACTCTCAGTACCGACAATGCGGCTCCCAGACACATCAGGGGAGGTCACATGGAGATGATTTCCTGTTTCATTGAGGAGTGGCACCACCCTGTATGCCTTTTGCCCTTCCCATTTCTCATGATGGTAATCACGGAGCTCCATCAAGACAATGTTGTTTGTATCCTGATCATGCTTTGATGGCCCTGCCAATCATGATTTATCCCTGTCCTTCATCTGTCCCGAGGGGACTTAACTTGCAGACCAGATCTCCTCACTCTGTACGGAAGCCAGGTCAGGAACCTTGACATCGACAACTTCAACCTCACATGGTGGAGGAGCACACCTTAGTCTCTTTGTCGGCTGACATCTGTGACATCATTGCTGCCATCCATCATACTTCCACCAGGAGTTCATACTCTTACAAGTGGAGAAAGTTTCAAGACATTTTTGACCCTTTGGGACCAGGCATGTGCTGTACTTTTCTCCTGACACTGACAACCAGGGGTCTATCCCTGTCTTCAATCTGGTGTTACCTCGCTGCAAATTCAGCAAACTTCCAGCTCCTCAGCAAGTCTTTCTGTATCCGTGTTCCATTAGTGAAGGGCTACAAAAAGTCTCAACACCCTAATCCTGGACTTGGTGCCAAGATGAAGCCTGGAGATTATCCTGAAACAACTCTGTGGGAAGCCATGGCTACCTGCTATCTCCTGTTGCTGTCCTGGAAGACTACCATCCTGATCACACTTATAACCGCCAGATGGGCTGGTGAGCTCTGTACTGTCTGGGTGGATTGCCCATACTGCTGTTTCCATCCCTATTGTGCTGTCCTCAAGTCTGACATCACTTTCCAAGGTGGTATTGGCCTTTCATATGAACCAGGACATCATTCTTCTTGTCAAAACCCCGAGACTGTGAGAAATTTTGGCACTACCTTGACGTATGGAGGGATCTGGCTTTCTATGTTGACAGGACTGTGGCCTTTCGGGCCTCACAAAGACTCTTTGTATGCTACTCTTACAAGAAAGGGCTATGTATTTTGTCATAGCACTTCTTGAAGTGGGTGACATTTACTATCCATCTCAACTATGAATTGGCTTGAAAGGGCCTTCTGGCTCGAATTCAAGCCCATTCCAGACAGGCCATGGCTATGTTTCAGCCTTCCGGGTATGCTACTCAAGGACATTTGTCAGCTGCTACGTGGTTGCAGCCCATTACCTTTACAACTCTCCATAGAGTGGGCTTCAGGTTTTGGGATGACACTGCCTTTGGGAGAATTGTACTTGATTCCAGTTTGCCTTGAATGTATCTTTGAAATTTTACTTCTGTACTGTGTTTTGATATTTCATGGTACTTCCAGACCTTGAAACTATTTCTGTACCATTATTGCCTTGTATGGGTGTGAGGCATGCTTATGCTCATGTTTAATTTTTGATGTTTTGCATTTCACTCAATGTTCAGTAAATGTTTGACTTATTTGCAACATCACTCCTGCCTCCTTGGGTGTAGCTTGCTAGTCTCCCATTTGATTGAGACACAGACCACGAAGAAGGACAGGCTGCATACCTGTAACTAATTACTTGAGTGGTCATTGGTGAATTCACACAACCCCATCCACCTCATCGTAACTGGCTGGTGCTATGGATTGCTGCATCAGTGTTGATGGAACTAGCAGTTTCTGCAGGCAGCCTCTTATATAGGGTTGATAGAGGTTAGTGGGCTACCACCAAAATGTTTCCATGTGAATTTAGAAGATTCCAAAAAAAAGGCACTGCACAGGTGCAGGCTAACCCATTTGTGTGAGTCCACAGATGACAACTGGAAGAACTACAGTTACAGGTATGCAAGCTGTCCTTCAGAGATGAGATTGTGAGAGAGGAAAATTCCTACTGGGAAACCCTTGGATATGGCAGCATTTGCTGGTCTCGGTCTCTGACCGCTTTTCATATATATTTTGTTATAACACAAGGTTCTCTTTGAATTATTGGACTTTTTATTTGTATCACTTGATCTTAATATTTTTAGTCTGGAAATCTAGTATTGTTTTTCTTATTTTTTCCTATTCTTAATAAGTATGTGGTGGTTTTCTTTCCTTCTAGAACCTTGGCTTCTGCGTTCTAAGAGTCCTGTTGGTAACCCACAACTTATTCAGTTCAGCAGAGAAGTGATTGATCTCCTTAAAAATCAACCATCATGTATCATGCCTGTCAGTAAATTCATCCCAACATACCATCATCATTTTGCCAAACAGTGTCGTGTGTCTGATTATGGGTATTCGAAGTTGCTGGAGTTGCTGGAAGCAGTGCCTCATGTGTTGCAAGTGAGTTTTGTCTACTGTCACAGTTTTTGCTGAAGCACAAAAGTGTGCTTCTGTGTGTGTCTTCAAGTCATCTGTCAAGTTATGATGGCCCCAAGAATTCCATCGGGTTTTCTTAGGCAGGGAATACTCAGAGGTGGGTTTGCCAGTTCCTTTCTCTGAAATATGGCCTACAGCACCTGGTTTTCATTGACAGTCTCCCATACAAGTACTGACCAGCCCCTGCTTATCTTCCCAAATCAGACAAAATCTGGTACCTTTGAGCCATTTTCTTACAAAAGACTAGCTTTAAATATGGGAAACCTTCACAACACTAGTGACCCAAAATTTAACTCTATGTGAAAATAATTGTAAAGCTGTGTACCATAGTCTCGAGCATGTGACAGATACTGTGAACACGCTTCCTAGACCGCTGATGCTATAATTTTATTGATAACAGACATAACCTAGAACAAAAGAGTGAGAAAGAAATGCACACTGATGTGACATAATGATGTGACTATGTGAGAATAATCACATATTTAATTTGAGATTTGTTTTTCTTTTAGATTCTTGGAATAGGCACCAAGCGTTTGTTAACCTTAACACACAGGGCCCAGGTGAAACGATTTACTCAAGACTTACTGAAGCTTCTCAAGTCCCAGGCCAGTAAACAAGTTATTGTGAGAGAGTTCTTGCAAGCTTATCACTGGTATGTATAGGGAAAGCTGTAGCAAATGCATATCTTTATTATAAAAATTAAATGTCAAATATTTAAATTAGAAGTTTGAAGAAGGGGGAGATCTCCAAAGACAGAATCCTCTGAAGCGCAGGAATATTGTTTGTTTGTTTTAAAAAAAAACTCTCTTGCAAGGCGGGTACTGTGGGGAATTTAAACTGCCTGAGTTCAACATTTTTCAGGCCACCACCAGTAAAGGTGGGATGCTGTTTCTTCATTGATTGCTACTTTAGACCTTGGTACACATACTTTGGTTTGGTTTATTAATGACATTCATTACTTCAGTTTGCCACAAACTCTTCCATGAGTCCTACAGTCAAGCAAAACCTCTGGATACTAGAGAGCTATTTGGTCTCTCTACTGAGCTGTTACAAAAAGGCCTCTAGCAAAATCCCAGTGAGCAAGGATACCTCCTGGAAACATTTTTGGACTACAGAAGGTGCTGACATATTAGAGAATACCTCTTTAATAGTACTGATTTTTCAACCCTGGGCATGAATGAATAAAAACATGTCTATTTTAACCGTATACCTTCAAACAAATTGTACAGTACACACAGCAATAAACAAAAGGAGTCAGACCAAACAGTATGCAACAGTATAAAATAATATAAAAGATTAAAACAGGATTAATCTGTTGGCTAAACTGCACTTTGCTGAGAAGCCACTGTACCCTAATTGCCTAACTTCAAAATTTTGCCATTGATTCTGTAACTAAAGAAGTGTTGTCTTTCAGTAAATAAATAAACATTCGGAGCTGGCGAAGAAGGAACCATCCATAATGGGGTTAATTCCTGTTGCCGCCCAGGCTAGGCAAGATCTTCTGTTACTTAAAATGTGTCTCTATAGGTCCCCATTGCCCCCTGCTCCATTTCTTCTTGTCTCACCCAGGGAAAGTTGTTTTCCTGTCTCCTCTGCTTCTCTGGTCTTGTTTCTCATAGAGTTGGAATAGACTACAAGGGCCATCCAGTCCAACACTCTGCCTTGCAGGAACTCAGTATCAAAGCACCTGCAACAATCTCTGTTTAAAAACTTCCAAAGAAGAAGACTCTACACACGTTCCACTGTCGAACAGCTAGTTCAGGAAATTCTTCATAATGTTTAGGTGGAATCTCATCCTGTGATTTGAATCCATTGCTCACGGTGGATTCAAACTCAATTTCAAACTAAATTGCTTCAGTTTAAATCTCTATTTTTCCTTTCTTTTTTTCCTCATACCTGTACTTTTAAAAAACTTTCAGTTTCCTCATTATCTCAGTTGAATTTATGTAAATCCTCTGTGGTCATTATTTTTGTTTTCTTTATGTTTAACATTAGGCCTGACTTGGAGCTTTCTTCTTTGACTTTATTGATAGTTCCAAGTCTGTGATGCTTTCCGCTAGTAGTATGGTGTCATCTGCATATCTTAGATTGTTGATGTTACTTCCTCCTATCATCACTCCTCCTCCTTCCATGTCTAAACCTGCTCTACATATGATATTTTCTGCATGCAAGTTGAACAGATAGGGTGATACAATTCAGCCTTTGTCAATTGGGAACCATTCTGTTTCTCTGTATTCTGTTCTTACCATAGCCTACAGGTTCCTCTTCAGTACTATCAAATGTAATGGTATTCCATAGCTTTTCATAATCTGCAGTCAAAGGTCTTGCCATAGTCAATAAAGCACATGCTGATTGTTTTCTGGAATTCTTTGGATCGCTCCATTAGCTATCGTATGTTTGCAGTATGGTCCCTAGTGCCTCTTCTTTTCCTGAACTCCACTTGGACATCTGGCAGTTCTCTCTCTATATATATATGATCTTTTTGGCATATGAGAACTTCAGTGTTCCAACACCACAAACCATAACAGCACACCCAACTAGATCAGCATCCACAACTGCTGCCTTTCTACTGATACACCTCTAGAATAAATCTGCAGAGCAGCCACATGGGCAGCTCCATCCACATTCACTAAACACTAACTAGACAAATATGCCTGCCAGAGACTCATTTGGTGGAAGCATTGTGCAACCATGTGCCCTAATGCACATGTCTGTTTGGGTCAATCCCATTAATGGATGGCTCCTTCTCTGCTGGCTGAGAATGGCATTGGAGGATTTACCCTGAATGTCCATTATTATCAAGGAGAAAGAGCCATCCAGTCCCAACCTGGGTGACAAGACCTTAACTCCTTTCCGGGACATGCAGAGTCTTTCCTGTTCTTTCCTGTGTCTCAGGTCGTGAAAAAACTGAAGCAGGAACAGATGAGACTGATAGAGGTTCATTTTGATTAGGACAACATCTTGCCTAGCTTGGGCGGTGACAGGAGGAATGAACCACATAAATGGATGCTCTTTCTTGGCAAGAATGGACCTTCACAACAGACTGCCAGAAATAATCCAGCTTGAGACCACTTTAACTGCCCTGGCTCCGTGCTAGGGAATCATGGGAACTATAGTTTATTGTGACACCAGAGCTCTCTGACAGAGAAGGCTCAATGCCTCAGAAAAAAACTACAATTCCCATGATTCCCTAACATTGAACCAGGATAGTTAAAGTGGTCTCAGGCTGGATTATTTCTGGCAGTCTGTTCAGGCTCTAAAAGTCCTCCAGTGTGCCATTTTGCAAAGTGTACAATGTGCTTTCAGCAAGAGAAAAAATTAATTTGGCTCTAGGCTCTCTATGAAAGCTACATGTGTTTCAGTTTCCCTGAAGCCACAGGGCAAAATCTTTCATGATGTGGAACATTAATAAACCTACTTTCCTTCAGTGTAGTAGGAAGAACATTAAACCTCATCGACACAAAATGAATTGTGTTTATCTTTATGTGGAGATGCTAGCAGTGAAGCAGACTTTCATTTTATGGTGTCTTATGTTTTATTAGTTTATTTAGTTTAATTTAAATGTCATAACATAATAATCTGCATTTTCAACTCATTTCTCCCACAAACGTCTAGGTGTTTCTCAAAAGACTGGGATGTAACTGAATATGGTGTGTGTGAACTAGTGGATCTAATATCAGAAATTCCGGATACAACAATCTGTTTGTGTCAGCAAGATAATGAAATGGTAATTTGTATCCCAAAGAGAGGTATGTCCTCATTTTTAAGAACTTCAAGCTGTTTTTCCGTTTTGTTTTTTTTCTATAGATCATATAATAATTGGCATGCTGATACCAGGTACACTGATACCATGTGCAGGTTTTGTAGCTTTTACTAGCCTAAATAATTTTGTTTCTTCTTTACTTTCCCCCCGCAAGTATTCAGCCTCACATTTTTTCACTTTTTCTAGAACGTACCAAGGAAGAAATTGAAAGAACAAAGCAGTTCTCCAAGGAAGTAGTTGATCTTCTTCGTCATCAGCCCTATTTTCGGATGCCTTTCAACAAATTTATCCCATCCTACCACCATCACTTTGGACGCCAGTGCAAACTTGCCTATTATGGATTTACCAAACTACTTGAACTTTTTGAAGCCATACCAGATGTCTTGCAGGTAGGCTGCAGGTATTCTGGGGTACAAATGGACAGTTGGCAGTCCCAGAGCTTGTCATACCTTCCTGCTGGTACTTGTTAGAATTCTGAAAATTCCTCACTTTGTAAGGTCTTTCTAGCCTTCATAGTGAGTGATACTGTACAGATTTAAAATCTTCAGCATTTCAAATCTAGTTGGGCTAATAGAACATTAAGCAGTCATCTGATGGCCAGATAGTCTTGATCCATTATTATAATCCCTGACCTTTGGCCATTAATTCACTGAGGTATAAGTTGTGTCTGGGCTATACAAACTCATATAATGGATGAAGGAATCACTGTACAAAAGAGATACGTCCATACTGAAAACTAGTGTTAACTGAAAGGTGCTAGGTTAGCTATTTTGATATGATGATGATGATGATGTATGTCAAAAAGTGCCGGAAAGCAGAATAAATTGGAGTTCTGCTCAATATTGTAGAACTAAACAGTTATTCAGAAAAGTTAAAGTATTATTACATTACATATATCAATTCTGAAATTTCAGTGTTCTCTCTTTTTTTAAGAGAGGAGAGATGTTAATATGTGGTTTCTCAACTTGAATCTTTAATCTTGAGGTGCATTACTAGGAAAATCAGAGATATTGCTAGTATGACGTTTGTTATTGCCTTCCGCAGTCAAGTAACCTCATTAACCACACTGACTTTCATCTCAGGTATTGGAATGTGGAGAAGAGAAAATTCTTGCACTAACTGATGTAGAACAAATCAAAGCTTTAGCTGCCCAGTTTGTTAAATTGCTCCGATCACAGAAAGATAAATGCCTTATGATGACAGATGTACTCATGGAATATGCTAAAACATTTGGCTACTCATTGCGTCTCCAAGACTATGATGTTGGCTCTGTTCCAGCTTTAATGCAAAAACTTTGCCATGTTATCAAGGTAAGTTTCAAGTATAATGTATGAAAAGAACAACTTGATGTGATATTTTGGATCTGATGATGATGGAGGAAGTGGAACAGAGCTGTATATCAAATTAGGATAAAACCAATACTAGGATCTTGTATGACTGGCTAATTTGAACTGCTCTCTGTTTTTCTCTGCCCAAAATGCTAATGAATATTCAACCTAGGGCATAAACAACATGCTCTGTATGTGCCTGTTTAAGAACTCATGTCCTCCAGATTGTCACTGGAACCTAAAAATATTAAAGAGGACAAAACAATAAAGTAGAAATTTATTTTAAGAAGCAATATTGTGGCTTTAGGGGCACACAGCTGGATGGAGGTCACAGTGAGTGAAATGCATAGATATGAATTTGAATATTGAGTTCAACTCCTTTTTTGGAACATTGTTTGGGGCAAGTTGGAAAAAATTTTGCTGGATTTGTAAGCCTCCTAATTTAGTGGTTGTGTGTTGCACAGCCTCTTCAATCCACATTTGTTACCCCTCCATAAGGAAGGATGCTGGAGAATACCAGCATCATAGGGATGCTGAGGAGCACCAGCTGGTGTGTGATTTGAGGAGGAAGGATATGCTATGGGATATGGCATTTTTCTGCAGACTTAGAGCTCTTTATAAGTCTTGCTATCATCAAAACACTGTGTGATCTTGGTTTAGAAAAAAACTTTGTATTTGATGTCAAGCTGCTTTATTTTAGGTATAATATTGCACTATATACACAAGCAATACCCCACCTCTGTGGTCTACAACAAATTTAGGCTATAAACTAGAGTTGATGGGAAGAGTCATTGTGGGAGGAGGTGATCCTTCAAGTTATCTGGTCCTTAACCACTCTCTGGAATATCCTCCATAATGTTCAGTGTACTTCTAGTGTCTGTTTCTAGTAGCTTTCCCTGTACATATTGATTTACTCAGACCTTTCTGTTGTTAACCAAACTTTTTCAGATTAGCGATACAGAATTTGGTAAACAGCTCCAGCTTATAAATAAAAAATCTCTTCGGACCTTAACTGCACAACTTCTGGTGCTCCTGATGACCTTGGATGATGCTACCTGTATTTCTGTTGAGGAGCTTAGAAGGCAATATGAAACCACACAGGGTTCTCCCCTTAATCCATGTGAATATGGCTTCATGACATTTACTGATCTCCTGATGAGTGTGCCTTATTTTATTGAGGTAATAAAATAGTCTGACATAATACTGGTCTGTTTATATTAGTTTGTTGATTCCTTAATAATGATTTCTTTTGTCCTAATGAGCAATGTACTGTTCTCTTAAGGTGTAAAACACCTACTATAATAGATTATGAAGTTTAGGCATCCTTTTAAAGCAGAAGTGGACAACTGTAGAATGTTAAGGGCTTGGTTAGCCATCGAGGAGAAATTGTAAGGCCACACAGCCTCAACAGAAAAAAAAATCCCTTTATCCCCCCAAACTCTCCAACCATCTGGAGGTTGTGGGAAGCATTTTTGTCATGCTTTTAGGTAAACCCTCCTCCCCGGCTGTTTTAGCCTTGGGGAAAGTCCTTTTTTTAACAACATGAAGCAACCGTAAGTGATTCATTGTTCATTTCCTGTTTCACAAAAAGAGTATGTCCTGGGCCTAAATTGTCCTAGGAGTCAGAAACATGGTAAGAAATGTACCTCACACCTGCTAAAGAGCATTTGGGGGCAAACTGAATTGATCCTGGGGGCCACAAAAACAGCCACACTTTAACCATTCCTGTGTTACAGTAAAATACAATTTTTAAAAAGGCAAATAGGAAATGAAACAGTTGATAATGACCAAGGCTTAATACTAGGAATTGGCTGAAGGAACATCTAGATCTTCTGACAGATGTTTGGGATGATTTTTAATAGATTGGCAATACCATCTGATTCCCTGTTTAACAATAACAGCAATAAAATTAGTTCCCCACCAAATCTGAATTAAATTGCTGAAATCAAGAGAGCTTGGGATAACCACCAAAAGTGGATTTTGTGTGAAAGGGCTCTTTTAGATCTGCCACTTTAACCAAATTCCTAGGCTCAGAATTTCTTCCTTCTAAGTGTCTGTCTGTATCACCAGACTCTGGTTAAAGGGTTTTGTTGTGGTAGTTTTGTTTTTTTTAAGAGTAGATCTTACAGGTTTGAAGTCTGCCCTACACTTGAAGTAGAGCAACACCACAACTACAGAGAGAAATGGAGGAAGTATCCAGTAGTGACAATGGGAAAGGGAGTAACAGCAGATGTAGGATGGCTGGTTCCATGGTGGTCAAGTCTCCAATGAATGAACACTAAGGACCATAGGACCCTCTTCATGGTCTATATCAGGGGTAGGCAACCTTTTTGAGCCAGGGGCCGGGTTGCTGTCCCTCAGACAATTGGGGGGCCGAAGCACCATAAATAAATAAATAGATAGATAGATAGATAGATAGAATATTTTTTAAAAAAATTTAAAAATAAAATTTAAAAAAATGGATGCACACTCAGGTCTCCAGCCTCTGGGAGCACTGAAAACAAGATGAGGAGTAAAATCAGTCATCTAGACAGCCAGCTGTAAAAAAAAAAAAAAAAAAAAAAAGCTGCTTTTTATGTAGGGATAGGATTCAGGCTATGGATAAATGATACAGAGGTAAAATGTGGAGAAGCAGGGCCTTAATGGATGAAGTGGTTGCAAGGTGCAGAGACCCTCTCCTGTGTCTAATCCTAAGCCAAAAAGCAGCTTGGAGCCAATTTATAAAATACTGTTTTGCCTTGTCTTTTGATTTGTGGCTTCTGACAATTGAGGCCATGATCCTGCATCATCAGATGGAGCTACAATGATGGAGCTCTGCCATCAAAGCTACTTCTGCCAATAGGCAGCTGGAGAGGCTCCTCTGTAGCTACTGTAGCTCCTTGTTTTAATGTACCCTACAATCAGGAAAGCACTGCAGTCATTTCCCAACCCTGATCTGCAGCACCTCAGAAACCCTTCAGTTGGGGTGAGACCTGGCTTAAGAGGTAGGTTTTTGGGGGTCATGTCTGATCATTAACAACCATAAACATAAATTCAAAGAAGGTTTGAAGGTTGTGATGTCAGCCTGAGTCTTCACTTTAACAGTGTCCCCTACAGAGATAGGGGCAAGATGGTGGGTAAACTCAGGTTGCCTGATAACTCATTCTGCCTGGAGAGAGTAATAGAAATTGGGTTTTCTTTAGCCACTGTCTGAAGATAAGATTTAGTGAAGTATTTTACTTGTAGCTGACGTGCTTTAATATTCATAAATATTCATCAGTACACAAAAGCTGGAAGACTGTTCAGTTGTATGTCTTTTCCTACAGGTTTTTATTGATGGAGAGGTAGAATATGTCAAGCTTACAACCCTGTATGTGTTTGCCAAGAAAGTGAGGTCTTTGCTTCATACCTATCACTACCAACAGATCTTCCTTCATGAGTTTTCTACAGCCTATACCAAATACACAGGTGAAGTGTTGCATCCTAAAGCATATGGTTACAGTAATCTTGAAGAACTCCTTGGAGCAATCCCACCGGTTTGTAGCATTTTTTTTTCATTATAATTAAACTGAATCCTAAAATTTCCCTATGCGGTTTCGAAGGTGCCTTTAATATAAATATGTTGTAGAATTCCATATCTAGTAGTGTTGGATAAATAGAATAGAGATTAGGGTTGCAGGTTTATGCTCCCTTTAGTTCATAAGAAAAAATATTATTAGGCCTTCTCTGAATATAAGTTACCTCTATGATTCTGTGATTCTATATCAGGTTATTCCTTCTTCCTTTGGGGCTATAGCTCATCAGAACAGTTTCCTTGTTGATTGTGAACCTTAAGGAGCAAATATCTTCTTGTTTCTGGAGAAATAAAATTTCAACTTTTTTCTGCAGCAGTCTGGATTGACTGACGTGCCATTGAAATGTATTAGACTGAAGTGCTTAACTTACATGCAGGTCATGTTTTATTATTACTCTGTAGTGGTGAAGGGCATCTTACAAGGCAAGTTCTTCCTACTTGCTCCAAAAAGCAAGCAATTTAATGGATAATGAGGTTTGCCTGAGGTTCTCCCAGCTCGGGAGAGCAACCTTAGTGAATCAGTCTAGTTCCACCATTGGCTTCAACTAGATCATCTTCATGTAGGCTTCTTTTTTCCAACCAATCACTCTTGTTTCATCTGTTTTCGTTGGGTTTATTGGTTCTTTAACCTTACTCCCTCCCCCTACAAAAAGGAAAATCTGTTACTATACTACTACCTGTCTTCTTTGCTGAACATAGATGTTTAAAGTGCTCTTCACTCCAGTACCATGTTTGAGCACACAAAGGAGGAATGTATTTCAGGATTCAGAAGCCCTGCAGTCTTTCCAAGATTCAGAAGACATGGCAGGAAGGTTCATAAGGAGCAAGGATAGGCAAGGTGTATTCTCACATTCTGGTCCACTTAGGATATTGGGGCGAGCGAAAGGCAACCCTTCAGAGGAATGGATAGGTGGAGTAGGTCCCCAGCCTCCCCCCCCCATCAGTGATAGATAGACATTTCCTGTAGCTGCAGGCAGATTATTTTCAAAGAAAAGGGCGCCACTCCTTCCATCTCCAAGAACCATTGCCCTAGCAGATTTCCTCCTTTCAGACATGGTTGCAGTTGTTCACACTCACACCAGTACTTTTGCCCAAGACTCGTGATTTCCATGGTTCTTCCTGGCCGCTGTGGAAAGGAAGGAGCTTCTGTTTTCCTGCTTTCCTCCTCCATGACAGGCAGATTGACTATCCCAACACCATGGAAGGGAAAGTTTTACATACCAGTGGCTGTCAACCTGGATGCCTCAGACAGGATTTCCCTTTTTGTCAGAGAAAGAGAACCCTAATCTCTGCTGATGAGTGTCCCAGGCCAGCCAGAATCCTAAATTAACCTATTTAAAGTAGAAGACTTCCTAGTTTTGCCAAGGAAAGGCACTACGGTATGGGCTATTGGTTGCATGTCTGCTAAGCCAGTGGCCCCAGGTTTGCTTGACGTCATCTGGATGGTAGTTAGGAAGCACCCCCATGTTTTCCCTGTTCATTGTTACATTTCATGGATTTTATAAGAAGGAATAAGAAAAATCAGTTACTTCATCACCTGGTGACACTTGTAGAGAAGTTCTGTGACATAAGAAAGTTAGTGATGTCTTGCTTGCTTGCAGATACCTTTGATTGAGCTCATTCCCAGAACAGCAAACATGCAGCCCTCCAGCTACTATTGGACTATATGTCCCAGCAGCCCTAGCCAGCATAGCAAATGGTGAGGAATGCTGGCATTTGTAGTCCATCAACATCTGGGTCCCGCATGATTTCTAACCCTAGTTTACATTAAAGATAGGGGAGGCATTTTAAAGGGACAAGAGGATAAAAGAGTTGGGAGTGACTCTGAAGAATGTTTGCAAGGCCTCCTCGGCTATTCATGTCTCATTTGCAGCATCTTTGCTTTTTTAATGGATAAAGGGAATTACTGCAGACATTTCCCAGGGAGTGGTTAACTTAGGGCCTTTGCAGGTTGCCAGAAATAGTGCAAATTGAGTCCACTTTAACTGCCTTGACACAGTGCTAGGGAATCATGAGAACTGTAGTTTATTGTGGCACCAGAGCTCTCTGACACAAAAGTCTCAATGTCTCAGAAAAAAATATAATTCCCATGATTCCCTAGCACTGAGCCAGGACAGTTAAAGTGGACTCAATTTGCACTATTTCTGGCAGTCTGCAAAGGCCCTTAGTCAACACATTGCTAAAAGCAGCTGCCTTTAGAGCAGATACCAGCTTGGACAAAATTCAAATTTATTCAGAAACTAAAGATTTTTCCAGCAGATGTATGTCGTCAGACTGAAGAGCCAGCATTAACCTACCATAATTAAAGGTGTCAGTCTGCTCAAAATTTGAATTACTATATGCTTTTGTATTTTTGTATTGTAAATAATGTAAATAAATGTAAATAAATATTAACCAAAACAATAAATCTATGGTGATATTTTAATATGCCTAGGGAAAAAAGTTGTGAAACATATGTGCGTGTCATTGGATTTTAGCCTAAAATTTACCATTGTTCAGGTTTAAGAAGGAAAAGTAGGGGATAGGGGAGAACATGTCTCTATAACTGAGAATATTTTAATTGATTCACTCTCATGCAGATGTTTTGTCATCATTGCATTAGGTAGTATGGATAAAAGGCCATGGTCATAAGAGAATTGTTGTCCTAAAGAATGACATGAAAAGTAAGTAATCCCTGTTTAGAATTGACTCAGTTTTTTGCACTTATTTGTTGTAGAAATATTGACAATATATCTGTCTTTTTTCAGCTCGTTTTAACTCACCTAGTCTTCCTGTTGCTGATGAGAATACTGAAAATCAGCTTGCTGATGGCAGTGGACAAGCTATAGAACCAGCTAGGGCAAGCAAACCCTTGGAATTGAATGTGGAAACACCAAATGCTGGTAATGAATTGTTGGTTGATTTGTTCTGCATCATGTAATTGTCTAGTCCTGTAGCCATGAATAGATAAGCTGAAAACCAAATAGTATGAGGGAGCCAACTGCCCCTAGTTCTGTGTCTGATTAGAGCAGTGTTTCTTGTTGCCATCTTTTCCATCCCCCAACCACTTCCATCCATGACTTAGGGAAAGCATCACTTGTCACAGCAGCAGCAAATCAATGCTTATTTCAAAACTCCTGATGCAAGCTGAAGGTCTCTAGGCCAGGAGAAAAGCTGGGAGACCAGTTGCAATGTCATTCAGCCCATCAAGTTTCTTAGAATTACAGATTTAGAAGAAACCACAAGGACCATCCAGTCCATCCCTTACCATGCAGGGACACACAATCAAAGCAGTCCCAAAAGATGGCCATCCGGCCTCTGTTTAACAATCTCCACACTCCAAGGCAGTGTATTCCACTGTTGAACAGCTCTTACCATCAAGACGTTCTTCCTAATGTTGAGGGGCATTCTCTTTTCTTGTAGTTTGAATCCATTGCCCCATGTCCTAGTCCAGGGGTAGGCAACCTTTCCCCTTTAAGGGCCGAGGGACTTCGGCTCCCAGAATCCCAGGAGCTATTGGCCAACATGGGACTATTGGCCAACATGGCTGAGGCTTCTGGGAGCTGAAGTCCCTCGGCCCTTAAAGGGGAAAGGTTGCCTACCCCTGTCCTAGTCTCTGGAGCAGCAGAAAACAAGCTTTCATCCCTTCAAATATTTAAACATGGCTATCATGTCACTTCTTAACCTTCTCTTCCGCAGACTAAACTTACCCCATTCTCTAAACCACTCCAGACCTTTCATCATTTTGGCCACCTTCCTCTAGGATTGGCTTCAGTGGGACTGGATTCCACACTGCCACCATTCTCCCCTAGATCCTGTTCGCTTTTAGTTTGTACAGTGAATTATGATAGCCAGCTGTTGATTTGTTTGTTTTTTGAAGGGTGTGTGCATGTCCAGTTGTCTGTATAATCATATGCACAGTTTGAAAATGTGATTTTGTCCTGGTCATGCTAAGTCTATAAAATTCAACTGTTTAAAAAGCTTGGACAATTTTGGCATAAAGATATGAAAACTGGATGGCATACAGGGAGCAGTAATGGATGATCCATGCAGGAAGAATAGGAAAAGGACCTATTTTAGAACTCATATTACCAAAGGAAGATGGATTAGCTAGGAAGATGTTTTTGGGGTGAGAAATGTCACTTCAGAGTAATCCCACTTTTGAGCTGACATCTTAGGTTCTTTCTCATTCTCCCCACACCCACAGCCAGAATATTGGTATCAGTAACATGTAGTCCTCTATTACCCTTTGACCTTATAATTGTAAGGAATTTCTGCAATTCCATTCCTTCATTCAGGCTGTAGCTCACAGTGGTTGCTATTGATTTTTTTATCCCTGTTTTTGTTGCTATAGCAGAAGTTTTCTTTGATTTACTCCTTCAGTCTCCAACTAGGAAAGCATATAACAGCTTTTTCAAAAAGTCCAAGTTGACCTTTAGTGCCTGCTGTTTGTAGGCAGAGCTCCTGCTTCTTTCCAGAGGAAAATTCAGGATCATAGCTGACTTGTCCTTTTTGCCATGTAATAGGGCTATCACTGACCTGTTTCAACTGTTGACTGTTGAAATGCTGCTGTAAAACAGGAATATTTTAATACAAGCTGCTAGGACCTTTAGACTTATGTGCCTTCAAATAATACCTATATCAGATCTCTCTGTCACAATCTATATTTCAAAACCCAGACTTGTTCTGGGGCCATACTGGAATCCTACTGGGAACATGTGTGTTTGAGCAAAAATTGAAAAAATTCTGAGTAAAAAGCTGAGTTTTGTATGTTTAAAAACAGGTGACCATGTATTGTATTTGCTTTTCTCTTTATCCGTGCAATCCTGGGGATCCCAGGTGCAACCTGGAACCATCTCATAATATGCAGATCCTAAAGCAGGGGTAGGCAACCTTTCCCCTTTAAGGGCCGAGGGACTTCAGCTCCCAGAATCCCAGGAGCTATTGGCCAACATGGGACTATTGGCCAACATGGCTGAGGCTTCTGGGAGCTGAAGT
This sequence comes from Phrynosoma blainvillii, assembly GCA_026167975.1. NCBI lineage: Eukaryota > Metazoa > Chordata > Lepidosauria > Squamata > Phrynosomatidae > Phrynosoma > Phrynosoma blainvillii. The sequence goes on along the minus strand of JANUYF010000012.1, from coordinate 9,387,015 downwards.
TCTTCGGCCCTTAAAGGGGACAGGTTGCCTACCCCTGACCTAAAGCATAGCATGCCACTTTGCATGGCTGTATCTTCATTCTGCACATCATCTGAAGACTCTGATCTTATATACTTCATAGTTACAAAATCAGCCAGCCTTTTTCTCCCTGACCTCTCTTCTGGTTCTTGGGGTCCTTGCCCATACCAGTGTTGTAGAAATAATTGCTTTATTTGTTCTCTTGGTTTTTTTTTCCCCTTGCAGTTTCTAATCAATCTGAGCAAGAACTGCTTTGCCTCACAAATACGTCACCTGTTGATCTTCTATGTGAGCCAGTCCCTTCCTGTTTACCTTCCCCACAGCTGAGACCAGACCCAGTCATTCTTGAATCAGTGGACCTCATTCAGTTCGAAGAACATCCACCAACCCTTTCTGGTAAAAAGAGGCACAGTCCTGCATATGCTTGCTTCAAGGAGGATTAACAGGGTTTCCAACCAATAACTGCTTCCATTAGAAGCCACTCTTCAATATGTGATCTGCTGTAAATTAAGTGTCACTTCCCATTTCAGATGAGAGGAAAGTACAGACAACAGAAGTCTAGTCTTTGCACAGAGCAAAATGAGATCAAGTAGGTTGTGCTATTTGAAGCTACCAAAGCCAGTGCTCTTTCCAAATGCTCACTTCTGTAAATAATTGTAGTTGCATGCCTTCAAGTTGTTTTGACTTAAAAGTGACCCTAAGATGAACCTATCATAGGATTTTCTTGGCAGGATTTGTTCAGCTGAGCTTTACCTTTGCCTTCCTCTCAGGCTGACAGTGTGACTTGTTCCAGCTCACCCAATGGGTTTTCAGGGCCAAGCAGGGATGCAAACCCTGTTCTCCAGAGTTGTAGTCCAATACTCAAACCACTACACCATGCTGGCTTTCATGTAAATGTCTACCTATAAATGCAGTGCTAGCATTTCAAGAGAAAAGGTTCTAACCTGTTCCCATCTATCCCCAGGGAGAGGGCCCCCCTCCCCCCAAAAATGAGGAAAATTGCATTGCCCTGAGTCAAGTTTCTCCTCTAAAATGAGGCATGCCTCCACACCTTGATTCAGCAGAAAATCCATCCCTTTATCCCCCTAAATACAGATATAAAACTAGAATGACTTTCAGTTCATGTCTGGTTTCAGGTGAAACAGCTCATGTAGCCCAAGGATTTTTTTTTTCACCACAATCTTGTGAAGTTAGTTAGGCTGCAAGATAGTAACTACTAGCCCAAGGTCACCAGGAAGCGTCTTGGCCAAATAGGGTTTGAACTCCATGCAGTTTCCTCAGTGCCAGTCCAACACTAACTATTCTAACATGCTAAATAACATTATTTCATATGGAGTGTTATTTATTGGTAGCATGTGAAAACAAGAACCAAACTAGAATATTCAGAGATTTTTGATTCTTTAGCCCAGGTCACAACTTTGGGGGGGGGGGGGGGGGGGAAGTACCAGCTTTTTTACCTGCAGAGATAAAGTTAGCCTAATGAACTACATGTGCCAACTCCTGTAGTTCCCCTAAGCTAGCCAGGCACACATGCTGCTGAATACAATCATGTATGTTTGTTTCTTTTTGTACTTGGAAAGCCTAATGGCATTGCTCAGAAAAGGTGTGATTTTGGATTACAGTTCCCAGAATCCAATAGCCTGCACAACTGCCAATGTTGGTTTGAGAATTCGGAGATTGGCAGAAAAAGAACTATTACAATCTATCCCCAAGGACAAGACATTAGTCAGATGCTGCTCTATAATCCAGTCAGCTTTAGTTTCCTCAGGTACCTCTTCCACTCAGACTTTGGGAGCTCTGGAATGGGCAAGATCCAATCTGTAATGAGGCCCACATCCTGTTTTCTTAGATTTCTGGCCAGTGTTTTCATGACACTTAGACACCGTATAATGTGAATATTGCACAGCAATAGCAGCATATGTAGGTTTGATTTATTATATTGCACTAAAAGAAATGGGTATATTATGAAAATTAATGTACTTTCTTAAACGAAAGCATTCTACTTTCATTTTAGAAACGATGATATTAACTGAAGAAAAAGAGGAGACTGCTGGTGCTTCGCAATCTAAAGAAGAATTGAGCCACTTCCCCATAGCATCTGATGCTGCACAAAATACTTCAGCATCTCCCCAGCCATCCTCTGAATCACAACCAAGCAAAGAACTCATGGACAGTCCAGCCAAAAGGCAGCATAAAAACCGAGTAAAGTTGGCAGCAAATTTTTCACTTGCACCTGTAACCAAGCTTTAACTCCTATTGTGGTGTGAAAGACAACACATTATTAGATTGCACAGCAAATTAAGCTATTGGCTACCCTTTATATTCTTAATCACTGATCAGAACAGCGGAGAGGCACTTGTGTTCTCTTTGTCACCATCTGTGAGGATTCTGTTCAATTTACACTGAATTCGGCTGGGCAGGTATTTTTATTTGAACTTCCAAGTGTTGGTTAAGAATGAGTTAAAATTTTACCGTTTCGTCCCCCCCCCCCCCAATTCTGTCAAATGTCAGTAAAAAGCAAATTAGAAACTTTGGTTTAGAGCATGATGGAATTTGTTTCTAAAACCTCATAAGTTGTGTAATCTTCCACATAGCAAATAAATACATAGGCTATTTCTGACATGCATTTTCAGGCAATAATCCAGTGTGCAATCTGTCTTGCAAAACAGTGTGTTGGGAATTTTTTTTAAATCTGTTATTTGATTGGAATAAAACTTGTATTTGGAATCTTCAGTGTTAAATTGATAAGGGCAAAACTTAGGATGTTTTGGATGACTTGTAACTGACACTTGTCAAAAGATGACTGTAGAAAATTGTTGGTTTGTTACAAAACCCCTTTTAAATGCCTTTGGTAATAATTCATTTCCACTGAGGAGTCTTGTAGGATGTTAAGGGTATTTTAAGCTTCCCTTTTTAGTGCTCCAAGCTGATGCTGATCTGAATGAAGAAAATGTCTCGGTGTCATGCATTTTTGAGGTGAACTTTGAAATGCGTCTTGCATCTGCTGATTAGATTACTGGGGAGTATTTGATATTGCAAAAATATGCATTTTAATGCATAAATTTTGAATCACAAAATAGGTTAAAGAATCTTTTTAAGATGGAAGGTAATGATGCTACTTCCACTTGCACAGAGTTGTGAGCAGTCTATGGAAATACCAAGGTTATGGTGTTTAACCTTGTTTTCTAACTTTTTAAACACATAATAAATGGGAAGCTTTATTTTGAGTTGGTGCATTTTTAACTGTGTCTAGTTTTTATTCTTATGTTTACTTCTAGTGTTCATTGCTGCTCTTCTGTGTTTGTGTGATTTTCTTCCAGTTCCTATAGTGGTATTTTTGTTGGCTTTTATAATGGTCAGCCTTGGTTGAAGGAGGCAAGTCAGTGGAGTCTATTTTACTTCTTATGGAGAGCTACAACATCTTCTGAAGCTTTATTACCCCTGTTGGGTAAACTTGGCATTTACAATGGGTTGTATTTGCCAGGGACGGATTCTTATTGCTTGTCAAAAGGGGAAAAAAACCTATACCAAAGGTTTCCACTGGCTGAACAGATAGGTTGGGTTGTTGTTTTTCTGCAACAGATATATTTTGTAATAAGAGATTGAAAAGCAGGTGTGGATTTCACAGCCAGCAACTGAAAAATGCCACTTGATGGCTATAAGTCAACTTTTTAAAAAATAAAATGGATTTTGTTTAAAAAATACTTTTAAACAAAACCAGATATTAAAACATTACTAAATTATATAGCCATTATGAATGCAGAGAAACACTGGAAGTTTTTCTGAGATCATGGTAAAGCACAGAGTGTTTCACAGTCTTACATTTCTTCTACAGACATGGGGTTTATAGGAATGAATTTTTAGAATTTTTAACCATTTCCTGAATTTATTTGTGACACCATCTTTCCATTGCCTTATGTATCAACTGCATAAAAATGAAGATCTATTCAAACTTTGTGTTTGTGCAGAAACAGTCATCATGTTGAACTGCAATTGCAAGTCATCTAAAATAACCTGCTAGACCAAGTTTTGGTGAAAACGAAAGAAGTATCGTACTTTTAACGTACTTAAAATACAGATGCTGTTAAACCATCTGTAGAGGATGAGAAATCTGTCTGGATTTGTGTGTAATTCTGACCTAGATTGCTGTTTAAAAGTTGTAGAATGCCATTTGTTTTTTCATAGTGTGAGACCATCTTCATTCAGTTTTTCTTTTTTGCAAAGGTTTGAAAAAAAATAATGTGACTTGACTGACTTTGAAGAGTAAATTAAGACAATGAAATTCTTTACTTTACACATTACATCTAATTTTGATTTCTTGACTATTTAAAACAAAACAAAAAAGACCATATCACTGAAACCCTTGACTTGTGCACTCTCCGGATGGGATGGGAGACAACATTTACCTTTCTCAACTGTCTTCTTCATTTGGACACTTTTGTGGCTCAAGTGCTGTTTTGTGTGTTGGGACCAAACAGTTGTCAATAAAATTTTCAAGCAAGCATGTAAACACCACTTTTTTCCATTTTTAATAAGATTTAAGAAATATATCAGTCTGCATTACTCGGTTTATATCGCAAAGTTTTTTATAAACATGGAAGATAGTCTGTTACATTTTTTTTTTCAATGAGGTGTTTTTTTCAGTGTCGCTAATGCAGGGGTAGGCAACCTTTTTGAGCCAGGGGCCGGGTTGCTGTCCCTCAGACAATTGGGGGGCCGAAGCACCCAAAATAAATAAATACTTTTTTAAAAAAATTAAAAAATATATGCATGCACACTCTCTCAGCCCCAGAAAAGCCATGACAAAACCCCTGTGGAGATTTTGCCAAGAATACCCCAAGAACAAATAATAACAACAATAATATCATCATGGCGGGCAGCGGCGGCAGCGGCAGGACCGGACTGGGGCCGGTCCAAAGGCCTCGGGGGGCCGCATCCGGCCCCTGGGCCTTAGGTTGCCTACCCCTGCTCTAATGTTTCAATGTGTAGCATTAGATAGAATTTAGGTCACAGAAATTGGTAACGCTGGCTCACAGACTTGTTGAACTCCCACTGTAAGTTACCATGCCACAGTTGTGTTACAGGCTTTGTAGCCTGTTGTATGGGGGAGGTAGATCCCAGATTGGTGGAAGATCACTAAAATGACAAAAAGAGCATTTTTGAAGATGTCAATAGGAAAATATACCCATAGGATCAATGGTGGCAACTTTCATATCCTCCATAAAACCTATGGTCTTCCTTGTACCAATTGCTTTAAATAACAAGTTGTCTAATTATAATTTCACCAGGACCTCTAAAGAAAGGTAGTCAGCCACCACCTTAAGGCATTCTCTTCCACTATCAAACAGTTAGCAAGTATGTAAAATTTTATTCAGTCATTGACCAGCAAATACAAATAGCAATCAAATCACAATAACCCGTAATTAAACTCCGACTATAAAAAGCTTCTAGATTATACTACTATTATAAGTGACAAAAAGGATAAAATATAGTTGTTAGCAATAGCAATGGAAAGTACATTTCTATACTGGTTATCAGTGCACTTAAGCACTCCCTAAGTGGTTTACAATGTGTAAGCTAGTTGCCTCCAACAAGCTGGGTACTCATTTTAGTGATCTACGGAAGGATGCAAGGCTGAGTCGACTCTGGAGCCCTGCTTGGGATTGGATTCACAACCTTATGGTTTGCGAGTGAGTGGCTGCAGTAAAGGCATTTAACCAATGCGCCACCAGGGCTCTTCAAAAAACAGTTATTATGATAAAGAAGATTTTTCTGGTAATTTTAAATCCATTGGGGGTTTTCTAGTTTCTGGATTAGCAGAAAACAAACAGATTCCATGACATCCCTTTCGATATTTAAAGTTGGTTGTCATTTCATATCTCAGACTTCTTTCTCTTCAAGCTAAACATACCCAACTCTCTAAATCAAATAAAGCTTGTTTTCCAGAAATTTGATCATCTTGATCATCCTCCTCTGGATACATTCCAGCTTGACCGATATGCTTGAACTATGGTGCCCAGAATGGGAAACAATATTCCAGGTGAGGTCTGACCAACAAAATAGAATGGCACTTTTCTTCCTTTGATCTGGACACTATACTCCTGTTGATGCAACCAGCTTTGTTTTTTGGCAGCCGCATCACACTTTTGACTCACATTCAGCTTGTGTTCTGTTCCCTACATCCCTTTCACATGTACTGCTTTCAAGACAGGTATCTCCTATCCCACTTTGCATTTTTCTTGCTTAGATGTAGTGTGGGATAATTTAAGTTTCCTAAGGCTTCAGTCTTGTTAAGGAAACAATAAATAAATAAATATCAAAATTTCAAAGCCAAGCTTGTTAGAGTTTAGCTTTAAAACAGCAGAATAGCAGAAATGTGCCTAACTATGCTTTCCTAATAACTGAGACTGACTCCAAAAAGACAACAAGCACATAGTTTGTAATTTAAAAACAGAAGTTTACTAATGGCTTTAATCTATATTTACATCGAAACTATATCCTAATGTAGCTAGTGAATAGTTTAGGTTGAGAAGAAATATTTATCTCACCATCTTTCCAAAGAAAGTTGAGAGAGCAGGTAGATGGGAACAGCTCAGCTGAAAATCTTTGAGAGCGGAGAGATGTCTGTCAGTCCCAAAAGGGAAGTGACTTAAGTCACATGGTTAGTTTGAATGAGAGGGAGGGAGGGAAGAGTTTGCATGCAGGAATTCCCTATCTATCTAGAGGGGGGAGAGAATGCAAAAATCTTCCAGCATGTAGTACTTTAAATGTTGAAATCCAGTTATTTTTGACCCAGCTCTCCAATCTGTCAAAGTGATTTTGAATTCTGATCCTGTCTTCTGGGGTTTTTGCTACCCCGACCCCATTTGGTTTCATCTGCAAATTCGATAAGCAAGCCTTCTATTCCATCATCTTAATATTTATAAAGATACTGAACAACACCAAGCCTAGGACAGAACCTTGACTCACTCCACCATTGAGCACTTTGAGTTCAATCTTACAGCCAGTCAGATCCACAACTGTAGTACTGTCTAGCTTTTTTGCAAGAGGGAACCATATCAAAACACTTACTGAAATCAAAGATATACTGTATCCACAGTATTCCCCTGTGCTGTGGATGCAAAATAAGAGAGATGGTTACTTGGGCATAACTTGATTTTTTGAGAAACCCATGCTCTTAGTAATCATAGCATTTCTTTCTAAGTATGCACAGGTGTTTAACAAACTGTTTTGGAACCTTTCCTGGTATTGACATCAAGCTGACTGGCCAGTAGTTTTAAAAAATGATTGAAGGAATAGCAAAAAGGGGGGGAAAAAACATGCTGGCAAAACGTCAGAAAGAAACTCTTCTAGAACATGGCCACACAGTCCGAAAAATCCACAAAAAACTATGGATGCCGGCCATGAAAGCCTTCGACTTCACAGAGAGAAAAAACAACACATTGCAGGTGCATAGACTCCGTGAAGGATGGCAAGACCTTGGCAGGGCCAGTACAGTCATCCCTCTGTATCCACATTTTTTTTTAAATCCATGGATTCAAGCATCCACAGTTTTAAAATATTTTTAAAACATATAAATTCCAAAAAGCAAACCTTAATTCTATCATTTTATATAAAGAACACCATCTTATTATGCCACTGTTTATAAGAGGAATGGAGCATGCACGGATTTTGGTAGCAATGGGGAGTCCCAGAACCAAACCCCAGCAGATGCCAAGGACCCAATGTAATTACAAGGACTCTTGAATATCTCTTATTCATAGGTCTGCCATGAGCGAAAGCCACCTTGATGGCCCTAACGACAACATGACAAAGTTTTGTTGTTGTTAGCTGCCCTCGAGTCAGCCCCAAAGCATGGCAACCCTGTGGATGAGACACCGCCAACACTCTCTATCCTTCATTACTCTACTCAGTCCCTGCAAACCCCTGCCTGGGACCCTCGAGATTGAGTCCATCCATCTGGCATACGGTCTCCCCCTCTTTCCTCTACCTTTTCTAACATTATTGGGGTTTTTTCTAGTGATCTGTGCCTTCTCATTATGTGGCCAAAGAACCACAGCCTCAATTTGATCATCTTGGCCTCCAGTGAGAGTTCTGGTTTGATCTGTTCAAGGATACCCACTTGTTTGACTTTTTAGCTGCCCAGAGTATCCTAAGCACTTTTCTCCAGCACCATGTCTCAAATGTATTGATTTTCTACCTGTCTGCTTACTTTTGTCCAACTCTCGCATGCATACATGGCGATGATGAATACAATTGCCTGGACAATTCTGACTTTAGTGCTCCATTGTATATCTTTGCTCTTCGGAACCATAGAATTATAGAGTTGGAAGAGACCACAAGGGTCATCCAGTCCAACCCCATTCTGCCACGCAGGAACTCTCAATCAAAGCAAAGATGGCCATCCAGCCTCTGTTTAAAGACCTCCAAAGAAGGAGACCACCGTACTCCAAGGGACAGCTCTCACTGTCAGGAGTTTCCTCCTAATGTTCAGGTGGAATCTCTTTTCCTGTAGCTTGTATCCATTGCTCCAGGTCCTGTTTTCTGGAGCAGCAGAAAATAAGCTTGCTCCCTCCTCAATATAACACCTTTTCAAATATTTAATATCCCCTCTTAACCGCCTGTTCTCCAGGCTAAACATACCCAGTTCTTAAGTCGTTCCTCATAGGGTATAGTTTCCAGACCCTTCACCATTTTAGTTGCCCTCCTTTGGACACGCTCTGCTTTTTCAACATCCTTTTTGAATTGTGGACACAGTACTCCAGGTGAGGCCTGACCAGAGCAGAATACAGTGGCACTATTACTTCCCTTGACCTAGACACTGTACTTCTATTAATGCAGCCTAAAATTGCATTGGCCTTTTTAGCTGCTGCATCACCTTGTTGACTCGTGTTCAACTTGTGGTCTACTAGGACTCCTAGATCCCTTTCACACACAGTTGCATTAAGACAGGTGTCCCCCATCCTTTATCTATGCATTTCATTTTTTTGTCCTATATTTCTTCATGTTGAATTTCATTTTGTGAAATAGCTTTCTAATCTATTAACATCATTTTGAATTTTCATCCTGTCTTCTGGGGTATTAGCTAATCCTCCTAATTTGGTGTCATTTGCGATTTGATAAGTATGCCCCCTATTCCTTCATCCAAATCATTGCTAAAGATGTTGACTAGCACTGGGCCCAGGACAGAACCCTGTGGCACCCACTGGTCACTTCTCTCCAGGATGAAGAGGAGCCATTGCTGAGCACCCTTTGGGTCAACCAATTACAAATCCATGTGTCAGTTACCTTGTCCAGCCCACATTTTACTAGCTTGTTTGCCAGAATGTCATGGGGAACTTTTTCAAAGATCTGACTGAAAACCAGGACCACCTTTACCTCTCCAGTGTCTTTTTATTTATTTATGTATTCCTGTATTGTGTTATTTTTTACATATTGCAATAACAATTCTTCAGGTTCTTAATTGATTAAACTTAATAGTGCAAATCTATTTCTCACATTGTCAGTGAATGCTTTTGAGATGTTATGCAGGTCATATTTTGTCATGATGACAATTTTTGCCTTCTTCTTTAGTTTTACAATAATTTCCCTATAAGCAGTTTATGGTCTATGCCAGAGTCAGCACCTGGTCTGGTTTTGGCTCCAAGAATACAGCTTCTCCATCTTCTCCTTCCAATTAAGTAGTCTATCTGATTTTTGTGTTGACCATTTGGTGATGCCCATGTGTATAATCTCCTATCTCATTGTATACAACAGGTATTTGCAATGAATAGGTAATTGGACTCACAAAATCTGTTAGACATTCTGCTTTATTTCTTATATCTAGTCCAAATCTCTCTACTGTTTTTGATTATTCTTTGCTGCTGACTTTAGCATTCCGGTCACCAATGATTAGCTTGAAACTCTGTGTTGGTGTGTTGTCAATTTCTTCCTGGACTGCATCACAGAATCTCTGTTTCTTCTTCACAATTATCAAATTAATTTTAAACCTGAAGTCACTCTGCAGAAATTGTATGCTCAGTCACTAGTGACTGGAAATCACTAATGGTAAAGCTTGTCCTTCTGCATTTAAATTAATTCTGGTTTTTGATTTAGCAATTCTTACTGGTTTAACCAAATTGCTGGCTGTGGTCCTTATTGCAATGCATCTTCTTCAGTGCTGCACTACACACACGCACGCACACACACAGACACTCATGCAAACACTCATTCTCAGCTATTTCTCCGTTGCTTCTTGCTTTCATTCTTCCAGATATATTCTCTCCCTTTGTGTAATTGGTTGCAATGTTTTGTTGTTGTTTTTCTTTTTGTTCTCAATAGTTTGTCTGTTAAACAACTGAATGAATTGGGCTGTTTCACTAAATCATGGGGTTTAAAATCAGTTAACATTTGAGGATGATTTGTGGCTATTTGTAATTTATTGTTTCATTTATTTTATTTGCTACAAGCACTAGAATAGTTCTCATATGCACAAAAGGAGTCCCGTTTTTGGTAGGACCTCAACCACCTTTATCCAGTTTGGAATGTGACATCCTTTTTACACTTCATGGTGGTGTTTTCCCGAAGTAAACCATATGAAAAGTATTGCTAAATTATTGGGGGGAGGTGGATCAGCATATGAAACCCTCTTTAATCTGCCAATCTTAAAACAAGACAGAAATGGCAGCCTGCTCAATATAGGCTAAGCTCATGCCCTCCCCTTTTTCTGCACTCCCCTCCCCAGTAGACTGCTCAGATGCACCTGGAAATGACTTGAAGCCCATTCCTTTTATACCTCCCTTTTATGGCAAACATTTGAGTGATTTTTGCCAGTTCAGGTAAGTTGGGGGGGGGGCTGTTGCTACTGAGATGTTCAACACACCCCATGCATGAAAATGGACAACCTCTTTCTTTACAGGGCTCCATAACTGTAAGGATAACGTGTCAAGGTCTAGCTTGTAAACATTACTTTTTTGAACCAATTCCAAAATATTTTGTCCATCCTGTGGCTTAGTCTGTGCACCTTGGCCATGAAAGGGGAAGAAACCTGAGATGGGCAAGGGAACAATCAAAAGTGTATAGGGTTATTTATTCCCTTCCCCACTCTTCTCTTTCCTCTTCATTCTCACTGTCCAGTGAGCAGTCAGGGAGGGAGAGATCACTTTTGTCAGAAATCTGAACTGATAGTTTGCAGATGCCGTTTGAAATTACTCCAAAAGCTAGTGGATCCTGAATCATTTTATTCCACCTTTATCCCTAAGATGTGCCTCAGCTCACTTCTGTGACCTATCAAGTTTCAAATGTCCATCCAAGGCTTTTGCTCAATACATATTCTCTGTGCTTGGGTTTAACTTAAACCACAGACAGAGTGGGGACAGAGTGTAGCCTTCCAAATGTTGCTGGATTGTATTCCCAGTATTCTTTACCATTGGTTATGCTGGTCATAACATTGTATTATTTTGTTTTGTTTTTAATTTGTTATGTTTTAAATTGTTAATTGGTTTTAATTGACATGTGGTTTAATAACTTTTTAAGGGGAGGGTATTATACTGTTTTAAGCTGTATGTATTTTAGTGTTGTAAACCGCCCAGATTAGTTCGCCACCGGGATACACCGGGGCGGTATATAAATAAATTAGTAGTAGTAGTAGTAGTAGTAGTATTCCTACCCTTTCATTAAGGCCAATACAGTATTCAAATGTAATTGTTGTCTTATTTTGTCGTCGTAGGTCTCCACAAAGTGAACTGGGCTGTTTTCACTGTATCCTAAGTGACACACAAAATATGTCTGCTAAATGTTCCCACCAAATCTTACTCAAGTTGTTTTCTTGGCATTTGACAATGTATGAAAAAGTAAGCTTTCCTCCACAATCAATTAATAGCTAATGCTTACCTTGGCTGTTAACTGTCAAATTAACCATATTCCCCACAGCATGACAAAGGCCTGTTCTATGACCTTTTGAGCATAGAATCATAGAATCCTCGAGTTGGAAGAGACCTCAAGAGCCATCCAGTCCAACCCCCTTTGGCCCTGTAGGAACTCTCAATCCAAGCACCTCCGACAGATGGCCATCCAAACTCTGTTTAAAAACTTCCAAAGAAGGAGACTCCACCACATTAAGGGAGTGTGTTATATTGTCAAACAGCTCTTACTGTCAGGAGGTTCCTCCTAATGTTGAGGTGGAATCTCTTTTCCTGTAGCTCCCATCGATTGCTCCAGGCCCTATTCTCTGGAGCAGCAGAAAACAAGTTTGCTCCTTCCTCAATATGACATCCCGTCAGATATTTAAACAGGGCTACCATATCACCTCTTAACCCTCTCTTCTCCAGGCTAAACATAACCAGCTCCCTAAGTCTCTCCTCACAAGGCATGGTTTCCAGACCCTTCACCATTTTTGTCACTCTCCTTTGGACACTCTCCAGCTTGTCAATATACTTTTTGAATTGTGCTGCCCAGAACTGGACACAGGATTCCAGGTCAGGCCTGACCAAAGCAGAATAGAGTAGCACTATTACTTCCCTTGATCTACACACTATACTTCTATTGATGCAGCCTAGAATCATATTGCCTTTTTAGCTGCTGCATCACACTGTTAACTCATGTTCAACTTGTTGTCTACTAGGACTCCTAGATCAGGATATAGGAGACTGCCTTATGTCAGATTTGTCTGTCCCTGAAGCCAAACAGCAGAGTAGCTGAGCCAGGGCCACAGACCAGAGCATTGGGACCTTTTAATTAGCAGAAATTGTGATATTGTCTCCCCTCACCATTTCCTTGTCCCCTCTATACCAGTGGTTCTCAAATGGTGCGGTGGGACCCCCAAGGGGGGGGCACAAGCATTAAGGAGGAAGTAAGACTTTGAGACCCTGATCCCTCCTCCTCCTTTTCCCAAACTTTTTTAATGCATAAAATATATTATGCATGTGTTGAGTTAAATATTGAATTTACTTCAGTAAAGCTGTTGTAATTGGAATGATGTTATTTCCCTATAAAGTGTTAAAATATGAATATACATGAATGTGTGAATGAAAATATGCACACTAAATAAACAAAATATTTTTATTATATACTATGTTGAGTGGGGAACACAACGTCCACATATAGATGTAAAGGGAGGTCCCAAAGGTATAAAGTTTGAGTTTCCACTGCTCTATACTGATGTGAGCTACTCTAATGAAGAAGCAATTAAGAGCAATCAGCTTCATAAACATTCTTTTTTGTAGAGATTATAGCTGCTATAATAAATTTATTGCTACAGGTCTCCTTATTTATTTTTAATTTTAATTTTTTTGTGCTCTCCTTGAGGGTGTGGTTGCAGGACTGTCAAAGATTTATTCTTACATTACTATAACCCATGCAATAGTAAATATGGATTTTATAGTTTAAAAGATTTATAGAGAAGCAAAAATATGGAGGTTAGACACCAGAATACTTAATAATAAAGATATAATGAGTAAAATTGAAAAAGAATGGCAAAATATTTGGGATATTAATAACAGAGAGGTTTTTCAAGCTCTATAATAGGATACTATGAAAGCGGTTGTAAGAGGAATCTGCATTAGGGAAACATGTAATGTAAAGAGATGACAGGAAGAGAGGAAGATAAAATTATAAAGGGAAATTTTAAAATTAGATAATGATTGTATAAAGGATAGGAGTAAAAGCATATATATAGAATTATAAGCAAAAAGGAAGAAACAAGATTTAACAGATCCAGGATCATATAGACCTATATCCTTTATAAATCAAGATGCTAAAATATTAACAGCAATAATGGCAAAAAGAATGAATAAGCTTATATATAAATATCTTCAAAATGATCAATGTGGATTTTTGCAATCAAGACAAATGTCAAATTTAATAGGAAGAGTATTGAATAAAATAAATATAATAGCGAAGAGTAAACAAAAGGCAGGAATAATGGCACTAGATATATATAAAGCTTTTGATTGTGTGGAATGGCCAGCATTAAAAATAACATTAAAGACATTAGATATGGGGGAAAAGTTTAGAGGATTAATAAATCAGTTATATTCAAACAACACAGTAGTAGTAACAGTAAATGATGAACTAACAGATCTAATTCCAATTTCTAGAGGTACAAGGCAAGGTTGCCCTCTCTCCCCGATTTTATTTGCAGTAATTATTGAAATTTTAGCAAATGCCGTAAGGGAAGATGAAAATCTGGAAGGAATTGGGATTAGAAAATTGAATAAGGGCTTCTACAGATGGGCGGCCATAGGCTGCCCCGAGAAGCCACAGATTGGGACCGAGGCTGCCCCACGCCTCAGCCCCAATCCACCTTTATGGTGTCTCTGAAAAGGAGCGCGTGTCTGGACGCTGAGCCGAAAGGATGTTGAGTGCCCGCCGTGTGCAACAGTGGGCGCTCTGATTATGTCCTCAGGAAGGGGTTGGGGCACCCGGCGTCCGGCTGCGCCTCCCCTTCCTGGGCTTGAAGACGGTGCGTTTCGCCATCTGCATCCCCCCCTAAAACAAGTTTATTTACAGATGATACTCTATTGACAATTAGATCCACTTAAAAAATGGATAAAGTAAAACGACACTTAAAGGAGTTTGAGGAAATGTCAGGCCTATGAGTAAATTGGAATAAATCAGAGTTAATGCTGTTTAATTATACAAAAACAGAAGGACACGATTTTCTAAAGGATAAAATGATAGATATTAAATTAAAAGATACAATTAGATATTTAGGAATAAACATTACAAAAAACTTACAAAAAGTAGAGGAACAAAATTATAGTAAATTAAGGATAGAAATCAAAAGGAAACTAGGAGAATATAAAAATATTAAATTATCATGGTTTGGTAGAATAGCATTAGTAAAAATGAATGGGAATAAAAAAGTGAGGATTAATAAAATATATTGGTATAAACCCCAAAAAGATGGAGGCTTGGGTCTACCATATTTTAATAGTATTATAATGCAAATCAATTAAGATATACTATAGATGCCAAATTTGGCTTAAGGCAGTTATAGAGAAGGGGGAATTAGATTGGTTAGAGATGGAAACAATAGAAATAGAGGGGAAAAAATGGAAAATATTTTAGGGGTTTTACCATGAAAGAAATGAAAGAAATTTAAAACCCTTTTTTAAAGAATATACTAGAGATTTGGAAAAAATATAAAGAAAAAATAATGCCAGCTATCTCACCATTAACACCAGTTGTAATGATAAAAACATTTCCAATAAATTTAAAGGAAGAAATAGGGAAGAGTTAAGAAAACAAGATATAGGATAAAAGAATGAATAAATATAATGAAGGATAAAGGTAAGATAAAGGAGAAATTACAAAGTCTAAAATTAACCTGGTTTAATTGTATTTAACTGGAACAATGGACAAAAAATTGGAATAGGACACTTATAGAATTTAGAGAATACACAAAATTTGAACAAATGATTAGGCAAAGATAATATGGAGGTAAATGAAACTTTGAAAGGTATTACAAGTGAAATATACAACTTATTATTAAAATATAATGAGAAAGAAGAATATCTTAGGACAATATGGGAGGAGGATTTAGCATAAATAATAAATGTTCAAGAATGGGGGAAAATTTGGAATCAACATCATTTTAAAAATGTATCCATAAGGATAAAGGAGAATTACCATAAATTAATATGGAGATGGCATTTAATACCAGTAAGGTTAAACAATATAAATAAGAATTATTCAATACTATGTCGGAGGGGATGCCAAGAAGTCGGTACATATATTCATATGGAGTGGGGCTGTAGATCTGTAAAGAAATCTTGGCAATTAGTATTTAAAGAGATAAAAGAAATAACAGAAATCGATCTAGAAATTTGTCCAAAGATAGCATTATTATCTATATATGATAAGATCAATTGCACCCAAGCTAGAAAGGATTTAATTACAAATGTATTAACAGAGGCAAGATTAATAATAGCAAAAAGGTGGAAAGATCAGGGAGATCTACAAATACAAGATTGGTATAAAGAGATATGGCAAATAGCAATTAATAATAAGTTACCTTGTGGAATTAAGGTAAAAAAAGGAATAATGAAGAGAAATGATTTTGAAGCAATATGGAAAATATTTGTACAAAAAGCTTTAGTAAAAGAGGGAGGTGTTTACTTCCACAGGAAGAGTTACAATTTTGGAGGGGAGAGTAATATGAAAATACTAGGCTCTGGTGATGGGGAACACTTGGGGAAGGGGGGGGAAAGAAAGAAAAGAAAGAGAGAAAGGAAAAAAAGAAAAGAAAAGAAATGGGGGGGGGAATGAATTAGTGATAAATTAACAGTATTATACCTTTGTGTAATTGTGAAAAGAAGACAGTAAGAAGAATGAAGATATTAACAACAATGAGTATTTTTAATTACTGGTTTAATCAATATTAAATGGTTTGATATGAATTAGATTTAGATAAGGCAGTAAAGAATGAATAATTAATGTGATTTATCACATATATGTGGAATACTATGTAAAAGTATTTTTAAATATTATTGTATGTAGGCTGTAATACTAATAAAGAATTTTATATATAAAAAAAACCCAAAAAACATTACTATAACCCAGTATTGCCTATTGTGAGTGACAGCAGCTCTGTAAAGCAGACCTATAAAACTTGGCTGTAGGTAAATGAAAATAAGCTAAACTTCTTCAGGCCACAGATAGGTTTATTATTATTATTATTATTATTATTATTATTATTATTTCCATGTTCCTCCTCCTCTGCCCAGCCCTCTCCTCATGAGAAAGCTAAGCAGTGGAGGAGCCTTGAGGAGCAAACATTTGCCCTTCCTCCTCCTTCACAGCCCAACCTTCCCCTCAAGAGAAACCTGGGCTGTGGAGGAGGCTTGAGGAGCCTTACCAGAGAATTTGGGTGGCCATTAGCAGCCAACTACCACCAGAAACTACCACTAGAATCGTTCCACATCCTTGCAGGCCACAGGAAATCCTTTGGCTAGCCGCAAGCAGCCCATAGGCCAAATGTTATGCAGGCCTGCTCTAGAGTCAGATAAAGAAAAAGAAGGTAGTCTAGTCATGAATGTCTAGTCATATCCAAATGTAGGAGGTGGTGCTCATCTCCGTTACTAAGCTGAAGAGCCAGCATTGTCCAAAGACAGCTCCATGGTCATGTGGCCAACATAACTGCACAGAATGCTGTTACCTTCCCACCAAAGTGATACCTATTTATCTACTTGCATTTGCATGTGTTCGAACTGCTAGGTTGGCAGAAGCTAGGACTAGTGACAGGAGCTCACCCCATCATGCGGCACCCAGGCCTCGAACTGCCAACCTTCTGATCTTCCAGTCATCAGAATTGGCATCTTAACGACTACTAAGTCACCACATCCCTACTAGAGTCTTGGGTAGATCTGTTAAATAGATCCTGTTCTCTATTACCTGAGCTTTATTCATGGAGATGCCAGAGACAATGCTAAATACAGCAAGATATATTTTGGGATCTCTCTGCCCAGACTCCTCTAGGATACTAGCCATGCTAGGAAGTAATATTCCAAGCTCTGCTATTAACCCGCTACTAAATACATAGGTGAGTCCATGTTCGATCTCCATCATCCTCTGCTTGGCAGACAGCCTTTGCTGGACAGCATTTAATAGATGCAGGGGATTGTCCATCATAAAAAGGCTGAGCTATTTTTGCTAGCATTTCTCACCACAGAACTGTTTACTAGTATGGTTTGTTGGAAATATTTGGGTTCCTTTAGTTATGACATAGCTGTTGCTTTTTATCTTGACTCCCCCTCCCCATTGGACAAGTCCATAAAGTAGTATATTGCCTAGCATTTCATAAGATACCCAGTAGGACATACTAATATATTATGCGAGGCTAACTTTTGAAAAATTGTGTCTTTTTTATTGCAGTATGGAATGATCAATGTTGGCATTGGTTAAACAATATATATTTGCATTTGGATACAAACAGTGGGCTAGTTCAAACTTGTATCTTTTTTAAAACACAAAAAGCTCAATGGTCTACCACAGGGGTAGGCAACCTTTCCCCTTTAAGGGCCGAGGGACTTCAGCTCCCAGAATCCCAGGAGCTATTGGCCAACATGGGACTATTGGCCAACATGGCTGAGGCTTCTGGGAGCTGAAGTCTCTCAGCCCTTAAAGGGGAAAGGTTGCCTACCCCTGGTCTACCAGTTATTTTCCATCTGTTGAGCAAGAGCAGAGCCTGAAAAAAGTAGCCATGCTAATTGGAGGTTTCTAGGAGTTGCAATCCAAAAATGTAACTTATCCAAGCTCTGCTTTCACTTCCAAGCTCTGAATCTCTCCGAATGCAAGATGCAACTAATCTGTGTTCAGTGATGCTGAATCTACCAGGGGGCATAAATCTTCTAATGGATTAAATCAGGATGCAGCTAGTCTATTCTTTGAAGGATGCTTCCATGATGCAACAGAGGTTGAGCAGATTTCTACCAAGGGATCGGTCTATACCCCTGCAGAAATCAACATTTGCTAAGAATTTATAAAGAGACAATTTTCATACAGAAGGGAAACCTCTCTGAAAATGAGTCGCTCGACTTTTTAACAGAAAACAATTAACTAACCACCAAAAGTCACTTACATGATTTTAAGGGACACAAACTGACTGGAGCCTGTTGTTTGTTCCCTGTGCAGAGATATCCTGTGGATCACAGCGAATCACTGAAAATCACAATAGTTATACAGATGATTGATTGGCAGCTTCCAGTAAACTATTAGTTGCATTGTTCTATTTACAATATTTCATTAATATATCTGTAATTGCAAAAATAGCTGCCATGCCATATTTTTTTCTGCCCACACACAGAGTGCTGCCTGCCAAGGGGGAAAGTGTGAAATGCATCCTGTACACACAGACAATTAAACCGCTATTCTACATGTTATTTGGCATGATATTTCTAGTTCTCGGCTGACTTAGGGTAGAGGATTTCTCCTCTCCATAAACATATGTTATAGAAGGATAAAAATTCACACCTATGTGTTACCTGCCAGCCATTTCTCTTGGATATGCATATATTTTTTTTCTACAAGTCCTCTCTGTACTCTGGATATAGTTATATTTAGATATATTTCTCGTCTTTCCTAGGCATGCTCGCTGAGTGATCCATGCAACAGTGAAGGAGTCACCAAGTGGTACATTCAGCACTACAACAGTTACTGTAAGAAACAGTACAGGAAACTCAACTATCAAGATTTTGGGATGCTTTACTTCCTTTCCCCCTCTACAGTTTTTCATCCATCAGGTAAATGTGTTGAAAAGAAGGCATGCCCAAGAGAATAGTGGAGCTACATGATGGTGCATTGGGTGGTCCCACAGCAATCCTTAATAATAGCAATTCCTGTTTTGGCAATGGTGGGCTTGTTTGGAGGAAGAGGTGGAGGTTTTGCCTTCTTCTCTGTGGGTGTACCTGTGATGTTCAGAACAAAGAACATTATTAGTATCCAGCTTGGAGTTTAACATTGCGTTTTAACATTTAAAGCGTGAGGTATGCGTGGCCTGCAGCCTGCAAGTCCCAGCTGGTTTTATTTCTGCCATTCCCACTCCCTACTGTTGATAGAAATACATCAACAGATTTGACAAAAGACTTTCCTTCTTTTCCTCCAGAAAGGAAGGAGACATCCTGTCTGCTTCATATTCTTCAAGCTGCAGAAGGCTGTTAAGAGTTGCCACTGAATTTCAGTACCAATTGCTGAAATTGGCAGTAGTGCAACCCCGAGTGTTTGAACATGGGTTTAATGTGCTCCCCGCATGCTGGATAGTAGCACATTCCTATTCAAAATTAGACCTGGGTGTAGTATAACCCAGATTTTTTTTAAAAAAATCCTATTCATATTCAGGGATAGACATATCGGCCATGCAACAAAATACAGCAGACTACAAAATCCACAAAAGAACAATACCTTTATTGTCTGATAAAGGGTATTGCTCTTTTGTGGATTTTATGGTATTAAATCCTGTACAGATATAACCAATTGAATTTAATGGGGCTTACTTCTAAGCACACATGTCTAGGACTGCACTACATGTGGCCAAGCTATGACTCAGGAAGTAAAGGAAGTCCCTGGTTTGAAACTTAGTATGAACTTACTGGGGCAACCTTTGGGATGTGCTTTAGGGGAAAAAAGAAGATGGGATGCTGACCTTCTACTATATCAGGTATCTTACCCAGTATTGTTTATTAAGATAAATAGGGACTTGGTCAGAGAATAGTCTTTCCCATTATCTGTTAATTTTTAGTGGTACCATCACCTTCACAAGCACAGCTGGCCTGGGACAGGGCTTTCTTGGTGGCTGCCACTATGATCTGGCATCCTCTTGGTGATCCTTTTGCAAATATTTTTAATTCTAGTAATTCTGTGGCACAAATGTGTAGGAAGTCATCTAGCCATTTATATATTCATTTATTTCCTATACCACCTTTCTCCTGGAACCCAAGGCAGCTTTCAGCAAACTGAAGTACAGCTAAAACTAATTTGACACAAAACGGGCGCATGGCACATGGCGTTGGGGCCGAGTTGGGGGGGGAGTTGGGGCGGCCGGCGTGCAGTCACCCTGCCCCAACTCCACCCCCAGGCCGGCCCTTTAGTCTGGATTAGGACCACGTAGGGAATTAATAAATCACAAGCAACATTTTGAACTGTCCCTGGAAATGCACTCTGAAAGGCAGCTGCAACTGAAGTTTTTCAGCCCTAAAATGCTCTTTGCTCAGGAGGGGGGCACACACTTCCAGCTTGAGGGCAAAATTTAACTTAAGTGAAATTCTCTGGGATGGGGATTCCAATGGTGAGTGGGACCTTAAAAAACCCAGCATATTTTACCATACATTTCTTTACTGCCAATCACTAAACTTCAAGAAAGGCATTCTATCCTTTTAGAATGGGATGGGGGGAGAAAATCGTACACATGATAGCATCATGGAGAAAGAATTGTTGCCATCTGAGAAAATGTAAATGTCTGGATTAGGACGGAAGCCAATATGAATTGCCAGGGATCTGCTGAGACCTGCTGCAAGCAAGGCTTGTTCTCTAGTACACTGCTGTGATTACTTCCACACGGAACTACATGCTCAGTCCATGGCAAATGCATCCGACAAAGTGAACTGGCACAAGTGTAAGGGAGAAACAGCAGCTCCCAAGATCAGGGCAACAAGAAAGCCTAGTGTAAGCAACACAGGATCCTAGCTTCACATGTTCTTTGGCAAAGTCTGAAAACTTACCTATAGGAGATCTTACAAGGAGATCTAAAGGTTTCAACTTGATCCGAAGGAACTCAGCCATCTCCTTGTCTTCCTCCTTCTCCCTGATTTTGAGTAAAATGATGGCAGTGCAATATTAGGGAAGCATACCAGTAAGGTGTGTGTGTGTGTGTGAGTGTTTTAAAGAGTGTAACTGCAAGATATTGAATGGATGTAGAAAGTACAGAACGAATGAAAGCAAATAGTTTTTAATAATACATTCAGTGAGCATGTGGAATTCAAAGCACACTCAAAGTATTGGGGGGCAAACAATGGGAAGAAACAAGGTGATTTCAACAGGGCTTATGAAATATGCACAGAATGAAAGGCAAAGAGCTAAAAGATGGAAAACATTAATTGACTATATGAGAAAGAAAAAATACACCTAAAAATTACAGAAAAGGAACTGTTGATGATATGTTTTGAGTACAAGCTAAGGTTACATTTCCTTACTCTAATCTATAATCTGAAATCTGAGCAGATGGTGGGGGGAGGGAGCAGAGACATAAACTAAGACTTATCACAATATCTTTTCTTTTAATGTATGCTGTTGAGTGCCTTCCAATCATTTCTGACTTATGGTGATCTTAAGGTGAACCGATCATAGGGTTTTCTCGGGAAGAATTGTTCAGAGAGGGTTTGCTTTTGCCTTCTTCCATGTCACAGAAATAGACGGCTCTTTCTCCCATTGCTGGGGAAGCTGTAGCCCCCACCCCACACCCGAGATGTTTTTAGACTTCAACAGCCACCAAAACACAGCCGGCATGGCCATGGATCTCTGCCTTTGCTACGGGCAATATTTTTACCTTAATCTTTCCACTTCTGCATCATCAACAAGAAAGTCTCTTTTCTGCACCAGTTTGTGGATCTTCTGGATCAATTCATCTTCTCTTTGCTTCTGAAGCTTTGTCTTGTCTTTTTCTGGGAACAGAAAAGTTGATTAGAAGAAAATAACGTGATTCACTTTCCCCTGTAACAAGGCTTATGTTTCCAACTTTGCTGGAAGGCAGATAATGCATCTTGTCATGTGTCTTTCAGGACTGGCCCAAGAGCTTCTGCTGCCCACGATGAAGGACAGGATGGCACATCCCAATGTTAGTCGATTGTAATAGCCCTGGTGGCTTAGTGGTTAAATGCTGCAGCCACAATGTTGTGAGTTTGATCTCAGAGGGCTCCAAGATTGACTCAGCCTTCCATTCTTTGTAGGTTGGTAAAATGAGTACCCAGCTTGTTGGAGGCAATTGGCTTACAGATCGTAAACCACTTAGGGAGTGCTGAGTTCGCTATGAAGTGGTATAGAAATGTAAATGCTATTGCTATTGCTTTTGCTGTTTCTGTTATCCACCCCCGAGTCGATCTTGACCCTGGCTACTCTATAGATGAGACATCTCCAAGATTCCCTGTCCTCTACTTCTCTGCTCAGTTCCTGCAAATTCATACCTGTGATCTCTTTTATAGAGTCCATCCATGTAGCATGCAGACTTCCTCTCTTTCTACTTCCATCCACCTTTCCTAGCATTAATTGTTGTTGTTTTTTCCAGTGAGTCATGCCTTCTCAAGATGTGGCCAAAGTACGACAGCCTTAGTCTAGTCATCTTGGCTTCCAGAGTGATTTCTAGTTTGATTTGTTCTAGTACCCATTTGTTTGACTTCTTGTCTGTGCACGATATCCTCAGCCCTCTTTTCCAGCACCACATTCTCTCAAATGCATTGATTTTCTTCCTATCCACTTTTTTAACTGTCCAGCTCTCACATCCATACAAGGCAATAGGGAATACAATGGCTTGTACGATTCCAACTTTCGTGCTCAGTTGTATATCTTTACATTTTAGGATCTTTTCTAGTTCTTTCATAGCTGCCCTCCCCATTCTTGGTCTTCTCCTGATTCCATTAAAAAATAACTAAGGGGGATTGCAGACTGCCAGAAATAGTGCAAATTGAGTCCACTTTTAGGGTTAGTGTTAGTGTTAGGGAATCATGGGAACTGTATTTTATTGTGGCACCAGAGCTCTCTGACAGAGAAGTATCAGAAAAAAAGCAATTCCCATGATTCCCTAGCACTAACCCTAACCCTAAAAGTGGACTCAATTTGCACTATTTCTGTCAGTCTGCAACCCCCCTAAGATAACTATTTTCATTCATTTAGAATGATGAAGAAAACAAAGAGCTGTTTTTTAAATGTAACTATAAAGGTAACCAACTACTAGGTGGCAATAACTATTTACTTCTTTAAAGTACTTTCCCAAGCTCTGGATTAGAATGTAGGATTTGGATTTGGGAGACACACTGACCCACAAAACTGAGTGATCTACTTATTTGTAGCTTGCTCGTATTTCATTTATACCCTACCTTTCTCCAAGAAGTAAAACCTATACAGAACTGATAAGATGATTTAAAAGTAAATGCAAATAAAAACATTGGGCCAACCACAACTGTTCTCTCAGCCTGTTCCAGAGTACTGAAATTTTGTGTAAAGGTAACATGGACAAGAGGATGGCCTCATACATTTCCCTGAGCTCACTGGAAAATGAGATATAGATGCCATTGATGTACTGTATAATAAAGAAACAGCTGCTAAAGAAGTCTATTGACTTTGCATTGCTCCTGTGGACTTCCACGGAAGTATCTGAGTGGCCACTGTGGAAAGAGGATATTGGTCTAGGTATCTTAGATCTGGACCAGCAGGAATCATCTTATGTTTGTTTTAATTGTTCTTAAAAATTAGCTGAATGAAACCCACAGGTACAGAAGCATTGTTACTTGGAATACCATTTTACAAGGGCGCAAACATAGAAAGAAAACATCTAATTGGCCACTGTAGGAGAGAGGATCCTGCACTGGATCGACCTTTAGTCTTCTATGTTGCTATATCAATGGTGTCATGATAAATTTTGAAGTGGGTGCACTCATCATGACAGTCCCCATAGCCACCACACCTCAGAAGAGAGTCCAAATATGCAGGCAAATGTTGATCGATCCCAGCAAATGAACTCTAGCAGTTTTCATCTTCCATGGGAGTATGTGTCTTTGGGCCTTTGCAGACTGCCAGAAATAGTGCACATTAAATTGAGGCACTGCCCTTGCTCAGTGCTAGGGAGTCATGAGAATTGTATTTTTTTCTCTGGGACATTGAGCCTTCTCTGTCAGAGAGTTCTGGTGCCACAATAAATTACAGTTCCCATCATTCCCTAGCACTGAGCCAGGGCAGTGCCTCAATTTAATGTGCACTATTTCTGGCAGTCTGCAAAGGCCCTCAGAATCATAGAATCATAGCTCTTGTAGAGCTAACAGATCTTAATCACCTATGCAACAGTAATCCATCCTAAAACATTTTGGATTATAGGAGGGACAGCTCACAATGATATATTGTGGCTGGGGGGAAAAATCCATTTTTCATTGACTAATTTGGAGATTTGCAGATTTGAAGTAGTAGGTGACATCATCATTCATGTAAAAAGAAAAAAAATCTCAGGGCTTTAACCTTAAAGGTCCTGGCTCCACTACAACACTGTTTCATGCCCATAGTGAACAGGCCACCATCTCCAATGGTCATCTCCTCCTATGAGCACAGCTGAGGAAAATGCAATCCATTCCATTCCATGGTACACCAGATCAAGTTAGGAATGCTAAAACGTTAATGGAATGTTTCTGTATATAAACTGAGGAAGACACTATATATCATGTCCAATTTAGCAAGTGTTTTAAGATGCTTCTAAATAACCTTAGCATTTGAAAAGAATTGTTTATTACAACGTAATCTTTTCAATAGAGGCAACAGTGCCTCTTAGGAATTTAGGCAATCAGTCAATCAAGAATGGGATGCAAATCCTTTGTGTGTGTTCTCTTTAGGAAGCAACGCCGCAGGGAGAGGAGAAAGTAGTTACTACTGTGAGTACTGTAAATTTCTCTCAAATGCACAGCAGATGTGGGTAAATAATTTGAAATTCCAAGTGAGTTTGTTTTGGTTGGTAACATCTTCACAATGAATGAAACAGTTGTTTTGGGGAAAGCAAACTGACATATTGGGGGTGAAATAATGTTTTGGAAAAAACAAACGTCATACAGTATTATCTGGAGTTACCATCTTTGGGCAAATCTAGTAGGTCACAAAGAAGCTTTGAGTACATTTGCTTGAGTTTTTGATGGGGAAAAACAGTCTATAATTCTTTCAACTCTATAATTCTCTCTGCCAAATTGATAAGAGTTGGAAGGGGCCTAAGTCTGAAAAAGCTACTTTTGGACTACCGTTCATGGAAATTCCTTGCCGGCATGGCCACTCTAGTCCAGAAACATAACTTCCTTGTCCTGGAAAATATCCTCTGCTAAAATCCTTTCAACAAGGGATTGCTCTCCACCATCCCCAAAAGTCTGTTCAGCTGATAGATTTTGCCCTTAGGAAGTTTTTCTGAATGTTTAGTTGTGAAGTGTTTCCTAAGAACAGAGCACCAAAATAAATGCCAATTCAACTCTTAATATATTAAAAAAATGTCTTACAAACTCAAATGTTTATTATTTTTAAAAAAAAGCTCAATAGTACTGTGATGCTACAATTGCTGTTGCAATTTCTTAACAAAGTCCTTCACTTATATTCTTGGTGTGAGATGTACAGAAGAAAGCTTATGGAGAAACGTAGAAATCCAGAATTAGTGTATCATTTTGTTGTCTTCTTCAGTCTTCCCATAGATCTTAATAGGGTAGTCCTTTGACATGAATGTCTAGTTGTAACCATCTGTAGGGGTGGTGCTCATCTCCGTTACTAAACTGAAGATCCGCATTATCCAAAGACAACTCCGGTGGGCATGTGGCCACCATGACTGCACTAAACACTGTTACCTTCCCACCAAAGTGGTACCTATCTATCTCCTTGCATTTGCATGCTTTTGAACTGCTAGGTTGGCAGAAGCTGGAACTAGTGATGGGAGCTCACCCCATCATGCGGCACTCAGGTCTCAAGCCAACCTTCTGATCTTCCAATTGTCAGAACTGGCATCTTAACACTAAGCCACCACTTCCGGCAGTTCTTAATACAAACAGCAATAATTAACAAACATTTTCTGTCCATTAGATCAGCACATTATCAATACATTTTGTTAATATACTAAGAGTGGAACTGGCATTTATTTTGGTGCTCTGTTCTTGTGATACTGTAATTGAGGTGGGTGCTGACTTTGTTTGGGGTGAATTGTTTTCTGCCAGTCTCTGGAGCAACAACAGGGAACAGGTCTGTTCCAGCTTCCGCATGACAGATATTTGAAGAGTGCCATGATAAAGACATTGAGGCTTTGTGTGCGTATGTGTTAGTTCCCTGTTCAAACAATTAGGGCAGATAATTTGTGTCATTTCCTGTTCCTTTGAGTGGGGTGGGGTGATCTCTCTCAATCTCTCTCTCACTTCATTTTTGGTGTGTGCCTTTGAGTAATTTCAAACTTATGGCGACACTAAGGTGAATGTATCTTCACAAAATATTTTCTTAATTAAAGTGTGTCTCTGTTATTTCTACACTCTTTTATGATGATAGTTTCCAACATTTTTCAGAGTACTGGGTTTTGTGGGGGTTTTTACATTCATATACAACCTTTCATCTGAAAAACTCAAGGTAGCTTATATGGTTATCCTCATTTTTGACTCACAAGAACCCTTTGAGATAGTTCAGGCTGAGAATAACAGGCTAGTCCAAAGTTGAGATCTGAGCACAAGCCTCCACAGACCAACATTATAACCTACAAGCAGAATGTTACTTTAATCTCATACCATCTATGTATGCGGCACCAAAGGAATGGGTATGGCAAATAAGTCTGAAATAAATCCAATAAAACAATAGGGAATAAAGAAAACTTCAGGCATGGATAACAAGGGGAAAATGTTTATTTTGAAACCCATAGAATCATAAAGTTGGAAGAGACCCCAAGGGCCATCCAGTCCAACCCCCTGCCATGCAAGAACTCAAAATCAAAGCATCCCCGACAGATGGCCATCCAGCCTCTGTTTAAAGACCTCCAAGGAAGGAGTCTCCACCATCCTCCGAGGGAGTGTGTTCCATTGTCAAACAGCTCTTACTGTCAGGAAATTCTTCCTAATAGCTTTATTCTACCTCAGTCCTAGCCCAACAATTTGTGCAAGCTTTCAAAACCACTAGTTTCTTCATCAGGCAGATATGGCAGGGGAACAAAGAGTGGAAAGATGGGGATAACACATTACAATCTTGTCATGATGTTTGTGTGTTTCATTGAGATGCTGCAGGAAGAAGAGTCCACAGACTGTCCAATTAGGCTGTTCAGAATGCATCCTAATGGCTTCCTAGGCCTGCTTGGTTAGGGAAAGGTAATAAAACACAGACAATAAAGTTTTGTTCTCCACTTTGATAATACAAAGAACCTGAAAGCTTTGACTCTATGGAGCTTGTGGCCCCCCATATAGAAAGTCTGTTTTACCAAATCTGCCCAGAGTTTCGGAGATTTGTAATAATTAGGGGCTCTTAGAGAGAGCTAGTGTACATAGCTGGGCATTTGGTACTGCTGTTGTTCCATTACTGTACATTTTGTTCTTTGTAATATCTACAACACAGAGACATACATACATACATTACCTGGGACCGCAACTAAACTCTGCAACTCTGTCTTAAGGTTCATGATGTCCTTACACAACTGGATATCATCCATCCTAGAGAAAGAGGAAGAAGAAAAAGGAGCATATTATGTGTTCATTCGAACTGTTTGTGGTATTCGTTTCTTGGGACTCATTGAGAAGCTGCCTTGCACTAGATCGGCCCATCTCGGCCCAGTGGTCAGCAACAGTGGCTTTTCATATGGTTTTGGATTTCAGATGTAATTCTTCAGCATTGGAGACTATCACATAACAAATTAAACCAGCTCACCCGAGCCGGCTTAACATTTAAAACGGGTGGCATCTTGATTTTATCACAAGGATTTAGCCGCCAAAATCGCTGCCCGGGTCCAGCCCAGGTCCATCGCCGCTCCCAGGGGCACTCCAGCGGCCATTTCCTTAAGCCGGAAAAGTCCTGGCGGTGATTTCGGTGGCTAAATCCTTGTGATAAAATCAGGATGCTACCTGTTTTAAATTTTAAGCCAGCTCAGGCAAGCCAGTTTAACCTATTATGTGATAAGCTTCATTGTTCAAATTAGAACACTTTCATTTAAGTAATTTTTTTAAAGTAATTTTCTAAACACTTGTGTAAATTTTACATATAAAAAGGTTTGGGAAGAGGAGGAGGAGGAGGAGTGATCAGGGTTTCCAAGTCTTGTGCCCACCTTGAGCAACTCCTATGCCCAGCCCTGGGAGTCCTTCCCCATCATTTGAGAACCACTGGTGTAGGTAAGGTAAAGGTGTAGCCCTCCAGATATTGTCTAGCTGCATTCCTCACTACTGGCCATACAAGCAAGGCACAATAATTGGAGGGCTGCAAAATTCCCATTCCTAAGATAAGCCTGAATGCCTGAATCGTATAGGTAGTCCCAGCTAGAGAAGATCTGTTGAATCAATTACTGAATAGTGAGTCAGACTAGCTTTTCTTCCCAAAGCTGGCCAAATTCCAGCATGACTCAGGCTGATCCAGACACTACAAGAAAACCCAACAAGGTGTCTACAAAACATTACGAAACAGCATTATAAAAGCCAAAGCCTCGGGTGGGCAGGGGATCTGGGCATAGATTCCAGTGTGGGGCCAACATTTCAGCAGGACTCCCAAACCAAAATGTCAAGAAAGAAGGATTCTTATTCCTCTGCTCATCTGCTGGTTCTCTGTTAGCAGAAGACGAGTTTTTGAAATTGCTTTGCTGGTGTCTGACGCCAGATTTGTGTTTACTGTTGCTTGTGCTTCTCCTCCTCCTTTCATTCTGCCAGTACTCAAATTGCAATCTCCATTTCCTAATATTTTCCAACTCTAGTCTCATGCTTCCTTTGTTGTTTGTTTGGTCTTACTAGTGTTTTAATACCAGCTTTATTGGACAGAGATACTTCCCTTCTCCACTCCCTACCCTACTTTGATCCTAATATAACAATTAAGCTTGATGTTGATGTTAGCATACCCTGCAATATTTTATTTTATTTTATTTTATTTTATTTTATTTTATTTTATTTTATTTTATTTTATTTGCAGTTACAGAGAGGCTATAAGCGTGACTCTTGAAAGATCAGGGGGCTATAGTGTCTCCAGATTCCATAAACTTACGTGTGTGTGTGTGTGTTATGGTTAGTTCTGTGTCCCGATTTTGTTTTCCATAGGAGATTCTGAGTTTAGATTTTCATTTCAGTGTGAATCAACCTGGACTGAACTGGTGCCAAATCACCAAATTAGGCTCTGAACTGAGTTGGAAGTCCACCACCATCACCCCCATCTTGTTTTCTTAACTGCTGCTATCCTACAAGAAATATTGAACATTTTCTTTCATACTGCCTTTCTAAGATAATGTTAGGAGTATCATGTTTACCTTTTTAAAAAATTTAGGTCTAATGACCAATAACAGAAATGCTTTTATATTCAACGAAGCTGTTTTTCAAAATATTTAACCTCACTGATGGATCAATAAATGATTTCAGACCAATTTATAATCCATAGCTCTCTGTTTTAGTTCCTTACTGGTTCCAAAGCTTGCTCCCCAGGCTTCTGCTTCATTGCCTTAAACAGGAGTGTGCCACTGCTATTTAACTAACAGTCTTTAAATGTTGCATCTTTCTCCAGGGGACTGATACTAAACACACACGCAGTTAAAAGCAAACTGTGTTTTATATACTTCGTTCTGAGTATGAACATTTTGAGAAATGGGAAATTCAGAAGAGAACAATTGTATATGAGTGAAACAACCACATTCGTTAGATGACAACTTTTGCCTGGGAAATAATTTTTAATGGGGAATGGACCCTCTGTGGTTGCAAACACCTGCAGTTCTAACACTGGCCAAACTAATCTAGAATAAGGTTTCCAGCCCCACAATTCTATAAGGTTTCATATTTCAAATGGCATTGGCACAGCTTGGAAAGGCTGTTTCTGGGGAACCCTGACCCCAAAACCTTTTCTGAGCACTGGTCTGCATTCCATTATAATAATAAAAAGTTTCCACATCTTGAAGTCTTCATAGAATCCTAGGACGTTATCACGTGCGGCGGCAAGAAAGCGGCATGGAATCAATCCAGAACCATACCGGAATAGACCCCGTAGCTTCAGACAAGAAAGCAGCATCATTCCGGTATGGTTCTGGTTGCGGCAGATGTAATTCCTCAAATGAAAGAGGAATTGCAAGAACGGGGATGATGCCGCAATGCGCCGGGGATGGCACTGGATGGGGCGGGGTTTGCTGCGACGTCGTTTGAACACAGGGGCAAAGGATCCGGAATGGGACGGGGATGGGACGGGGATGGGACTGCTTTAGACCCCATGTGATAACGTCCCTAGAGTTGGAAGAGACCACAAGGGCCATCCAGTCCAACCTCTTGCCATGCAGGAAGTCACATTCAAAGCACTCCCTGGGACAGATGGCCATTCAGCCTCTATTTAAAGACCTCCAAAGAAGGAGACCACCGCTCTCCGAGGAAGCATCTTCCACTGTTGAACGGCTCTCACTGTCAGGAAGTTCCTCCTAATGTTGAGCTGGAATCTCTTTTCCTGAGTTTGAATGCATTGCTCCAGGTCCTATTCTCTGGAGCAGCAGAAAACAAGCTTGCTCCATCCTCACTTTGACATCCCTTCAAATACTTAAAGGCTGCTGTTTAAGGCCACTTAGAACAAGAGACAGCAAAATCCTGTTTGTATTTGCCCAGAAGTAAGTCCCACCACATTAAATGGGGGTTGCTGTCACCTAAGGATTACTCTCTGAGTATTTTCTCTTCATGGGGAGGATGAATCTTAAAAAGAAAAGACCAAAAACGTACTCAGAAGGACAAGTTTTGCTAAAACTCTCCCAGCAGCAGCTTTTGTATCTCCTGCCCCATCTTAGGTCTGCCGTGTTGAACATCTGATCCATAATAAACAGTAAAAAGGTTTTCATCTTTTTATTGTTTTATTTGTTCATCACCTCAGGGGCCCTTGTGGGCTGGGATGTGATACGGAAATATTTAAATATACAGAAATACTTAAATATAAATAAATAAATAAATAATGCCAAAATATCAAGGGAAATTCAAATTTAATATGATACCTGTAATTATCATTCCTTGTTCATTTTGTGCTCAAGCTAGCTTTCTGGGTTGGGTAGCTTTGCTTTTTTAATCTATGCTTAAGGTAGGTCTGTTCTTAAAATAGAGATTGCTTGTGTTACTTTTTAAAGTTTCAAGCAAACTAGCACTCCTGCTGTAACTGCAATTGGTAGTTGGGAATGGCAGCCCACGCCATTTTTCAACCTAAAGTGATGTATATGGGCCTTTCCCTGATTGAGCCAGACAGATTGGCAGCTTCAGTTTTGGCAACTGAATGCAGCAGCTAAAAAGGCCAATGCAATTTTAGGCTGCATCAATAGAGGTATAGTGGCTAGATCAAGATAAGTCATAGTGCCACTGTATTCTGCTTTGGTCAGGCCTCATCTGGAATACTGTGTCCAGTTCTGGGCACCACAATTCAAAAAGGATGTGGAGAAACTGGAGCGTGTCCAGAGGAGGGCGACTATAATGGTGAAGGGTCTGGAAACCAAGCCCTATGAGGAACAACTTAGGGAGCTGGGGATGTTTAGCCTAGAGAAGAGATGGTTAAGAGGGGATATGATAGCCCTCTTTAAATATTTGAAGGGGTGTCATATTGTTTTCTGCCGCCCCAGAAACTAGGACCCGGAACAATGGGTGCAAGCTCCAGGAAAAGAGATTCCACCTCAACATTAGGAGGAACTTCCTGACAGTAAGGAACACACTCCCTCGGAGATTGTGGTGGAATCTCCTTCCTTGGAGGTCTTTAAGCAGAGGCTGGATTGCCATCTGTTGGGGATGCTTTGATTGGGAGTTCCTGCATGGCAGGGGGGTTGGACTGGATGGCCCTTGTGGTCTCTTCCAACTCTATGATTCTATGATTCTATGAATGCTGTAGAAAGAAGCAAACTAGATCATTTGGGTGTGCAGGGCAGGATTCATGATATACAGAGTTCTTTCTTCCAGTCCTTTGCTATCATACTCTTTCATACTCCAGCTTCTGTCACCCAAAGGAGAGACTTCTCTCTGTTTTATGGTATAGGCATTTAGTTTGTAACCCAGAAGGCCTCTTGTACTTACATAAACCTCAGCTCTGATTCTCTTCTGACTAAGACTTCCCGAAGCCTCTGGATCTTGGTCATCTCCAGTTCTATCTCCTCAGGCATCATGGTTGTTTCGGCCATTGAAATGATGTCAAGTTGATCTATGTGGTTTAAGACAAGACAAGGAGAGAATGAGACTAACTCAAAGGTCCTTTAAAGAAGGCAAAATCATTTAAAGGCAGACAGAATTCTGCAGTTTTGTGTAGAAGGCACCCATCTAGTACAGTATGGCTTATTGCCCTATATTGTCTCACTTGGCAGGCAGGTGGGTCTCCATGGTCTTTAAATGATAATATCTCACCAATACCTGCAAGCTGAGCACCAGACCAGCTATTGCATTACATGTAACAGGTATTAGCATTAACGTGTTTAGGTTTTGTTTCTTAAAAAGAGCCCATAAGGGTGGTCATGGAAAAACATAATAATAATAATAATAATAATAATAATAATAA
Source organism: Phrynosoma blainvillii (assembly GCA_026167975.1). Classification (NCBI taxonomy): domain Eukaryota; kingdom Metazoa; phylum Chordata; class Lepidosauria; order Squamata; family Phrynosomatidae; genus Phrynosoma; species Phrynosoma blainvillii. The sequence continues at coordinate 9,354,102 of JANUYF010000012.1, read as the reverse complement.
TAATAATAATAATAATAATTTTTATTTATATCCCGCCCCTCTGCCAGGCAATCGGGGCAGCGTACAACATTTCAAAACACGAAAACAAATAAAATCAATTCAAATCCCATCCCTCCTTCCCACACCCACCCATCCCCCAAAAACCAATCAAACTAATCAAATTAAATAACAATAATTAAACAATTAAACAATAAACAATAAACAATTAACCAGTAGTTTAAAACCCGCCGGCGTTCTCCCCAGTTCCGCGCCGTCCACAGCTGCTCCCGGCTGCCCCAGGTGATGGCAAGGGGCAAGAGAGTCCTTCAGGGGCCTGAGTCCTCCAAGAGCACCAGAGCGCTGCCGGCGCCGCATATAGGCAGTATTTCTCTTCCAAGGCCTCCTGGTGTTGCCGATGGTCAGGGCTTGGGAGGCTTTGAAGGCTCAGCTCCCTTGGGGCCAGGTGTTCCAAGGCAGGAGGGGGCCGGGGAAGACTCTCACCGCCCGGCTCCTGTCCTCCAGAGTCCTCCTTCCAAGGTCTCCTGGTGTACTATGGCTTACGCATAGTAAGTGAGCTGGCTAAAGCCTCAATGATAATTTAATAAACTGGAGCAGATAAACCTCAAGATCTCATTTGTAAAATATACCACCTAATGTTTAGGACCAAGAGATTAGCAGAAAAGCCCATAATGGACTACTATCCAGCAACAAAGGAATTTAAATCACAGTTAACAGGTGAGGACGAAAACTCAAGACTCAAACATGACCCATGGACCAGGCTTAGCGGGAAAAGCGAGTGGGTTCAAAGGGCTCCCAGTTGATGGCAGACAAGTCATTCTCTGATTTACTGGGGAAACCTAGGGAATTTTTTTAAAGACCTCCACAAAGGCTGGTCAACAGCCTTAAAGCCTGTTGATGGGAAACTGACAGTTCTCACCAGGTGCATATGTGAATTTGAAGACATTGCTAATGAAGCACTACAGAAAAGCAATTCACATGACTATTATATTCAAAGGCTTTTGTTGTTAACTGCCCTCGAGTAGATATTGACCCATGGCAACCCTATGGATGAGACATGTTCAAGACCCTTTGTCTTCCACTGCTCTGTTTAATTCCTGCAACCCCTCAATACCAGTGACCTCCTTCATAGAGTCTATCCATCTGGCATGTGGCCTTCCTCTCTTCCTACTTCCCTCCACCTTCCTCAGCATTATTGTCTTTTTCAAAGAGTCCTCTCTTCTCATGATATGTCCAAAGTACGACAGTCTCAGGACGTTTTCATACACAAACATCCCATCCGCCTGGAGCCATTCCGGAACGGAGCCTTCCGCTCACTCCGGAATGGCTCCGGCGGCAGCGACCTAATTCCTTTTTTAAAAAGGAATTACAACTCCGGGGCTTATGCCGGTGGGCGTCCAGAGTTTGAGCTAAAGGGGGCGGGGCTTGCTGCGACGTCATGTGAACAAGCGCAGCAAGCCCCAGACTGACACCGGCTAGCGCCGGGGATGGCACTGGAAGTGGCGGGGCTTGCTGCGACGTCGTATGAAAAATTTGACATTTTGCCGGAGTGGGGCCAGACGGAGGCCGGCTAGCGTCCTCCAAAAGCCCTGTGTGAAAACGTCCTCAGTTTGGTCATCTTGGCTTCCAGGGAAGTTTCCAGCTTGATCTGCTCTAGGACCCATTTGTTTGTCTTTTTGGCTGTCCACGAAGAAAATTAACTTCTTAGTAAAACAATGGAGAACCTCAAAAACAGAGGGAGAAATTTAAATATTTGTTTCAAAGGGGTCCCAGAGGAGGCTGTACAGGGGGACACAGCAAAATTTATGATTACATTGGATCAACAACCAATGCCCCAAACTGGAACTAAAAGCTTCTGAAATTGAGCACGTTCGCTAAGCTGTGCTGCCACCACCTCTCAGCAACCAAACCACCTCAGAACATCCTCCTCTGTTTGGCTCATTACTTTAAAAAAGTCGGTCTTATCTACACTTACCACCCTTCCAACTCTGAAATATCCAAACATTTCAAGACTTATCAGCAGAAACACTAAGAAAGAGATTTTTTAAAAAACCGCTAACTGCCTTAGTGCAAATGGAAGGGATCAGATATCACTGGGGCTTCACCTTCAAGCTTATCATAATGAGAGACAATTCTACCATGACAGCAATCACACAAACACAACTACTAGATATCCCCTATTCTCTAGACATTCTTCTCTTAAGGGAAATAGAAGACGAGACAGAAAAAGAGGACATTCCTTCCCCTTGGAACAAAATGGACTCTGAAACATCCAAATGGCAAATTGTCAAGTGGAGAAGAGAGAAGAAGAAGGATACTGGACGTTTTCACACGCGGGTCTCTAGCAACTAGCATCATTCCGGAATGAATGAAAGCAGCATCATTCCGGTATGCTTCTGGTCGCGCAAATGTAATTCCCAATGAAACAGGCATGCAAAAGAACGGGGATGATGCCGCAATGGGACGGGGATGGGAGGGGGTTCTCTGTGACGTCGTGTGAACACAGGGGCAAAGGAACCACAATGGGACAGGGATGCGACGGGGTTCTGTCTGCTTTAGACCCCGTGTGATAACGTCCACTGTCTTGCCACCGAACTAATGATTTAAATCCCCACCTAGGAGATATCCTTTTTAGATGGTTCTACAGGGCTTCCAGATGAGGTGATTCACAACTCGTCACGACAGAGGAAAGATCTGCCATCTTGACGACTTAAGAGATAACTTTATAGAAACAACAAGGACACCTCCATCTTGCAGACAACAGTTTACTCATAATGCATCCTATTGGAATCTTCTTTGAAGCTTGACAACCACTCATTATCTTCAGACTCTATAGAGTTCATCAGAGCTACTGAAATGCAAGCTAAGACACCACACTCCAATCTGCACAGCTAGTTACCGCTTGCATGCCAGTAATATTGGGATGAAACAGCCCTGCTCAAGCTTTCCCCATTGGAGGAGATTAGATTATCTCTTGTTCTAATAGTAACGCTGGAGGAAATAAATTACCAATGAAGATAACTACAGTATATTTGATGTTAGTGATGTCATGATGGCAGGATGTTTTAGGTTATTGTAAATGATATGATGTGGATGTTTATGTGGTGTTTTTACAGCTATGTATGTTTTGTATATTTGTTGAATGAAGATTATTTAAAAAAAAAAACCATAAGGGCCAAAGCAAGTAATTGACACCATGTCTATAAGTTGTTCCTTGTAATCCCTTTGAACTGAAGATGCCAGGACTTTTTGCATGCAAAGCATGTGCTCCCTGCCGCTTGCTCCAGCTTCTCCATGGAAAAATATAATTACTTTAAGCAAACATTTCTCTGGTGGTTTTGCTTAGCCTGCAAGTAGAGAAGCTATCTAAAGACGAGGAGTGCAGGACAATGGGGGGAAAGTTAATTTCATTTGAAGCAATCAGCATTAATGTGGAAATAATTACTATACACACACACACCCAAATTCTTCCCAACAAGCAATTAAAGTTATTGTTCCCAATAAGAGGGACTGCAAAGTAAGGAAGGCCAAGGCAATTTATATCAAGTCTTGGGATAATCTAAAACCAAATTTGCATAGTACAGTAAAAGAGGAGGATATTAATTGTGAGACTGCATTTCATCATCGAACGTCCCAGCAATGAAAACCAGAACATACCAATCCTGAGATACAGATACATGTATAATAAAAATATCCTCTTAGGTCAGCTCACTGAAATGATAAAACAATTTTTATGTTTAAAAGGGGTAGGCAGAACATCCAGCATTACAGAATGGGAAACCAAAGAAAAACAAGGGGAAAAAATCCCTCTAATGTTAAAACGTACTTTCCAACCATATGAAACGTACACCAAGGGTCATCTAGTCCAGCATGTTGGCATTACAGGAATTCACAGCTAAAGCACTCCTGTGAGGCGGACATCCACTCTCTGTTTAAGGGCCTCCAAAGAAGGAGAATCCACCACCCTCCGAGGCGGTTCTTTCCACTGTCAGACAGCTCTGGCCCTCAGAACGGTCTTCTTACTATTTAGTAAGAATTGCCTTTATTGAAATTTGAATCCACTGTTTCAGGTCCTATTCTTATGAGCAGCAAAAAAAAAAAAAGCTCACTCCCAGTGGAGTCACTGCCCAGGAGGCACCCACACACACACACCTTACTGCCACAAATCTCTCTACTCATGAGTAGAACAGTGCAGGAAGGTGGGAATGCGCTCAGCCGGGTGTCATCCCACTTCTGGGATGTCACTCGGTGTGGACCGCATCCACCGCATCTCCCTAGTGCTGCCACTGTTCACTCCCATCTTCACTCCTTCAGATATTTAAAGACATCTATCAACTGTCAGATTTCTCTCCTCTGGGCTAAACATGCAGATTCCTCAACCATTTCTCATAGGGCTGGGTTTCCTGATCCTTTACCATCTGGGTCAATCTCTGGATATGTTGTAGTTTGTCCATGTCCTTCTTAAATTGTGGTGCCCAGAGCTGGACACAATATTCCATCCAAGTGAGGTCAAGCCAAAGCAGAAAAGAGTGCTACTGTTGTTTCCCTTGATCTGGGAATCAGGTGAACTACAACTCACATTACCACAGAAGGACCCACTGTCTAGGATTATTGGAGTTGGAGTGGCTCAAGTGACTAAGACAATGACTCTGTTGATTCTAAGGTTGGCAGTTCAAGGTCCAGGTGCTGCATGATGGGGTGAGCTCCCATCACTAGTCCCATCAAAAGTATGCAAATGCAAGTAGAAAAATAGGTACCACTTCGGTGGGAAGGTAAACAGCATTTTGTGCAATCATGCTGGCCACAGGATCACAGAGTAGACTCTGACAACGCTGACTCTTTGGCTTAGTAATGGAGATGGACTTGACAACCTTGTCAACAGGGAATACCTTTATCTTTATCTTTAACATCCATAGACCACTTAAAAGAATAGTGTGGTAGCAATAGTGACAAAATGTAGGGCAACATTTGGTGGGGAATATGATGATGATACCAATTTAGGATAAAATATTTTCTTTGTTATGTCCTGGAGTTTCACCAAATAGAAATTTCTATCAGTTCCCACTTTATCATTATACAGAATGTACTTAAATGCAAAAAACTGACTTGCTTCATGCAAGTCTGGGGAACCTGTGACCCAACAGATGTTGCTGTACTCCAACTCTCATCATCTTTTTAGGCATTCTAGCCCATGCTAGTGGTGTTTGGAAATGTAGTTCAGCAACTTCTGGAGGGTTAAAGTTTCCCATCCATAATACAAACCATATAATCTCCTCCTCCCCCACTGGTGCACTCATTATGGCAATATTTTATTGGTAAGTCCCATTGAATTGCTTTAAATAATGCTTTTTGCTAAAAAGTCCACTGACTTATGTGAGCAATATGGGGGTCTGTTAGAGTATATCAGTGTTTGGATCGTTACTTTATTCTGCTCTATCTGTTTCTTCATTAGACCATTGTGGGGTTTTTTTTTTACATAAAATATATTTATTGAACAATTAAGCATCAAATGAATAACACATTAGACCAGGGGTAGGCAACCTGTCCCCTTTAAGTGCCGAGGGACTTCAGCTCCCAGAAGCCTCAGCCATGTTGGCCAATAGTCCCATGTTGGCCAATAGCTCCTGGGATTCTGGGAGCTGAAGTCCCTCAGCCCTTAAAGGGGAAAGGTTGCCTACCCCTGCATTAGACCATCACACATTACACATATATAATATACAAACTATTACACATTAACATTGAACAACCACTCTACATCACATAAAAACATACCCAAATAACACATTTCCATTCCAGTATCATAATCTAATGAGTAACATACAAATTTTCTATCTTCCAAATATAATATTAATAATTTCCATCTATACATTTAATCAATATCTAATTGAATAGCACTACTAGTTTCCTGCCACATCCTATCATCCTTCATTCTTCTCATATCCTTCTTGCATTAAATTTTATCTTCCGATCCCTTTTATGTCTCACTTCTTCTTTCCCCATCTCCATGAATGCTCTCTCTCTCTCACTCCTTCCTATCTGTGACCCCATCTGTTCCCTACTCACTTACTCCTACTCCATATCTATCTACATACTTCCTACCTTCTCCTTACTTGCACTGCTTTTCTCTTATCCTTATTTCTCATTATTCTCTCTTCAGTAATACTAATCATAGTATTCCTAAATTTTGAATATATTAAACCCTAACAAGTATTTCCTTCCATTCTTCAATACATTCATTTACTTCCTTCCCTACAGAAAACATTCAGGGGTAGCTTACAACAAGTATATTGTGCATTTTAGTTGACCAATAAAGGTATCACTGATACATTTTTGTTTGAATTCCCTTCCCTACAATCATGGTTATCAATATCTATCATAACATCTATATCTCTTTAAGCATTTTAATTTCCTTCTTACGACATCTAACTCATTAGCTAAGTAACTATCTATTTTTGAATTCATTATAATTACAAACAAGTATTATGTCTCTTACATCACCAATTATTCTTCAAAGCCTTCCATTGCCAAAAATCCCCATTTTTGAAGCATATATAGCATCACACGTTCCCAATCTTTTTAAAACTTCTTTAGATTTCCATCAGATATCAGTCTTGTCAATCTGTCCATCTCAGCAATGATGTATATCTTGATTAACCAGTCTTCTATTTCTCGTATTTTTTCTTCTTTCCAGTGCTGAGCATATATCATTCTTGCTGCTGTAATTAAATAAAACAGTACCCTTCCACATATCTTTTCCACATTTGGATTAGCTATATTTGATAGAAATGTTTCTGGTTTGAATTCAATATTTATCTAAAGTAGTTTTTCTAAAATTTTATTAATTTGGACCCAATATTGTTTAGCTTTTGGTCAACTCCACCAGATATGAAATGCCCCCTTCTCTTTCGAAGATTTCCAGCATTTATTTTTCTCTCCCTTTCTACATTTTAGAAAGCTTATCTGGTGTTAAAGACCAATGGTAAAACATTTTATAATAATTCTCCTTAATACTTTGGCTTTTGGTATATTTCAATCTTCTGACCATGTAACTTCCCATTGTTCCAGTTCAATTGAATGATCTATATTTTGGGACCAACTAATCATATTATTTTTATCACTTCTTTCTCCATCTCTATCTTCAATAGAAATTTGCATGATTTGGATAGCATCCCTCTATTTTCTGATTCTAATATGGTTTCTGTTTTTACAAAATCAATGTATAATTTTGAAGCCATTCTCTTAATTGTCTTAGTAAATAGCAATGTCCATTTATTCCTTTTTTGGTTAATTCTTCTTGAGATTTAAATCTGTTTTTTGTTATCTTGTAAAATTAAAACATACTTGTATCTTATCCAATTTTTAATTTCTCCCATTTCTCTTTTATAAAATGCTTCATGAGCTGATGCTTCCATTGAAATTTTGTCCCCCAGTTTAGGCCTATATTTCTTCCAGACTCACAATAGATTCTCACATGGTGGTTATTAAAATCATTATTAACCTTCTCCTTTTTATAATAAAGATATGCCTCCCAGCTAATTATTATATTTGAGCCTTCTAACTGAAGTATCTTGTCCTTCAAATTGATCCATTCTTTGATCCACATTAAACAGCTGGCATCATAATACTGTATATTTTTAATTGGGTAAGGTTAATCTTCCTCTCTCCCTTGCATCCTGTAACACTTTGAATTTCACTCTAGGTTTTTTCCCTGCCCAGATAAAAGAAGATATGTCTTAGTGTCATTTTTGAAAGGGGTTTTCGTTTGTAATTATAGGGATTATTTGAAAGAGAAAGAGCATCTGGGAGGATATTTATCTTTATAGCCAATATCCAGTGGCATCCCTATGGTTGGTGTCAACCAATGTGGGACCTCATGGTGTCACCTCCCCATTGACCTTCTCCCATTTCACACCATACAGAATCCTTAGTAATGCTTTTTTTTTTTTTTTGCACTAATGTTACTCATAAATTGTAATGCCCATATATTTACGGACTGTGTTAATAGTTGTGACATAAACAACTAGCAAAATTAAAATTATACCTTCAAATTACAATATCATATGCACAACCTAAATGTATTTACATATGCATAATGAAGATTTGGTGTAAATGGTTTTTAAATAAAATTTTAAAAGATTTTTAAAATTAAAAATTTAATTTAAAAAAATAAATTACATTTTTGGAATTTGAAATTTTAATTTTAAAAAATTGTGGGGTCTCTCCTTTCTTCTCCCACTGAGCTTTACCCCACTCCCACCATCTCTTAAAGTATTTTAAAGGGAAACAGATGAATGCCACAGCCGATTTCTGCCCAAAGGGAGGTGTTTGAGGAGCAGTTGTGTCACCACCACCCCCATTAGGGTGTCACCTGGTGTGGACCACACACCCCGCCCCCCCCCCCAGTGATGCCACTGCCAATATCCTGAACAATAATGATAATTTTAAATTTTTTCCAGTTTTCTAAATCTTTTAAAATTAATAACCGCATTTTTTCATAGTTATTTTTCTAGATATTTGTCATTTCTATGCTGGGATAATTTACTTTTTTACTTATACTGAAACTGGATTTTCTAAAAAGTTCCCATCTTCTTCTTTTGTCTGATTTTTTGTTAATACATTAGTTTTGTTCTTGTTAATTTTTAATCCAGAAAATTTATCAAAGTCAATTAGAATTTCATTCAAGGAGTTTATGCTATTTATTGGGTCTTCTACAAAGGTAACTAAATCATCTGCAAAGGTACACAGTTTATACTCAAATTCTTTCTATTTAACTCCTTGGATGTTTTTTTCTGCTGTAATCCTTTGATTCAATATTTCCTCATTGCAGAAGCCAACCAGAGCTTCAACAAGCTGACAAGAAAATCCCCAAGAGCCATCAGGAATGCATCTGATCCATCAAACTCCTGTGGTGGATCATCCTAATTGGTCTCCCAGCCATGCAGAGGTTCCAAGTTCCAGTGAGTCTAAACTTATCCAGGAAATTAGCTGACCAAGACAGAACTGCAGAAAGTTCCTTCACACCAAGATCACCATCAAACCATCCAGCACAGAAAACATGATCAAGAGTGTGCTCAGCAGCAGTGGTCAGGCCAGATATCATTTGGGGCAGACCCATGGTTGGCATGGAGGCCAGAGGTCCTGAGCCATGCCTGACAAGGCAGTCTCAGCATGGATGTAGAAGTCCCCTTTCACTACTAGCTGCTGTCTGGGAAAGCAGCCAAGAATGCTGATAGCCAAAGTCCAAACAAAATACAAAGGAAACTGCTCACGGAGCTTTGTGCAATTTAAAGCAAAGAAGATACAAAGCGAAGTCCAAGGTGCAAACCATAGAGTAATTGAGCAGTCCAAGGTCAAGGGCTCCAGTGAGGCAAGATGATCAAGCAGTCCACGGTCAGGGGTTCCAGAGAGTCAAGATGGCTAGGCAGTCCAATAGCCAAAGGTCCAAGCCGAGAAGACAAGGAAGGTCAGGATCAAGCGTGCTTTCACCAGCAAACTCAGATAATCTCTGACAATTGGTCTGGCGTCCTTCACCTTATATCGCCAGCTGTCATGAGCTCAGCTGTTTGTTGATTAGATGGCGTTTCTCATAAAGCCTCCTCAAACGCTGAAGGCACGCCCTTTCAGCTCTTCTCTGGTTGAAGGTAGGTATGTTCTCTTCATCCCCTTCCATGTCTGAAGGCTCTTCTGCCAATAGACATAGTTGCTGAGCCTCCTTGGAGGCCACAGACTCTGCTTGAGCTGGCAGGGCAGAACTAGGGCCAGGCTCAGGTTCAGTTTCAAACAGAGGCTCTGGCTCAGCCTCCCCATCCTCCTCTGAGTCCTCAGGCTGGCTGGGCATGACAGCTGCAGAAACTCCAACCCCAACCCCTGAGCTAGCTTAGGAAGGGATAATGTTGAGAAGCAAAAGCAAAGCAGCTTCATTTATATACCACTTCATAACTATGCAGTATCTAAGCAGTTTACAACTGTAAAGTCATTGCCCCCCAACAGCTGGGTACTCATTTTAGCAACCTCGGAAAGATGCAGGCATGAGTCAAGCCTGAGCCCTGGCTAGTGTTGAATTCACAACCTTGTGGTTTATGAGTGAGTGGCTACAGTACAGGCATTTAACCACTGCACCACCAGGGCTCCTAATTATTGCCGACTATATTTCAAGTCATCATGGCATTGGGAAAAGTTTTCAATTAGCAATAATCACGCCTCAGATTAACTTCATTGGCTACGATACTGCCACTGCGCAAAGCAAGGCAGTACACCAACAGAATCCCTATTCTGTCCTGGCCACCCACCTTTAGGTATACACTCTTAAAACGTACAGATTGTGAATAGGTCAAGGAGACAGAATCATGACAGACCACTGCATCTCCACCTCCCTGCCCCTCAGGTCTTTCCTGCTGCACAGAAAAACCTGGCAGATGGAAGTGAGAGAAATTAATATCCTCAGCTGCATCCAGCCAAGTCTCTGTAAGACAAGCCAGGCCAGCATGATGATGTGTGGTGTTGTTTGTCTTCAAGTCATTTCTGACTTATGGTGACCCTTAGGCAAACCTATCACAGAGTTTTGCTCATCCAGAATTAAATCCTTGTTTTTCCATTTGCCAACCTGGCACTTAACAGCAGCGTTTTCAATCCGGGGGGGGGGGGGGGGGGGCTACCACCAAGCAAATGTCACTAAGAGGATTCTGCCCTGTACCTAATATATCTATATATAGTTTAGTTACGTATGTGGGAGTAGAAAATTTATTGCACCACAGAGGTGCATAATGGGTACTTTGTCATGTTCTGTGCAGTATCACTGGTACTTTTCATTCCCTTGAAGGTATAAAATGAAAGTTGGCAGATAATACATGCAAGCAATAAAGGGGTCTGCTGTTTCCTCGTGCCTCAGCCTGCCACTTTTATTGCTGAGTCTTAAAGATAATGGAATTTGGTTCATATGTATTTAATATAGCCTGGAAACTTCATTCTGCAGATCAGAAATTACGAGCTGATGCAGCAGTATGCGACTGCAACAGTGTGCTTCCATATCCTCCAAAAGTCCTTGCTTATGAGGGCAGTTTCTGTTTTTTGGTCTTTGTCCCCAGTAACTCACAGTCCCAATTTTCATCTTTAGGGAAGTAGAGCAAAGCTTGAAAATGTCATTTTTTGGACTACTGTTTCCAGAATCCTCCAGCCAGCCTGCATTCTGGAAGCTGTCATTCTAAAAAGGTCACATTTCCAAGCTTTGGATCATAGATCCAGACTCAAAGATTGGGGCAAGTAGTCCAACTTCCTTGCTCAGTTCAGGAAACTGAGAGAGAGAATTTCTTCAGCAGAGATTCCCTGCCCAGACTTTGCTTGAAGAGGACCCCCCCTCCCCTTGAGAGGCAAATTGTCAAGCTGATCTACCCATCGAGACCCTTCCCAGAAAATTCACTCCAAGTTAATCCTCCCACAGCTTAAGTTACTTCTAGTCCTGCTCTCCAGGCACCAGAGAACATATCTGTGTCCCTTTTTTTCTCTATGGGGAATTCTGTTCCTGGAATATCCTCTTTCTCCATTGGTATGCAAATCATACAGTCTACTCAGAGCTTTGAAAAATTACATTTTGGGTCTTCCCAAATCCTCCAGCCAACTCCTTTTCATGCTGTAGTTCTACTACTGATCTATAGCTTTTCCTTTAGATTCCCTGGACTCAAACTCATCATTCATCTGCTGGTGCATACTTGGCTCAAGTCCTCAGTCCTCTTGTCCTTCAAGAAAGGATGAGGGTTTTAACCACACAGAACAGGATGTGGGCAGCAGGTAAACTGAGCAAAAAGCTATGTCTTATCTTGGTATTACAGTACAGTGGTACTTCTACTTACGAATGCTTCTTCTACTGAAAAATTCGACTTACAAAACGCGCCTCCCGAAAAAAATTGCTTCGACTTAAGAAAGCGTTCCAACTTACGAAATTGGTGCGAACGAGCTGCTCTCCAAATTTCGTGGCATGCCATTGGTTAGTGAAATCTAGCAACGCAGCACTGTATTGGCTAGTGAAAGAGGAAGTGTTTGTCTAGTGAAATTCAGCTAGGCAGCACTGTTTGGGCTTGCGAAAGAGGAGAGGAAGTGTGGCTAGTGAAATTGGTGGCTTCTGAGATCCAGGAAGATAGGACTTGTGGCTTGTGGCTTTTTGGCTTGTGATATTTGTGACTTCTGATCTCCAGGACTGTATTTTTGGCTTGTGATATTTGTGGCTTCTGATCTCCAGGACTGTATTTTTGGCTTCTGATATTTTTGGCTTTTGATCTCCAGGACTGTATTTTTGGCTTCTGTGGCTTCTGATATTCAGGACTGTATTTTTGGCTTGTGATATTTTTGGCTTTTGATCTCCAGGATTGTATTTTTGGCTTCTGATATCCATCAACACTATGGCCCTTTTGTTCCTTAAGGGTAATGTAACATGTCTGCATTAGAGGTACTTAATGAAATAACCTTGTATTATACATTTGTATTGAGTTGTAGCTTGAATCTGGGGGCCTGGAACGGATTAGGGCATTTCAATGTTAAATTTGCTTCTACTTACGAAATTTTCTACTTACGAAATGGCTGTCGGAACGAATTCATTTTGTAAGTAGAGGTACCACTGTATCTTAAAAATGAAAGAGCCCATCCTAAGTGCAAAGCTGTCTATGAATAGTAAAGGCCTACTATCTCACCGAGGAAGTGGAGAACATTTTCAAGTATGTCCCTGTTTTGCTGGGGAAATGGCAAGGCATGTGCAAATAGGGCCCTGAGGTCTTGACCCCCTAAGGAAATGTGATATTTTTTTTTCTTCTCCCAAGGGCTGGGAGATGAAGCAGAGTAAAACAGACTTGAAGGTTAGCCCTGGGAAGAACTTTGGAGGCTATCTAGTCTGATCTTTTCTAGTGGAGAAATTTTGAAACAATCCTGGCAGCCCTGGAGTTATTCAGCTGATGTTATTCCACAGACCTGCCTCAATATTTTTGCTACTTCAGGCAAAGGACAAGTAGGAATCACACACTCCCATCCCTCATAGAGAAGGACACTAGATGGCCAGTTGAAATGTACTTCAGCTATGATGACGGAGCAGGGTTCTCCATGGCATCAGAGGGCAGCAAGCTAGTTTAAGGGGTGCAGAACAGGTTATGTGACATAGAGCAAAGGGCCTTTGACAGAATGGTTGGCAGGGGCTGCCTCTGTTGCCCCCCAGCATCTTCTGTCTGAGGTGGTTGTCACTTTCTGCAAAACCTTTATCTAGAATCTTTTCTTTTAGTCTTATTGTAGTGCATTTAATTCCTTGGCAGCTCAGCCCTGCAAGTGTGCTGGAGCTGCATATGGGGTAGCTAAAGTAGTTTAATATGGAGAGAAGAGCAGTCCTGTCTTCCAGTTACTTCTGATATTGTGGCCTCCACTCTAGCTGTGCTCTGATTTTATGACGCTGGAAAGATCACACACAAATTGAGTACATGTTAAATGTGGATGATTCAAAACTAATAAAGATCCCTGTTAACGTGATTTCCCATTGGCATCAGAAATATTGATGTCTTTTTCCTCTGTTTCTTTTTTAAACCCAACTTCTTTTTGAAGAGAATCTTTCCTGATTACATTATATGACATCAATTCGATGTTATTTTATTTCTGAATTATTTACTGTTCCAAAAGAGCAGCTGGCAGCATTTCCTTTGCGTTCTCTGAGATGGTATAGAACGCACACTGTGTTGTCAATAAGTGGTTTCCTGAAATATAGGGATGCAGGTGCAATACAATCTTATGTATATTTACTTAGAAATTAGTCCCACTATGTTCAGTTTGGCTTATTCCCTTTTAAGTGTATATTTGAGGCAGAAGTTATTATGTGTTGTGTGTGGAAATACTAAGGCTGAAAATCGTATATATTGAAGTGACGCTTGCTGAATTAAGTAGTCTTCATCTCCAAGTACGCATGCATACCCAGATTTGGACTGCTTCTGGGACATCATGCCTGCACAATTTTGAAGCATATTTAGCAATCATACATTTTTTTTTTACTTTGTGCAATTCACCATTGCATCTTTGAGAATCAGAACATAGGAAAGTTAGCTTTTGATCTATTTCCCAGAATACCTGCTAGCGTGGCCAGCGGACTTTCATTACAGAGAGGAAGACCGGGTGGGGATGAAATTCAGGCTACTTCCTTGCCAGATGACATATTTTTTCCACTTCATCTAACACAAAAGATCAGTTCCTGGAAGAATTTCCATCTCTCTAGCCTTACAGAAGTTGAAACAACATGCATGGACCCATTAGTGGTCAAAAGGGCAATACTGCTAAGCCATACTGTGGTTTTTTTGCCTACTTAAGACTTTAGTAAGCATTAGCAAGCTTCAACCAGACCTAAAGGAGCTATCCATGGTCCTGCTATTACCATTAAATGATTTCTGCCTTGATTTTTCCTCCCATGAGTTGACTTAGGGCCTAAGCAGACGACTAAAACAGTCGTCTTGGAGGCCCGGAAGAGGAGGAGCCACCGCACGCGCGGCGCTCCTTCCTCTTCCTAAGGTCGCCCTGAGCGCTTCCGGGCCACCAGACGGCCGGCGCGTTCAGAGCGACCTCCCTCCGCAGCGACCGGACGCGCTGCGGAGGATAAGTCAGAGAAAGTGCACCCGCCGCTTTTAGGGCGCACTTTTTGTGACTTATGAAAGGAGCGCCAATTTGGCGCTCCTTTCAGGGTCGCTCCAGGAGCGCCGCGGTGTGGCTGCCATAGCCCCGCGGCGCTCCAGACCAGGGCGCTCCAAACGCCCTGGTCTGCATCCCCTATGCCTTCTCTCAATTCAACTTCACCTACTTGATGTGACTAGACATTGCTTCTTCTGACCAGCCTTACCCACTGAGACCTACTGCCATTGGCTTCCCCTGTAAGTCTCAAATTCCCACAAAAATACATGGTAGATATATGTTGTAGGCACCAGATCCTTCTGATCTTGGAAGCTAAACAGGGTCAGCTTGTTAGTACTTAGATTTAAGACCGCCAATAAATACTGGATCCTGTAGGTTATAATTTGGAGGAAGGAACTGGCAAAACCACCTCTAAGTAGTCCTGCCTAAGAAAACCCTATGAAATTCATAGGATCAATATACTTCAACAGGAGAGTTGAAGGCATATACACGTACATGCATAATAATTTAAATGATCAGTTTTCTTGGTTGCTGTTATGACTATATTAACAATGAAATCTCAGTTTTAGCCCAAATACTCTTGATACTTTGGGAAATGAGAATGAAGAATCAAAGAAAAGAATTACTGAATGGAGAGAAAATTATTGGCACTATTCCTTAATTCATGTAGCAGTAAAAATCAGTTTTATAATTAAGCAAGCACTTGCAGGGTCAAAACACTTTTTGAATAGCAGGGATTATAGCGTCATCTGCCAACCTGTCCTGTTTCTCTGGTCTCCTGCAGTTTAGCTGCAGTCCTCACAGAAGCTGGTGGTAAAATGGATTTTATTATTGTGATTTATTATTTTGTAATACAGTGTATTAGAAGGACTTGGTACTGAATGGTCAATTAAGAGTCATTCATTTTACAAAGGTGGTTATGACCTATTAAGTGCTGCTTATGATCTATAAAACCCTATTCAAGTCCAGGCTATCTGAAGGAATGTGTCTTCCCCCATGGGCCTTCCTGAGCTCTAAGATCTTCAAGGAATGTGCTTTTCTCTATCCCACAGCCTTCACAGTCACAGTTCATGGGAATGTAGGAGAAAGACTTTTCTGTTGCCGTAATTCCCTCCCTAGGGATGTTAGGGATAAACTGCTTCAGGAAG
The DNA here is from genome assembly GCA_026167975.1 of Phrynosoma blainvillii. Taxonomy (NCBI): domain Eukaryota; kingdom Metazoa; phylum Chordata; class Lepidosauria; order Squamata; family Phrynosomatidae; genus Phrynosoma; species Phrynosoma blainvillii. The sequence continues at coordinate 9,338,317 of JANUYF010000012.1, read as the reverse complement.
TGGTAGGCTTTCCTTCAATGGAAGTAGGAGGCTGGACAGACAACTGTTAAAAATGTTAGAATTGCACCCTGCTTTATATATTGTGCCTTATGCTGGGAGCTGAACGAGATTCCCTTCAAGGTCCCTTCTGTATTCACAGGGGTAAACATCCCTCACATATAATGTTATTCCTCCTCCTCTCCTATCTGGCCGATTTCTCTTTAAAAGGTTATACCCTTTTATTACTACATTCCAATCAAGAGACTCATTCCACCAGGTTTCAGTGACGCCTATTATATTGTATTTGCTTTGTTGTGCTAGGAGTTCAAGTTCATCTTGCTTATTTCCCATGCTCTGTGCATTAGTGTAAAGACACTGAAGACCATGGATCCTCCCTCCTAGCTGCTTGTGTAAAGTTTTTCCCTTCCTATTGTTGGGTCCTTGCACTATTTGCCTTGTTCCCTCCATAACAGTTTGACTATTATCTCCAGCCCTTGATGAACTCCTGCCTTCCAAAGTACTGTCCCCCTCCCCAACATAACTCAATTTAAAGCCCTCCTGATCTAATTTTTAAGATTACTGGCAAAAATGTTTCTGCCAACTGGTGTGAGGTGCAACCCATCCCTTGCTAGAACCACAGCCCATGATCCAAGAATCCTGCCTTTTAACTTGTTGTAATGTACAATTTTTATTGTTCACCGCCTAGATTGGTTTTCCACTAGGGCGGTATATAAATAAAATATATTATTATTATTATTATTATTATTATTAAGAATCCAAATAGTTATCGGCGGCACCATCTGCACAACCAGTTGTTCACACCCGCTATTTTCCTCTCCCTTCCTGGAGAGGCCCTTTAACTGTGTCATTTTTTTTCTTTCATCCTTCTTGAAAGTGTGTCCATATCTCTCAAGTCTGAAAGTTTTCTTATCCAATCTTCCATTGTTGGTGTTTGTCTATTCTTCCAAATCTGGCCATACACCAGCCTCACTGACATTACCATATATAGTATCAATTTCCCATATTTTCTCTCTATATTCTTATCCAATATATGTGTCAGATTTAATAAGTATAATTCTGGTTTCATAACAAAAGATATTTTTAACATTTTAACTACCATCATATGAATTTTTGTCCAATTTTGTTTTGCTTTTTTACAGTTCCACCATAGATGGTAGTATGACCCTTCTTTTTCTCTACATTTCTAGCATTTGGAGTTTGTGTTTTTATATATTTTAGCTAATTTTGTTGGTGTTAAATGCTACATATATGGCATTTTATAATAATTTTCTTTCAGATTTTGTGCCATTGCGAATTTGATTGTTTTTAGACCAAGCGTTTTCCCGTTTTTCTAATTCTATGTTACTCAACTTTACCATTAATTCTTTTATTATTTCCTGTTCTAATTCTCTTTTCAGTAAAGTGTCTGACTATATTTGACCCTCTCCTTTCATGCCCTTAATATCTGTGATGAATTCCTAGATTCCTTTCACACTACAGAATTATAGCTGTATGATTCCAGTTTAACTACCACAGCAACATCCTATGGAATTCTCATATTTGTAGTTTGGTGAGGCACTAGCACTTTCTGGCTGAAAATTTGAAATACCTTTTCCTAAAATGCAAATTCAGGGATCCCACAGGATGGAACCATGGCAGTTAAAGTCACAATTATAGCACAAGCATAGTGCTCTAAATGTGTGGTGTGAAAAAGGCCATATTTCCAATAACTACAGCACAATCAAGTTATACTACAATTATATCTTAAGAAGGGTTAACTATAGTGCAACTGTATTTTTAGATACTTTTATAGCTATAGCAGTATGGCTTAAACAGTAAATAAAGAAATATCACATGGGTCAAGATGGCCTTGTGCTGCTGCCTCAAACTCCATTTTGGATAGACAGGAGGGATGTACATTTTGTACCTCAAGCCAGCCCCTTGTACCATTCCAATAGTATTTTTAAGTAACTATTTAAATTTCTACTACTGATCTATAGCTTTTCCTTTAGATTCCCTGGACTCAAACTCATCATTTAATTTCTTTTGTGGAACAGAGGAGTAAAAATGACTTTTTATAAGTTGTGACTATAATGGTAGCAACCTACTTGCTTATGGATGATTGTACCTATTGTTGTTGGGTGTCTTCAAGTCACTTCCAGCTTATGGTAACAACTTTCTTGGCTAGATTTTTCAGCAGGGGTTTGCCTTTGCATTCCTCTGAGACTGTTTCCATGGCCAAGCAGAGATTCGAACCCTGGCCTCCAGTGTCCTAGTCCATCACTCAAACTACTACGCTTCATTGTATCCATAGCTGTAATTAATTGTTTTTAAGCAACTTTCTTCCTGTGATTTGTAGCTAGAGCAACACCTATATCATATTTTCTATAAATGCATCCTAAAAGATTTTCAACTTGTCAGTTCGTCTCGCCCTCCTGGTGTTAGAACAGAAGAAGATGAGAGCTAGTATGAAGGGGAGCTATTCTGTCAAAATCAAACAGGTATTGATGGAACAGGTATTGCTTCATTCCCTGTCAATAAGCCAGGTGCCTTAGGCCGGTACTTTGGTTGCTGCTTGCTAAACAAAGCAAAAAAATGTGAAGTCATACGCTTTCATGGCTGGCATCCATAGTTTTTTTTTGTGGGTTTTTTCAGGCTGTGTGGCCATGTTCTAGAAGAGTTTCTTTCTGACGTTTCGTCAGCATCTATGGCTGGCATCTTCAGAAGATGCCAGCCACAGATGCTGGCGAAGCGTCAGAAAGAAACTCTTCTAGAACATGGCCACACAGCCCGAAAAACCCACAAAAAACTATAACAAAAAAATCCCACCACAAAACCACATTAGAAATGTTCCATGTATCAACTGTCTTAGGGGGGTTGCAGATGGCCAGAAATAGTGCAAATTGAGTCCACTTTTAGGGTTAGGGTTAGGGTTAGGGTTAGGGTTAGGGTTAGGGAATCATGGGAACTGTATTTTATTGTGGCACCAGAGCTCTCTGACAGAGAAGGCTCAACGTCTCAGGAAAAAAAATTCCCATGATTCCCTAGCACTAACCCTAACCCTAAAAGTGGACTCAATTTGCACTATTTCTGGCAGTCTGCAACCCCTATTAGTGGCGGTAAATATGGTTCTTTAAAAAGGTCCCTCACAATATCTTTTCAGATGCTTTACTCTGCTTATGCATCAGTAAAATAAACATAATTAATGCTCCACTGGACGTTGAATAGAGCAATTCTCCAGACACCCCCAGTTGACTTTCTTCAGACACTTTGCCCTCAAAAATGCATCCTTTTTTTGAATTTTTGGCTTTTTTTTTTTTTTTTTTTTACACTGTGCGGGGAATCTATGCAACTGCAGCACATTGACTTTTGTTTGTACAGTCACCTCTAGTTTGGAAAATGAATTGGTGTTATTTAATTGCTGATTGCCTCCATTTGAGTTTATTTTATGCAGGCGGTAATGACACTCATTAAACTGCAGGTGTTTAAGGGATAAAACCTTGTAAAACTTCAGTTCGCACATTAAATGTTACTGCTGAAGGGCCAAGTGAAATACATTTTGTGGCCAGAGCTACAGCACTCAGTCAAGGTACATTATGCACTCAGTCAAGGTACATAATACTAAAAGAAGGACAAGTTACTTGGGAACATGAAACAAGTAATCGCAAATTCATCTTCTCCTCCTTGACAGTTAAAATACAATAAAAACAAATTTAATGCTAATTTTAGGCTTTGTTGGGGCACTCCAAATTTCTTGCCTGAGGTGTCTTTCCATTTGTGATGTGCCATTAGGGCTACATCTGCACTGCAGAAATAATGCAATTGGCACCACTTTAACTGCCATGGCTCAATCCTGTGAAATTCTGGGAACTGTAGTTTGTTGTGGCGTGTTTTATCGCATGGCTTTTGCAGCAGAATTCAACTTCAGAGTAGATTCCCGCTCCAATGCGCATCTGAAAACACACTCTGGTGGCCATTTTTCCAAGTCGGCTTGCGTTTCCCAATTCGCATTGGAGTGGGGATCAACTCTAAAGTTGGATTCTGCTGCAAAAGCCGTGCAATAAAACATGGCTGCAGAGCGAATTGGATTGTTTGACAGAGAGGCGGGATACAAATAAAATTTATCATCATCATCATTATTATTATTATTTAAATTTGGGAGAGGTAAGGGATATTATTTAAGACATGTGATAATCTCCTAAAGGAGCTGTGGATATATAGTCTGGAGAAGAGACGGTTAAGAGGTGATATGATATCTCTGTTTAAATATTAGAAGTGTCATATTGAGACTGGAGCAAGCTAGTTTTCTGCTGCTCCGGAGAATAGGATACAGAACAATGGATGCAAGCTACACAAAAAGAGATTCCACCTCAACATTAGGAGAAACTTCCTGACAGTAAGAGCTGTTTGACAGTGGAGTGTGGTGGATTCTCCTTCTTTGGCGGTTTTTAAACAGAGGCTGGATGACCATCTTTTGGGGGTGTTTTGATTGCAAGTTCCTGGGGGTTGGACTGGATGGCCCTTATAGTCTCTTCCAACTCTATGATTCTATGAAATTTTTCTTTAAAAACATCACATCTCACCAAATTTTAACTTTAATCACATGAAACTATGAAACTATGTGTGCATGAAATTGTAATTTAAAGGTATAATTTTAATTTTGTTAGTTGTTTATGTCACAACTATTACCTTTACATTCAATTGTATATTATTATTATTATTATTATTATTATTAGCCCGCTTTCTTCTCAAAATTGGGATACAAAGCAGCTTACAAATTAAAAAACCATACCATTAAAAGCATACAAAAGTGGGCATTACAATAGAATTAAACTAGTAGAGTATTAAAACACATAATTCATTAAAAGAGTAAAATGCAATTAAAAGATAAAAATGTTTAAAACAGTACGTACTAAAACTGTTAAAGATCCTGAAACATTAAAACATTAAAACTATATGCAGACCTCTAAAACCCTCAAATCCAGCATCACAGAGCATTAAAAACCAAACCTCGACTGTCTGTAAAGGCCTGGTGGCACAAAAATGTTTTAACTTGTCACCTGAAGAACAGCAAGGACAGGGCCATTCTGGTCTCTCTGGGGAGGGAGTTCCAAAGTCTGGGGGCAGCCACCAAGAAGGCCTTCTCTCTTGTTCCCACCAAATGAGCCTGAGAAGATGGTGGGACAGAGAGTAGGGCCTCTCCAGATGATTTTAAGATCATACAGGGAGCTACAGTCCTTCAAATAGACTAGATCCAAGCAGTAGAGGGCCTTATAGGCCAAAACCAGCACTTTGAATTGGGCCTGGAAATGGACCAGCAGCCAGTGGAACTGTTGCAACAAGGGAGTTGTATGCTCCCTTAGCCAGACCAGGTTAACATACCAGCTGCAGTTTGGGCCAACTGAAGTTTCTGAGCACTTTTCAAAGGCAGCCCCACACAGAGTGCATTACAATAATCCAAACGGGATGTAACCAAGGCATGTACCACCGTGGCCCGATCCGACTTCTCCAGGAATGGGCGCAGTTGGTGCACTAGCTTTAACTGTGCAAACACACTCCTGGTCACTGCCGAAACATGGCCTCCAGGCTCAGAGATGAATCCAGGAGTACTCCCAAACTGCGAACCTGTGTTTTCAGGGGGAGCATATCTAACACAGTCCAAATCCCTATTCCCAGATCAGTCTTTCAACTGACCATGAGCACCTCTGTCTTGTTTGGATTAAGTTTCAATTTGTTTGCCCTCATCCTGTCCATCACAGCTGCCAGGCACTGGTTTTGCACAGGAACAACTTCCTTGAAATTAGGTGGAAAGGAGCAACAGAGCGGGGTATCATCAGCACAGTGGTAACACCTGACCCCCAAACTCCATACAACCATTCCCAGCAGTTTCATATAGATCAGGGGTAGGCTACCTTTCCCTTTTAAGGGCCGAGGGACTTCATCTCCCAGAATCCCAGGAGCTATTGGCCAACATGGGACTATTGGCCAACATGGCTGAGGCTTCTGGGAGCTGAAGTCCCTCGGCCCTTAAAGGGGAAAGGTTGCCTACTCCTGATATAGATGTTAAATAGCATAGGGCAGGGGCAACCCCTCTTCCGGGTCTCGGAGACGGCCCTATTAGCCGTTTGCCGAGGCCCTAAGTCAGAGCGAATCCAGGCTATTTTATCTGTGAAATGGTGGGCAAATTCTTGGCAGCAAGCTGTTGATTGGCTTACAGTCTCCTCTGGACCAGAGCGTAACAGGATGCTGACCACTCTAAACAACTCTGCTGAATGGTTCTGTGCAGCTACAATGGTTTTACAATGGCTTACAATGATTTCTGAGTCATATTAGTACAAAAAAACTTTACTAAGGATTCTGTATGGTGTGATATGGGATGAGGTCAACGGGGGGATGACACCTTGAGTTACTGCACTGGGTGACGCCAACCCTAGTGACACCACTGGTTGTATATGAACATTATACCAGATTGCAAGATCAACCATTAGTTCCTGTTCTCAGTCATGTTTGTTGTTTTTGTGCACCTTCAAGTCATTTATGACTTATGGAGACCCTAAGGCAGGGATAGTCAACCTTTCCCCTTTAAGGGCCGAGGGACTTCATCTCCCAGAATCTCAGGAGCTATTGACCAACATGGGACTATTGGCCAACATGGCTGAGGCTTTTGAGAGCTGAAGTCCCTTGGCCCTTAAAGGGGAAAGGTTGCCTACCCCTGCCCTAAGGTGACCCTATCACAGGATATCTTGGCAGAATTTGTTCAGAGAGGGTTTGGCCTTGCCTTCCTTTCAGGCTGAAATAGCGTGACTTGCCCAAGGTCACCCAATGGGTCTACAGAGCTGAGCGGGGATTTGAACAGTGTTCTCCCAGTGTCTTAGTCCAACACTCAAGCCACCACACCATGCTGACTCCTCAGTCAAGCTAAAAGCTACAAAAGGTGTGATCAATTATTCAGGTGGCAATGATTGCTTTGCTCTTTATAAATAGCTTATTTTCAGAGATTAGGGAATTGACCTCCACACTATGCTGAGACCTAAGAAGAAGATATTTTACTCCTAGAGAGGAACAAGCATGAGAAAGATACCTGCCAACAAAACTAGAGCTATTTAAGATAGCAGAAGGGCAACTTGTTCGTGACATTGACTCATTTGGTATCTAATATTGGGTAGCGATGGGGTACTGCCTTTTAGACTAGCCACTTTTACTCCTATATGCCCATAGGCAGCACAAGAGGATGAGGGAGAATATCCCAAGCACTAGACCCCTATGATTACTTAAAGAAGAAGCCTGCTTCACATTCAGATTTTAAGTGAATCATACCATGGACACTTAAAACAGAGTTATAAAGGTAAGTATGTTTACATCAGCCATGCTAGGTGGGGGATTCTGGAAGCTGTAGTCCAAAAAAGTAACCTTTCCAAGTTTTGTCCATGTCTGCCCCACCATTAGTGCCACTGTCCTGGGCCCAGTGCTATTCAACATCTTTATCAATGACTAGGATGAAAGAATGGGGGGTATACTTATCAAATTTGCAGATGACACCAAATTAGGAGGGATATCTAATACCCCAGAAGACAGGATAAAAATTCAACATGACCTCAATAGATTAGAAAGCTAAAAAAATGAATTTCAACACAAAGAAATGTAAGATATTGCACGTAGGGCAAAAAAATGAAATGCATAGATATAAGATGGGAGACACCTGGTTTAATGCGACTACAGGTGAAAGGGATCTAGGAGTCCTAGTAGACCATAAGTTGAACATGAGTCAACAGTGTGATGCAGCAGCTAAAAAGGCCAATGCGATTTTAGGCTGCATTAATAGAAGCATAGTATCTAGATCAAAGGAAGTAATAGTGCCACTGTATTCTGCTTTGGTCAGGCTCCACCTGGAATAATCCTGTGTCCAGTTCTGGGCAACACAATTCAAAAGGATGTTGAAAAACTGGAGCGTGTCCAGATGAGGGTGACTAAAATGGTGAAGGGTCTGGAAATCAAGCCCTATGAGGAACAACTTAGGGAGCTGGGGATGTTTAGCCTAGAGAAGAGATGGTTAAGAGAGGATATGATAGCCCTCTTTAAATATTTGAAGGGGCATCATATTGAGGAGGGCTCTAGCTTGTTTTCTGCTGCTCCAGAGAACAGGACCTGGAACAATGGATGCAAGCTGCAGGAAAAGAGATTCCACCTCAACATTAGGAGGAACTTCCTGACAGTGAGAGTTGTTTGAGAGTGGAACACACTCCCTCAGAGTGTGATGGATTCTCCTTCTTTGGAGGTCTTTAATAAGAGGCTGGATGGCCATCTGTCAGGGATGCTTTGATTTTGAGTTCCTGCATGGCAGAATGGGGTTGGACTGGATGGCCCTTGTGGTCTCTTCCAACTCTATGATTCTATAATTCTATGATTAATAATAATAATAATAATAATAATAAAATTTATTTATATACCGCCTGGTGGCGAACCAATCTAGGCGGTTTACAAAGCTAAAATACATACAACTTAAATGACAGAGCTCCCTCCCCCCCTTAAAAATCAATTAAACTATACATCAATTAAAAGCAGTAATTATATCAAACATACAATAAACAAAACAATTGGATAAAACCAGCAATCCATACAACTTGGTGCTCTCCCGGGCTGTAGAAACGATCTTAAAAAGAGAAATCCCAGGTCCCAGAATCCCAAAATCCTATGTGCAAGAAGACAACTGCAGATATAGGGGGCAGCAATAATAGTCCACCATTCCTTCTGAAGCCCTTGGTCCTTCCCTGTGAGGGAGGATGAAAGTGAGAAGGAAGCATGTTCTTTGCCTATGGCATCAGAATGCCTAGAGTCAGCCCTGGCTGAGCAACTTTCCTTTTTAAAAAAAGTCACAACATTTAGAGCTTTTGAGTTTGCAGATGCTGTAGGTAGGCTATAGTTCAGAGGAAGGCAATGGCAAACCACTGCAGAGTACTCCTTGCCTAAGAGAACTCTATGAAATTCATGGGCTCATGGGCAAACCTGTGACTGGAAAGTTTGCACACATACAGACACACGTGTGCAATGTATGGGTAGTGAAGCTGACAGACAGAAGCAAGCATTGTTGCACACTATGAAATTCACTACCATTAGACTGTAGCTATGGCAGTGATGTAGACTCAAGTTGACTGACCAGGGTCTGAATCTCTGCTCACCCATCGCAATAAAGCAATACAATTCAACATATAAAGGTATGAACTATTTGAATGGAAAAGCTGAAAGTCTAATTACAATATAGGGTTAAACTATAACTAATACTTATTGATAAAGGTTACAGCAAATCCCAATGTCAACTTTTAGCAACGAAAAGTAACCATGAAATATTAACAAGAGAGGACTGAGGAGGAAATAAGGAAATAAGTACAGGAGGGAAGAGAGCAGAGATAATAGAAAAAGATCAGAAAAAGAAGAAGGAAAGAAAAAGGGAAGAAGAAAGGGGAAAAAGAGACAAAGACAGATAGGTATTTCTATAAATAAATATACTTATATGCAGGAATTAAATAGGGATATTATAAATTAAACACTAAATCAACAGACAAATAGATAACTTAAATAGCTAAGAAGGGAACAATGCAAAAAAAGAAAAAGAAAAAATGAAGAGAAGCGGACAAAAGATAGCTATTATCATCTGAGCTCTCTGGTCAGGAAGCCTTAATAGTTAAGTTTTTTGATTGGTTTCTGACTTGTAAAATATATAATATACCACTTTATTATTGTTATTAATGGTATACAAAAGAGAACAAAAGGAAAAGGAAGAGAAGAAGAAAGAGAAGAAAAGACAAAAAGAAAGCTCGAGAGGGGAGGACAAAGGAGAGAAAGACAAAGAAGAGAATGACAGAGACTGATTAAAGAACATTGATGCCATACAGTTGCTAGTTAGGATTACAACTGATTTGTAGATTTGTAGAAACATATTTTCATGTATATATGCTGGAAAACAAGTGAAAGGACTATCTGTCTTCTTTTTTCATATGATTGTATGTTAGAAAATGGAATAAAGATACACTAAAAAAAAAAAAGTTGACTGACCAGGGTCTAAATCTCTGCTCACCTATCGCAACTCATTGGATGACCTTAGGCTAGTCACACATTCTCTGCTTCAGAGGGATGCAATGACAAAACTCTTCTGAATCAATCTTGACAAGACAGTGTCATTGTAAGTCAGAGTCAACTTGAAGGCACATAACAACAAACAGGGGTAGGACTCATGCAGCCATCCAGATATTCTTGGACTACAAGTCCCAACAGCCCAGGCCAGCATCACCAAAGAGAAATACTGGGAGTTGCAGCCCAACAGTTTCCAGGGGAGCACATGACTGCTGCCCCTACGCTAGTATTGGTGGCAGCATGCCCTTGAGTACAAATTGTTAGATGACATGAGTGATGGTGAGGGTAATGTGTTTGTGTCCTGCTTGTGGGCTATGATGGGAACAAAACACTTTTGGTCTGATCCACCACTATGTTCTCCTTGCATCCTTAAAATCTGTTTGAACAGTACTGTTGGTTCCTGCTCCCTTCTTTTTCAGAAGTTTATTATGTGAAACAAATGGGGGTTGCAGACTGCCAGAAATAGTGTGAATTCAGTCCACTTTTAGGGTTAGGGTTAGTGCTAGGGAATCATGGGAACTGTTATTTTTCTGAGACATTGAGCCTTCTCTGTCAGACAACTCTGATGCCACAATAAAATACAGTTCCCATGGTTCCCTAACTCTAACCCTAACCCTAAAAGTGGACTGAATTCACACTATTTCTGGCAGTCTGCAACCCCCCAAAATTCAGTCCTCACCAAAATTCATTTCATCCCTCTGTCCTCCATGGAGTCATCATGGCATGTGCTTCTAAAGAATAAGGTATGTACAGACTGTTCCCTGTGCTATATGAGAGGGACACCCGTGGGGTATGCTAGGTTCTCTCTTGTACATCCACTAAAGAGAATTTGAGATTGGGCTTGGAAATCAGTATTGAATCATAAGCTTGGCAACACAGTGTACTCAGTTCTTGATTGGCAACCCCCAATTCAGTTTGTTCAAACAGTTTTGGTACTATCCATCTGTTGTAATTTGAACAAATAAAATAACATTCTTTAATGTATTTGACTTTCAGGAGTCAATGTATCAGTTTCTAAGTTGAGCACAGTAGCTAACCCATAGGTGGTGGTTATGTGTTTAAGTCACGTCTGACTTATGATGAGCCTAAGGCAAACTTATCACAATCTGGCATTTTTCTGGCCCAAAAAGAAGAGGCAAAATGCCACTCCTTTTTGGGGCAGAAAAAAAAGCCGCCCTTTTTGCCACAGCAGTGGTTCTGCAGCACAGAGCGCATAAACGCAATGCCACAGAAACGTGATGCCACCTGCAGTCCGGTCAGGTGAGTGGCATGACTTTGGTTTGGGGAAAGATTCAGGGCATGAGGCATGCGGTCGCCACACCCCCATGCCAGCCTTTAGCTGGCTGTTACTGTCAGTCTGCTTTCCCTCTAAGACTGCTGAATATGGATGGTGAGGAACCTGCTGCAGTCACCTGCAACATCAGTGATATGTTTGTCTACTTCCCGGTGGATGTATATAGTTATACCTGTAGCAAGTGCAAGCTGGTGGCTCTGCTAGGAGAGATGGTCCAGAAACTTTAGGACAGGTAGTCTACTCTTCTCTGTATTTGGGAATGAAAGGATTTCTTAGACAAAGCTGAGCAGACTGACCTGGATGGAGAACACATGATAATGTTTCTGAGGAGAAGGTAATCTCCCATGCACAGGAGGTAGGGCTAAGATTCTGCGAGCTCGAAGCTACAAAATTGATTTGAAGCTCTCTCCCTTATCAGTGATGATGAGGAAGAGCAGTAGGGCCAGTCTTCAGGAAACATGCAGGAGACCTTGGTAGATTCAGTATGTGGAATGGCCCTGGCCAAGCCTCAGAAGTGGCATGTAGTGGTGATAGGGGACTTCTTGCTGAGGAGTACAGAACCAGTGGTTTGTGGGCCTGACAAGATGTCTTGAGAGATGTGCTGTCTCCCTGAGTTGAAAATCTGTGATGTAATAGAGAGGCCAACAAGGCTTGTCAAGCCCACTTACCATTACCCCTTCCTTTTGGTTCATGTAGGTACCAATGACACTGCAAGGCATAGCCTTCAGACTGTCATAAGGCATTATGTGGCTCTGGGTAGCAAGTTGAAAGACCTGGATGCACAGGTTGCAATTTCATCTCCCAGGTGATCCAGGAAGGGAAAGAAGAATAGTAGAGAGGAACAACTGGCTTCACAAATGATACCTCCAAGAACAATCCAGCTTCTTGGATCTTGCCTTGTGCTTTCAGGTGGATGAACTTCTTGACAATGGATGGGTTGCACTTCACAGCAGTTGTCAGGAACATTTTCGCCAAGAGTCACAACTATCTTATCAGGAGGGCTTTAAACTGAATTCTGTGAAGGGGAGAGACAGTATTCCTGCGGGCAGGAGTTTATCAAGGACTTGAAATAATAGTCAAATGTTATAGAGGGAACAAGGCAAATAGTGCAAGGACCCAACAGTGGGAGGGAAAAAGCTTTACACAGGCAGCTAATTTCTATGTAGTGTTGCACAATTAGAAATTATTTAATTTAAACAAAAATGCAAGTTCATCTCATCCTAGTGGGAGCTGGTAAGATTAACTATATTTGCTTTTAAATTACAGTGATCATTTCTAAATGTGCAATACTGTTAGGAAGGATCTAATTAGGGGAATTTATTAGCTCAAATATGCAAGAGTGCGGTCCTAACAAAGCCCCATGGGACCGGGTACCATTATGTATACCAGAGGACTAAGGAGTCCCACAATGGATGACTCTGCGACAGGCTTCTCCAATTAAAGTAAAGGGCAAAACTGCACACACACAAATATAACACACACACACACTGCACACTTAGGAATAAAGGAATGAAAGCGGGAATAGTTTGAGATGGGCCAGACTGAGAAAGCTGCTCACTTCCGAAGGCTTCTCTGGGATCCACTGTGGATGTTGTTGTTGTTGATAATGATGATGATGATGATGCATGGCCGCTAAAATGGGGCAGGGGAAGGATGGCCGAGGGAGCTATGATCAGGGTACAGACCAACATGGAGTCAGCATGCACTCTCAATATAACACGTGGAGCCTAAAAATCTCAGGGTTCAACTAGGAAATGTCTACCTTCTTGCTATTGACTAAATGGCTTGGCTGAAGCCAGGCATTGATCGTCTTAGCTTTGTTAAACCTAGGTGTGAGAATAGTGTAAACAATGCATTTGGTTTCGTGGCTATCAAGGAAGGAAGGCTAGAGAAAAAGGTGCAGTCAAATCTGATCACTGTCTCATTAAGTGCGGGACTCGAGACAAATAAACACTATCATGTGTCTTTTCCAGTATAATGGTTTTTCCCTTTTGGCAACTCCCAAACCTGTCTGGTAGGGAATTTTCCAGCCATCCTGGGCAGATCTCTCAGTGCCTACATGACCTGCCATCTAGGGGATTATGGCCAACATCCCACAGAGATCAGTCTGGGGTCACAGAGGGAACTCCACATGTGTCCAAAATTTTATGAAAAATCACATATGCTAACAACACTACCCAGAAAATATGGAGTTGCTACCAACTCTTGATGGGCAAGTTCAAAACTTCCCAGATGTTTCCTTCTTAGGGTTCTTTATCTTTATATAGAACTTGGACTTTGAAGAGAGCATGAGTTCAGACAGAGAACTGTCCTCTATAAAGTAGGACACAGGACCACCCTAGTTGCGCAATCTATTAATATAATCAGTAACAAGGCACATTGCTCCTATTTTTCAGTCACTCAAAAGCAAAGGTATCTAACAAATTCTGAAGCTACTTCTTGAGGCAAACATATAACTGCACTGGAAGAAGGGTAAGAAATGTGAAAATTACAGTCTTTAACAATTCAATTATTAAATGTATGCAACGTAAGTCTGCAACATAAGTTTGGTAGTGATCATTCACCAACATATGCACTGATAATGACACAATCACCCTAAGCATTAGTAAGTTAATACCTGTAGTAGTACAGGAAAACACTGTCTCCATTCATGCTCATGCAGAGAGATTCTTAAAACTGTAATTCAGTGGTGTCCATACTGACTTCATCCAGCAAAAATTTGGCCACAGAAAGTTACCAACAAAAAAGCTTTTTACGTGTTTGCCAAAACATGCCAGAACATGTTTTACATGTTACATGTTTTACATGCCTATTCAGAAGCACATTCCACTGAGTTCAATGGAGCACACTTGCAGAGCTATTTGTATAGGTTTACAGTATCAAACTAAAATCCTGTATCAATTTACCAAAATGTAAGCCCCACTTACTAAATGGGACTTACTTCTGAGAAGAGTTGTATAAGGTGGTAATCTTAGGAGTTTATCACACGGGGAGTCCCGTGCAGAAACGCTGCTTTAAATTGGAAAAAAACCGCAAAAGCGGAAGCAATTTATCAACAGGATTTCCCTGTGTGATAAAGTCCAGCACAGTTAAAAGGAGGTTAATCCGAACAGAAATTAGACAAAAACTACTTTCGGGATCTTCCAAAAGTAAAAAGAAGCAGTTTTTGTCTAATTTCCGTTCGGATGAACCTCCTTTTAACAGCGACGTCATCTGAAAAAACACCCGCTTTTGCGGGTTTTGTTTAATTTAAAACCCCGTTTCCGCACGGGATTTCCCCCGTGTGATAAACTCCTAAGTCTTGTTCAGCTCTGTTTGGGGGAAGAAATGAGCTTTGAACTCAAATCCTTTACTAATTGTAATTCCTCAAATGTTATTTATGTGATTATATGTCCATGCCAAAAATTATACATAGGTCAAACTTCTCGACCTTTGAAAACTAGAATTTCCGAACACAAAAGTACCATTCGGAACAATAGGGAAGAAATGAGCTAACCATGCCAAGCATTGCAACAAACCAATGTTGCAATCAGGTGTGGGAAGATTTAGAACCAGGTGGCATTGGCAAATGGTACCATATCAAAGCATATTATGATTATGATTATTATATTCAAAGGATGCGAGAGCCAAGAAATGAAGCCAAAGTCCAACTGTGACACTTCAGACCAAAACAACACTTGGGAAAGCTGGAAGGCATGCCATGTGAGGCACCCTCTCAGTTGTATTTGGACTAGGATCACCATCCATCTGTAGCAGGGAGAAGCATAAATACTTTGGACGTTATCACACGGGGAGTCGCGGGGAGAAAGTGGAAATAAACCGGACGAGCGGAAGACTTTAATTTACGGGATTTGTCCTGTTCCGCCTCGTCTGATAACTAAATTCGAATTTAAAAGGGGGTTAATTCAAACAAAAACCTGATCTTTTCATTTCCTCAAAAATCCCGAAAATGAAAAGATCAGGTTTTCGTTCAAATTAACCCCCTTTTAAATTCGAATTTAGTTATCAGACGAGGCAGAACAGGACAAATCCCGTAAATTAAAGTCTTCCACTCGTCCGGTTTATTTCCACTTTCTCCCTGCGACTCCCCGTGTGATAACGTCCTTTGTCTTGCCTTCCAAGAGGCTACCATGCCCAAGCATTTTCAGTAAGATCTATTCTACCGTCAAAGCTTCTGGGAGATTTTTCCAACAAATTGTGAAGGACAATCTGAGTGTCTGGGAAAGGAGCAGAGGATCTACTTCAGGGCTAGACAAGTTACTCTGGATTCAGAGGCCAATTCTTTGGGCCATGAGACCTGAGTACATGCCAAAAATGGGGGAGAACCCAAATGAAAAGCCCACTTCTTCTTTTTTTTAAGTGTATTTTTTTTCTCAAACAATGAAGACAGCCCCGCAGACTATTTAAAAAGTGACTTGCCACTTCTAGGGGCTTTTGGGAGCCCGTAGGAGTCTGGAGGGGTTCAAAGCTGCAAAAACAGCTTTGGGGAGTTGCATGTAGCCCCAGGGCCATATTTTGCCTAACCCTGAATCATAGAATCGTAGAGTTGGAGGAGACCTCAAGGGCCATCTAGTCCAACCTTATTCTACCATGCAGGAATACAGAAAAAAAGCTTTCCTGACAGACTGCCATCCAGCGTCTGTTTAAAAATCTCCAAAGAAGGAGACTTCAGGGCTGTGCATCCACCACACTCTCCGCCACATCTGATCTATTTGCATATACTCATCAGCTGAAAATAATTCTTCCACCCAATGAAAATACAAGGATTACTTTCTTTATAGCAATTGTTCAGAGGGATCGGGGTGAGTGTCTTTCATCTGATGGTCTTGGAACCATCCTTATCAAAGGGTCATATTCTTGGGAGGAGCAAGAAATGTTCAGCTGACAATAGATCTGGCACTTGGGAGCCTTTGTTCAGCCAGTTGCATCAGGTTACCCACAATGCCATTTTTGATATTATTTTCCCCAATACCACCTGACTCACCAGTATGAGAAAATCTACTATAAACCTTTCCCTTCTCCTACTAGTTTCCCAAACACGACATGACGTTATTTCCTCCAAACACCTCCATGCTTTTTCAGTGCCACCCTAGAGATAACAAAGGACCAGTTTTGAGGCAGCTTGTCTCCTGAACCCTGTCCTCTCCACCACCTCTTTGCCCAGCCCTGGGATACTTTGCCAGCATGATCCAAGCTGTGTTCAACCTGGAGAGTAACATTACAGTTGCCCCCCCCCCCAAAAAAAAGACCCCAAAGCACAAAATCTAAACAGAGGAGAGGGAGGACCACTTGACATCTACCCACACATCCCCTCCATCTCCCAGCCTGAGCCCCTTCCTCCTGCTGAAAGAAGGTGGTCTTTCACTCCAGCCTTTCTTTCTTGACATTTTCTGGAAGCCAAACGTCAATCACAAAGCTTTCTTGATCCAAGAACTGGGGCCCAACTCCCCTAGGTTGCCAAGGCACCCTTCCTTCCATGGCAATATTGGAAGAGGGGATGGAGAAGGAGCAGCAAGGGAGGAGGATGTGAAGGGAGGAGGAAGAGGAGGAAGAGCTGTCAAGCTCCCTGTCCTTTTAAAGTGCAAAGGCAAACATCTGGAGAGCAGAACACATATCCAGGGGTAGCCCGGTTGGCTGTATCGCAAAGTCCAATAAGATCCCCAACAGTGATCCTTTTATCCCCAACAGTGATCTGGAGAGCAGAACACATATCCAAGGGTAGCAAAGTCCAATAAGATCCCCAACAGTGATCCCTTTCTTGGACCAACCAAACTGCACCATATGCATGTTGCAAGCTTTCGAAATTTGCTTTGAGAAGGGACCACTGATGGGTGGATCGTGGATCTTATTGGAGTCTGGAGAGCAGGGCAGCCTTTTCCCCACCAGAAACCCAGAGGAAGCCCTGAAGAGGGGAAAGGAAAGGCAGTCCTTACTTTTTCCCAGCCCTTCTGCCTTCCATGCCGTTTCTTCCACTGCCCCATAGCGTCTCAGGGGCTTCTCTGCTTCCATGCTGGCCGAGATGGACCTCTTTAACTCCATCCTTTAGCATCAGATCCTTGGGCCCAGGAAGGTTTGGGATCGTTGATGTCTGCCCCCTCTGGGGTGTTTTTTTTTAGTCCATCTCAGCTGGAAAGGGAAGAGGAGGAGGGAAGGATTTCAAGGCCAGGCTTTCCTTTCTCCTCTCCAGAGCAGCTGAGCTCAGAGCATCCCTCTGCCGTTCTGGTACCCAAAGAGGAAGAAGGCAAAGGAGGATGCAGAGCGCATGCTCAGATTGAAGATGTTCAGGCAGCAGGAGCGCTAGGAGAAAGTGGAGGGGAGGGAGGGAAGGGAAGGGAAGGGAAAGGAAGAAGAGGAAAGGAGAGGAAAGGGAAGGGAAGGGAAGAAGAGGAAAGGAGAGGGGAGGGAAGGGAAGGGAAGAAGAGGAAAGGAGAGGAAAGGGAAGGGAAGGGAAGAAGAGGAAAGGAGAGGGGAGGGGAGGGGAGGGGAGGGGAGGGGAGGGGAGAAAAGGGAAGAAGAGGAAAGGGGAGGGGGTAAGGAAGGAAAGAAAGAGAGAAAGAAAGAAAGAAAGAAAGAAAGAAAGAAAGAAAGAAAGAAAGAAAGAAAGAGGAAAGGAGAGGGAAGAGAAGGGAAGGGAAGGGAAGGGAAGAAGAGGAAAGGAAAGGAGGGGGAAGGAGGGAAGGGAAGGGAAGGGAAGGGAAGAAGAGAAGAAAAGGGGAGGGGAGGGGAGGGGAGGGGAGGGGAGGGGAGGGGAGGGGAGGGAAAGAAAGAAGAAGGTAGGAGAGGGAAGGGAAGGGAAGAAGAGGAAAGGAAAGGAGAGGAGAGCAGAGGGGAGGGGAGGGGAGGGGAGGGGAGGGGAGGGGAGAAGATTAAAGGAGAGGGAAAGGAAGGGAAGAAGAAGAGAGGAAAGGAAAGGAGAGGGGAGGGGAGAGAAGAAGAGAGGAGGGAGGGGAGGGTGGGGAGGGAAAGGAAGAAGAGGAAATGAAAGGAAAAGAGAGGGGAGGGGAGGGGAGAGTAGGGGAAAGGAAAGGAAAGAAGAGGGAAGGGAAGGAGAGGGAATGGAAGGGGAGGGGAGGAAGGGAAGGGAAGGGAAAAAAGTAGAAGAAAGGAAAGGAGAGGGAAGGGAAGGGAAGGGAAGGGAAGAAGAGGGGAGGGAAGGGAAGGGAAGAGAAGGAAGGGGAGTGAAGAAGAGGAAACGAAAGCAAAGGAGAGAGAAGGGAAAGGAAAGGAAGAAGAGGAAAGGAAAGGAAAGGAAAGGAGAGGGAGGGGAGGGGAGGGGAGAGAAGGCAAAAGAAGAAAAAGAAAGGAGAGGAGAGGAGTGGGAGGGAAGGGAAGGGGAGGGGAGGGGAGGAGAGGAGAGGAGAGGAAAGGAAAGGAAAGGAAAGGAAAGGAAAGGAGAGGGAATGGAAGGAGACGGCAGGGGAGGGGAGGGGAGGGGAGGGAAGAAGAGGGGAGGGGAGGGGAGGGAAAGGAAAGGAAAGGAGGAAGAGGAAAGGAAAGGAAAGGAAAAGAGAGCGGAGGGAGGGGAAGGGAAGAAGAGAGTAAGAAAGGAAAGGAAAGGAAAAGAGAGGCAGGCAAACAATTGGAATAAGCCTCCTGTAGAAGGGAGGGAACAATTGAAGGAAGAGAGGTAGAAAGAAAAAAAAGGAATGGAAGAATGACAGCCAAGGCAGTCTCCCTGTTGAACAGAAAGAAAAACAAAATCATGACCACCACTAAGAATCTTCACAAAGTCAACCCAGACTATGGACGTTATCACACGTGGGCCAGTTTCGTTGTTAAAGAGATAATAAAGTGGAAATGAAGCATCCCGAAAAGAAAGCAAAAATAGAGCTTAATTGCACAAAAGCTTTTCACACGTAATTACAGTAATAATGGAATTAAGTTAAAAGCAAAAAAAGGATGTTTTTAACTTTCATACACAAGTGAAAAGAACCCGTACATGTACTGGAAATGGGTGTAGTTTCATGACCAGACTTCTCCTTTTCCAGGGTGGGTCCTGCATTTCCCAGGAGGAAATGTCAGACTGTCCTCCATTTGGGGTCATGTCCTCCTGCACAGGTCCTAACCCTCTTCCATTGGGGTTAGGACCTCTCAAGAGAGCAGAGGAGGAGGAGGAGGCTGGAAAGGCAAGGCAAGGCAAGCCGAGGCAAGGGAGGGATTGAAATGGCTCACCCTCCCTTTTCTCTCTCTCCTTTCCTGGCATTGGAGGCTGTCAGCTGCTGGGGAGATGGGCAAGGAGGGTAGGATCACAGGCAGAGCTGGCAGGGAAGGAGGAGGAGGAGGAAAGGGAAGGATGGGAGGAGAAGGAAGGGAGGGCTGGGTGTTCCCTAGGGAGAGCCAGAGCCTTGGATGATGCCCAGGAGAGGGGGAAACTGGAGGTAGCTCCCATGCCCCCCCCCCATAAGCCTTTCCCCTTTGTAGGACCTGCAGGGCAGAACATCATGGTGAGATGGATCTCCAAGTTGCTCCACAAGCACACCCCACACTTGCACCCACATCTCCCCACAGCTGCTGCAAGGGAAGCCTTCTTTATCCTCCTTTTCCCTCCATCCCAAATGCCAAACTTCTCCTCCATCCCAAACTTTTTACTCCTGGGCTGCCTTCCCTTCCCTTCCTTTCCCTTCCCTTCCCTGGCACTGAGAAGGAGCCCAGGACTCTCCCTCCCTGGAGGCCCCCCCTCCTCCTCTTGGCCCTCCTCCAGGTTTTAAAAGAGAATTGTCCGTGCGTATTTGCTTTTCAGATTAAAGTAAACGCGCAATTACTGTAATTTCGCAAATGCATTTCCTCTAAACTCCCGAAATTAGAAAGATCTCAGATAATACCACTTTCTGTCCACTTTCTGTGCGACGTCATGTGAAATCGTCAGGCGCAAGTGCAGATTTTTCTTTGGGATTTGTGTGGGATAACCTACAGATTCCCCCCGTGTAATAACGTCCTATGGAACAAACCTCTTTTATGCTGCTCCAGAGACTAGGCCCTAGAGCAATGGGTACAGACTAGAGGAAAAGAGATTCCACCTCAACATTAGGAGGAACTTCCTGACAGTAAAAGCTGTTTGACAGTGGAAGACACTCCCCCAGAGGTTGGTGGAGTCTCCATCTTTGGAGTTCTTTAAACAGAGGCTGGATGGCCATCTGTCCGGGGTGTTTTGATGGTGAGTTCCTGCATGGCAGGAGGTTGGACTGGATGGCCCTTGGGTCTCTTTCAACTCTATGGCACTGCAGAAATAATCCAGGTTGACATTGCTTCAGTTGTCATGACTCCATACCATGGAATCCTGGGGATTTTAGTTTGTTGGGGCACCAGAGCTCTCTGACAGGGAAAGCAAAATGACTCACAAAAACATCCAAATCCCTGAATTCCATAGCATGGACCCATGACAGTTAAAGTGGGCTCCAACTGGATTACTTGTGCAGTGCGGATCCAACCTAAGAGAAAACAGAAATTGTAAAAGAATTCTCATACCCAGGATCAAGCATTGATCAGAATGTGGACTGCAGTCAAGAAATCAGAAGACGACTAAAAAGGGTGGCTATGAAAGAGGGTGGCTATGAAAGAGATCCTAAAGAGTAAAGATATACAACTGAGCAGGAAAGTTTGGATCATCCAAGCCATTGTATTCCCTATCACCATGTATGGATGAGAGAGCTGGACAGTCAAGAAAGAAAACAGGAGGAAAATCAATGCATTTGAGAGAATGTACTGCTGGAGAAGAGTGCTGAGGATCCCATGGAGAGCCAAAAGGACAAACATGTGGGTCCTACAGCAGATCAAGCTGAAAATCTTCCTGGAAGCCGAGATGTTGTCTGTCGTACTTTGGTCACATCATGAAAAGGCACGACACTTTGGGAGAAAAAAACAATAATGTTAGGAAAGGTGATGGGAAGCAGCAAAGAAGGGAGTCTGCATTCTAGATGGATGGATTATATCAAAGAGACCATGGGTATGTCTTTATAGAAGCTAAGCAGAGCAGTGGAAGATAGGGAATCTTGGAGATGTCTCATCCACTCGAGATTGATTCAAGGTTGGTTAACAACAACAAGCCCTCATAGAACATAAAAAGGAGCAGGATCTGCTCCTTGTCTGGCTTTGTTTTTTCTGCTTCTTAAAGAAGTAGCTCTGTCTTGCAGCATAAAACGGAGGAAAGAAGGAAGGAGGAGGGAGGACAAAGAAAGATGGCATCATTCAAAGAAGTAGGTTTATATCCACAAATGTTCATGAAAAAAATCAAAACCCATTAGTCTTAAAGATGCTGCCACTTTTCCTCCCCCGTCCCTCTTTTCTGCTTCTTTGTGCTATTGTTAAGAAGGGGTGCAAAGAGACCCTCCACCTTCTAAACATTCAACCTCTTGTTCTCTCATTCAACCTCTTGTTCTCTCAACATAAGGTGGGTGTAATTTCTACCATAAGAAATTCAGGGACTCCATTTAATCTAGAAAAAAAGCACAAGTGCTTTGTACAATTGGAAAGCCTTCCTAATCATTTTTAGTATCACAGGAACCATTGTAGTAGAATTCAAAGATATAGCCGTGTTAGTCTGTGGAATCAGTATGTAGAGAGACCATGCAGCACCTTTGAGACTCACTGAAGGAAAGAAGTTGGCAGCATGAGCTTTCCTAGGCTTAAGTCTTCTTCCTCCGATGCATATTATTATTATTATTATTATTATTATTATTATTATTATTATTATTATTCAAAGGTAATAATAATCTGTAGAATCAGTATGTAGAGAGACCATGTAGCACCTTTGAGACTCACTGAAGGAAAGAAGTTGGCAGCATGAGCTTTCCTAGGCTTAAGTCTTCTTCCTCCGATGCATATTATTATTATTATTATTATTATTATTATTATTATTATTCAAAGGTAATAATAATCTGTAGAATCAGTATGTAGAGAGACCATGTAGCACCTTTGAGACTCACTGAAGGAAAGAAGTTGGCAGCATGAGCTTTCCTAGGCTTAAGTCTTCTTCCTCCGATGCATATTATTATTATTATTATTATTATTATTATTATTATTATTCAAAGGTAATAATAATCTGTAGAATCAGTATGTAGAGAGACCATGCAGCACCTTTGAGACTCACTGAAGGAAAGAAGTTGGCAGCATGAGCTTTCCTAGGCTTAAGTCTTCTTCCTCCGATGCATATTATTATTATTATTATTATTATTATTATTATTATTATTATTATTATTATTCAAAGGTAATAATAATCTGTAGAATCAGTATGTAGAGAGACCATGTAGCACCTTTGAGACTCACTGAAGGAAAGAAGTTGGCAGCATGAGCTTTCCTAGGCTTAAGTCTTCTTCCTCCGATGCATATTATTATTATTATTATTATTATTATTATTATTATTATTCAAAGGTAATAATAATCTGTAGAATCAGTATGTAGAGAGACCATGCAGCACCTTTGAGACTCACTGAAGGAAAGAAGTTGGCAGCATGAGCTTTCCTAGGCTTAAGTCTTCTTCCTCCGATGCATATTATTATTATTATTATTATTATTATTATTATTATTCAAAGGTAATAATAATCTGTAGAATCAGTATGTAGAGAGACCATGTAGCACCTTTGAGACTCACTGAAGGAAAGAAGTTGGCAGCATGAGCTTTCCTAGACTTAAGTCTTCTTCCTCCGATGCATATTATTATTATTATTATTATTATTATTATTATTATTATTCAAAGGTAATAATAATCTGTAGAATCAGTATGTAGAGAGATCTTGTAGCACCTTTGAGACTCACTGAAGGAAAGAAGTTGGCAGCATGAGCTTTCCTAGGCTTAAGTCTTCTTCCTCCGATGCATATTATTATTATTATTATTATTATTATTATTATTCAAAGGTAATAATAATCTGTAGAATCAGTATGTAGAGAGATCTTGTAGCACCTTTGAGACTCACTGAAGGAAAGAAGTTGGCAGCATGAGCTTTCCTAGGCTTAAGTCTTCTTCCTCCGATGCATATTATTATTATTATTGTTATTATTATTATTATTATTATTATTCAAAGGTAATAATGATCTGTAGAATCAGTATGTAGAGAGATCTTGTAGCACCTTTGAACTAACTGAAAGAAAGAAGTTGGCAGCATGAGCTTTTCTAGGTGTAAGTCTACTTCCTCAGATATATATATATATATATATGCCATTGGTATGTGAGAATGCCAGTTCAAATTCAAAATCCTTTGTGTATGGGAATGAAGTGAGCATTTGTTGAGAATGTCTTGGTTTTGTTTTTGTTTGAATTTGCTAAATGGCCAACACAGCTACCCCTGAATATTTTCTGTATTGTGAGATACTGCATTGTAGCTGCAACAGGGGAACCAAGAATTGTCTGTGGACTGGGAACTTCACCCAAGGTGAAACAATTTTTTTCCCTTAAATTTGTACTGAATTTATATGTTTTACCTCTACATCCACCAAAATATTCCTGATGCAAACACATGGAGACTTCTTGAGGAATCCATTGCTCTCTACCACAAAGAGGCCTCACTGAAATGGAGACATATTGGATTGCAAAAGAGGGGTCCCTGTTGAGATGCAAATGGATTTTAAATTTCCTGGACTTTGCAGATTTCCCTATAGCCACAGGGCCAGAAGGAGGAGGATCCTACCTGCAAAAGAGATCCTCCCCACCATCTTAACTAAAGACTGAAACAACATGTAGGCATCTGACTAAGATCTCCAATTGTTTTTCTCCTGTTTGGTTTGTAACCTGTTGCCTGATGAGGAAGAACCCCATGGAGCTTTGAAAGCTTGCAACAAGTATATTGTGCATTTTGGTTGGCCAAGAAAGGTATCACTGATGGATTCTTGTTTGAATTTGCTAAATGGCCAACACAGCTACCCCTGAATGTTCTCTGTATTGTAAAAAAAAATGTAGTCACCTTGCACAGGCCACAAGCCAGGCACAAATAATTCCTTGGTGATTTGCAAGGAAATCACTGTGATTTCACAGGGAATGCAGTTCATAGGGATTTGGTTTGATTTCTAAGAAGTCACCTTTTACCCTGAACTTTTTTCAAAAAATCCAGATTTTTCTGTGTGTGGCCAGTGCTCTGAGGATGCATCGTTGTTTTATTCAGTGTTCAAACTGGTCTTAGTATTTTAAAAAAACAGTACACTTGTTCCTCCACATTCGCTGAGGTTAGGAGCACAGGACCCCCGTGAATGTGGAAAAACCACAAATAACAAAAATACTGTTTTTATTTGAGAGAACATCACGAATGTGCAAATAAAAATACACATATTAAACAAACAAAATATTATTATTCATATACACTCATCCTTCCACAATTGCTGGGGCTAGGGGCAGAGGACCCCGGTGAATGTGGAAAAACCGCAAATAACAAAAACACTATGTTTTTACCTGAGAGAACACCTCTCTAGGAATCTCTAGGTCCTCCAGTACAACTCTGTGGTCAACATCTGCCAGACATTGACCATAGAGTTGTGCTGGAGGAGCTACAAATGCCTAGTGTAATGTTCTCTCTAGGAATCTCTAGGTCCTTCAGTGTGACTTTTGGTTAAAGTTTACCATAGAGTTGTGCTGGAAGAGCTACCAATGCCTAGTGGAATGTTCTCTCTAGGAATCTTTAGGTCCTCCAGTGCAACTCTGTGGTCAACATCTGCCAGACGCTAACCATAGAACTGTGTTGGAAGAGCTACCAATGCCTAGTGGAGTGTTCTCTCTAGGTCCTTCAGTGTGGTTTTTGGTTAAAGTTGACCATAGAGTTGCGCTGGAGGACCTAGATATTCCTAGAGAGAACATATTAATAAAATCTGTGAATAATCAAATCTGCAAAAGTCAAAGCCGCAAATGTGTGGTTCTGCTGCTGTATTTTAAATGACTTCACATTGTTAAGGAGCCTCTGTTTGTCCTTGGATAAGATAAAATAACAAATAATAAATAAATAAATAAACAAATAGTTAAGCAAGACTTCAGTTTACCTAGAGTTGACAATGGTTTCTGATCATGTAGTGCAGGGGTAGGCAACCTTTCCCCTTTAAGGGCTGAGGGACTTCAGCTCCCAGAAGCCTCAGACATGTTGGCCAATAGTTCCATGTTGGCCAATAGCTCCTGGGATTCTGGGAGCTGAAGTCCCTCGGCTCTTAAAAGGGAAAGGTTGCCTACCCCTGATGTAGTGGAAGCTTCTGTGTCAATGGAGCCGTGAATCCTCTCTGGGATGTACACTGAATTTTAAAGCAGGTGCCCAAGGGCTCAACCTGTTTTGGGGGAGAGTTCAGCACCTTGGATAGTTTCTTAAAATTAAGGACTTTATCACACAAGGCTGCTAAGAGGCCACAATAGTGTTAGTGTAGAAAACACTAACATATTGGGGAAAACTGGGGAAAAAGAAAAGAAAAGAAAAGAAAAACAGCCTGCTTGGGAATAGTGAGGAAGAGTGGGGAGACTAACATAATTATGCACACTCACATCATTTGACTATATGTCAGAACTGCAGTGGGAGAACATATCACTTGTGAATCAATAGTAGAGAAGCAGCACAGTTGGGAGGAACTGATGGGTTTTCCCTGTCAATGAAAAGGAGAACTCCAAGAACATATACAAGTTGAAGCAGCTACAGGTCAGACTCAGTGTCGTATGGCAAGGTATGGTCGCAGACGCTATTATCCTGCTGTAATTCCACTTTGAGAGCCTTGTGTGATAAGCACCTAAGTATAAAACCCAGAGTGGATTCACTACCCTCTGATATGGAAGCCACTAGTTGCCAGGGACAGACAGCAGAACTGAAGCTTCATATACACTCTACTCCACTTATGTTTTGCTCCTGGTCTGTACATCACAGAGGTTTCCTCAGCCTATTTTTAAGGACAAGAGACATGATAATACATTACAGATTGATGCTGTATATTTGGAGGAAAAAGGCCAGACAGTGCTATGAGTCACAAGCATAAGTAGCAGATGGTGGTGTTGTTTTACAGCTAATTTAGGGGTGATGACTGTGTGTTAAGTGACTGGGGCGGGTTGGTCTGATTCATTGGGAGCAACAAAGAACATGAGAGTGGGAGGAAGACCATGTGCACATCTGCAATGCGATGGAAGAAAAGCGGCAAGTGCAGCACAAAGCAACAGCAGTCCACTTTTTTTTTAACAAAATGCAATCTGGTATGTCAAAAATAATAGTCAGAAATGGCTGGGGTGGACTTTAAGAAATGATTACATTTCTCTCTTAATTTAATGGTGAGTTCAGTGGTGAGTATCAACAGAAATGGAGGCAAAGTTGGACCACTGAAGAGGGAGACAGTGGCATGCTCAGGGGGAAAAAATCAAGATTGTTCCTCTTAGTTACTTTCCCTGGTGAACTATAGAGTAGACAGGAGGCAAACCCTGCTGTTTAGCTGTTTTCCTCCTCCCGCCATCCATTTTTTGGCTGGTGAAGCAGCTCCTCCAGGGCTTGGCAGCTGCCTGGAGAGGAACTTTTGGATGCAGCAGAAGGGACTACTGACAAGAATTTGTATTCCTTCCAAGATCTGCATAATTTGAGTTACACATATGTATGTCAATAAAAAGATTCTGGCCTTTGATTATCAGGGACAATTACAGCCAGCCTTTCTTATCCATAGATTCTGCATCCATCCTTGACTTGAAAATATCCTCACCACCACCACCACATAAACCTTGATTTTACCATTTTATATAAAGGATTTTATATACATTTTAGATAAATGTATATACACTTTACTACACCATTGTATACAATGGGACTTGAGCAGCCACAGAGTTTGGTATTCACAGGGAGTCCTGGAACCAAACCCTAAAGGATACTTAGGGTCCACTGTACATCATCTGCCTTTCCTCCTAGACTAGGGGTAGGCAACCATTCCCCTTTAAGGGCCGAGGGACTTCAGCTCCCAGAAGCCTCAGCCATGTTGGCCAATAGTCCCATGTTGGCCAATAGCTCCTGGGATTCTGGGAGCTGAAGTCCCTCGGCCCTTAAAGGGGAAAGGTTGCCTATCCCTGTCCTAGACTTTTGTTGACAAGCTGGAGCATGTCCAGAGAAGGGCAACTAAAATGGTGAAAGGTCTGGAAACTATGCCCTATGATGAGCATATTAGGAATCTGGATATGTTTAGCCTGAAAAAGGGAAGGTCCAGGGGTGGCATGATAGCAATGTTTAAATATATGAAGGGGTGTCATATTGAAGTTGGAGCAAGCTTGTTTTCTGCTGCTCCGGAGACTAGGACACGGAGCAATGGATTCAAACGACAGGAAAAGAGATTCCACCTAAACAGTAGAAAGAACGTCCCAATGGTAGGAGCTGTTCAACAGGGAAGCACACTCTCTCGAAGAGTGATGGAGTCTCCTTCTTTGAGGGGGCTTAAACAGAGGCTGGATGGCTATCTGTCGGAGGTGCTTTGACTGTGTATTCCTGCATGGCAGGGGGTTGACCCTTGAGGTCTCTTCCAATTTTATAATACTTTGATTGTCTGTTCCCTCAGATCTAAGGAGTAACCCTGAAGAGCAGCTGGTGGGATAGGACAGATTGTTGTTATGAGTTGTAACACAAAGTATTTGGGGATGATCTAATCTTAAATGAACAACGAGGACTCATTAGCTTTACAAAATAGAAACTTGCTAGGACTTGTTTGTTGATATAGATCAATCAGGATGTCTTCATATTGATGTATCCCGGGGGGATTATCTGTAAGGACTGTTATAATGACTGACTGCCCTTCAAAATTTACCATCTCACAACTACTCTGCTCAAGGCAAGCAGATGTGTGTGCTTAGTGGAACTGGAACATTGGGTGGAGATTGGACAGGGAATTTGGGTTGGTGGAGAAATACACTGCTTGAGCTTCTTATAGTTATAGTATCCTGGATGAAGTTGTGGCTGGCTGGTAGAAGTTCTGAACTCCTTCGGGAGGTGGGCAAACACAGAAACATTTGGCTGCAGGGTACATCTATGTGTTTGATTTTTTTAAAGTAGAGTATTCTTTGGCATTCACCAGGCACCTGAAGCAGCTTGCAGCAACAATTTGAAAAACATAACAGCTGTATCATAAAGTGGTCATAAAAAGAGAATCCTTGGAAAAATTGCATCCTTAAAAACTGCACAATTCTGTACTCAGGACAAAAGGCAATGGTTAGAACAGAACACAGAGAGACAGAATGGTTCCCAATTGGCAAAGGGGTCAGACAATGCTGCATCCTTTCACCCGATCTGTTCAACTTGTATGCTGAACATATTGTAAGGAAAGTAGGCTTGGACACAGAAGAAGGAGGAGTGAAAATAGGAGGAAGGAATATCAACAATCTAAGATATGCAGATGATACTGTACTGTTAGCAGAAAACATTGGAGATCTAGAGCAGAGGTCCTCAAACTTTTTGAGCCGGGGACCGGTTCGCCGTCCCTCAGCTCACTGGAGGGCCGAATTTTAAAAAAATGGCTGCTGGAGGCACGCGCATGCGCACTACTCGGGCGCCATTTTGGGTTCCAAAATGACGTCCAGAGTTGTGCGCATGCGCCTGGTGTTGCGCACGCATGTGCACGACTCCGGGTAACATTTTGGAACCCAAAACGGTGCCAGAGTAGTGAGCATGCGCGCACGATGCCGGGCACCATTTTGTGTTTCAAAATGGCCTCCGGAGTCGTGCGCCATTTTGGAACACAAAATGGCGCCTGACGTTGCGCGCGCATGCGCACTACTCCAGCACCATTTTGGGTTCCAAAATGGCGCCCTGTGTCGCGCATGCGTAGCGGCTGTGGTGGCAGCAGGACCAGCCGCGGGCTGATTAGAGATCCTTGACGGGCCAGGTTCGGCCCGCGGGCCGTAGTTTGGGGACCCCTGATCTAGAGCAACTACTGAAAAAGGTCAAGGAAGAAAGTGCACATGCAGGCTTACTGTTGAACAGGGGTAGGCAACCTGTCCCCTTTAAGGCCCAAGGGACTTCAGCTCCCAGAAGCCTCAGCCATATTGGCCAATAGTCCCATGATGGCCAATAGCTCCTGGGATTCTGGGAGCTGAAGTCCCTCGGCCCTTAAAGGGGAAAGGTTGCCTACCCCTGCTGTTGAACATAAAAAAAACCCAAAAATAATGACCATGGAGGATCTTCACAAGTTCAATCTAGACAATGAGGAAATAGAAACAGGAAAAGAATTCCTATACCTGGGATCAAACATTGATAGAAATGGGGACTGCAGTCAAGAAATCAGAAAAAGACTGAGAATGGAGAGGGTAGCTATAAAGGAACTGGTAAAGGTCCTAAAGAGCAAAGATATACAACAAATCACGAAAGTCAGAATCGTACAAGCAATTGTATTCCCCATGACCATATATGGATGTGAGAGCTGGACAGTTAAGAAAATGGACAAAAAGAAAATAAAATTCATTTGAGATGTGGTGCTGGAGAAGAGTGCTGAGGATACCATGGACTGCAAAAAGAAAAACAGATGAGTCCTAGAGCAGATCAAGCCTAACATTGTGGTGCCCAGAATACTGTGTCCAGTTCTGGGCACCACAATTCAAAAAGGATGTGGAGAAACTGGAGCGTGTCCAAAGGAGGGCAACTAAAATGGTGAAAGGTCTGGAAACCAAGCCCTACGAGGAACGACTTAGGGAGCTGGGGATGTTTAGCCTGGAGAAGAGAAGGCTGAGAGGTGATATGATAGCCGTGTTTAAATATTTGAAGGGATGTCATATCGAGGAGGGAACGAGCTTGTTTTCTGCTGCTCCAGAGACTAGGACCCGAAACAATGGATGCAAGCTGCAAGAAAAGAGATTCCACCTCAACATTAGGAGGAACTTCCTGACAGTAAGGGTGGTTTGAGAGTGGAACACATTCCCTCGGAGAGTAGTGGAGTCTCCTTCCTTGGAGGTCTTTAAGCAGAGGCTGGATGGCCATCTGTCAGGGATGCTTTGATTGGGAGTTCCTGCATGGCAGGGGGTTGGACTGGATGGCCCTTGTGGTCTCTTCCAACTCTCGGATTCTATGATTCTATGATTCTATTTCCCTGGAGTTTATGGAGATTATTGCACTACACACTTAAAGCACTGCTATTCCACTTTAACTGCTCTGTCTCCTGTTGCATTCTGGGATTTATAGTTCAGTGAGACCTAAGATCTCTCTGGCAGAATATTCTAAATGCCCCTTCCTAAATTGCAAGGCAATAGGAAGGCAGCCATAGCAATTAAAGTGGAATAGCAATGCTTTAAGAGTGTAGTGCAATAATCTCAGAAATCTCACATAAATGTCTTCAATTAAGGTCATGGGGTCTCCAATGGCGATCATCCCTCCTGGGCTTTAGTTATGTTTATAAAAAGAGATGACGCATGAAATTAAGTTGGCCAAGCATAGTGCGTTGGAGAAATAAATGTGGGACTTAACATTTCCATCTTTCAAGTATTAGCAGAGTGACTAAAAGGAGGCTAACCCACTGACATGCATTTCAGGTTTGTAAAAATTCTGGCTACAAGACTGGATTGTTTACAACACTTGACCACATCCTAGCATCCTTCTGGGGTGGACTACAATTCCTGTGACACTTTGCTGGTTGAGGATAATGGGGAATCATAATCCATCATATCTGACCAGAAGATGTAGGCAGGTTTACAGCATGCTTGTCAGGAAAAATATATAAAGAAAATAAATATGGCTTGCTCAGGCCATTTGTGAAGGGAACATCCATTCATGTCGGATTAGCAAATGCCTGAAGAGTTTGGATTGTGGGATAAACTTTAAGCTTTTCTGTATACAGGAACACACATAGGTTTGCACCCTCTTAGTAGCATACACAATCATATGTCTAGCTTACACTTGCATATGGGGGGGGGGGCATTGGTCAGTGTGGAGGTTGGTCTTCCTTTCCTCACTCTGCAACAACCAAAGCTTTCCTGAATTACTGTTGAGCCACTGCACACACCCCATGGCCATTCCATGGCTGGTGGAGATCAAAAAAATCAGAGAAATGTTTGGCTATGCCTCCAGAGCAAGAGGGGGATAGTCATAAAAGCATGCCTTTTGCCAAACAGATTTTCCCAGAATGACAAAAGACAAGCTTTTACGACCATCTCCCTTGGGAAGAGAACAGAAGTGCTTTGACAGCATGTAGAGAAGTAAGGCGAAAGCCACTTCTCTCTCGCTGTGTGTGACTTACATTTGTCATGCGATAAGGCTCTATGTCTAGGAAAGATGAACGGCCAGCTGTAGCATAGTTCCACAGCGTCCAGTCATAATCTGCCACAAAATTATTGCTGCTAACATATTATGCCACTGGATGGGCCACTTGTAGTGCAGTTTAAAAACAAACACCCTTTATTCTGATTCAGGTTTAAGGAAATAAAACTCATTGTACAGTGCGCCCATGCCGTAAGATTTGAGCTTATGCGTACAGCAAGCTGGGGAAGACAAAATGGTGTGGGCACCGTACGCAGAAGTGTGGCACCATAAAAATAAATGGGATTTAAGTTTACACATTTTTTCCCAAACGGGGGAGGGGGTCCGGAACGGATCCCCTGCGTATACCAAGGGCCCACTGTAATTAGGTGGTCTCTTGGTTAAAATCTTCCTCTGAGGTTTCTTATTGCCAGGATGTTTTATCAGCAACAGTTCTTTTGCAAATGGCCACTGCTGTCACAGTCTGTGCTTTCTGCATTTCAGTCCTCTCAAACCTCAATGTTTACTATTCCCCACCACACCTTTACCTGCCTGTAATTCAATGTAGCGTTTTGTGCATCTGGTGTAGTAGTTGAAGGTTCACATCTTCTAGAACATGGCCACACAGCCCGAAAAACCCACAAAAAACTATGGATCCCGGCCATGAAAGCCTACGACTTCACGCTTGCACCAGTGTTTCGCAAATGATGGGGCAGGACTCCCCAGGGGGTCATAAGACTTGCTCAAGGGGGGGTGAGAGACTTGGAGGCTCTGATCCCCATCCCAGTCTTTTTATGTGTAGAATTTACACATTCAATGAGTTAAATATTGAACTTACTTCAATAAAAAATGCTCTAATTTGAACTGTTACTTCTTATAGTGTCCAGATATACACATGTATATTTTTTATAAAAATAAACAAAATATTTTTATTCATATACTACGAGTAGGTTTTGCTTTGTTCTTGCAACATCTACATAAAGATGTAAAGGGAGGTCCCAAGGGTAAAAAAATTGAGTACCACTGGCTTACACTATGCCAAATCTATGTCTGTCTTTAAGGTGCCACAAGGTAATTTTGGTTGTGTTCCCTTTGTAACTGTCACTACTTGGAGGCTATGTGACTTAGCAGTCAAAGGTTGCTGAACGTGAAGAGGTCAGCCCATATTTTATCTTGTCCACTGCATGGAAACCATAGGTGTGTCACTCTGTGTGAAAAAAATAGCAATAAAGGTTTCCTCACTCCTCACCTAGAAAATATTATCTCGGTAATCCTAAACTCATCCATTTGGAAGAAAGTGTCACTGTGGCCCAGGAAACTAACTTCAAAGCAAATGAGCATCAGAGTCCCACAGGAATCAGTACCCTGCTATTGTTTCAAATTGAACTTATCCAAGGTAAGTAACATGGTCTGGACTGTGCTCAATGTGTTCAGAAAAATAATGTTTTAGACATTTCAGCTATATGTACACAAGCATAATTTTGGTGGTAAGCTTTCTCTGGAAGTGTTGTTAGGAAGGATCTAATTAGGGGAATTTATAAGTAGCTCAAAACATGCAAAAGTGGGGCCCTAACAACATCCCGCAAGATCGGAGTACTATTGTGTATACCAGAGGACTAAGGAATCCCACAATGGATGACACTGAGACAGGCTGCTCCAATATAAGTCTAAATACTTATTAAAGGGGAAAACTGCACACACACAAATATAGTATACACACACACTGCACTCTTAGGAATAAAGGAGTGAAAGCGGGAATAGCCTGAGATGGGCCAGACTGAGGGAGTTACTCACTTCCAAAGGCTTCTCCGGGATCCGCTGTGGATGTTGATGATGATGCTGATGATGCACGGCCGCCAAAATGGGGGGGGGGGGGAGAAGGATGGCCAAGGGAGCTATTATCAGGGTACAGACCAACGTGGAGTCAGCATGCACTCTCAATATAACACGTGGAGCCTAAAAATCTGGCTCTTGACTAAATGGCTTGGCTGAAGACAGGACAAAGGCGTTGATAGTCTTAGCTTTGTTAAACCTAGGTGTGAGAATAGTCTAAAAACAATGCATTTGGTTTTGAGGCTATCAAGGAAGGAAGGCTAGAGAAAAGAGTGCAGTCAAATCTGATCACTGCCCCATTAAGTGTGAGACTCAAGACAAATAAGCACTGTTGTGTCTTTTCCAGTAGAATGGTTTTTTCCGTTTGGCAACTCCCAAACCTGTCTGGTAGGGAATTTTCCAGCCATCCTGGGCAGATCTCTCAGTGCCTACATCACCTGCCATCTAGGGGATTATGCCCGACATCCCATAGAGGTGAGTCTGGAGTCATAGAGGGAACTCCACGTGTCCAAAATTTTATGAAAAATCACATATGCTAACAGTGTGCTCACATTCTAGAAATTCATACCTGCTTCTCCTCTGCAAATGAAATGGAAGTTATTCAGCAGGAGCCACATTAGCTAGCTCTTGTGTCGCTCACAAAGCTTCTCAGAGCCAAGCCAAGGAAAGTGCAGATTGTCTGGTCTGTGCCTTCGAACAAGAGAGTGTTCACACAATCACCAAGGCCGACCCAAGACATTTTGTTACCTCTTCTGAAAGAGAAAATGGCACCTCATTCCTTTTCGGTGTACAAAAGCCAGCTGAACTGGCTGACAAATCTGTCTTCAATGGTGACAAAGGACAGCATCCATCACTGCACATAAGGCAAGCTTAGGAGCACAGGGCAGATCCTGTGATATGCAACTTTCCCTTCCAATTCCTTGTTTGCCACCTCCCAGTATATGCTGCTTATCTGGTGATAGGGCCGGCCCTGTCAATCAGTGCTTACCAGAGCATTTCTACCCATTTTCACAACTAATGGTGCATTCTACATCAGATGTATAAAAGCACTGAAATTCTTGGTCTCCTTTTTCACACAGTTCCTTTCCACGGCTATTGTTGTTGACACTGCTAATTTTATTAATGTTTTCTGTACAAAAATTTACAAGTGACTTTAAGAAAAGATGGGGTTTTTTCCACTGTCATTATCAGCTCCCCTCACTTTATTTACCTCCACATAAATATAAATTAAGCACAATACATATAAGGCACACCATTTTTAAAAATATATCATGACTAAACTGTTACTAAAACAATTAAATATTAAGATTAACAATCAACAAAGATTAAGATTAACTAAGATTAAGATTAAAAACAGATTCGGAATGTTATTTTATGTTTTCTGTAACTGCTATAGAAATCACATGCTGAAGGATTCGGATATCTGCAGTCGTATGGTAGCAAGGGAGAAAGAAGCATGAGATCAGACTGTAATTTAGTAGTTGCAAACTTTATGATAAATGCCACTTTTAAATTACTTCACTATAGAAGAGAAAATGAAGAAAGCCATCCACCCCACCCCACCGAAAAATCAGGTTTTAAAAAATAGGCCAAGCAGGGATTTTGCAAAGTTCGGCTAACTCTCTGCTGGATTTTGAAGCACTCTGCCACAAAGATTAAATAAGCAATGTATCATATAGCAAGCAATGCAATCCTGTACCAATTTTGTGAGGTACAAATGCAAAACTGGTGGAAGGAAAGGGCCTGCCATCTTACTTTCCACCACACTCTTCAATAAAATGATAGGATTATCAAAAGCAAATTCAGAGTAATCAACTTATGTCCCCACAGAATAATCGTGAAGTTTTGTGAAGAATCCATGCCACTTTATTTATTTGTTGTTGTGTGTTTTCTAGTTATTTCCAACTTACGGCCATCCTATCATGGGATTTTCTTGGCAAGTTTTTTTCAGAGGGAGTTTGCCATTGCCATCCTCTGAGGCTAAGAAAGTGTGACCTGCCCAAGACCACCCAGTGGGGATCCACAGCCAAGCTGGGTTTTGAACACTGGTCTCCAAAGTCACAGTCCAACGCTTAAACCACTATGCCATGCTGGCTCCTTGCCTTCTTTATATGGCAAGATAAAAAAAAAAATTATGCAGCAAGACTCTTCATTGTTAGCTAAGTGCAAGCACTGAGGACTCGATATTTCAAACCCTTTCCCCTGTCATTTTTCATAATTAAACACTGTCAAAGATTAAATTATACATTAATAACAGTGAGGCTTGCTGCTTTGATGCATAAATATTTTCTCTACCCTGTACTGGCAAGTTGCTTCAGTCCCATGAGAAGGATTGCAGAAAAGTAACACAACACTGACCTCATTTTCACAGAAATAATTAGAAGCAAAAACATTACATCTCTCGTTGAATATATTAAGCACACATCTATATCCTACTTATAGCTCCATAGTCAAATATACCCAAAAGCATCCTGATTTTGATGCATCAGACAGTGTTTACATTTTACTCATGAATGATATTGTTTTGGAGATGGAAAATCCACCTCAAATTCCTTATGCTTCATTCTTTGGCAGTGAATGGCACCTGGGTAGTGGATGGTGGTTACAGAGGAACACTTTCTAGAGCAGGGATAGGCAACCTTTCCCCTTTAAGGGCCGAGGGACTTCAACTCCCAGATTCCCAGGAGCTATTGGCCAACATGGGACTATTGGCCAACATGGCTGAGGCTTCTGGGAGCTGAAGTCCCTCGGCCCTTAAAGGGGAAAGGTTGCCTACCCCTGTTCTAGAGGAACTGTGCCA
This sequence comes from Phrynosoma blainvillii, assembly GCA_026167975.1. Classification (NCBI taxonomy): domain Eukaryota; kingdom Metazoa; phylum Chordata; class Lepidosauria; order Squamata; family Phrynosomatidae; genus Phrynosoma; species Phrynosoma blainvillii. The sequence goes on along the minus strand of JANUYF010000012.1, from coordinate 9,302,154 downwards.
TTTGCCCATTCCCACATATGAACCCAGGTAGAAAGTGCATTTCCCAGTGATGAGGGTTCAATCCTCCTTAGATATAGTTGCTCCTCCTATTTGCTCCTAGAAGGCAGATAAATACAAAAAACAAAAGACCTTCCTGCCCCCAAGTGGGAGGGGCAACCCAGGAAAGGTCAGTTTTTTTTCCTGCCTCGCTCCTAGCAGGACATGGAAGTTGTTCTTCTCTTCAATCACCATCATGTTTACTTACCTACTTCTTACAATGGAGAACCCCCCAGCTGAAACTTTGCCCCAGCCACTTGCCCCGGCTCTGACCGGAGTGCAGCTGGCAATGGAGTCAGGGGCTGAGGAAGGGAAGGGAGCCTGGCCAGTAGAGGGGTTTCTCTTTTGAGCCGAGAAGGCTCCATGCCCCTGCCTCACTCATCTTGGGCTGCAAGTTAGGGAGGCACTGACAGACAGGACAACAACATCAAGACCAGGTCCATGAGCACCGAGGGCCCCAAGTTAAAGCGGTCTCAGACAGGATTATTTCTGCAGGGTGTTTTCGACCTCTGACTTCAGCTGTGGTCCTGCCTCCAGAAGTCCCACTCACCCCTGGCACCCAGTGACACCTACTGTAAGTGTGGGAATGCCATTGACTTTTGGCCCTCAGTCTCTAAAAGTTTCGCCATCACTGCTATAGACCAGCTTATAGTCATGGGTGTGATAGAACCTGTGGCTGAGATGAACAGAATGCTACTCCACCTTCTTTCTTGTTCCCAAGAAGAGTGGGTCCTGGAGGGAAATTCTGAATCTCAGAGGAGTCAACAGATCCATATAAAAGAGAAAATTTTGCATGGAGACCCTGCGGTCAATCCTAGAGGCCATCCAACCAGGGGATTTCCTGGCCTCTCTTGACCTTCAGGATGTTTATCTGCATGTGCCCATCAACGAGGATCACTGCAGATACCTAACTTCACCTACAACAACCGGCACTTCCATTTGGCCTCTCATCGTCCCCTAGAGTTTTTACCAAGATCATGGTGGCTTTGGTGGCACACTGGAGGAGCTCTCATCTCCACATTTATCCGTACCTAGACGATCTACGGGAAACGATGGAGCAAAAAGGTCACCAGACATCTCCAGGGCCCTCCAGTCTCTCCAGCATCATGGTGAAGGCTCACATCAACCATGAAGGAGGAACAAAATCTCTCTTCCCTGGAAGCCAATCACCTACAGGGAGACCTCAACTCCGCAGCAGACTGGATGAGTAGAATGGACATCAACCGGGGAGAGTGGAGCCGACATCCAGAGGTCTTCCACAAGATCACACACTTTCGGGATGCCACTGATAAACCTGTCCACCTCCCTGGCATATGTAAAGTCTCCCCGCTTCATCTCAAGGTACCAGATGCAAGGAGCAGAGGACATAGATGCTATCAACCTGATCTGGCCAAAGATCATGCCATACGCCTTTCCACCGACCTCAGTCTTGGCCAAGATTGTGAGCAAGATCTGGGGGAGGAAAGCAGAAGTCATCCTATTGGCACAAGAAAGCATGGTCAGCATGGTGAAGAGCAGTCTACTGCTCCTGGTCCATCTGGATCTGCTCTCTCAGGGACAGGTATACCACCCAGACCTGGCCTGGCTTCAGCTTCATGCATGGAAATTGAGTGGCGGATGTTCTTCTGCCTAGTAATTCCAGAGGGTTCCGAGCTGGCTGCACATGTGCAGATAAAACCCATTTGTGTGATTCGCAGAGACCATGAAGAAGAAATATGGTTATTCTCCGGAGATGATCCACTCCATCCTAGCCTCCAGAATTCTACCATCAGAATTTAAGAATACACTTTCAGAGCCTTCTGGAGGTGGTGCAAGCACAAATGCTTGGACTTCTTGCACCTCTCCGTTTCTACCTTTCTTTAACTTCTGCAGGACGGCATCAAACAAGGTCCCCATACGAATATGGTCAAGAAGCAGGTGGCTGCCATCACATCCATCCTACCACATGAGGAGGCGTCCAGGATATCTTCAAATCTGCACATTAGAAAACTCCTCAAAGGCATTTCTAACCTGGCTCCACCGATTAAGCAGCACTTTCCATTGTGGGACCTTCACACAGTGCGTCACTGAAGCTTCTTCCATGAAAGATGCTTCTCCTGACTGCCATCATATCAGCTCGCTGGATCTGCAAGCTCGGAGCCCTCTCAGTCTGAAAAGTCATCAGTCTTCAGCTGGACTCAGTGCTGCTCCACACAGACCCTGCCTTTGTCCCAAAAGTCAACTTTCCTTTCCACCTAGCTCAAGATGTTGTTCTATCATCCTTCTGCCCTAGACAAAAAAGGAGCTAGAAAAAATCTGGCACACTTGAGATGTCCACACAGTGATCAGAATCTACCTAAAGAAGACTAGGCCCTTTAGGGCCTCAGAGGCCTTGTTTGTCTCCTTCAACCCAGCATCGAAGGAGAGAAAGGTGTCCCCATCTACGCTAGCCAGATGGATCAGAGAAAGTACTGGTGAGTACTACTGGTCCCTGGGTCTGCTGCCTCCGGAAGGGGTTACCTCACTCCACCAGAACATCAACATCAGCAGCATGGTCCACTTGTGCTCCCATGATAGAGATCTGCAGAGCGACCACTTGGAAGTCTCCCTCCACCTTTATCAGGCATTACAAACGGGACCTCTACCAATTGGCAGAAGCTGCCTTTGGGAAGAGAGTACTTTAACGGAGAGGGTTCGATCCTCCTGCCCACCCTAATCACAGTGCTGCTAAAGGAACCCTGAACCACTTGCTATAGGCCATACGGGGGGCCTTACCAGGCTTCCCTCCTTCCTCTCCTTTTTTCTTCTCTTACTCACCGGGGATACCTTTATCTCTTCCTCTGGTCCAGCTTTTCTTCGGCTGGCTAACAACTGACCTCTCCTGGGTTGCCCATACCACTCAGGGGCTGGAAGGTCTTTTGCTTTTTGTATTTACATGCCTTCTAGGAGCAAATGGGAGGAGCAACCCAATCTTAAGGAGGATCGAACTCTCTTCACTGAAAATGGACATAAATCAGGTAAGAACCTACATTCCTTTTGTCACACATGAACCAACACTCCTACAACAAATAAAAGCTTGAAGCAATATACACAACACACAGTCAAAATTCAGTGAAACACCCCTTCTGCTACAACAAAATACCATACCGAAATTCTGTGCCAAGAAAAGACACTATAGGCATGTATACTAATTTTCAAGTTACTGTAAATATACAAAGCTGCCTGGAATTTGTCCAGACTTTTCATCGATTCAGAGGAAAAAAGGGAAAACCGAGGGCTGTCCAAGGTCGATTTTCTGCCTCTGACACACAACCTGCTAAAAATACCAGAAAACAAAAAAACTAGAAGTGGCCAGATGTCCTCTTCTGGTTAGGAAAAACAGGAGGGGGTAATGTTAAACAGTACTTAGGAGGGTTATTTTAATAAAGAATTGCTGTTACTGTGATGTCCTTTCATCTTTTAGGGATAAGAAAAAGAGCAGAGAAAAATGGCCTTGGGGGGCACATGCACCCCCAGAGCTATCCTTTGCTCACCCCAGATTTAGACTAAAATATTTTCTTTGACTGGCAGTGGCTTCGCAAAATCTCAGATGGGGTCTTTTTAAACCTGATTTTCCTTAACTGGAAACATCAGGGAGTCAACCTGGGACTTTCTGCATGAAAAGCATGAGATCTACAACTAAACTATGGGCTCCCCAAATAACCAATTTATACCGGGTCAGACCATTTGTCTGTGTTGCCCAAGGCTCTACAGGGTCAAATGGTTCCTCAGGCATTGAGCCAGGAGTCTTTTCCAGCTAGAAGACCCTATTAATTAGAGAGGTACAGCTCGTATTCAGTTGTTTATAATTATTTTATTTTTACTGTCATGTATGAGGAGGGATGTTTATGGGATTTCTTGCTTCATGTTCCAAAACACCATCACTGTGTTGAGGTACTATGCTCCCAAAATGTAGGGGACAGCACCACTGGCTCTTCTGCCTTGGGTAGCCAGGAGTATGCTTCAGCTCCTTAAAGAGTCCACTATCCCAAAAGTAATGTTCTCCCAGTTTTGCATGGAACATTCCAAGAGTGCATTCACCATTATAGCAGTTTGATACCACTTTAACTGTCATGGTTCTATGATATGGATTTGTAGTTTGGTGAGGTACTTAGAACTCTCTAGTGAATTACAGATTTAAAGCTCTCTGGCAAACCTCATGAAAATCCTAGGATTCCACAAGATGCAGCCATGACAGCTAAAGTGGGATCAAAGTGCTGTAATTGTTTACTGTGAATGCCCAATGTCATAAAGCACTGTGAAAGAATTTTTGGTTTCCCAAAACCAGTTGCTGAAGTAAACGAGAGGACAAATTCTCCTCCTAGATTTGCTTGTAATACATGGAAAAAATTATAGCTGATCAAACTTTGGAGGTCTTTAACAGAGGCTGGATGGCCATCTGTAAGGGATGCTTTGAGTTTGAATTCCTGCATGGCAGGGGGTTGGACTGGATGGCCCTTGTGGTCTCTTCCAACTCTATGATTCTATGAACTACAGTGCAGATGGCAGCACATGTATCCATCTAGCCCATTCACACCCATTTCATTCCTACTTTTCCACTAGTACATAAATCAAATCAGGCAAGTATGGCTTAATGCAGGATACTAATGGAAGATTAAGGTTTTGAACACCCATCAATTATAAGATAACAACAAACCTTCCATTAAAGATGGTTTACAATCCTGACTTGTTTTGGTCAATTAAAAACAATAATCCTTGGCTTGGATGTCATGCTAAATTCTTTTAGATGCCATGATTAGCTACACAGATTGTTTGCCATGCTGGTTGTTCAGATTGTAGTTTAAAAGGACAGGATTCAGGGTTTAAAGTGACGGAGGGTGGCACCTCTGACCCACAGGCATAATATGGTTTCTGAATAATCCAGAACTGGCCCACACAGTGTCCAAGTCTCCTTGGGGGGTTGCAGACTGCCAGAAATAGTGTGAATTCAGTCCACTTTTAGGGTTAGGGTTAGAGTTAGGGAACCATGGGAACTGTATTTTATTGTGGCATCAGAGTTGTCTGAAAGAGAAGGCTCAGTGTCTCAGAAAAATAACAGTTCCCATGATTCCCTAGCACTAACCCTAACCCTAAAAGTGGACTGAATTCACACTATTTCTGGCAGTCTGCAACCCCCCCTTGTCTCTTCCCTGGCTGGGAGAAAAATCCTTGCTGTTTCTGATCAGTGATCAGAGGCAATGATAATTTCCCTTTCCATTCTCAGCCAGCAATTCTAGGAAAAATTCCACCTAGTGCTTGAATCACAAATCATTCAATCACAGCTATTTGCACACTGTGAAATGGTTCTTCCTCTTCCCCCACCTTAGTTATGTCGAATGCAGCCTGAATGTCAACAATCCCCCATTGTGACTATAACTCAAAGGTAACATTTGGTCATTGTTCAGATATGTTCACTTTGTCTTCAAGTAGAGAAAATGCAGATGCTGTCTTGTAATGCTGCTCACTGCCCTGGCAGGTGAGGGATGTTTTGGAAGTGATGTGTTTACTTCCCAGATGATGCCTTGCCTGGGTCGGCTTTCTCTCCATGGAACAACAGAAAAGCTGATCTTGCAGTCCCATCACCACTTTGTTGTGAAAAACACAGGAAAGTGGCCCAGATAAAACCACATAGGCCAGCGTATGCTGTCCTCAGGTGCACTGGGATCAGGCTGAAGTTAGAAAGCTATTTGGAGGGAAAAGACAACATTAGGTTAAACACTCAGAAGAAATACTTGAACCTTTGTCTCATCATCATGTTTAAACTTTTATTGTATGCTACCCTTAAGTCTTTAGATATAGACTGAGGTATAAATATTTTAATAATCATTATCTTCACACTGATAAGGGGAGGCAGAAAAACACAAACCTGTTCGGGGTTTCTTCCAGACAGCTAAGGAAGGAAGGGCCTTTTCTCCTTTGCCTTTTTGCTTCCCCCAGCTACTGGACATTTTGTAGCCCCTGAGCATGCTCAGTCCTCACTGTGCTATTTGATTTTCATTCCCGCTTTGTATTTCTGTTCCCTCATGCATGTTGATCTTGTTCTCTTGTTTCTCATGGTCCCTATTTAAGAAAGTGTTTATGAAAGGGTGGTATTCATTCTAGATCAAGGGTAGGCAACCTTTTTGAGTGCTGGGCTGGCCCCCCGAAGTCCTCCTCTCCGCTGGGCCGAGGGGGGGGGGGGAATGGCGGCGCACACGCGCACACGCACAGGCACGCACCCCCGCCGCCGTGCGCGACCCCCCGCCAGCGCAGCCGCCGCACACGCGGTCACAGCCGCCGCCGCGCATGTCGCGGCCACCATTGTGATTTCCAAAATTGCGGCCGCCACTCGTTTGCACATGCGCAGTACTCCTGCGCATGCGCAAATGCGTCACGGCCACCATTTTGGAAATCAAAATGGCGGCCGTGGCACACGTGGCCCCACGGAGGTGGCGGCGGCGGCGGCGCACGGCAGCGGCAGGGGTCGGCAAGTCCGGGGCCTTTTCTAGATAGTCAAATGGGATCTGTGACAAAATGTGCTGCTGTAAGGGTGATTCCAGAAAGACAGTGCCTACTGCACCAGCTCAATGGTGCACAACTATTCTATCTTAACAGATTTTCTTTGGTATGAAAAGAGACTGAAAAAGTGGAGGGAGGGGGAAAACAGGGGAGCACCATAAAACTCCATGAATGAAGCTGAGAAATTGCATAGTAAAAGCTTCAGCTGTGGAGTGCTTCTGCTCAGGGTCCCAATTCACCAGGCATGCCACTATCTCTCAGCCATGTGCTTTGTCTTATACTTACTGGTGAAAAGATGTGATATAAATGTAACAAAATTGCTGCAAAAACTGCCCTGTACTCTTCAACGGGCCTAAGCAGACTGCCAGAAATAGTGCACATTAAATTGAGGCACTGCCCTGGCTCAGTGCTACGGAATGATGGGAACTGTAATTTATTGTGGCACCAGAGCTCTCTGACAGAGAAGGCTCAATGTCCCAGAAAAAAATACAATTCCCATGACTCCCTAGCACTGAGCCAGGGCAGTGCCTCAATTTAATGTGCACTATTTCTGGCAGTCTGCTTAGGCCTTTAGCCTGTTGTCTGCAGGTGTGAAGAGGGATGCTGTTCTATGTTAAGGAAATATATCGCTGCCAGTTTAGCTGGTTTTCACAGGCGGGAGAAGAGGCTCTCCTGATCTTTGCCTCAAGTAACAAAAAAATGTCTTGAGTTAGTCCAGGAATTGTGGGAGGATACGGCAAACTTGGAGCAGCCAGTTACTGGCTGCAGCAAATCCCAGTATTTAATTCTGTGAAATGCAATAGTCACATGCACAGAAAATCTGCACTCACTGATGAGCCATGAGCCCATTTCTTTTCCCTTCAAACACACAGATACAAACACACATACACACACACACTCTTTCCCCTTGAAACAAACTGAAACACCAGTTCCATTATAAGCATGAATAATGTATTCTTGTATTTGTATTCTTTTATAGTCTTTTATTTTTATGCTTGTAACCCGCCTTGATTCCCTTTGGAAATAGGCGGGCTAGAAATAAATCATATTATTATTAATGAGCACAAATGTATATTACAAATGAGGAGAGGCAGACTGACAATCACTCTGGGTATCCATGCAAAAGAAAATACACTTCCCAATCCTTTTCACTTTAAAATTAAAATCCAGTTAACTCATAACCAATTCATGAATTACAGTAGTTCAAAGAATATAATAAAACAAGAACCACAAAGAAAAAGACAGAACCTCTAAAGTGCAGTTATTTATGTGGCCAGAAACTCACCTGCACGAAAGGCCAGTACATCAACCCTGTCTGAAACAAAAGCGATTGATTGATTATTGTGTATAAAGAAAGAAGGAGTGCAGGAGATCTCTCCAAAGCCACTATACATAAATGAAAAGATAATCACAAATAAACCTTTTTTAAAAGCATTTTGCATTAACACGAAACATAAGAAGTACTGTCAAATAGCATCAGATCTTCAAATATCTGGAGAATTGTCATATGGAAGATGGAACAAACTTGTTTTCTGTTTCTGCTTTCTGTTTCAAAAGTTTGCAACACATATATTGTGCATTTTGGTTGGCCCCATAAAGGTATCACTGTTTGGTGGATTTTTGATGTTATTGGATTTGTGTTCTGTTGTTTCAGCCAAACATTAGGAAGGAGATTCTCCAGTGGTAAGACAGTCATATGTCAGGAATGCTGTAGTTGAAAGATTCCTGCATTGCACAGGGAGGGTGAGACTAAACAACCTCTGACAATTTTTATGATCAGCACAGAATGATATATTTGCAGGTGCCTCATATCAGAATTCATGTTAGAACTGGTGCTGTCATGTGTTAAAATGAGCTGTCATGTATGTGCAGCCATGTGTGCAAGACAGAAATTCAAATTAACCCATTTAACCATGTTGTTGTTGTTCACTTCCAGCTGCCATTTTAAAGCCCAGAGATATATTATATTGCCTCATTTTAAATCATAATGTTGAGTATCATGGGTCACTGGAACTATTCAAGTTACTCAAATTATCACACACGGCCTTTAAACTGCAATAGTTATATACTTATCATATGGCGTCGCCTCCAACCCATAGTTGCTGTGTATGCCAAGTGTGATTAATTGACAGGGAAAACCCATCAATAGTTCCCAATCATGTGACAACCCTAGTATAGATCATGTGCAAACATTGCTCCCAAGGCAGTTGCAATATGGCAGCCACATAATGTCACAATCTTCTTTTTGCGGTATTTCTTTTCTTAAACTTAATCACTTAACCAGAAATGCAGAATTGCGTTTAAAAAGTTAAAAAAAATAATTTAAAGAAAGAAAAGGCACACTGGGTAGGGCATAGGGCAGGTAAGCCAGGTTAAGGGGAAGTCAGGAAGAGGACACAATGGCAGCAGCAGCAGCCCCAAGTTGTGTATTTGTGAAGACATGCAATAAATGCTACTCTCAAATGAGTATGGGGGGAAGCAGACGGGTGGCTGTGGGCCACCCCGGGAAGCTGCGCCGCGGGGCTGAGGTATCCCCACACCTCGGCCCCGCGGCGCAGCTTCGCCACCCCAGGAAGGAGTGCTAAAATAGCGCTCCTTTCACAAGTCGCCGAAGGTGCGCAGCAAAAGACTGGCGGCGCACCTTTGGCGACTCTTCCACTGCAGCATGTGTGGCTGCTGCGGCGGGAAGGCATCGTCGGAGCGCCGGCCGTGCAGAGGGGCCGCCGCTCCGATGATGCCTTCGGGAAGGGGTTGGGGCGCCCACTGTGCGGCTGCCCCTCCCCTTCCTTGCCCCCAAAACGGCGCTTTGCGCTGTCTGCTTCCCCCCTATGTTTCTGTTTTGTTAATTAGCATGATTGCAGCAAGAATGGGGCTTGTGTGATAATGTCCTACATCTTTGTGTTAGTGCATTTGCCAGATTGGTGAACAAATGCTTACAGGAGCAAATGATTTCTCAAGCTTCAGCTGAAAACCAACCTCTATACAACAATTTATTTCACACCTGAAAAATCCACCTTGTATTATATCATTTCTCAGAACTGAGCATTGCATAACAGGTAGGAAATGTCAAATAAAGAGTAGTTCAAAGCAGTGTCACAACCAATGTTGCTGTGTGAAGCCAAGGCTCAATGAATTGAAGCTCTGTGGCCGATTAGCTGGACTGAGGACATATTATCTGACACCAACCTCAGCTTTCCTAAACCCTCTGAGCTTCACTGCACTCATCACAGCAGCTGGAGGAAAAAACAACTTCCCAAGTAACAATGAATTGTTGCGACCTACTCCTGTAGCAATGCAAAGAATTTTGGGATGGTTTGGGTTTGAATGGACAACCCATTAACCTGACAAAGGACTTGCTCTTTGTAGAGATGACCACTATTTGAAATTCTTTCTTTGACTCTGTTTAGCTGCCTGAATTATAATTTTTGGACTCTCTTTGAGGGCATAGCTTCAGGAAATGATGATTATTTCCACCTCAAAATTTATTGTTACTTCACAGGTTATAATCACAAAATGGGGAAGAGGGGGGATACAAGGAGGCATACCCCATCTACACTGCGGTTTGCAGCAACTTGGAATCATTTTTCCTATACGATGCTCAGGTGCAAAAATGGGGAGTATTCCTAAAACTGTTACAAATATACACTAAAGCAGTGGTTCTCAAACTTTTGTCTTCCAGGTTTTTGGACTTCAGCTCCCAGAATCTCCAGCCAGCTTGGCCAATCATCAGGAATTCTGGGACCTGAAGTCCAAAATATCTGGAGGACAAGTTTGGGAATCACTGCACTAGAGGGAATCTCAACAGTTGTAGCCTGTCACAATGTAGATAAAGTGTTGAAACTTTAAAGAAGAAGCTGTGCATAGTAATGGCTTAATTCACACACCACGGCAAGCCAAGGAATGAAGACTTTTGGACAACTGACAGATCATTGAAGAAAATAATGGGTTGTGTGCCCCAGCATGGAGCTCACTCATCTTAAGCCAGATATATCTAAACCTGGATCCTGGTTTGCCATTATGTGTGAATACAGAGAGTGTGTAGAACAATTTGTAGAACATATAATCTTATGTGTGATGGTACATGTTCTTGAAGGGCAGACTCAATCTTTCCGGCTGAATGATGTGATTCAATAGCTAAATAATATGGAAGTACATTTTACCCAGTATCAAACTCACTTTATAGGTATTCCAAAACTTCTCTCTGCAGTCTGCAAAAATGTCCTCTTTTCCTTGAAGTACGCTCATGCCTGGTCACAAAATGTTCAGAAAAAATCAGAATACTCAGAAATAACACAGATTTCCTATAGTGCATTTTTAATTGTTATGTTCAATCACTGTGCAGCAAGTCCTTCTGAAACAAAAGGGTTGAGATAAAACAGAAAAGCAGAGGCAGGTAAAATTCTAACTAAATGATTCTGAAGCAATCGTAGCTATGGCTCTTATCCTCACAATACTTTATACTCAGCACCCCCAAAAGATGGCCATCCAGCCTCTGTTTAAAAACCTCCAAAGAAGGAGACTCCACCACTTTCCAAGGGAGAGTGTTCCACTGTGGAACAGCCCTTACTGTCAGGAAGTGCCTCCTAATGTTGACATGGAATCTCTTTTCCTGTAGTTTGCATTCATTGCTCCGGGTCCTGTTCTGTGGAGCAGCAGAAAACAAGCCTGCTCCCTCCTCGATATGACAGCCCTTCAAATACTTAAACAGGGTTATCATAAGACCTCTTAACTGTCTCTTCTCCAGGCTAAATATAACCAGTTCCCTAGGTTTCCAGACCCTTCACCATTTTAGTTGCCCTCCTTTAGACATACTCCAGTTTCAAAACATTCTTTTTGAATTTTGGTGCGCAGAACTGGACACAGTATTCCAGTTGAGGCCTGACCAGAGCAGAACAGAGTGACACTATTACTTCCCTTGATCTAGACACTATTACTTCCCTTGATGCAGCCTAAAACTATTTTAGTATTTTAGTATTCCACTGTCAAACAGCCCTTATTGTCAGGAACTTCTTCCTAATGTTTAGGGTCTGGGAAGATGGCATTGGAGGAGTGAGCCTTGCACAAAACTCCACCGCAGTTTCCTGTTGTTTTGTTTTATCTCACTTTATAGTTTTAGCACCCTTCTGTTTTATTGTTTTATAACTATAGCTCAGCTTGTTTCTAAGCAGCTGAACCTTCTCTCTGAGGAAACTGGAAATGGTTTGTTTGGAAAGTGGTAAACACCAGGTTTTCTGGTTACTTACAAGCTGTCTCATAAAACTGTGTTGCAGACCGTGGACTGGATTAATTAATTTCAGCTGGATATTTCTGCTGGGTATTTTCTTCAATAGCTGGCTTGGTGTTTACCAGAAAGTCATATACTCTGTACAAACACAGGGGCATCACTAGGGAAGTGTGGGGAGTGCAGACCGCACTGGGTGACATCTTAGAGGGAAAATGTCACCCAGGATCCTGGTAAGGATCCATTCTACCAAAGAGGCCAGCTGGGACACTGTTGCCATCACCAAATGGCACCTGTTTCTTTTCAGGAGTTGTGAACAAGGTGGATAGACTGGCATGGTGAAACTGTGAGTTGTGAACAACCCCTGTCATATATATTGATTGTAGGTAATGATAAAGGCAAATAGTGTTTTTTGTTTTGACTTATACTAATGCCATGAGCTTCTACGTCTTGCTATTACTTTCAGATCTTCTAGATACAATCTGAACAAACTTTTTGTGCCAGTGTAGTGAGATTGTTAGACTATGGGCCTCGGCAGACGGCTTAAAAAGCCGTCCTCGGCGCAAGGAAGGGGAGGGGCAGCCGCACGCTCGGTGCCCCTTCCACCTCCCGAGGTCATCCTCAGAGCCACCGGCCCTCCGCACGGCCGGCGCTCCGGGGGCAACCTCCCGCCGCAGCGTCCACACACACTGCGGCAGAAGGGTCGCCGAAAGTGCACCTCATGCTTTTGGGGCGCACTTTCGGCAACGTATAAAAGGAGCGCTATTTTAGCGCTCCTTTCTTGGGGCGCCGACGGTGTGCCGCGGGATCGAGGCATGAGGGTGCCTCGGTCCCGCGGCGCACCTTCCCTGGGCGGCGCAGAGCCGCCAGTCTGCTTCCCCCCTATGACTCTGAAAATCAGGGTTCAATTCCCTGCTAGAGCATAAAAACCCATGGGGTGACCTTGGGCGAGTCACACTCTCTCAGCTTCAGAAAGTGGCAATCACAAACTCCCTCTGAAGAAACTTGCCAATAAAATAATGTAATGTAATGTAATGCATTAGGGTTGCCATAAGTCAGAAATGACTTGGAGGCACATAACAGCAATCTGCCATGCAAGAAGAAACTTGTGATTTCTTCAGTGATGAAAGAGCTGTCCCATCCTATCCTGTCATATAATGCCCCGGGCTTGTTCATTCCAGTTCTAACTTTTTCAACTAGTTTCATAACTTTCCCCATTCCATTCTATTTTTTAACAAAGAAGAGTCATTTACATAAGGCAAAACAATGTACAGTGGGCCCTTGGTATCTGCTGGGGTTTGGTTCCAGGGCCCCCTGTGGATATCAAAATCCATGGATGTTCAAGTCCCATTAAATACAATGGATAGTAAAATGGTGTCTCTTATATAAAGCAGCAAAATCAAAGTTTGCTTTTTAGAATTTATATATTTCTTTGAATATTTTCAAGCAGTGGATGCTTGAATCCATGGATAAAGAATCCATGGACAAGAAGGGCCGACAGTAAATTCATAGCCATGTGCCACCAGTTGCATATATATGGGAAGATGTATGGCAACATCCCATGTCACTTTTTCTAACAATGAAGGTTCTTGTAGCTAAACAGAGGGCCTTTGCAGACTGCCAGAAATAGTGCAAATTGAGTCCAGTTTTAGGGTTAGGGTTAGTGCTAGGGAATCATGGGAATTGTTTTTTTTCCTGAGACATTGAGCCTTCTCTGTCAGAGAGCTCTGGTGCCACAATAAAATACAGTTCCCATGATTCCCTAACCCTAACCCTAAAAGTGGACTCAATTTGCACTATTTCTGGCAGTCTGCAAAAGCCCAGAATCACCAAAAACTATGAAGTGAATTGATTCTAGTTGATACATTGTTCCCACTATGGAAGTGGGTCTTTTCTTTATTTGCTTTTTTTTTTTTTTTTGCACGATTGTCGTTCCTACTAGTTTGTACCACTTCAAAATAGATCAGCACTTCCATGAAAAACCTCAGACTTGCAGTAGTATAAACATCTTTAAAAACAATATCTTAAGAGGGGGGAAAAACCTCATACACAAATAAATCAGCTCAAATGGAATGCTGAATTCAGTTGGAAGAGAAAAAGAAAAAAAAGAGAAAAAGAAAAGTAAGGAAAGGTCCTTAAGGGCACATTCCCACTATGATTTACATCAATTTGCTGATCGCTTTAAATTTGCCTCATCCCCATTTGAAATGGTTTCAGATGTGATTGCGATCATCTGGACTCACTTTGAAGTGAGACATGGATTTCAGACACGAGTTTTTTTGCTGGTCCTTTCGAAAAGAAGCGATTAGCAAGCTCGTTCAGCAAGTGGGAACGACGGACCTGAGTTGCATCTAAGTGAAAGGGAGGGATTACTGTGACAGAGGGTTGGCACATCCCTCACCAGGTTTTGGGGAAATCCACCATTCCCCCTCCTCAGTGCTGCCTTTGTGCTTTGTGGTGTGACCTGTGTGTGTGTGTGTGTGTGTGTGTGCGCGCACGCGCATGCTCCATTGTATTTGCAACTACTTGCGAGCAGTGAGCCGGGCAAGTGGACTAACTGCGGCTCAGCGAGACAAGTAATTGCAAAAAAAAAAATGGAGTGCATATACTGTCATTTTTTTTAATTGCATGCATCCCAGGGGAGAGTCCTCCATGACACCCATGGATTCATGCATTCTGGGGGAGAGTCCTCCATGACACCCATGGATGCATGCATTCTGGGGGAGAGTCCTCCATGACACCCATGGCTTCATGCATTCTGGGGGAGAGTCCTCCATGACACCCATGGATGCATGCATTCTGGGGGAGAGTCCTCCATGACACCCATGGATTCATGCATTCTGGGGGAGAGTCCTCCATGACACCCATGGATTCATGCATTCTGGGGGAGAGTCCGCCATGACACCCATGGATGCATGCATTCTGGGGGAGAGTCCTCCATGACACCCATGGATGCATGCATTCTGGGGGAGAGTCCTCCATGACACCCATGGATGCATGCATTCTGGGGGAGAGTCCTCCATGACACCCATGGATGCATGCATTCTGGGGGAGAGTCCTCCATGACACCCATGGCTTCATGCATTCTGGGGGAGAGTCCGCCATGACACCCATGGATTCATGCATTCTGGGGGAGAGTCCGCCATGACACCCATGGATGCATGCATTCTGGGGGAGAGTCCTCCATGACACCCATGGATTCATGCATTCTGGGGGAGAGTCCGCCATGACACCCATGGATGCATGCATCCCAGGGGAGAATTCTGGCCACAGCACCCATAGTTCCCTCCCATGTTTTCTTGAATGTGTTGCCGGTTGCGTCACCAATGACGCGTAGATGATTGACAGGCATTTTGAAGTGGTACAAACTAGTAGGAACGACAATCGTGCAAAAAAAAAAAAGCAAATAAAGAAAAGACCCACTTCCATAGTGGGAACAATGTATCAACTAGAATCAATTCACTGACCCGGAGCAAAAGCAAATCACAAACCAGTTTAAAGGTAAGTGGGAATGAGCCCTTGCATCCACACTACATAAATAAGCCAGTTTGACACCACTTTAACAGCGTATGGAATGCTATGGAATTCTGGGAATTGTTTTGTGAGACATCTGTCAGAGAGCTTTGGTGCCACAAGAAAACTACAGATCCCAGGATTCCATAGCATGGAGCCATGGCAGTTAAAGCAATGCCAAACTGGATTATTTCTGCAGTGCAGATGCAGCCTAGGTGAATGGAATCTCAACAGAAGTGCAACTGTTAAGAGGCAAGGACACAGAAATATTTTACTGCATTTTACTTGCTACATCCAAATCTGAAGCACAAATGTCTTTTAAAGAACAGTTCAAAACATCTGTTCTAAAATGTGAGACAATGTACTCAATCCAGTACATTTCCCAGAGACAGTGTTCTACATGGATAGATTTAAAAAAAAAAGATGCCAAAACAAAGGAATTAATTCATTTATGTACACTGGCACAAGAACAGACCAAAGAGCACATGCTGGCTTGATCTCATGCTTCGCGTCGATTTCTGCCAGAAAGCAGGGCTGCACCAAAGAAAAACAGTTGTTATTTGAAGAGAGTGAAAGCAATGAGGTGGAACAAGGGTTCCTGAAACTCTGATAAGCTAAATGGTGATTCCCACTGACAACCTTGGAAGGCAGAGTAACACACACTTTGGGCTGCTGTGTCTCTTGCAGGCGAGGGATCCTCTGCCCACAGGATACACAACTGACACACACACACACACACACACCCTTTAAGATAAATGGCTACTCTTTTCCACTGCGGTTAGTGCAAGGCCACTTAGGGCCTTTGCAGACTGCCAGAAATAGTGCAAATTGAGTCCACTTTAAATTGAGGCATTGCCCTGGCTCAGTGCTAGGGAATTATGGGAACTGTAATTTATTGTGGCACCAGAGCTCTCTGACAGAGAAGGCTCAATGTCTTAGAAAAAACAACAACAATTCCCATAATTCCCTAGCACTGAGCCAGGGCAGTGCCTCAATTTAAAGTGGACTCAATTTGCACTATTTCTGGCAGTCTGCAAAGGCCCTTAGTCCTTCTTGCTTTTGCTTTCTGAAATTATTCACATGTGTGTGTGTGTTTTTAAAAAACTGACTGTGGCTGCATTCACATTAGAGAAATAATGCTCTGGTGCCACAACAAATCCCAGAATTCCATAGCACTGAGCCATGGCAGTTAAAGTGGGGTCAAACCAGATTATTTCTACAATATGGATGAAGTGCCAGTGTTTGAGGTCCTTTCGAAAGCTCTCTGACGGGCTTTTTATTTCATGCTCCGGAATAAGCCTGCTATTCCAATGGAAGCACAGAGCACTGTCCCATTGCTGGTGCTGAAATCGGATTCAGTCCAGCCAAGTTTTTATTTTATTTTTACACTCATCCTTCCACATTTGTGGCTTTGACTTGTGCGGATTTGGTTATTCGTGGATTTTATTAATATGTTCTCTCTAGGAATGTCTAGGTCCTCCAGCGCAACTCTATGGTCAACTTTAACCAAAAGTCTCACTGAAAGACCTAGAGATTCCTAGAGAGAAGACTCCACTAGGCTTTTGTAGCTCCTCCAGCGCAACTCTATGGTCAATGTCTGACAGATGCTGACCACAGAGTTGCACTGGAGGACCTAGAGATTCCTAGAGAGGTTTTGGTTATTTGCAGTTTTTCCACATTTACGGGGGTCCTGTGCCCCTGACCCCAGTGAATGTGGAGGGACAAGTGTATTTTATTTTATTTTTAACCAGCAAATAACTAACACAACCATACATCAAAACTCAATTTAAAAAAAAAAACCACATAAAGCAATACAACACAGAAATATCTAAAGTAAAAAACTAAAACACACACATACACAAATGAGTTCCTCTTCCTATCCATCTGGTTTATTACTACTAACAAAATTGTCTTTCTTTACCACTTTGCAGTGTTTACTCTATTCCTTTCCTTTCCTTTCAACCATAGCAATAAACTCTTATTTAACATATCCGTTCCTTTTATTCATTTATTTTCCAGATTGCTCAATTTCCTAAAAATTGTATAGTGGATCTCCCCCATCTTTCTTTCCAAAACTGCATTATCTCAGTCCATTCTTCTTCTAACGCAGGGACAGTCAGCCCTCCTTGTCCATGGATTTATTTTTTTTAATCCACAGATTCAAGCATCCACGGCTTGAAAATATTTTTTAAAAGGATAAATTCCAAATAGCAAACGTTGATTTTCCATTTTATATAATGGACTCCATTTTACTATGCCACTGTATTTCATGGGACTTGAGCATCCACAGATTTTGTTATCCATATCGGTTCCTGGAACCAAAGTCCAGCGTAGGACCCTCTGTGTTTTACCAGCCAAGCTTTTATTTTAAGATATTTTAAGATAGTAAAAAGAATGAGATGGAACAAGGATTTCTTTTCACTCAGGCGATGGATCCTCTGCCCATAATACACACATCTAACACACACACACCTTTTAAGATGAACAACTGCTCTTTTCCATGGGGTTACGGCAAGGCCAGTTCTTGCTTTCGCTCTCTGTAATTGTTCACATTTATGGCTGTTGTTGTTGTTTTAAAAAAAAATGTGACTGCATCCGTACGGCAGAAATAATCCAGTTTGACACGGCTTTTATTGCCATGCCTCAACACTATGCGATTCTGCAAATTGTAGTTTGTTGTGGCACCAGAGCTCCCTGACAGAGAGCTCACAAAACTACAAATGTCATGTGAAGAAGTACAGAAAACTCCGCTCCGGTGCCGCAAGAAACTACAGATCCCAGAATTCCATCGCACTGAGCCTTGCTTGCTAAAGTGGGGTCAGACCAGATTATTTCTACACTGTGGATGAGGTCCTTTCGAAAGCTCTCTGACGGGCTTTTTATTTCATGCTCCGGAATAAGCCTGCTATTCCAATGGAAGCACAGGGCACTGTCCCATTGCTGGTGCTGAAATCGGATTCAGTCCAGCCAATTTTGGTGCATGGAACGAGACTGAAATAATGTTCTCACTTTGAGCGTTGGACTATGACTCTGGGGACCAGGGTTCCGTTCCCAGCTCAGACATAAAACCCACTGGCTGCCCTTGGGCAAGTCACACTCTCTCAGCCTCAGGGGAAGGCAATGGCAAGCCCCCTCTGAACAAATCTTGCCAAGAAAACCCCACAATTGTCCTTGTTGTGTGCTTTCAAGTCATTTAGGACTCGTGGTTGACCCTACCATGGGTTCTTCTTGGCAAGATTTCTTCCGAGGGGAGGGTTGCTATTGCCATCCTCTGAGGCTGAGAGAGTGTGACTTGCCCAAGGTCACCCAGTAGGTTTTTATGTTCCAGCGGAGGGGGGGGGGTGTTGTGTTTGAACCCTGCTCTCCAGAGTTGTCCAACACTCAAACCACGCTGTCACAAAAAGTTTATTCAGCCTGTATTTAGAAGACCCGAAAGTAATCCTTCTCCTGAAAAACAAAAAGTAGAAGCTCATGGCATACTATAAGTCAAAACAGAAACACAGATTTATCATTATCTTCATCATTACTTAGGTGCAAGGTCTGAAGTCTACAAAAACTCATGCTGCCAACTTCTTTCTTTGTGAGTCTCAAAGGTGCTACAAGATCTCTTTACATATTAATTTTACAGACAAACCTGGCTACACCTTTGAATAATAATAATAATAATAATAATATGCATCTGAAGAAGTAGACTGAAGTCTACAAAAGCTCATGCTGCCAACTTCTTTCTTTCAGTTATTCTCAAAGGTGCTGCAAGATCTCTTTACATACTGATCCTACAGACTATTATTACCTTTGAATAATGATAATAATGATAATGATAATAATATGCATCTGAGGAAGTAGACTGAAGCCTAGGAAAGCTCATGCTTTCTTTCTTCCAGTTATTCTCAAAGGTGCTACAAGATCTCTCTACATACTGATCCTACAGACTATTATTACCTTTGAATAACATAATAATAATAATAATAATAATAATAATAATAATAATATACATCTGAGGAAGTAGATTTAAGTCTAGAAAAGCTCATGCTGCCAACTTCTTCCTTTCAGTGAGTCTCAAAGGTGCTCCAAGATCTCCTTACATATTAATTTTTCATACTAACATGGCTGTATCTTTGAATCATTACCTAAAAATCATCATCATCATCATCATCATCATTTATTTTTACATATCACCATAAATTCACATAGCTCTTTTGACCCTACAATAAACGCATAGGACAAGAATCCCTCACAACTCCTCCATTCCAGCCTACAAACCTTGGCTGCATCCACACTGGAGCAATAACCCGCTTTGGCACCGCTTTAACTGCCCTGGCTCAACAAGGCTATGGAATTCCGGGATTCATCAGATGGCATTCATGGGTGGGCCCCGCAACAAACTCCAATTCCCAGACTTCCATAGCCTTGTTGAGCCAGGGCATTGAAAGCGGTGCCAAACCGGGTTATTGCTCCAGTGTGGATGCAGCCCTTGTCCACTAACTCCCGAAGGAGACACCCCCCACACACAGGTACACCTAGTTCCCCTCCACTTCCCAGAACCCCTCAGCCTTGAGGGGAGAATCCAAGCGGTGTGAAAGCGGGTTCTTCCCGCCGTGCGTGCGGTGGCTCCGGGACTCACCGGTGTAGAAGGCGACGATGGCGACGGGGGCCCCGAGCGCCTGGTCGCAGAGGACCTTGGCCAGGAGCGTGGCGGGGGCCCGGCCGGGCAGGAGCCTCTCGAGGGCGCGGAGCCAGAAGTAGCTGAAGTTGCCGTGGAAGGCCAGCGCCACCAGCGCCACCCGCCGCGTCTGGGCCCAGTCCGCTTGGCCAGGCCGGCGCCTCCTCAGCCTCTGCTGGGCCGCGTCGCCCGCCGCGAAGAGACCCCCGTAGAGGAGGACGTTGCCGGGCCAGGCCCAGCCCCGCAGCCACCGCACTGGAGCCCCCGGCATTGCCAGCCAGCGCTGAGGGCAACGAGGAGGCGGCAGAAGGCCCAGCAGGAGGCCGGGGAGGCCCGCCTCCTCCATTCCCGCCCCAGGGAGACAGGCGCCTCAGGCAGCGGCAGCCGCCTCACGAAAAGAGGAAATAGCCGTCCCTCCATCCATCCATCCCTCCATCTGTAGATAGGCATAATAGCTTTCTGCAGTGTGTTTTGGACTAGGCGTTCGTTATACATTATGTCATATTATGAAAAGTACTTTACCTCACAAAAAGCGGAAATATCCATCTAGATAGAATCTAGATAGATAGATATACATAATACCTCTATCTATCTATCTATCTATCTATGCACTATATGTTTTATAATGGATTATTTCTGCAGTGTGTTTTGGACCAGGCATTATACATTATGCCATATTATGAAAAGTACTTTACCTCACAAAAAGCGGAAATATCCATCTAGATAGAATCTAGATAGATAGATATACATAATACCTCTATCTATCTATCTATCTATGCACTATATGTTTTATAATGGATTATTTCTGCAGTGTGTTTTGGACCAGGCATTATACATTATGCCATATTATGAAAAGTACTTTACCTCACAAAAAGCGGAAATATCCATCTAGATAGAATCTAGATAGATAGATAGACAGATAGATAGATATAATACCTTTATCTATCTATCTATCTATGAACTATATGTTTTATAATGGATTATTTCTGCAGTGTGTTGTGGACCAGGTGTTATATATTATGTCATATTATGAAACATACTTTACCTCATAAAAAGCGGCAATATCCTCTATTCTAGATAGACAGATAGATAGACAGATAGATAGATATAATACCTTTATCTATCTATCTATCTATCTATGAACTATATGTTTTATAATGGATTATTTCTGCAGTGTGTTTTGGACCAGGTGTCATATATTATGTCATATTATGAAACATACTTTACCTCACAAAAAGTGGAAATATCTATCTATCTATCTATGCATAATACCTATAGATATAGATATATAGATATAGATATATGCACTATATGTTTTATAATGGATTATTTCTGCAGTGTGTTGTGGACCAGGCATTATACATTATGTCATATTATGAAACATATTTTACCTCACAAAAAGAGGAAATATCTATGCATAATACCTATATATACATATATATATATATATATATATATATATATGCATTATATGTTTTATAATGGATTATTTCTCCAGTGTGTTTTGGACCTATATCAGGCATTATACATTATATCATATTATGAAACATACTTTACCTCACAAAAAGCAGAATAAAGATATACTGTGTGTATGTATATGTATGGATAGATAGATAGATGGATGGATATTTCCGCTTTTTGTGAGGTAAAATATGGACCAAAACACAGAGAAATAATCCAGTTTGACACCACTTTAGTCGTCCTGGGTCAAGGTCACCTGTAGAGGAGAGGAGAAGAGGGGAAAGTAAAGATGGTAAGACAAGATGGGTGGAGAGAGGGAGCAAGAAAGGAGAAGAAGGAAAAGGCGAAGGAAAGGAGATGAGAGAAAAGAGGGAAAGAAGAATGTGAGAAGGAGAGAGGGAGCAAGAAAGATATTGTGAGAGAATAGGAAAGGAAGAATTTGTCAAGTAAGGAACACTTTGTAAAGATGGACAATAGCGGGTAGATACTGAGTTGCTATTGCCACTGTGATTATTTGTTGTATGTATATAGCATTATAGAATGTTGCAGGTTGTAAGTTGTGGTTGGAAATGTGATATTATATTATTTGTTTATTTGGTTTAAAAATAATTTTTAAAAAGTAATCCACCTAATGGGTTTTCATGGCTGACTGGGCAATTGAACCCTAGTCTCCAGAGACATAGTCCAACACTCAGTCCACTAGCCATGCTGGCTCCTAGGTTGGAGCTACAGCACTTAAAGTGGTGTCAACTTGTATTATTTCTGCAGTGCAGATGCAGCCCGAAGTCTGAGGACCAAAACACACTACAGAAATAATCCAGTTTGGGACTGCTTTAAACTGACCTCGATCAATGCTAGGGAATTCTGAGAACTGTACTTTTTGTGAGACATTTAGGGCCTTTGCAGACTGCCAGAAATAGTGCAAATTGAGTCCACTTTAACTGCACTGGCTCAGTGCTAAGGAATCATGGGAACTGCATTTTTTTCTCTGAGACATTTCACCTTCTCTGTCAGAGAGCTCTGGTGCCACAATAAACTACAATTCCCAGGATTCCCTAGCACTGAGCCAGGGCAGTTAAAGTGGTCTCAAACTGGATTATTTCTGCAGTGTGTTTTGGCCCCCAGTCTTTTTTCTCTTGCTACAGCTTAGTACCAGAGCCTTCGGGAGACCAGGCAGGGCTAACACATTTGCTGTCTGAAGCCAAAAAATGGTCCCTGTCCTACCAAATCAAGCTAGATAGTGCCCAGTTCTGACCAGGTAGTTTAGCATCTGAGGCAGAAACTCTGAACTGCCTCTACCAGGGTATAAAAACCGTCCTCCTTCTCACCTCTTTAACTGGTTGCCTTTTTATGTCACCATCTTGCCCTGCTTAAAGGTGAGGTCCATCCAGGCTTAGCAGGAGGCAGCAATAGCAAGTACATTTCTATACCACTTATCAGTGAATAAGCACTCCCTAAGCGGTTTACAATCTGTAAGCCAATTGCTCCCAAAAACTAGGGACTCACTTTACCAAGCAACAAGAGGATGGAATCATAGAATCATAGAGTTGGAAGAGATCCCAAAAGCCATCCAGTCCCACCCCTACTATGCAGGAACTTATAACTAAAGCACCCTCAACAGATGGCCATCCAGCCTCTGTTTAAAGACCTCCAAAGAAGGAGACTCCACCACTCTCCAAGGGAGCATCTTCCACTGTCAAACAGCTCATACTGTTAGGACGTTCCTCCAAATGTTGAGGTGGAATTACTTTTCCTGTAGTTTTCCTCCATTGTTCCAGGTGCTATTCTCTGAAGCAGCAGAAAACAATCTTGCTCCATCCTCCATATGACACCCCATCAAATATTTAAACAGGGCTAAGTGGACCTTGGAGCCCTCCTCTAGGATCGAACTTAGCAATAGCAAGTTACATTTCTATATCATTTATCAGTAAACTACAGAGTTTATTACATGGAGTTTATCCCATCCAGAAACAGGATTTGAATATGCAGAAACAGGATTTGAATTGGGGAAATCCCGCAAAAGCTGGATCGTTTTCAGACGACGGGGCACATCTCGCACAGAAAGTGGGAAAATCCTGCAAAAGCAGGATCGTTTTCCAACAACGCTGGGGCCATTGAGCATTACCCCAACGTTATCCCGCACAGAAAGTGGACAAAATCAGCCGGTTTTTACTTTCGGGATTCTCCCATAAGTAAAAAGCGGCCGATTTTGTTCACTTTCTGTGCGGGTTAATGTCAGATTAATGCTCAATGCCCCTGATGTGTCTGAAAACGATCCCGCTTGTGTGGGATTTTTCTGGTATATAAATCCCATTTCTGCGTGGGATTTGCAATTAGCATCCCATGTAATAAACTCCTAAGTGTAAGACCTTGGAGCCCTGCCTGGGGTCGAACTTGTGGCTGGTATTGCCATTTAACCACCACAGCACTAGGACCCGGCTGGAAAATTTGGTGCCTGCCTGGTTCTTCAGTCAATACAGGTTTTCCAAATCCAATCTTACCAGTTTCTCTCCCAGCGATTTTATCACCATCAGTGTGATCTGGTCAGGGTGAACAACTACGGCAGTTCCAGGGGATGATTTTTTGCTCTGAAGGTCACAGAGTCTACCCAAAATGCCAGACAACAACCACCAACCATGGAAGTAGCTGGGCATCCCTGTCTGGTTTTCAAAAATTATAAATATATTTCTTCTTCGTGGTCTCTGCGAATCACGCAAATGGGTTATATCTGTGCCTGTGCAGCTAGCTTGGAAAGTTCTAGTAACACTGGGCAAATCTTCGATTGCAACTTTTTGGCGGTAGCTCCACCCACCCCTATAAAGCCCCTGGCGTTCCCACTCTTCTCTCAGTTCCTTTCGTCCGCCACATTAGCAGCTAGCAAGGAACTTCACTCGCTAGAGTTGCTTGTTTCGCTTCTGAAAACTATTGATCTATGGCTTTTTGATCCTTTTTCTGGCTTTGACTACTCTCCTGGCTTATGTATTGGTGATTGTTGGCAAATTGATCGACTCGGACTGTTTTTGACCTCGCTTTTGGCTCCTGGTCTCATCTTCATCGAAGGGTTAATGCGGCACAAAAATCTCCACCACTGACCGCCACAATCAGTGTGTGCTGTGCCTCAGCGAGGCTCATAATCTGAAGGCTTGCCCGCTCCGCGTCCCATGTGATAAAAAATAGGGACCTGAAATTGAAGGCTGTGTTGTGGGAACAAGCCCTTAGACCAGCCTCTGCACCCGCCCAAACTTCCCCAGGTGAAGGTCCCTCCACTTCCACCAAGGAGAAGGAAGAAGAGAGAGGAAGGTCCAAAGAGAGGTCTAAAGGAAAGTCCTCCAAGGATAGGAAGACTTATAAACTGGGTAAGGACTGAGGGGACGGTGCTGGAAAAAAGCAAAAAGAAAGCACCTAGAGCTAGGTAGGGAGCAATCAACTGACCATTCTGCTCCAAAAAGAACCCGATCTGTCTTTCCAAAGGGACAAGACTATGAGAAGCCATTGGAATTAGCCAAAAACCCTCCGGCTTCTTTTGGGTCCGAACTGACCCTTCGGTTGTTAGGCCTCCAACACCTCCGAGTCATGTTGATTCTGAATCAGAGGGGGAAATCTGGTGGTCGGAATCACCATTCCTGACCCCCCCTATCAAATGGAGTAATCAGTTGTGGCACTTCTCGAGTCCAAGAGAGCCCTCCAGTTCAATGACACCGAGAAGTTACTTTATTCGGTCTTGAAGCTGACTGGTCTGTGATGGAAGACAGGCCATTGCAACATGACCCGTTCCTCCAGCAATATCCGGACCTGGTCTTTGATTCACAGGCAGACTGGTATTACTTGCCCAGTGCAGCTGGACCAACTTAGACAAGATTGGCAATGAGCTGAGACCCATCCTTCTCAGGAACTTACACTGTCAGTCCCTCCAGTTCCACCATGATGTGGCTAACTGTTCATGGACAGACCGTTCCCAAGGTTGCTTGAGGAATCTCCGGCTTCAAGCCACTTGCTGCTCAGTCCCATTCTCCCACTCCGGACTCTGAGGCAGAGAGATCGTCCAGTCTGGCTCCACTGGTCAACTTGGCATGTCATCTCCCACTGACGATGTCAAGCCATTCATCAACCAGGTAGTGAGAATGGCGAATATCCTCGAGATAGAGGTGGCCTGGGCTGATGAGAAGGCTCTTGAACCCATAGAAAAGAGGGTCCATGGGAAGGTTCCGAGTCCACCGCATACCTATCGCATACCTTCCCTCCTTGGAGAAAATTGCAAAGAGGTCCTGGACCACTCCAGCAACTATGTCCTCCACTTCCAGGAGGATTGAGAACGTTTATAAGATTGCACCCACCAGTCCATCTTGGCTATTCGAGCACCCTCGCCAGAACTCAGCCATTGTCGAGACCGTGCAGTTGGCCTTCACTCCAAGGACCTCCTCGTCCCTGACTGACAAGGAACGCAAAAAGCTGGACGCTGTAGCCAAAAAAACTACACTGCAGCTGTTCTGGACCTTAAGGTCGCTAACTACTCTGCCTGTATGGGAGCGTATGTTCAGCACCTTATGGAAAGGCTGGAGCCCCTTCTTGCTGCAGTCCCAGATGAAGACAGAGCCCTGGCAATGGCTATCCAGGCAGAGACCCATGCCTTGGGTGGCCAACAAATCGTCTTGGGGTGCAACTCCACTGACTGCACCACCAAGATTCTGTCGGGTTCAGTGGCCCTCCGTTGCTATGACTGGATTAGGGCATGGGACCTGACCCCACAAGCCAAGATCGCAATAGAGGACATGCCCTTCGATGATTCTGGTCTCTTTAACAAAGAGATGGATGCGAAGCTCAATTTTAGATACCGAATGAAAATGGCGGCAAAGAAACACGCATGTCCTCTTCCACCTTTCAGTCACCAAGGCGACGTTTTGGAGGCCAATGCTCCTGGTACCAACCATAGCACCAACGCACATACCAGCAGCAGGAGCAGCAACCCCAACTGCAAGGTCAGTCAAGACAGTGTTAACCATCTCATTCCTCCTCTTCCTTCTCAGGATGTCAGCAACAGCTCCAGCCACGATACCAGCAGGATTTCAGGAAAAAGACCTTCAATTCAGGCAAGAGGAGGTTATGAGATGGGGCAGCTCACTTCAACGAACCTCCCTTTGGTGACAGGTTAGAGGCCTATTCTAACACCTGAGTTCGAAGAGCTCCCAACCACTGGAGCTGTCCTGTTCACCAGCCCTTCAGACACCCTACTTGACAAAGTGTGCACCTTGATGGAGAAAGGTGCCATTGAGCCCGTAGATCCCTCTCAGGCCTGGCACTGCTTTTTGTCTTGTTACTTTACCGTTCCCAAAAAGGACTCAGGCATCAGGCTCATCCTGTACTTGAGATGTTTGAACTCTTATGTTCGCTATTGGCCCTTTCGCATGGTAACTCTTGCCTCTATTTTGTCACTCTTACAGAGGGGACACTGGTTCGCCACCATCGATCTCAAGGATGCGTATTTCCACATCAGCATCCAAAGAGATCACAGGAGGTTCCTTGCCTTCGCTGTCGGGACCAACTTGTACCAATACAGGGTCCTTCCATTCGGCCTCTCCACGGCACCAAGAGTCTTCACCAATACATGGCTCTGGTGGCGGCCTACCTGCACCAGCAAGGAGTCATGGTCTTCCCTTACCTGGACAACTGGCTGTTCACGGCACCGACCCAACACAAACTACAACAGGACATCCAGTTCACTCTCTCTCTCCTGCACTCCCTTGGGTTCCGGGTCAACAAGAAGAAATCAAATCTGACCCCAGACAAATGAGTCAAATGCATTAGAGTGGTACTTGATTCCGAGGAGTCCAAGGCCTTCCTCCCACAGGACAGGTTTCAAGCTCTTTGCATGGCAATCAAAAGCTGCCTTGGCCACAGACGCATCAGAGCCTACACATGCAAGTGGTGCTGGGACACATAGCCTCAACCACCATGAGCAAAGCTCCACCTCAGGCAGCTACAGTCCTGGTTCCTGTCTGTATTCAATCCTGTGTGCTACTCTCCCTCCAAATGGCTTTCGGTAGCGAGACCGATAGCCAGATCACTGGGTTGGTGACTTGAACCCGACAATGTCTGTACCGGGCCGTCCAGAGGTCAACCTGACAACAGACGCATCCCTGGAGGGATGGGGAGCACACACTCAAGATCTGACTATCAAAGGCCCATTCCCACTCATCACAAAAGTCATCATCAAAATGAGGACAGATGGGACAGATGTCATCCTTATCACTCCATGGTGGCCAAGACAACCGTGGTTTACTCCCCTGCTCCATCTTGCTCAGGAGGAATACCACCACCTCGTGTTCCGCTCCGACCTCCTTGCGATGTATAATGGCCGGATTCGACACCCGGATATGGTCTCGCTTCCCCTAGTGGCGTGGAGAATCCATCCGTGACAACATTACCTACCTTGGTACAGACGGTGATTTGGGCTGCACAGAAGCCCTCCACCAGGAAATCCTATGCCAGGGGTAGGCAACCTTTCCCCTTTAAGGGCCGAGGGACTTCAGCTCCCAGAAGCCTCAGCCATGTTGGCCAATAGTCCCATGTTGGCCAATAGCTCCTGGGATTCTGGGAGCTGAAGTCCCTCGGCCCTTAAAGGAGAAAGGTTGCCTACTCCTGTCCTATGCTCTCAAATGAAACAAGTTCATGGACTTTTTGTCAACAAGGGACCTTCCTCCATCCCGTGCCTCGGTACTGACTGTCCTGGAATTTCTGATGTCTCTAGTCAACTCAGGGTTGTCGATTAGACTTAACTCTGTCAAGTGCTACCTGTCTGCCATCTGCTCGCACTACCAGTTCGAGGGCAGACTCTCCTTCTTTATGGACCCTTTAGTAAAGAGATTCCTCAAGGGATTTAATAACCTTCATCCTCCATCCTTGGTACCGACCCTGGCATGGGAGTCTAGACTTGGTGCTTTTCCACCTTTCCACCAAGCTGTTTGAACCTTTGGCCACCACAGACTTAAGATTGCTGACCTGGAGGACAGCTTTTTTAGTGACCATCACCTCTGCCCACCAAGCGGGCGAACTGTGTGCTTTACGGGTGGACCAACCCTACCTTTGCTTTCATAAGGACAAGGTGGTCCTCCATACCGACATCACGTTTTTGCCTAAGGTGGTGTCAGCTTTCCATATCAACCAGGATACCCTGGCCCTGAACCCGACTACTGATACCGAACGTAGACTGCACACCTTAGACCAGGGGTAGGCAACCTTTCCCCTTTAAGGGCCGAGGGACTTCAGCTCCCAGAATCCCAGGAGCTATTGGCCAACATGGGACTATTGGCCAACATGGCTGAGGCTTCTGGGAGCTGAAGTCCCTCGGCCCTTAAAGGGGAAAGGTTGCCTACCCCTGCCTTAGACGTTCGGAAAGCACTGGCATTCTGTCTTGAAAGAACCTTGGGTTCAAGGCTCTCTGAGAGACTATGTGTATGCTACTCAGAGGCCAAGAAGGATCTGCCAGTTACACCCCTAAGATTTTCTAAATGGGTGTCATCAACCATTCACCTTTGTTATGAGCTGGCAGGTAGAACCCCTCCGGGCCGGATGCATGCACATTCAACTAGGGTGGTAGCTATATCTACTGCATTTTTGACTGGGGTGCATTTAGAGGATGTTTGCAGGCTGCTGTCTGGTCCCAACCACTGACTTTTGTCAAGCACTATAGGTTGGACACGAGGGCCAGGCAAGAAGCCTCTTTTGGCAGGGCAGGGCTGCTTTCTGGTTTGCACTGTTTATTGCATGTTGAATCCAAACAAATGACACCAAAATGCAACTAAGATTTACAGTTTACAGTTTAATATTGTTAATAAATCTTATCTTGTTTCAACTTATAAGATTGGTGTCTTGACACTCCCTCCTCCACTGACAGAAGCTTGTCAGTCTAACCCATTTGTGTGATTTGCAGAGACCACAAAGAAGAAGGACAAGTTGCTTACCTGTAACAGTATTTCTTCAAGTGGTCATCTGTGAATTCACACAAATCCCGCCCATCCTCCCCTCAGTCATGTCCTGCTGTCGCTGCTTGGCGGCATACGTTTTGGAACTGAGAAAAGAGCGGGAATGCCAGGGGCTTTATGGGGTGGATGGAGCTACCGCCAAAAAGTTGCAATCCAAGATTTACCCAATGATACTAGAGCTTTCTGAGTTAGCTGCACAGGTGCAGATATAACCCATTTGTGTCAATTCGCAGATGACCACTCAAAGAAAAACCATTACAGGTAATCAACCTGACAATATAAAGGGGGGAGATATTAGTGCCAAGGGGCTTTATATCATTTAAAAGGCATATTACAAGAGTGCAGCTACGAGGGAGCAAGAGGCATTGCTCAACAAATAAGAACCCTGCCCCCTGCCGGAATTTTCCTTCAGTTCCCAAATTTCTAACTGCGGTTGTGGTTGTGTGCCTTCAAGTTGTTTTTTGACTTATGGTGACCCTAAGGCGAACCTATCATGGGGTTATCTTGGCAAGATTTGTTCAGAGGAGTTTTGGCATTGCCTTCTCTATGACTTACTCAAGGTCACCAGAGAATGTGAGACATTTAAAATCATTCACACCTAAAACATTTACATTTGCAATGTTTACATCTCCTTGACAACTTGGCCTGTCCCTTTTCTTTGAATGCTTACAGTGCTCAATCATCTGTGGTCATTACTTGTGTTTTCTTAATGTTCAACAGTAAGCCTAACTTGGCACTTTCCTTCTTTGATCTTCTACATTAATTGTTCCAGGTCTTTGTTTCTGCTACTAATATTGTGTTGTCTGCATATCTTAGGTTGTTAATTTTCCTTCCTCCAATTTTCCTTCCTCTTTCCTCTGAGTCTAAGGAGCTCATCACACACTTAAATAAACTGGTTTACCTGATCCGGCTTAAAAATAAATGCAGGCAGCATCCAGACCAGGGGTCGGCAACCTTTGTTGCTGGGGGGCGGGGGGGGGGGAAATGGCGCGGGGGCCGGGCGGGCGCGCTTGCGCCCGTGCGCATGCATGCACACAACGCCGTTGGGCCTTCCAAAATGGTGCCTGCCGCCGTGCACATGCCGTAGGTTGCTGACCCCTGGTCCAGACTCTATCACAAGGGTTTTGCCGCCGAAATTGCCACCCGGGACCATCCTGGGGCCATCCCCGTTCCTAGAGCCACTCAGCGCAGCTCTTTTCGAAGCTGGGAGTTTTCCGGCTTGAGAAAATGGCTGCTGGAATGATTCCAGAGGCAGGGATGGTCCCGGGATGGTCCCGGGTAGCAATTTCAGCAGCAAAACCCTTGTAATAGGGTCCAGATACTGCCTGCATTTATTTTTAAGCTGGATCAGGTAAACCAGTTTATTTAAGTGTGCCATAATCTTCTAAGCCTGCTCGGTGAAGGATATTTTCTGCATGCAGGCTGAATAAATAGGGTGATAGCATGCAGCCTTGTCTGACCCTTTTGCCTATTGAAAACCATACTGTAGTCAATAAAACACATGTAGATTTGCTTTTGGAATTTTCTGGTGCACTCCATTATCCAGCGTATGTTTGCAATGTGGTCCCTAGTGTCTCTTCCTTTCCTGAATCCAGCTTGCACCTCTGGGATTTCCTGCCCCATGTATGAATTCTTAATGTTATCTTATTATTAGTCATGATGCCTCTAACTTCCAGTCTGAGAGTCAGGAAAGGTGCTATTACCCTCATGTCTGTGGACTTTCCCTAGGTTGCCTTGGGCAGCTGTGGTACAATGGATACATTAACAGAATCATAGAGCTGGCAGATATCCCACAGGGCACTGGAGGACCTAGAGATTCCTAGAGAGAACACTCCACTAAGCATTTGTAGCTCCTCCAGCGCAATTCTAGGGTCAGTGTCTGGCAGATGTTGACCACAGAGTTGCACTGGAGGACCTAGAAGAGATTCCTAGAGAGGTGTTCCCTCAGGTGAAAAACATCGTGTTTTTGTTTGCAGTTTTTCCACCTTCATAGGGGTCCTATGCCCCTAACGCCAGCGAATATGGAGGTTTAAGTGTATATACATTAGCCTTCCCCAAACTGTTGTTCTCCAAACATGCTGTATTGCGACACCCATCATCCCCACCCTGCCATAGTAGCTGTTGGCAATGTTGAGTTGGGATGAACTGAGCCCAGCCCCATGAGCAGCTGCTATTAGAAGGCAGAAGCATCCTAAAGAAAACATGTAGTACTGTAATGTAAACAAAGGTCAGCAGTTTGAGTATTAGGCTAGGACTCTGGATACCAAGGTTCAAATCCTGGCTCAACCATAGAAACCTTAGGCAGTCACACTCTCTCAGCCTTAGAGGATGGTCATGGCCAAACACCCTCTGAAGAAACTTGCCAAGAAAAACCTGTCATAGGGCGGCGTTCGGGTCGCCACAGGTCGGAAATGACTTGAAGGCACACAACAACAACACAGACAAGCCAATGTGTGTTGTGCTGGTGTGCCTTCAAGTCATTTCCAATTTATGGCGCCCCTAAGGCGGTGAACCTATCGGGGTTTTCTTGGCAAGTTTCTTCAGAGGGGGGTTTGCCCTAGCCATCCTCTAAGGCTGAGAGAGTGTGACTGCCTAAGGTCACCCTTTCATAGGGTTTTCTTGACAAGTTTCTTCAGAGGGTGTTTGGCCATGGCCATCCTCTAAGGCTGAGAGAGTGTGACTGCCTAAGGGCACTCTTTCATAGAGTTTTCTTGACAAGTTTCTTCAGAGGGTGTTTGGCCATGGCCATCCTCTAAGGCTGAGAGAGTGTGACTGCCTAAGGTCACCCTTTCATAGGGTTTTCTTGGCAAGTTTCTTCAGAGAGGGGTTTGTCATGGCCATTCTTTGAGGCTGAGAGAGTGTGACTTGCCCAAGGTCATCCTCTCATGGGGTTTTCGCGGCAAGTTTATTCAGAGGGGGATCTGCCCTGGCCATCTTCTGAGGCTGAGAGAGTGTGACTTGTCCAACCGTGTGGGTTTTCATGGCCAAATAGGGATTCCAACGTTTTCTCCAGACTCATAATCCAACACTCAAACCACTGGCCCCGACGGCTACAAACCAACACCGTTGGTTGAATATACAAATATTAAAAGGCAATGAGGCAGCTGCAACCGCACCGCAGAAATAAACCGGATTGACACCACTGTTACTGTGGAGGTACACTCTTAAAGCGTTGCTATTCCACTATAACTGCTCTGGCTGCCTCCTGTTGCATTCTGGAGTCTGTAGTTCAGCGAGACCTAAAACCTCTCTGGCTGAATAGCCCAAATGCCCCTCTCTAAACTCCAAATCCCAGCATGCAACAAGAGCCAGCCGGAGCAGTTAAAGAAAAATAGTAAGAGCGATAATCTCCTTTGAAGACCCAATGGAATTATGGGAATTGTGGTTTGTTGGAGCCACCAGAGCTTTCTGCGCATGCTCAATCTTTCGGTGCCGTCATCGTCTTCTTCGAGGCACTCTTAGGAACGCACCAAGTCGGGAGGGGGAGCCCAGGAAACGCTTCGAGGCCGATAACTTTGAGGAAGGGCGAACGCAGCGCCACAGAAAGAGGCCACCCAACCTCCAGAGCCTTTCTTCTTTCGTAGTGCAGAGTCGGCTCCTCAATTTCTACGGAGGTGAGTCCTGTTCTTGTGCTTTTGCTTTTTTGGTACATTCCTTCACTCTCCTCACAGCCCCCCCCGCCTTCGGCAGTCAATCAGAGGCGGCGGTACGGAAGCCTACGAGGGCCGGAAGTGTGTGGTAGGTGAGCGCGTAGCTTTCCCTCTCCCTCAGCCGCTTGGCAGTTCGTCAGTCTTGCCAACGTGGAGCCGGCCGAGGCCGAAGCCAAGGCGGAAGCCTCCGGAGGCACCTCCAGCCATGAAGAGCTCCCTGGAGAAGGTGGGCACCTGCTCTGAGCGCCTCGGGGCGGAGGGAGGTCTGGTCCCTCTTGGTCTGCATCCGCACTGGAGAAATAACCCGGTTTGGCACCGCTTTAACGGCCCAGGCTGAAGGCTATGGAATTCTGGGAATTGGAGTTTGTTGTGGGGCACACCCATGAATTCCATCTAATGAATCCCAGAATTCCATAGACTTGTTGAGCCAGGGCCAAATACCAACCAAATACCATGTCTCAATATTAATATTGATAATACATAATATTGTTATGTATTATCATGTATTTTTCCACCAACCAAATACCATGCATTTTGTATTTATCTGTTTCCCTCACAGTCTCTTAATATTAATATATAGTGTTCTCTATTATTATGTATTTTTCTACCAACTAAACACCATGCATTTTATATTTATGTGTTTCCTTCAAAGTCTCTTAATATTAACATTTAGTATTATCTGTTATCTAGCATGTATCTTTCTACCAACCAAATATCATGCATATTTATGTATTTCCCTCAAAATCCCTTAATATTAATATATATTGTTACCTATTATCTATCATGTATCTTTCTACCAACCAAATACCATGCATTTTATATTTATGTGTTTCCCTCACAGTCTCTTACTATTATATAGTATTCTCATTTATCTACAGTCTAAGATATGCAGATGACCCCATAGTACTAGCAGAAAATCTCACAGACCTGGAACACCTACTAAGGAAGATCAAAGTGCAAAGGCAGGCTTAATGTTGAACATAAGGAAAACAAAAATAATGACCACCGAGGACCTTCACAAGTTCAGCCAAGACAATGAGGAAATAGAAATATGGTAGTAAAAGAATTCCCATCCCTGGGATCAAACATTGATAGAAATGGGGACTGCAGCCAGGAAATTAGAAGAAGATTAAGAATGGGGAGTTGGCTATGAAAGAACTAGAAAAGACCCTAAAATGCAAAGACATACAACTCAGAACTAAAGTTAGAATCATACAAGCCATTGTATTCCCTATTCATATGGATGGATGTGAGAGCTGAACAGTTAAGAAAGATGATAGGAAGAAAATCAATTCATTTGAGAGAATGTGGGGCTGGAGAAAAGTGCTGAGGATCCCATGGACACCAAAAGGACAAACCAATGGGTCCTAGAGCAGATCAAGCCAGAAATATCCCTGGAAGCCAAGATGACCAAACTGAGACTGTTGTACTTTGGACACATCATGAGAAGAGAGGACTCTTTGGAAAAGACAATAATGCTGGGAAAGGTGGAGGGAAGTAGGAAGAGAGGGAGGCCACAGGACAGATGGATGGACCCTATGAAGGAGGTCACTTTGGGTATTGAGGGGTTGCAGGATTTAAACAGAGCAGTGGAAGACAAAGGGTCTTGGAGATGTCTCATCCATAGGGTTGCCATGATTCAAGATCGACTCAGGGGCAGTTAACAACAAATTTGTCTACCAACCAAATAACACACAATTTATATTTTATGTGTTTCCCTCACGTTGGCACCTCTGTCTTTTTGTATCCCTTACAATTCTCTCTCCATCTTCTTTCCCCCACTGACCTTTTCCATTCTTTTCTTATATGAGGCTTAAGAGAAATCACCTTTTATATATTTTTATTCATTTCCAAAACATAATAATACCATTATAAATCTTCCATCATCAAAATCTCTTAGTATTATGTAGTATTATGTATATATCATGTATTTTATGTACTGTATGTTGCGTTTAATATTATATAGTTTGTTGTTACGTGTCTACAAACTTATGACGACCCTATCACAGGATTTTCTTCGCAGGTTTCCTCAGAGGAGGTTTCCCTTGCCTTCCTCTGAGGCTGAGAGCGTGTGACTTGCCCAAGGTCACCAAGTGTGTTTCCATGGCTGAGCCAGGACTTGAACCCCATTCTCTAGAGTCGTAGTCCAGGCTCAAACCACTATGCCACACTTGCTCATTATTATTTATATATCATATATTTTTCTACCAGCCAATTTTATGTTATATACATTTTGTATTTATGTGTTTCTCTCACATTGGCAGCTCTGTCTTTCTGTATCACTTACAATTTCCTCCTAAACATCCTTTCTTTAATTCACATTTCTCCTTCCACACTACCTTCCTCATCCTTTCTTACCTATACACCTTTCCATATCTTTTCATTTCCTTACTTTTCTCAATTCCCTCCTACTTCATCTTATTTGCCCGACTGACCTTCTTCATTCTTTTTTTGTGTGAGACTTCAGAGAAATCATGACCAGGGAATAGTTATTATTCCAAATGAGACTTTACTGCCAGACTTGCATATGTGATATACCGTAATTTTTCCTGTTTGTAAATGTATATACATGCACATGTATGTGTGTGTGTTGTGTGCCTTCACAGAGTTTCCAACTTATGGCAACCCTAATGCAAACCTATCATGGGTTGTTTTTGTTTGTTTGTTTGTTTTGCCAGAGTTGTTCAGAGGTTTGCCATTGCCTGAGGCTGAGAGAGCATGACTTGTCCAAGGGGTTTCATGGCTATGCTGGGAATCAAGCCCTGCTCTCCAGAGTCATAGTCCAACACTTGAACCACTATGTCATGCTGAATCTTATGCACATGTATATGGACCATATATATGCACACAAACACACATGTGTGTATATATACTCATCTGAGCTGGAGATAAATGCTGAGGATACTGTGGACAGCCAAGAAGACAAACAAATGGGTCCTTGAGCAGATCAAGCCTGAACTCTTCCTGGAAACAACGATGACTGAATTGAGGCTGTCATGCTTTGACCACATCGTGAAAAGGCAAAACACATTAGAAAAGATGATAATGCTAGGAAAAGTTGAGGGTAGTAGAAAGAGAGGAAGACCACATGTCAGGTGAAAAGACTCAATCCGGGAGGTCATAGACATGGATTTGCAAGACCTGAGCAGAGCAGTAAAGGACAGGGGTCTTGGAGATGCCTCATTCACAGGGTCACCATGAGTAGAGGTTGACTCAAGTGCAGTTAACAGTGAACAAGAACGTACGCCCACACATTCACAATATGCAGTATGCATTTAGTATCTTGTAAATGAATACATATACATGATACTAAATGTATGGTTGTGAAAGCTGGACAGTGAAGAAAGCTGATAGGGGAAAAATCAACTCATTGCAAATGTGTTACTGGAGAAGAGTTCTGAGGATACTGTGGACAGCTGAGTCCTAAGGCAAATCAAGCCTTCAATCTCTCTGGAAACAAAGGGGGGTTGCAGACTGCCAGAAATAGTGTGAATTCAGTCCACTTTTAGGGTTAGGGTTAGAGTTAGGGAACCATGGGAACTGTATTTTATTGTGGCATCAGAGTTGTCTGACAGAGAAGGCTCAATGTCTCAGAAAAATAACAGTTCCCATGATTCCCTAGCACTAACCCTAACCCTAAAAGTGGACTGAATTCACACTATTTCTGGCAGTCTGCAACCCCCCAAAGATGACTAAACGGAAGTTGTCAGTGTTTGGCCATAATATGGGAAGAAAGAACTTGTAAGAAAATGCTATAATGCTTGGTAAAGTTGTGAGCCAGTGTGGTGTAGTGATTTGACTATGACTCTGGAGATCAGGGTTCGATTCCCACTTGAGCATAAAAACCCACTGGGTGATCTTGGGGAAGTCACACTCTCTCAACCTCAGAGGGTGGCAATGGCAACCCCCCTCTGAAGAAACTTGCCTAGGTTTGCCTTGGGGTCACCATAAGCTAAAATGACTGGGAGCCACACAACAACAACAAAAGCTGAGGGCAGTAGGAAAAGAGGAAGACTCAATGAAAGAAACCACGGCTGTGAGTCTGCAGGAGCTGAGCTGGGCAGTTGAGGGCAGGGGAGTCTCCATGTGAACGACAACAAAAATATGAATACATATAATATGCATGCACCTTTTATTGAATAAGCAGATAAAATTTATTGAATAAGCAGATAAAATTTTTAGCGCACTGATATTAGACTATCTTTTAAAACTTACCTTTTAAGGGGTGGGTGGGTTTCTGGATTTTTTTTAGGTTCTGTTTACATTGTATTAACATATCTTTATGTAAATTTAATGTTGTAATGTTGTATATAAATAATAATAATAATAATAATAATAATAATTAGAATTCTTAATTTGGTGGAGGAGGCTATTGCTCAAGTATTATTATATGTGTGTGTAGACAGCACATATAACTGGATTTGTATTTTTGCACATAATATGTGTGTTCACATACATTTGCAAATGTAGCAATAACACTATACCGCTTTATAGCGCAAAGCACTCTCTAATCCAGGGGTAGGCAACCTTTCCCCTTTAAGGGCCAAGGGACTTTAGCTCTCAGAAGCCTCAGCCATGTTGGCCAATAGTCCCATGTTGGCCAATAGCTCCTGGGATTCTGGGAGCTGAAGTCCCCCGGCCCTTAAAGGGGAAAGGTTGCCTACCCCTGCTCTAAGCAATTTACAGTGTGTCCTCTTTACTGAAACAATATGACAAATCTATTTCAAATAATTTTTTATTTAAAAAAAGATAATGATAGATGTATTCAAAGAAGTCCCTTTGAAGTATCCTATGGCTGTCCCTGTTATTCACTGGAAGCCAGTAGGTCAGCTTTCTTTAAAAACCACCTAAAGTTTCTCCAAGCAGAGTTGAGAAAAGTTAGATATATTTAATTGGTATGTTAAATGTAAATATCATGGCCATTCATTTCATTTATGACCAGCTATGTCCTCTGTAAATATTAATATTACTGTATTTTACCTGAGAGATTATCCTGAGATGTCCTGGAGAACAGTGATGCGTCATTCCTGAAAATTCCTGTATGGGACACAAATATTATAAAGCTCCAAACCAGCCTTACCTATCTGGAGGAGACTGTTTCAGGCCTCATCCTGCTCTCCAGAACCTCCAGTGGGATGGCTGTTTGTAGGACTAGAACTTGAAATTCTTAATATGCTTTCTTGGACACGATGTTGTTGGACTGGAACTCCCATAATCTGTCAGCATTAGCTATGCTGGCAGGAATTGCACTCCAACAATGTCTGTAGAACCAAGTAAACATTTATGTAGGTAGTTGTTAAGTGGATGTTAAGTTTTCAGACAACAGGTCCCATCTGTTGCCTGAAGTAGTAAAGTTCATGAACAAATATATCTCTTCATCTTCTGTTCAAGACAACTAACAATATGCAAGTATCTATTACAGCATATTTCAAGGAGGTCTTTAAGCAGAGGCTGGATGGCCATCTGTCGGGGATGCTTTGATTGCGAGTTCCTGCATGGCAGGGGGTTGGACTGGATGGCCCTTGGGGTCTCTTCCAACTCTATGATTCTATGATTCACTTAAATCATCTTTTTCAATAAGCTGTGGCGTGTATGTAGCAAAAGCTGGAAATAAGGTACATAAATATAATTAGAAGACTTCTTAGAACTATGGTTTCATTTTATATGTCACTTGGTGCTTTTATGCTAAAAAGAAGGATGAGGTTAAATACGGTAATACATTCAGAAGATCAATATCAAATTGGCTTTTGAGCCATATATCCTGTTCTTTTTCTTTCACTTCCCAGCCCTTCAAAACTGCCCTTCTTGATTGGATTTCTAATTTGAGTAGGAGGTTCTTGTGTGTGTGTGTTTTGCTTGGTTTTTTAAAAAAACAACCTCTGAGATGCTGAGTGTGTTCATTAGTAGAAGGTATGAAACCATTCATGAAAAACCCAAGTCATAACTAAGGTAAGATTTAGCTGTTGAGTCCAAAGATTGTTAGCTTTATAAGCTTGGCTCCTGCGTTGTGTCTAAGGAACCCCATTGTTATTAGGAAAATCTACTTTTTATAATCAGTATACATATCCACTCCAGTTGCATCTGAGGAAGTAGACTGATGTCTATGAAAACTCATGCTGCCAACTTCTTTCAGTTAGTCTCAAAGGTGCTACAAGATCTCTCTACATAGTGATTCTACAGACTAACATGGCTATATCTTTGAATTCCAGCACATTTTGTAATGTTATATAAGACCTGAATAACTTTGGAACAAAAGAACACAAAGAACTTAGGGTGGATCTGAATTTACTTGTTCTTTCTTTGTTTTGTATTTACTGTTTTGCTTTTCTAGCTATAATAAATACAGTTGCTATTTTGTATTTACACATTTTCAGAAAAATAACACGTTTATGATTTTAAAATACATACCTTAGTCAAATCTCTATCTATTTTGTGGATGAATCCTCAGCGGTCCATTTTGGCTTGCCTTCTTATTAGTTGATATGCTCCTGAAACAAGAGCAGCTGTTGAATTGCAGAGGAGACCAATTGGACAGATCTCGGGGGAACTGAATGAAATAAATATATTAGTTCAATGAGTTATCCTCATTCTCCTCCTGTAATATTTAACACTGAAGCTTGTGTGGCTATATATAGAATAATTAATTGTAAGTGTTGCTAGTAAGTGAAGAAAGTTCAGGTGTTTGGCCTATGTGGAATTCTATGGCTGGGATTGAAAAACATGCTGGTGGTGGTTGGTTGCTGTTTTCAATGCCACATGGGAGGCCTTGTCACCCGGTCAAGCATGTTTTTAATTTCAAAAATAGAGACGTGCCCAAACTTCTATCAGATCACAATCTATTAGTGAACACCACCACTCCCTACTTTCAGCAGATTGTCGTGCAACATTAGAAAGCTTCTATTGAAGAACTACACTGGAGGCGCAGTGGTTAAATGCCTGTACTGCAGCCACTCACTCATAGACCCCAAGGTTGCGAGTTCAATACTAGCCAGGATTCAGGCTAGACTCAGGCTTGCATCCTTCCGAGGTCGCTAAAATGAGGACCCAGCTGTTGGGGGGCAATGAGCTTACAGTTGTAAACTGCTTAGACATCCCATAGCGTGATACGAAGCGGTATATAAATAAAGCTGCTTTGCTTTGCTTTGCTCTTGTGCAAGTGAAAATAGTGTTTAATTTTGACATGCACTTCTAAAAATTGTTTAGTACGTTCACTATATTCTGTTCTGCAGGACCATCTTTCCTTTTTAGCATAATTACAAGACCTGTTAAGCAGAGCCAGAAGCAAGATAGCTGCAGGGGATGGCAGTGGTGCCATCAAAGATTCAGAGAAAATTGACCTTTTTAGAAAGGATTTCTAAAAATGTATTAGGACCTACTAAAATGTGAACATTAATTTGCTATTTACATCCTATGTGTTGCCAGTTGTTATATGAAACCTCCACTGAACAAATTTTGCCCGGAAAACCCCATAGCCTTAGGGTCGCCACAAGTCGTAAATGAGTTGAAGGCATGCAACAATAACAGCAATGTTTGAACTACTACTAGGCTAAAGAATTTTAACTTAGTTTATTGTGTGAATTTTGGTTTAAATCCC
Source organism: Phrynosoma blainvillii (assembly GCA_026167975.1). NCBI lineage: Eukaryota > Metazoa > Chordata > Lepidosauria > Squamata > Phrynosomatidae > Phrynosoma > Phrynosoma blainvillii. Next base: position 9,261,521 of record JANUYF010000012.1, on the reverse strand, counting down.
AATTTCTAGTTATAATTAAAGTACACCCACTAAGTTAATGTGAACCTAAGTAAACCCATTATGTAAATCCCATCAATTCAATGGGTCTGCTTTCTTTGGGACTAGCAATTAAATTCAGAACTCTATTGATTAATCTTAACATGTATATGGATATAAACAAAATAAAATAAAATACAAAACCCACAAAGGAGTGATACAACTCCAGCCAAAATGCACAAAACATAATGCAAGCTTTCAAAGCTCCACTGGCTTTTTCATCAAGTGGAAGATTTTAAAAAATCATATTGGGAGAAGAAAAGTGAAGGTGTTTGAGTCACAGGCCTACATTTTATATGGATGAACACATGTTGTCTCTGCTGTAGTTCAGTTGGAAGGGTCTCAGTATAGAATAAAAGCTATGCCTCTTGATCATATGTTGACTTAGATAAAGGACAATGAAGCTTAAATTTTATTGTCCTTTATCTAAGTCCCCACATGACTAAGAGAGGCATGTTTTCTGCTTGCACTGAGATCCCTCCAACTGAATAATAATAATAATAATAATAATAATAATTGTAATAAAGAAAATTACAATGCAGACAATACTATGAAGTTTTTATATTATAGTATAGTCCATTATAGTATAGTCCACATTTGCATTGTACATTGTACATTGTAATTGTTGTTGTTCCCCACCTCGATACATGGGGAGAGGTATCTAGGTAAATAATAATAATAATAATAATAATAATAATAATAATAATAATTTATTACCTAGATACCTCTCCCTATGTATCGAGGTGGGGAACAACAACAATCCAACAACTACACAACATCAGTTAAAACACACACATCAGTTTAAAAGAACAAACAAGGCCCGTTCATATTAAAACAATCTACATTTAAAAATAATTATTTAAAATTACAGTTTAAAAATCTGGATATGCCTGCGGAAGAGACTGTTTTAAATCCAGACAGTGTATTCAGCTGTTGAATCTCTTCTAGCCATTTGTTCCACAGCAGAGACAACATCAGTACAAAATGTAGATTTACGACTCCACCGCTGTCACTTTTCTTCTTCCTGTATGATTTGCTTGATAAAGAAGCCGGTGGAGCTTCGAAAGCTTGCATGATGTGATTTGTACATTTTGGCTGGCCAAGAAAGGTGGATTGTGGATTTTATGGGTTTTGTGGATTCCTTTGTGGATTTTGCATTTTGTTTTATTTTGTTATATTGTTTCACTAGCACGGCTATCCTGAATATGTTTCACAGGTACAAGCAGTTGCTCTGGAAATGAAAATATATTTTTCTTTCTTTTGTGGTCTGAGAACATCAAACACTAACTGTAACAAAAAAGCAGAAGCAGCTGTGTTGGTCCATAAGTAAAATACCAAAAGAACAGGGAGTGTGCTGTCATTTCTGGAATCAGGATTTCAAACTAGTTTGTCCACATTTGCAAAGTCCAAGGTTCAGATAGGTAGGATGTTAGTATACCTTCTACTGCCACTTTTCCTCTTTGCTAATATGATTCAAAACGTACCCTGCTGAGCTCTTGAATGGACAATTTGGGATGGGAAGCTTGTGGGGGAATTCAAACAGAAAAGTGTTAGGAAAGATAAGCTCAGGTTAGTTTCCATAGGGTTTGGAAAACCGAGGCGTCTACTCTGTCAGCACAGCAGCAGCTTCCCTGTAAATGTCGTGCCATTTGCTTTATTTAATCTTTTATTTGGGATATATTTACCCTGTTACTCAGTTTGTATAAAACTGCTAGACTGCTTATTGATAAGAAAGGAACAACTGAAGACAGATGTTTAATCTAGTCCAGGGGTCAGAAACTTTTTTTGCTGATGGGCCTGGTGGGGGGGGAATGGCGCTCGGGGCCGGTGTGCGCACTTGCCCCCCCCGCGCGTGCACAACGCCATTTTGAAAAACAATGGTGGCCACCACCCTCCGCGTCACATGCGCATGTGCACAATGGCAGTGGCTCCCCAGGAGGCTTCCCTCGGCCGCGCTGGGCCTCCGAGAGGCCTGGTGCCGCTGCAGGGGTCCTCCGGGGCGCCATTTTGGATTCCAAAATGGTGCCCCAGAGTCTTGCGCGACCTTTCTCGCAATAGGAAAGGTCGCGCGAGACTCCGGGCGCCATTTTGGAATCCAAAATGGCACCCCGGAGGACCCCCGCGGCTGCGAAAGGTGACGCGGCGGTGCTGGCAGCGCGAGGACCGGGCAGGGGCCGGTCCAAAGGCCTCCGCAGGCCGCACCTGGCCCGCAGGCCATAGGTTGCCAACTCTGATCCAGTCCTTTCTCTCACCACCATTAGACACAGTGGATATCTGCACTTAGACATTCATCTTTGCTGTTACGTAGAGTGCTTTATGGATGAATAAAAAAAAATACTATAATATAAAAACTTCATAGTATTGTGTGCATTGTACGGTAATTTTCTTGACTGTGTGTGTGTGTGTCAAATCCAGCAGGATACTAAAGTTCAGAAACTTTCTTCCTGTATCATTATCCTTTAGAACAGATTTCTCACTGATCTGTAATGTAAGGAAATTGGTGTGTTCAAAATGGCTTACGGTTGCTGATCATGAAAATCTGTTTTGTGCCATGCCAAATCCTTGACTTCAAACTCTTCAGTTGTACTGTGGTTTTGCTGAAAACATCTGATGACATATCTTTCAACATCCAGTTCTTTGTAAGAAGGAAGCAGATGCAAATGTAATAAAATAAGTAAATAGAAGTATATCTCTAAATAAATTTTGAACGAATGAGGAACCCTTTTGTGAAGTAGGAGTTATACAGTTTTATGACTATACTTGTACCGTAGTGAGTAAATTTCATGCTAAGAAAACAGGTACAATAAGGACTGATTGCTGCTTTACCTAGGTTCAGATGACTCCTTATAAGACTCACATTGTTTTAATCCACATCTCAGTGGTTTTTTGTTTGTTTGTTTGTTTTTTGTTCTTTTAAAATTATTTTTCTTTACAATATATATAGTATAATAATACAACAAAAAGTCATAATATAAAAACTTCATTTAATTTCATCCACCCTCCCTCCCTGCTCTTCCCCAATCATACATTTTTACAAAACACTTCCCTGTCGATCCTTTTACAAAAATATTACCTCTATTGAATTATCTGTTTTTGTTAATGTTATTCCTGTCTTCCCCATGTCATTTATCCAAAATCTCACCTGATCAAATAGTGATACTCCTAGATGCCGTAAAGGCATTTGATAATGTAAACTGGAAATTCATGTTGGAAATTCTTGGGGGGGGGGGGAATGGATGTAGGGCAAAATGCCTGTGACCTTCCTGATTGAATCTATCCATCTTGCATGTGTTCTTCCTTTTTTTCTGCTGCCTTCTTTCTATCTTTCCAAGCATTATTGTCTTTTCTAATGAGCCATGCCTTCTCGTGATGTGGCTAAAGTACGACAGCCTCGATTTAATCATCTTGGCTTCTAGGGATAATTCAGCTGTGATCTGTTCAAGGATCCATTTGTTGGTCTTTTGGGCTGTCCATGATATTCTCAGCACTCTTCTCTAGCAGCACATCTCAAATGAGTTGAAAAATAACATAAGGGATAGATGAGGGCCAGCATGATGTATTAGTTTGGGTGCTGAACTAAGACACTGACAGACCAGAGTTTGAATCCTTGCTTGACCACAGAAACCCACTGGGTGACCTTGGGAAAATCACACTCTCTCAGCCTCAGAGGGTGGCAATGGCAAACCCCTTCTGAAGAAACTTACCAATAAAATCCCATGATTAGTTTGCCGTAGGGTCTCCATAAGTCAGAAACAACTTGAAGGCACGTAGCAACAGCAGCAAAGATAAAAAATGACCAGTAGTGCATGACTCTGGGTAAAACAAGAAGGGGGTGGCCATGGGAGGTGATTTGATATAAATGTGGAAAAGAAGAATATGTAACTTTTAAATATGTTAATGTAAACTGAAGGTATTTAGAAACTGGTGCCATAGTCATTCAGTTACAATTAGAGAGTAGAGTTTAGGGAGTTGTTAGGATTTCTACAGGAAGGCATAAAGGCTGAGTCCATAGAATCGCAAAGTTGGATGAGACCAGAAAGGCCATCCAGACCAAATACAAAGTCATGTGGCAACACCAGCAACAGAACTAAGACCAGAGGGATGTGAGTTGGCATCACATCCACATGTGAAGAGGTTTTTGAGGTTCCACCAAGAGCCCATAAGTTACCATTCTGGAACTTAAATGTGGTTTTAAGCAGATTAATAATGCCTCTTTTTGAACCTATCAGAGAATGTTCATTAAGATTATTTACCTTTGGGTGGTTTTCCTGGTAACAATATCATCATCTTAGGAGAGTACTAGAACTGACAGTTTTATGGACAACTTCAAAAAGAGGCTGGACAGCTACCTGCTGGAGATGCTTTTGCTGGAGATCCCGCACTAAGCACCAGAGCTGGAACTCAGTGGTCCACAAGGCCCCTTCCAACTTTAGGATTCTATGAGTCTATGAAATTTGTGTAAGTAGGATGAGGATAAGTTAACCTTGACTCTAGCTCCAACTTTTATCCCCTGTTATAAACAGCAGAATTTTTCATACTACCCATTTACCAAATTTCTTCCCAAGGCCAACGCATCCATTGGAAAGACAGTGCCATATACTGGAAGTGAGAAGAGCGGTAAAAGAATATACTAAAAGAACTAGCTATGTGAGACACGTGGAGGTGCTATTTGTCTCCTTTCACCCAAAAACAGTGGGACAAAGGGCATCAAAATTAATGATTGCTGGTTGGTTGAAGGCTTGCATTTTTCTGTACCACAGACCACAGAATGTGCGGTGACTTTCTATACACTCCATGGCAACATATAGCATGTGCAGGCTCTGTGTCATTAGAACAGATACGTAATGCTACAAGGTGGAAAGAACTGTCTAACTTTGTAAGACATTATAAGATAGATGGGTTTAAATCAGCACAGGCAGCCTTTGGCCAAAATTAGTAAGAGAGTAACAGCAGCCAAACCATTCAGATAATTGAAGGCTTGGGTATATGCAAAAGTATGTGGATAGTTCCTCTGTGCCATCCAGAGAATGAGGGGTTGCTTCTTACTATGAATGTCCATTCTTGGATGGCCAGAAGAACAATCCATTCCCTCCCATATGTGGCTGGAAGAAAAAAATGAGATTCAATTAAGTTAGGTTGTAGTAAGTTAAGAAATAGGGTTTAGGCAAGGCTTTATTAAGACATGGTTGGAAAAGGGAATAGAGTCAGTGGATGTAACAGTAAGAATTTAGACACAACTGATGTGCAGAAGTACATGGATTGCTTCCCTGGCCATCCAAGAATGAACATTTATGGTAAATATGAACCCTTCATTTTCAAGAACTCCATAATCCTTGATATCTGTGATCCATCCCCAACAGTGTGTTTAGTGTAAACTCTTGAAGAGAGAAAGAGAGAGAGAGGAATACTAGGTGTGTTCCTTGAAGGCATCTCATTTTGTAGAAGTCTGAGGAGTTTGAGAGGGATTTTCAGGTCTGGACCTTTTTTAGAACAAACTGCTTATCTGGAGCTCTAAGTACTGTAGCATCTGGTTTCTGGCAGGCAAAAACCTTTCTGTTTACCCAGGTCTTTGAGTGTTAAGGTCTTTCAGTTGTGTGTGCATGTGTGTGTTATATTGTATATCATCCTTATCACGTTTTAAAGGCTTTTAAAAAAGTTTAAATTAATGCTTTAATATGATGTGTTGTATTATCCATTGTTTTAACCATATTTTGTTTTAACACATGAGTTGCCGTGGGTACTTTACTGGGGGGAAAAGCAGGTTATAAATGAAACAAGCACATTCATAATAAATCTGAGATATTCCTCAGAAGACATCCTCAGTCTCCTTAATTTATGCCATTTGGATATGATACAAGTTTAATGGCTTACAAGATTAGCATGAATATTTTCTTCTTCTTTAAATCAGATGGTTGATCCTACCTTAGCAGAAATGGGAAAGAATCTTAATGAGGCCATGAAGCTGCTTGAAGACAATCAAAGGTACTTACTAATAAAAGCCTTGATGAACATTTAGGGCTGTTGTAAGGACATTGCTCATTATAATGTGTTGATTCTAGCAGAGGCTGCTGCTGGGAATTTATATTATTTAGCTATAAATAAATGAAAGGATTTTTTCATTTGTAGCTGACATTTAACTATTAGATCTGTGTTGTGAAAGGCCAGGAGCCAAAAGGCTATGCAGCTAGTGTCTGCTATAGTAGGGTCATGGGAATTAAAAGTGCTGAACCTCCTTCCTAACTTGCTTAATGTCTTCATATCTGTTAAAGGACAATATAAAATGAGGGAATCTTTCTCACTCTGCCATCATTCATTGAGGCAACTGACATTATAGCAGGCTCCCTTTTTCTTCATCCCCCATAAGCAAGACAAGCACAGGGACAGACAAGTTATTGCCAAGTACTATAGAGACCTGGCCTCCACCATCCTCCTTTTGCCTCTCTTTCTTTCATCCCTCACTCCACCACTTAGCGCCATCAACCCTACTCCAGCCATGACAAGGAAAGGGGGGGCCAGAACCTGGAGGAGGGAGTGGGAAGGTTGAGTATTCTGCCAGTACGAAATAATAATAATAATCACGTAGCCCTTAATGTCCTGCTTCATATTCCTTGGGGTGCATGTACCCCAGCTGGAGAACCACTGCTCTAAGGCATGAGACCTGAGAGGAGAGATATGCAGGTGGGACTGTGTCAGTTCTCAGTAGCTGTCTTTCATAGTCAAGCAATATGTTAAGCAAAGGCCATCAGTTGCTTTATCTTTTAAAATAAACCTTAAATATCTATGGGGAGAGGCAGGTATTATTATTATTATTATTATTATTATTATTAAATAGTAGGTGGGGAAAGTTATATTCCAAACAGTGATACAAGGATACTTTTCCCCTTCTTAATCCTTTTCTGAGGACAGGGATAGTTATTCCCCTGCCCATTGGCAGGTTTCATTGCAGATGTCACAGTTACAAGTAAAGCAGAGCTTTGATACTGCATGTGAAGGAATATTTGATATTATGTAATATGTATTAATTATAACAATTAAAATGGAAGCATTTAGGAAATGCATTGAGCCACCCATGAGATCATTCATCTTGGATCTTTCAGTTTAAATATTTTTAGCCATATGTTTAAAGGGTATGTTTATAGTCAAGATTGCATGATTTCCAGTTCTATTAATATTGTAGGTCTGTATTTGGCTTTTGTAGGAAATTTTGAACTAAATCCAATTGTTATTCCCAACTAAAGTAGACTCATTAATGGACCATAAAACTAGTTCATAGTCAATATTTCAGAAGTCAGTCAGCTGCTTAGACATGGAAGGTTTTCTTTCTAAATCACACTATAGAAGAAATGTTGCATATCTCAATCAAATGTAAGTCACTCACATGGTTGTATGTTTAAATTAGGAAAGTGGAAGAAGAAAATGAAAAAAAGTACACAAGAAAAGATATTCCTGGCCCGCTACAAGGCAGGTGGGTAATATGATCATGGTCCCAGTTTTTCTTTGATTTTTTTTCCTGTGTGGAGCTGGCTCTTTTAGATTCTGGAAGTCAAAGATGATCCTGCAGTGGGGGGAGGCAATCCTCTTCTGAATTTCACTCTTCCTCTCTATCCTTAAGGCAAGGCTTCAGACCTGTCACTCAAACTCACCAGCCCTAGCAGGAAAGCCAGACCTTTCCTCCCAGTTATATCCTGCCTTGCATTCATAAGGACATGGCTTTCATGGCTCTGGCACTTCAGGGACCACATGGCTCTTTCTCTGATACCCTCAGAGAGGGAGAAGAGGAAATTATCACAGGATGAGGTGGAGGAGTCCCCAGAGGCAGTCTCTGTGCATTTGTTTGATATGAATGATTTCCCTGTATTGTTGAAGAAAGTGGAAAAGACTCAACTGCTGATGGTCAAGGTCCCAGTGTTGCTGGTGTGGGGTGGTGGCAGCAGGTACCAGAAATCAGATGTAAAGCAAAGCAAGATGCCATTTGGTGTCATTCCCAGAGGTAGTGACAGATGTCATGGACATGGATGGTCACACCTGGGCATGGCCAGAGCTCCTCCAGTGTACATGAAGTGGCTGTACTCACTACGAAAGAGGGTGATGGAGAGGGTGAAACTCCAACTGTCTAGGTTGGTTTGGGGCAGTCTTTTTCCCAGAGATGGGGACAACACCCCAGGATCCCAGAGTATAAGAAACTAGAGGCATTCCTACATAGAGCACACAAAATGGTTGTGCTTACCATCAGAAGTGCCTTAGTGACCAGTGTCCTTGCTAGGGCATGCATCAGATAGGCTAGGGAGCTGTTGCCTCACATTCCCATGGAGGATACCAGGCTTAGGCATGGATTCAACAAATTAGCAAAGGCTTCTGCCTTTATGGCAGACTCCAGCTTAGACTCTGTGCAGTTTGCATCCAGAACCTTGAAAGCGGATATTGCAGTCAGGTGCCAGCTCTGGCTGAAAAACTGGAACATAGATACGAAGTCCAAAGCAAATTTGGCCACATGCCACTTTAGAGGGGCTAAGCTTTTGGTGAGGCTCTGATGAGGTGCTAGTGGAGAGCAAGGCCTTACCATCTCTGAGTAAGAAGGAGGACTCACAGTCCCAGTCTTAACTGTGGGTCCTCAAGGAGGGCATCTACATTCAGGAACCGAGATAAGTGGTGCTCACCACCAGTACCAGTCTGGGGGCACACTGCAATGGGCAGATTGCCTAGGACCTGTGGTCACACAGTAGGGGTGCACAGCATCAACTGGCTGAAGCTACAAGCAGTGTATCTTGCATTCCTCGTACTGGAGGGACACGGTTTCTAATGGAGAAGGCTGGACCAGAGGGAGTGGGGGCTCAGTTCCCTAGTGTTCCAAAGGGTGGTCCATAGGTTCAGTGACCCTTGGGTGGACCTGTTTGCATGACCAGAGAAGTAAAAGCTACTGAGATTTATGTCAATGTTATGGAAAAGGGAGGTTGTAGCATTTGACTAACCATTGCTTGACCAGGGATGTTACGCTGTGCCTTTCCTCAAGTAGCACTTTCTGCAAGGAAATTGAGAAAAATAAGGTCAGAGCAGGCGGGGGTGATCCTGATAGCTCCTCAATGACTATGTTGGCTGTGGTTCTCAGCTATTGTCAGTATGTGGATGCAAGAGAACTAGGCCCTGCCAAATTGGCCAGACCTGATGTTTCAGAAGGGCATGCTACACCCTGATCTGGGCTGGTTACAGTTAAATGCCTGGAAGTCGAGAGGGAGAAGCTAGTGACTGAGGAATATGAAGAGGGGGTCATCCAGACCATTTTCTTAGCCAGGATGGCCTCCACAAAGCACTTGTAGAAGTCCACCTACAGAGTCCTTTGTCATGCCCAGCCAGCTGGAGGAGGAGCAGGAGGCTGAGCCAGACCCTCAAATGGGACCTGTGTCTGAAGCTGTAGTGGAGCCTGACCCTGACCCTAGTGTGCCTCTGCAAGCTCCAGCAGAGTCACACTAGTGTGCCTCTGCCAGCTGCAGCAGAGCCCAGGAGAAAAGAAACCTTCATGGTAAGTACCAATGTTTTGTTTTAGATTTTGAAAGTCAAATATGATCTTGTTCTATGGTGAGACTGTAATTAAGTTGATAGTGCACATGTTTTGCTTTCAGAAGGTTCCAGGTTCAGTTCGTCATGTCTCCAAATGTTGGCCATTAGGAATATCAAAAATCCTGCCTGAAATCTTTGACTTACTAGCAGTTAGAGTAGACAATGGCCATTTCCACACATTGGCATAAACTGTGCCTAAGTACATATGCAAGGAGAGGAAAGTGATCATACGAAATGTAGTATGACTCTGGCAAGACCTGGGTTAGATGAAACATTGGTCTGCATAAAGCAGCTATGTGTATTCTGTTTCTAATGTAGCCAAAATTTGATCAGCGGGATCAAAATTGGGCTTGCTAGATTGGTGGCTGATGCTCTTTCATCAAAGCATCAACAAAATAGACTGGTTCTTGTTCATGCCTCTTGTTTATGTGTTTTTGACATATAATACAAATCAGTAATTCTGTGTCTTCCTCTCTTTCCTGCCAATATGTTCTCAGAGTAAATACAGCACTGTGTGTGCGTGTGCGTACAGTGAGTTAGATGGTAAGGAAAAGAAGCAGTATCAGTGGTATCTTTTGCAGGGTCCCCAGAAAGTTTAGGGTTAGTCATGTTTACAGCATGCTGCAATTCTGAAAAAGATATTCAGTGCCACTTACTAGTAGCAAAAAACTATAGGACGCATATTTGGTGTTACATACAAATGAACTCATTTTGCAATTATTAAAGGAACCTTATTTTTACTTCTTTCTCTAGTGGGCAAGATATGGTAAGCATTCTGCAATTAGTTCAGAACCTTATGCATGGAGATGAGGAGGAAGAATCACTACAGTCTTACCGGTAATTGTTAAATAAGTGGTGATTTGCTAAGGCAAATTTGGTTGGATCCAGAATTGTTGTTCCACATGCACTTCATGCCAGAGAGCATAAGAAAAGTGAAACAGTATGCAACAGTATTTCTCAATTTACTATATCACATGTGCAGTCTCTATTCATGCAAGAAACATGAAGCACAGATTTAAAATGTACACTACTTCATGAAATCTAGAACTGTACGATTGGCCCTCCGTATCCACGGATTCTTTATCCATGGGTTCAAGCATCCATGGCTTGAAAGTATTAAAAAATATATAAATTCCAAAAAGCAGACCTTAATTTTGCTATTTTATATAAAGGACACCATTTTACTATGTCACTGTATTTAATGGGACTTGATCATCCACAGATTTTAGTATCCACAGGGGGTCCTGGAACCAAACTTCAGCAGATACCAAAAGCCCACAGTTTCAGTTTTTCTGGAAAGATTGTAAGCATGTTTTTTCTTTCGCATTTCTTATGATCAAGGCCATTCATTACCTTTAAACTTTTCTCTGACATTTTTCATCTGAAGGTATTTTAATGCACTAAAATTCATAAAAGCTCTTTAAACAGATTTAAATTGTGTAATGCCTAAACACCTGTAAGGCACCAAATTCTATTTGATCTTGAAAGCTAAACAGGGTAATCTCTAGTTAGCACTTTTATGGGAAACTGCTCACAAATACTAGGTACTGTAGGTTATAATTAAGAGGAAGGAACTGGCAATACTACCTGTGAGTAGTGTTCCTTGCCTAGAAAAACTATGACATTTTTGGGGTTGCCATAAATCAACAGGTGACTTAAAGTAATATACACACAACGTAAAAGAGCAGGTTTACTAAAGGAATGGGATGCATCTAGCAGACATCCACTCATGCAAGAGCTGGATCTGACATCTTTCTACCAGAGCCACCTCAGACACCTTGAAAGCCTGTTTGAAACAGCTTTTTGATGCTGTGGAGGACTCCAGGGGCAGACAATCCCAGTGCTGTTGTGTGCACCACATTGAATTTAAGGTTTCATATATTTCCATAAAGTACTTAAAGCAGAATAATGACAAGCAAAGCTTTTAAAACACAGCTCTTCAATTCCCCCCCCCCCCCCCAATATGTGTGTTTTTCAGAACACTAAACTTACTGCAAGTCTTTGGAAACATTATTTTGTGATCAGCTGCAAATTTAAATTTCTGCTGGCTATTTCTTCCTTTGGAGGAAAGTTTCTAATTGTGAAGTACATGCAAAATGTTTTGTGTTCAATTTGACATTTCCAGATAGGGCTGGAAAAATCTTCCCTCTAAGCCCTAGAGAGCTTCTGTCAGCAACAGCATCTCTCACAGCATTAAAATAAAATAAATGTACCATAGACAATACTGTGCTAGATGAGCCATTCTCTGACTTTGCGAAAAACTGTTTCTTATTTTCTGTATTGGGGGGAGATCTGTAGCACAGTGGTAGAGTATGTACCTCATCTACCACTGCTACAGCATCTCTCCAAACACAGAAAATAAGAAACAGCTTTATGAGTGAAACATACCATGTTTCATCCTTAACATCTCTGGGAGTAATGCAGATATAATGCAGATTATGCTGATCTGTCTATATTCTGCTTTTCCAAAAGAAGAAGAAGAAGAAGAAGAAGAAGAAAAGTTCAAAGCTGCTTACATCACAGTATTAAAATGCAATGAAAGATGAAACAATATTGAGCAATAATAGCATTAAAAGTAGGGGGGAACAGAGACAACAGTTAATTTAGCATAAATGCTAAAATGCCAGGAGATCTAAAATTAATATTTATGCAAATATGTATGTACATGCCTTCAAGTTGCCTGTCAACATAGAGCAATCCCATGAATTTCATAGGGCTTTCTTAGCCAAGGCATACTCAGAAGTAATTTACCATTGCGTTTCTCTCAAAATATAGCCTACAGCACATTGTATTCTTTGGCAGTCCCCTATCCAATGCATGTCTGGAAAGAAATACTGTTACAGAACAATGGGAGAACAGAAGGGAGTTTACTGTTTTATCATTTCTATGGGTTTTATCATTTTTAAATGCTATGGTAAGCTACTTTGAGAATTCAAGTTGAGAGATAAATAAACAATATTTTGGGGGGAAATTATATATGACCTGTTCTTAAGATGCTTTCAAAAAGATTTCAAGAGCACAAGATTAGATGAACGTTTTTTGCAACAGTGTTGGTAATACTTTTACCCTCAATTTTTAAATTATATTTTGCAAATATACAAAGAGAAAAAAAAGGCCTGAATCCTGTTATTAGTTCCAACCAGAATAACCATTGAATCAGGTGGACTTCCTAAGTAAATAATTCAACTTTCAACAGGTCTATTATAGTTAGCAGTAGTAGAATTCAGGATGGAAACATAAAGAAAGGAAGGGAAAATTAAAATTAAAAATAACATTGATGAGTCTCAAGCAAGAATCATTTATGATATATAGATTATTGTACTGATTAGTAGTACTTCTAATGTATTGCTGGCAATTTTATTGGTCATAATTTCTCATGGATTTCTGACTTGTAGGCTTCAGAATGTTGGAGAACAGGGTCACATGGCTCTTTTAGGACACAGCCTGGCAGCTTACATTTCGGTGTTGGACAGAGACAGGCTGAGAAAACTTACAACCAGGATCCTTTCTGATACTACTTTGTGGCTTTGCAGGCTCTTCAGGTATCTGGCAGTTTTATCTATCTTCTTCTACCTCTCCTCCTCTTTCTTCATTTATCTCCTGCCTTTTCCCCATTGAGTGAGACTTCCATAACACAATCACATAGCCTGAAAAACCCACAAAAAACTACAAACATAAGTTTGTGTGTGTGCTTGTGTGCACGTGCTTGTCTTTAACAAGCACAACAACAGCACTTCTCTCTGGTTAGTCCTGGATCCTAGGAGGATACAGTTAATCACTGAAGATGAATTAATTTTAAGTTTCTTAAAAATGCCTTTAGAAAAGTGCTTCTGCAGAATTTGGGAATATCTGTTACAGAGGCAGCACTACAGCTAGGGAAGATGTCCTGCTGTCCTATCAATGATCTGTAGTTACATTATTAATTATCCTTTTTTCTAGTGCTTTTTAATTTTCTTAGAAGCTTTTTTGAGTGTTGCATGTGTACATTTGGAGAGTTATGGTAGACTGTATGAAAGAAATAATTTGCGTATAATTTTAAAAGTCCCCTTTGTCCTTTCATTTTGAGGGAAATATTAGCTGAAACTCACAAATGTTTTATGGAATAGCTTTAGGTTGTAGAATAGATGGTGTGCGAAGGGATTTGCATACATAGTCTTGAAAACTTAATATTTGTTTATTACGGGCTCATAAAAGTGGCACTGAAAGGAATTGAAAAGGTAGATTCCAAAATGCAGGTTTATATACGGTACAGTTTTTTTCAAAGTTGGTGAATTCCCCATCTTTCCTACCACTGTATATCCTAAGTCAGGAATCTTCAGCTTTTTTTTAACTTAAAAAGTCCATTTATGCTCTCCAAAGGGTGAGAAGACAGCAGTTTCCATGGCTTGTCCAGACTTGTTTTAGGATAGCAGTTTTGTTTTTTTCAGAATTGAAAGTGACCAGATGTTACTAAAACAAGTGAGGGCTACACTACAAAGTAGCTGCTATGATGTGATGTAAGTGAGTTGGTATTGTCTCAGACCGTTCATATTTGATTAGTTATTTTACATTACAGGTTTGAAAATGGCTCAGCATATTACCATGAAGATGACCGTGAGGGCATTCTAAAAGTCTGCAGACTCGTGATTCATTCGCGCTACGAAGACTACACTACAGAAGGCTTTAACGTGCTGTATAACAAACAACCAGTGATATACATTAGCTCTGCAGCCAGGGCAGGCTTAGGCCAATCTCTTTGCAGTCAGGTAAAGTGCAGTTAGGTGGTTCTTATCTGCAAAGCTTGAAAAAGTTATGTTTTGGGGAGTACAGTAGTCATGTTGGCTAGTAGTCCAACAAAGTGCATTTTATATCCAACCTTTTTCACATGCTGTTTACTGGTATGTGCAACTTCTTGCCACCTTAGTTTTATTTACTAAACATTTAGCATTATGTACTCATCAATTATAGTTACAATCTGTCCTGTAATGTACTGATTTACTTTTTTCTGATATCTCTTACTGGTATCCAACTGATATGTACTCTGTATATTGTCCTCTTGGTGGACTTTTAAGACTAAAGAAAGCCCAAAGATCTTCTGGTCATTCTCCTTGCCATTCTCCTATATCTACATGGAAATCTGCATGAATGCAGTCTCACACACAAATTGGCTGCATATCTCTCAATGCCTTTTGTTAGTTAGCTAAAATCCCACATTTTGCAGGATTAGAGCCTGTATCTTGTCTAAATTCGCTGACCTATAGATGAACCTAATGACAAGAAGGTCTCATGAAGCACTTACTTGGTTTGGAATCCAGTGTGGGTCCCGTCTATCTCCACTTTGTTCTTCTGCAGACATTAGCATTTTGTCAGTATAGATCAGGGGTAGGCAACCTTTCCCCTTTAAGGGCCGAGGGACTTCAGCTCCCAGAATCCCAGGAGCTATTGGCCAGCATGGGACTATTGGCCAACATGACTGAGGCTTCTGGGAGCTGAAGTCCCTCGGCCCTTAAAGGAGAAAGGTTGCCTACCCCCGGTATAGATGCTGTTGGTACCTTTAAAAAAGCCAATCTGTTTCAAATTTAAGAACTTGCTTGAGTGAGAGGGAAGTGATTGTCACAAGTTCTATTGCTGGAAACAGGAAAAACTAATTGCTCCTAAACTCAGTTCACTTTGGAGGTTTCCAAAAAATCTGGCCCAAAAGAGAACAGTGTAGTTGACAGGTTATTCACCACTTAAAATAAACACCTGTGTGTATGTTTAAATAGACAAATGTATGATACATCCCTGATGTTAACAAATCAAATTAGAATTAAAATTTGTCTCTCTTTTCTCTCCAGCTTGGCTTACCCCTTTCCTGTATGTGTCGGGTGCCTTGTAACACTATGTTTGGTTCTCAGCATCAAATGGTAAGTTTGATTTTTTTTTTCTTTTCAAAAAGAGGCACTTTGTCTTACCTGTTTCCATATATAAGTAATTTCCTCTCCTTTTGCTTGATGACAGGATGTTGCTTTATTGGATAGACTGATTAAGGATGAAATTGAATCCGGAAAGCTGCCAATATTACTAGTGGCCAATGCTGGTATGTAACTATTTCTGCCTCCCCCAGCCAGTTACAACATTCTACATTTTTGTCATTCTCAGGCCTAATTCTTGTGTGTGTGTGTGTGCTGTATGCCTTCCAGTTGTTTCCAACCTATGGCAACCCTAAGGCCTAATTCATACTGAGCTAATAAACCCATTTATGGGACTCATAACTTTAGGCAGAGGTTCTTGTCGCAGAATGCTCTTCCATACTATTAAAAAAAAAATGGAACCAACTATGAGTGAAAAAACTCCCTTCTTTAAAGTGAAATTGTTTATAAAGCCAAAAGAGGAAGAGGGGAGGGAAACTGACATACTGATTTTTTTTAAAAATATTTTTATTGATTTTCAAGTCTTTATAAGATAGTCAAACATGAAAGTGCAACATAATAACAAATATAACAATAACCATAGGATGTGATGTTACTCAGTGATCATCAGTTTGCAGAATTCCGTGAATGGAATTTGTCAGGAGTCAGTTCACTCTTTGTAAAGTGTCCTTCCAGAAGTTGCTCTGAGAGTCCAGAGGTTGGAGGTGGTGTGAAGGTTCATTTACAAATTCAATAAAGAGCCTCCAATCCTCATAAAAAGTGTCCTGTTTTGAATGTCTGTTATAAAGTTTCATTGAGTAGAAAGCAAAGCAAAAGCAAAGCAGCTTCATTTATATACCACTTCATAACGCACTATGCAGTGTCTAAGCGGTTTACAACTGTAAGCTCATTGCCCCACTACAGCTGGGTACTCATTTTAGCGACCTCGGAAGATGCAGGCCTGAGTCAAGCCTGAGCCCTGGCTAGTATTGAACTCGCAGCCTTGTGGTTTATGAGTGAGTGGCTGCAGTACAGGCATTTAACCACTGCGCCACCAGGGCTCCATTAACCCTGGACATAAAACATAAAATTAAATTAAAGTTTTTCCATTAACCATAGGTTCCATACCCTTTCCCGCCAACCTTCAATAGACAGATCCCCGTGTTTCCAACATTTAGCCACCTCAAGTCTTGCAGCTGTGCTGAAAAAAAATTGATCAGTTTTCTATACTTAAGTGTGGCATTTCTATCAATAAACACTGAGAGTAAAATCAGGGCCAGACAAAAGTACAGGGTTTGGTGTGTAATGCATGAGATCTGGTGTAGAACTGACATACTGAATTTTTTTTAAAAGGGCCTGGAAAAGTTATCTTTTTGAGCTACAACTTCCACAATCCTCACCAGCATGGCTACCAGTCACTTTCCCAAGCTCTGGTTAAAACAGGGCCCTGGCTAGAAAGCACTGACCACTGCCTAGATTGCATCCCAGTAATTAATACCACATAGTGAGAACTTCCACTTTGTCAGTTGATTCTAGGTGCTTGGTGTGTGTAGGGCCTGCTAGAGAGGGACAAATCTGTGAGTTTTCCTTTCTCTTTAAGATAGTTTTTAAACTCTTCCTTTGGCGTTCATGAAGATATTTGAATTTTTAGTCCATTTTCATAAAAAATGAACCAAATGAAATTCTCAGTCACCAAATTCAATACACATGGCTATTTGCCTTGTTCCTCTTAAATTTGAGCAGCCCCTCATAGGAAAGAGGTGACAACCTCACAGTTCAGCTCTACAGACTTGGCTGATCACACAGAAATTCAGACACAAACTTATAAGAGCTAAGTGCTCAAAGCTCTGTATCTCAGTAGGCAAATTGGTCAGTTTTGCTTTCTTCCACTTTCAGTTTTTTAAACTCAAGGTCTTCCTGTCAAATTTACAAAGAATTTTGCAAATTTTCAAATTCTAATTAATCCTGAAGGCTTACCTACGGACACTGTAATTAGTTGATCTCACCACTGTCTCTCCGTGTCACATCCTTTTTTCCTTTTCCCTCACCCTGTATACAGGAAAAAAGAAGTCCCTGTTGAAGGTGGGGAACATATTTTGCAAAGATTTATGACTTGGATAGTCAGTGAGCTGCCTGAGAAGTTGAGATCCATAGGACTGCATGAAGTACTCCACGCAAACATGCTTATCAGAATCTGGCCTACATTTGTTGTGGCAGTAATATAGCAAAAGTTACACTGGTGGCCTTGGATACAAGAGACAGACACCAGGGTGTGGGGATGAAAACAGTGCTCTTATGTCTACTACTCACAGAGACGGTGGGCAGTTGAACAAGAATTTTCAAACTAGAATATGTTGGACACTGTACAGTTCAATATAAACTTTGCTCTGCCAAACCCTAGACACTAAAAACCTGGAAGAAATGTGAAAAGTCATTGTACACCCATTAGTGAACAATATTTTACCCATTAATGAACAATATATGAGTTGTTGGTTTTCTTTCAATACAGGTACACCAGGAGCAGGCCATACCGACAAACTTGGCCGATTGAAAGAACTCTGTGAGCAGTATAATATGTGGCTGCATGTAGAAGGGTACAGTTCAATTCTTAATTTTTATGTAATGTGGCAAATCCTATGTGTGTGCATGATGCAGTGGATCTCCTCCTGTCCCAGCCTAAACCCCTGTATTTGCTTTTAAAATGTCCTGGTAGGGGTTGTATCAAGAGGAATAGACAACAGAAAGGCATTAAAAAGAAAATGGACAAAAAATCTGGATAAGCATGAAGATCTGGTGCTTGTCTTTAATTCCCAGAATGCTCCAGGCTACCCCTGGAGTATTCTGACCCTGAATTCTCCCCATTACCTGTGCTCTCTCTGCAACAATGACATGCGGCTGCCTTCCCATATGATTTCGATTCATCACCTGGCACTGCTGCTGAGGTCACAACAAGCCACCCAACCATGTTATCAATGCTAGGGACCTCATTCTAATCTCAGAGTGACTTGTACCCACAATGGTAGCACCAAACAGCTCACTGGGACCACATGGAAAGTCAGCTGCCTGTTGTCACTGCAGAGAGAAACAAAAACCCAGACCAAAAGATAAGGATTTTAAATTTGGATTAAGGAGAGGAAAGGACAAATTGGGTACGGATGTCATGAAAACAGTTTGCACCCGATTCGGTCCTGCATCATGTGAAGAGGATGCAGTGAGCTTGTGGGAAAAGCAAAGTAAATCATGTGGACAAGCCCATGGTGTGTACATGCCTGTGGAACGTAGACGAACAAAAAGATTCACATATGTAGAGTAGCCTGCCGCATATCACAAGCTGTTTCTAAAACTTGGACCCAGTGTACAGTGTTGTTCTGAAGCAACTGTTGTTGAGGAGTGATGATGGATAGTGTTCTGCCTGTAGTGCCATCCTTCAGTAATAACATTTGCCAAATGAAAGCTCTTGGGTACATTTAGTCCTCTTAAGGTGTTTATTCCATAAAACTACTTGAAAATGACAGGATTGAAACTAGGAGCTTGTGTATGCAGAGTTATGCATATGAGTTATGATCTTTCTCCATTGAGATGAGTCCAATTTCCTCCCTCAGTCATAACATCAACAAATCTTGCCCCTCTCTGAAGTCGCAGAGTGTAATTTCCCTGATCTGCTTTCTCACCTCAACTCTCTGTCCACTTGATAAAGGCCTCAGTTCAACATCCACTTGTACCCACTCAGAAATAAACTATGTTGAGCAACATTGCTCAACACATGTCAATGACTAGGTGTCTTTGCATAATTCAGAATACATGATACACAGCTGCAGGGCAAAGTATAGGATGCAGAACCACAATACGTAATGCATAATGCACAACTTGCAGAGAAGGTATAGATGAACATGCTGACTGTGCAACCCACTTCTGCTGCTTTCAGCAAAATATGTCTGCTATGCACCACTTACATAGTGTGACTTTCACATGTGATTTTCACATCCTTAACAAAGTTCTGGTCATAGTGTTTTCCCCCCTGAGATCCATCCAAAACATTTTTGATCTCAGGCATGTTGGATAAGAGAGACTCAACCTGTACATCATACTGGGTAAAAGCATATGCAGTTGCTTGGAAGCACTGATTCACTAAAATATATGCATGTATAAGAGTATCATATAAGTGATTTCCCACATGGGCCACAGAACCACATGCAGGTCTGAATCGGCATTCAGTCAGGCTTCTTCTTCACTTCTTCCTTTGGCAGCTAGTTCATAGAAAATAAATGAAATAATGTAGGTAGAGATTAGAACTTGAAAATGCTAATTTTAGATCCTAGCTCCCGGAATCTCCAAGCCAGCATAGTCACAAGCTTTGGTTACTATCTCTAATTTAGTCATCCTTACACACTGAAATCAATGAAACTGATTTTTATCACATTGAAATCAATGAAAGTTAAGATAATTGTAGTTGACTTGGCTCATTGACTTTAGTTTATCTGTAAGAAGGTAGAATACTGGTGGTTTTTACCTATTAAAATTGAACTAGATTAATAAGAAATTTCTCTTTCAATCCAGAATTCCAGTTTCTGCTGCAGGTGCATTGAAAATAAACTTTGTTGTTGTTGTTGTTGTTCTGTATCTTCAAGTCGTTTCTGACTTACAGCAACTCCAGGGTGAACCTGTCATGGAGTTTTCTTGGCAAGATTTGTTCAGAGGGGGTTTGCCGTTGCCATCCTCTGAGGCTGAGAGAGTGTGACTTGCTAAGATCACCCAGTGGGTTTACACAGCTGAGCTGGGATTTGAAACTTGGTCTCCAGAGTTGTAATCCAACAAATAATGTAAATGAAAGCCTTGACACATGATGTTAATATTTAGCAGAGGAAAAGTATATCAGAGTTAATATTTAGCAGAGAAAAATAGACAGTCTACTAATCCTGTCTATTTAATTGTGTTTTTCCCTAGGGTAAATTTGGCTACCTTGACTTTGGGCTACGTCTCTTCATCTGTACTGGTACGTCTGTATGTTTTCATCCCTGAATTTTTAGTGTAACCTTTCAATAAAATGTCATAAAAGCAGGGACTGAATGATTGATAATCTTATTTTATTTAAGATAAATCTGTGGTATATGAAATAACTGAAGAAATCTTCTGAGCTCTCAATGCAGTTTGCTGCCATTCTATACACAAGACTCAAATTACTGATTATCTTTCAATTGTCCTATTGGTTTTGCTCCCATCTGCAAATATGGATATAGACTGCAAGAGAACCTCAAATCCTGAAAAATATTAGTTATAGCCAAAAATTAAACTTAATATAGTTCAAATTCCCTTTTACTTAATTAAAATTAAACATTCTACATGTGAATTGGATCTGAAAAGTAAAGGATAATTTTAAACACTGCCAAAGTTAGAAATTCCTCCATGAAACAAAATATATAAGCCTTTCCTTATCAAATCATATATTATAGAACTGAGGGGAATTAGAGCTGTGCTAAAAAAACCAACGGTAGCATAATTTTAAAGGGATGTTAATATGTCCGTAAGAGTGATTCAGACATAACATGAACAGCATGTTCTAGTATGAATAACAGGATATCTTGATGTTAAGGATCAAGCAGGAATAACTCTCAGACTTTGGAACTCCTTCCTCCCTGCACATGTGGAAAAGAGCAGCTTCTGATTGCAATTTGCAGGAAAGCAGTTTAGAATTTTTCTGAACCTAGCGTTTGTTTTCCTATAAATCATGTTTTTAACCTGGTTTGCAGCCAGGCTGTGGTTTGGAGTTGCATCTAAATAATGGGCTTCTGTCTCCCTCTCTTTATTGATCCTTTATGCTTTTTAGGCAGGTGTTCATGCCATTCCTGGACACTCCCTGTGTCTCCATCAAGCAGGGACATGTAATTCGTGGTCCTCTGGATGTTGTTGGACTGCACCTCCTACCAGCATAATTAACAGTGAAAGCATGTGGGAACTTCATTCTAACAACAGTTGCATCTGCACTGGAGAAATAATCCAGTTTGAAAACACTTTAACTGCCAGGTCTCAGTGCTATGGAATTCTGAGAACTGCAGTTTTGTGAGACATTTATCCTTCTCTATCAGAGAGCTCTGGTGCCACAACAAACTACAAACCCCAGAATTCTATAGCATTGACCCATGGCAGTTAGTAGTGTCAACCTGGATTATTTCTGTAGTGCGGATGCAGCCAACATTTAGAGGGCCACATGTTGAACAATCCCTCTTATTTATCTAGAAGTTGGACTGTTCGAATGTCTTGTTTTGAGCTGACAGAAATAATAAAACTGTTTTCTGTTTTGTAGTCAGCAACCAAATGTGACAGCATGACCCTGACTTTAGGGCCCTGGCTGGGTCTCCCAGCTGTACCTGCAGTAACTCTCTACAGACATGAGGATCCTTCTTTGGTAAGCTTACTTCTTGCCACTTACTCCAAGCCTCCTTGAGAGGTACAGTGCACATGCAGAGGTTCTTAAAGAGCAAGGGCTTTCTCATCAATTTGGGAAAAACTTGTGCCTGCCGTGGAACACCTCCCAGCACTGAAATGAATGCAGAACTCCTTACTTAAATAGAAGCTCTTTGCATTCACTGAATGTTCCCTAAGTATGAAAATAGTTGTTGGATTAAGGGAAGACTGCACAGTTTACAAAGCTTCCATATACCAAATAAAGTTTTACCGTGATGACCAGACCTAGGACACAGGAGGTGGCTCTAGTCTCCAGGGCCTCAGGCTGAAGTCTTTCCCTGAATTTGTTGTTGAGCCTTTTTTAACTGAAGATGTTGGCTCTTCTTCATGTATAGTATTTGTTCTACCACTGCACACATTTTCACAGTGTGATTTGTGGCCAGCCTGGCTTGTCAGGAATTGGCTGCACACTGCCTCCCTCTGGAAGGCTTCTAATTTTGTTCTCCATTTGATTTATGGTGTTATTTAGCACTGGATGAGTTTGCTTTCTGGATTTATTTTGTTGTTGCTTTTTAGGTTGCTTTTTTATTTTTATTTTTTTGGGGAGGAGGATGTAACAAACCAGAGAAGAAAAGCCATCTACTGCAGTGTGACATAGTAAACCCAAAACCCAAAATTCCATGGTTTATTTAGGTACTTTTTTTTGTTAAGCAGAAGAAATCAAATGAATTGCATCAATGTGTAATTTTTATTTTTATTTCTGACAAGCCAGGATGCCTGTACATTCCAGATTGTGGTGTGGGAACATGCTTACTGAGTTATAGTCCCAAGCAAGTCAAATGTGGCCCATTAGCTATGTATAGCAACCCAGGCATCCTTCCTTTCCTGCCTGTCTAAGAGTGGAAAAACAGGAAAAAGATGACTACAGAGGGAGAAAGGCAGGGTCAGAGCTAAAAGTTTTTAAAACGTTTACTTTTTTGAACTATAATTCCTCCAATACATAGAGATTATTCTAGGTGGGAGATATTGACAATTGTTATCCCCAGAAGTAATTTTTATGAGACTTGTGCTGGTTGCATTTGGTCTCAAGTTCTGCAGGCATGGATTAGAGCAGGGGTCCCCAAACTATGGCCTGCAGGCCGAACCTGGCCCGTTGAGGCCTTTGAACCGGCTCGTGGCCGGTCCTACCGCCGCTGCGCGACGCGGGGTGCCATTTTGTGTTCCAAAATTTTGCCTAGCATCGCGCACGCATACGCACGACTCCGGGTGCCATTTTGGAACACAAAACGGCGCCTGAGTAGTGCGCGCGCAACGCTGGGCGCCATTTTGTGTTCCAAAATGGCGCACGACTCCAGGTGCCATTTGGAACACAAAATGGTGCCCAAGTACTGCGCATGCGCGCACGCACCTCCGGCCCTCACAAGAACTGGGGGCCCCCGGCTCAAAAAGTTTGGGGACCCCTGGATTAGAGCTGTGTTTGTATAAAACTGTACATATAGAATAGAGGTGGCTTTTTAAAAAGATTGCCTATTAAATATTTTGATCTGTTCCCTCTGATACCTAATCAAAAATGATTTCGGGAAACTAATCCAACAAACCCTGTTGATTTGTTCAGTCTGGCTTTCAGTGGCCATTATTACTGTATATATTCATGTATACAGTAAGTCTAGAAATTTTGGTGAGAAAATTGACTAAAAAAACATGGGTCAGCTTATCAGTGTAAGTACTGTGCCTTAACTCTTATCAGAAAAGGAACCATCCTCTTCTCTGAATAGAATAGTGAAGGGCAAGAGCTTAGTTCATCCTGGGAGAACCTAAAAGAAGCACCAACTATTCTCTCCGCCATGGCCTTCTGGCCTTTTTGAATGCCTTGGTGGGAAAATGGCATCATTTTCCTTTGCTTCATCCTTTATATCTTTTGTTACCTGTCCATAAGTTTTACCCTTGACTTATCCATGTGTCATATCAAAATCCATGATTTTGGCCCCAAAATTTGCCCTTAACTTATACCTGAGGTCAGCTTATACACAAGTATAAACAGTAAATAGAAAGAGGGATTAGACAGGCCTGTCATGAATTCCCCCCCCCCCCCCCCAGTATTATAGCTGTTTGAGTGCTGAATGTGAAAAACACAATAAAAATGTCTCCACACAGACACAGTTCTTTCACAAGTTCAATATCTTTATCAATTCAGTTGTTACACAGCTTTGATTAAGTGTGGATGCTGACATTCCAGTGTGATTTCTTTTAGTGCTTTTAAATGGATTTTTGAGTTTCAGATCAATAAAGAGTTGAAAGCTGTCAGAAGACTTTAACCCCTTTCTTACTCTTTGCAAGATCATTTCATTCAGTCACATATTACAACACAGAAATGTCAAAGCAAGTTGTGAGGGGAAAACTGTACACAATGGAGCAAATCTGAGGTTGTTTTTTAAATTTAGAATGCTAAATTCTTATAAAACCAGCATACGTTTTCGATTTTTTTTTTTATCCTCAGTTTTGCAGGCCTGAGTTTTCTAGATTTTTCATACATTATTACTTGGTGTGCTTTGTTTGGTTTTTGTTCTTCCTCTTGCCGTGTGCTCTAATGCATCTGGTATTTTTGGAATAAAGCAGAATTAAAATCCTGACAAAATGAATAGAGGTGATGTGCATTTATGCTGATTGTGACCTACATTTATGATTGTTACCTACAGTCCTTAGCAGCAGGCCTGACCTCCAGCCAAGCAGTGGAGAAGCTTCGCGCACTGCCACTATGGCTTTCCTTGCAATATCTTGGACACAGTGGGATTGTTGAAAGAATAAAGCATGCATCTCAGTTGGTAAGAAGCCAGGGATTTGTGATGTTTTTGTACTATCTCTGTTGCCTGATTGAATATTTTCTGAGGGCTTAATGAAGTTGCTGTATTTCTCAGCCTGTGACCAGAGAAGCCACAAGAGCCAGCATATTGGACTAGGGCTCTGGAAGGGCCACATTTCAAATCCCCACTTGGCCATGAAAACCGACAGGGTGGCCTTGGGCAAGTCACAATCTTTCATCCTCAGAGGAATACAATGGCAAGGCCCTTCCAAGTAAATCTTGCCAAGATCCCATGATAGATTTGCTTTAGGATTGCCATAAATCAGAAGTGACTTGAAGGCAAAGAAGAAGAAGACATGAAAGACCAATTGATCTTGGGACTAAACTAGATATAATAAGAGACTCCTTTAATTTGTTACTCCCATGTTTATTTTCTGACTAGCTAAATCACCTAGCTTGACACAGGTTAGAGTAGCCCATGTAGTGGGCAAAACATAAACCTTCATGATACTTTTGGGAGCTGTCAGAGATGGAAACATCGGCAGCAGTCCACTTGATGACCACTTACACTTGGTGACCTACACAAGCTTAAGTGCAGTACATCCTTATAAAATTCTTATCATCTAGCTGCATAATAATAACTAGATCAGGGGTAGGCAACCTTTCCCCTTTAAGGGCCGAGGGACTTCAGCTCCCAGAAGCCTCAGCCATGTTGGCCAATAGTCCCATGTTGGCCAATAGCTCCTGGGATTCTGGGAGCTGAAGTCCCTCGGCCCTTAAAGAGGAAAGGTTGCCTACCCCTGAACTAGATGGTGCTGGGATATAGCTTTGATCCTCAAACCAAATGACCACTGATTGGCCACAAGTTTTG
The DNA here is from genome assembly GCA_026167975.1 of Phrynosoma blainvillii. Lineage (NCBI taxonomy): Eukaryota > Metazoa > Chordata > Lepidosauria > Squamata > Phrynosomatidae > Phrynosoma > Phrynosoma blainvillii. The sequence goes on along the minus strand of JANUYF010000012.1, from coordinate 9,235,987 downwards.
CTGGGAGAGCTACTTCACACTCTTGCCTGTTTATTTACGATTACCCTTCTCTAAGTACATCAGCCTTGGACACCTTCTGTAGCTATGTTGGTGAACTTTGGACTTTGATAGCATTAAAGAGGATCTGAATCACTGTCTCCATCTGGTGTGAGTGAAAAATGAGGGAAGTACCTGTAGCTTGCGGTTCATGAGGTGTCCTCGCAAGAGGTGTGGCCATTGAATCAGGACAGGTGGTCTTTGCCAAGGTTGTGACATATCAGAGGAGATTCTTTTTTCAATCTGATTGGATAGATACAAGTTGACACTAAACAAAACTTAATTACAGATTGAATATCCCTTATCCAGATATCCAAAATTGTCTTCCTGCATGGCTGAGATAGTGACAACTTTGCTTTCTGATGGTTGAATGTGCACAAAATTTCTTTCATGTACAAAATTATTAAAAAATAATTGTGTATAAAATTATTTCAGACCATTGTGTATAAGGTATATATGAAAAATGAATTTTTTGTTTAGACTTGGGTCCCATCTCCAAGATATCTCATTAAGTATATGCAAATATTCCAAAATCAGAAATCCAAAACACTTCTCTTCCCAAGCATTTCAGATAAGGACTACTCAACCTGGAATGCATCAGAATCATAATTCAAACCAAAACTTATCCCCTCATCACTATACTTACACATTTTGCATTTCCATGGATATTCATACAATCTTAATGATAAAAATCCTTCCTGGGCATTAGTTTACTCTGTGCTTCTAAGGAAGCAGACCAAGTCTACGAAAGCTTATGCTACAACTTCTTTCACACAGTTGGTCTCAAAGGTGCTACAAGATGCCTTTGCAAACTGCTAGTGTAGTGTATCAACAGAATCCCAGCCTCCTTATCCCATGAATTATCTGAAGTTCACATGTGTGCCAGTACATGAGATTTCTATAGCTAAAAAGGATACATGTTTTATATGTCTGTATGTCATATACATAGATAGGTAAGATGGTACCCTTCAAATATTTTGCAAAATATCCATCAGCCACAGCCAATGTGGCCATTTGAAATTATAGGAGCTGTAGTCCAAGAAATTTGGAACGCACTTGGTTATCTATCCCTGATCCAATTTGTGTTAGATCTTCAACTTATCAAGAATCTTCAAAACCACCTTTTGCATATACTCTAGCCAACAGGGTTCCAAATGATTTTTTGCCTACTGTTCTTATGGAAGTTGCTGTCCCAGAAAAAAAAATCACCTTCATGCTCCTTTAAACTTCCTGGCAAAGCCCATTTAGGGAACTTTTATTAGTAATTACAGTAGCAAGTTGATGCAACTGAAAATATAAAGCAGCCTGTGCATTGGGTAAAATGAGGATAGTTTTATTAAAATGGAAGAACTTGGGGAGAATTTGAGCTGCCATTTAGCATTTTGTGTTGGAGATGTAAGTACTGAATGCTTTAGTAACAAGGTTTTGTTCACTCAACAGTTGTATGAGATAGGTCACTATAATTCTCTGGTAGTTGTAATAATGATGTTGTTGTATGCTTTCAAATTGTTTCTAACTTATAGTGACCCTAAGGCAAACCTACCATGGAGTTTTCTTGGCAAGATTTGCCTTCCTCTGAGACAAAGAGTGTATGACTTGTCCAACGTCATCCAGTGGGTTTTCATGGCTGTAGGGATTCAAACCTTGGTTTCTAGAGTAATAGTCCAGTGCTAAAGCTACTACACCATGCTTGCTCTCAGTAATAATAATACAGTTATTTATGTTCCATCTACTAACAATGTTCACCGATTGGATAAATATGCATATAAACATAATGAAATAGATGGTGTACTGGGAAAGGACTAAGGCATATATATACAGGATTTTCTCCAGACTTCAAATGTTCCAGCTGCTACCCTGTTTCCAGATCTCTGGGTTATGGCAAGTCTCATATTTGGGAGACAGATCTCCAGACAGAAATCTCAGACTCCAAATGGGATTATATGTGTTCCAACTCTCACCTGTTATGCAAACCAAAAAGATTTCTTAATAACACACCTGGACACAGTAACTTTGGCATGCAGTTGAAGTTTGTATTAGTTATTTGAGTAGTTTACATTGCATACATACTCTATTGGTATTTCAGTTAGAGTTGCAATATGTAGAAGACTATAAATAAAAATGGAGAAAGGCAATCAAATTCCCCATCCATACAATGTTAACAAGAATATGCCCGTTTATATACTAATTTGATTTTAGTTTGTTACTTCAGATGCTAATTTTTTGTGCGCTGACACAAATGAGTATAATGTTTTTATAATGTTTATTCTGTTTGCTTAAAAAAATCTTTTTCCCTCCCCTTACACTTCTAATCTCTAGAGTCAACGACTGTTGGAAAACTTGAAGAACCAGGATTTCATTAAAACTTCAGTAAGTTTTCCCCCTCATATTGATCTTTGAAAAATTACCCAGGCACTTGACTTGCTGTTAATCTGTCTTGTTTAAATGGCTTAGACACAGGGGTAGGCAACCTTTCCCCTTTAAGGGCCAAGGGACTTCAGCTCCCAGAATCCCAGGAGCTATTGGCCAACATGGGACTATTGGCCAACATGGCTGAGGCTTCTGGGAGCTGAAGTCCCTCGGCCCTTAAAGGGGAAAGGTTGCCTACCCCTGGCTTAGAGGTTAATGTTGGAAGATTTTTGCATTCTTTTCCCCCCTCCTTAGATAGATAGGGATTTCCTCATGCAAACTCCTTTCTTTCTCTTATTCAAACTAATTATGTGATTTAAGTCACTCCTCTCGCCAAGATTTTCCCCTGGATAATGGAGGTGGAATCCATGAATGTCACAGGTTTCCCCTCTGTTATAATATCTTTGTTCTGTTACAATTTGAATTTAAACACTGACAAAAGATAATGGCATGGCTCACTAAGTTCTTTCCCCCCCCCTTAATATGTGGGTTTAATTTTCCCTCCCTAAATTTCATTTCCAAGGTTGAAGATGAACTTAGCTCTCCTGTCGTGGTATTCAAGTTTTCCCCAGAACTTCCACAGAAAGGTGAGTACTGAACAGAGAAAAAGCATTGCAAATTCCATTTGAATCAAATAATACAAAAACAAAGCGCTCCCTTTGAATTCGTAGTCTGTGCCCACTACTATATTTAACGTCTTTCTTAGCATCATTATTGTCTGGGGTGATCACGGACATGGCGCTTTACCTTTTCACAGTGAAAATTTCAGAAGACATAGACTTCTATAAACTATAAAGCTGTCCCACATTTGGCAATTTGTGTTGTATCTTCTGAGAGTTTTTGTAGGCAAACCTGCCCTTGTTATTTGTTGTTGTTGTGTGTTTTCAAGTAATTTCCAATTTATGGCGACCCTAAGGCCATCATGGTCAGATTCACTTTGGAGGGAGTGAAAAGCCTTCCTTGCCTAGTGCCAGCAGCTGGTGGGGCACCCTCCCTCCATTCCAACTGCCACTGCTGTTGAATGAGAGAAGAGACTAAAACACCCCAACAGAGAGGTGACTAAGGGGAAGAAGAAGCTGCTGGTTGGATCTCTGCCTTCCTAGTGGGATTCCTCTCTCTTTAGGACTGAGGTCTGGCTCAGCATATTTGTCCTGGGTACAGAGGACGAGGCCCTGGCTTTTTCCTGGTTTGTTATCTGTTTTGACTATCTCTGTTCTTATTATCTGCCTGTCTGTTTAGTGGTCTGTTTATTATAGCTACTGGCCTGTCAGCCTAACTGGAAGGTTGTACTTTTCAAAAGACAGAAGGGAGAAACAGTTTCAGGGAGCAGCCATTGGAGTCATACAGGGCAGAGGGAGATATGGAGGGAGGAGACAATTAAAATATCCAGGAAGAAGGGAAAACAAGAGGGTGCTTGTTGTTCCCAAACTCTCTCCTGGTCCAAATAGCTTAGATAGTCTTGGTGACAGCCCCCAAGGGTTGAAGATACTGCTGCTGAATGCTATGTCAGTGAATGGCAAAACAGCTGTCGTTCCGGACCTGATCCTGGAGGAACAGGCTGACCTGGCCTGTATTACAGAGACCTGGTTGGATGAGGCGGGGGAGGCGGGGGGGGGGGTACTCTTTCTCAGCTTTGCCCACCAGGATTCTCTTTGCAGCAGCAGGCGAGATCTGGGGTGGGGGGTGGGGAGGTGGAGTTGCGGTGGTCCATTGTGATTCCATCCTTCTGACCAGATGCCCCCTCGCACAGTCTACAGGTTTTGCGTGTGTGTACCTAAAGGTGGGTAGCCAGGACAAAACAGGGATTCTGTTGGTGTACCACGCACCCCGTTGCACAACATTCTCCCTTTCTGAGCTAGCTAGGGTATGACAACCATGGGTCTGTCCCAAGTGGTATCTAGCCCAACTCATGCTGCTGGGCACACTCTGGACCTTGTTTTCTGTGCTGGGTGGGGTGGTGATGATCTTGGTGTGGAGGAACTCTCCACAGTTGTGTTGTAATATTCAATATAATCATGTCCAGGTCTGGGCACCACAATTCAAAAAGGATGTTGAAAAACTGGAGCATGTCCAGAGGAGGGTGACTAAAATGGTGAAGGATCTGGAAACCATGCCCCATGAGGAGAGACTTAGAGAACTGGGTATGTTTAGCCTGGACAAGAGATGGTTAAGAGGTGATATGATGGCCCTGTTTAAATATTTGAAGGGATGTCATATTGAGGACGGAGCTGGCTTGTTTTCTGCTGCTCTAGAGAATAGGACACAATGGAACAATGGATGCAAGCTCCAGGAAAAGAGATTCCACCTCAACATTAGGAGGAACTTCCTGACAATAAGAGCTGTTCGACAGTGGAACACATTCCCTCGGAGATTGGTGGAGTCTGCTTCTTTGGAGGTCTTTAAACAGAGGCTGGATAGCCATCTGTCAGGGATGCTTTGATTTTGAATTCCTGCATGGCAGGGGGGTTGGACTGGATGGCCCTTGGGGTATCTTCTATGATTCTTTGATTCTATGATTTGGAATTAAAAATATTTATTGTTTACCTGAAAGTGATACAGCCCAGGTCAGAGAGCTGCTGTTGATGAAGTTATAGGTATAGAAGACTAAGGGCCTTTGCAGACTGCCAGAAATAGTGCAAATTGAGTCCACTTTAAGGGTTAGGGTTAGTGCTGGGGAGTCATGGGAATTGTTGTTGTTTTTCTGAGACATTGAGCCTTCTCTGTCAGAGAGCTCTGGTGCCACAATAAAATACAGTTCCCATTATTCCCTAACCCTTAAAGTGGATTCAATTTGCACTATTTCTGGCAGTCTGCAAAGGCCCTAAATAGTTCAAATTGCTGACAAAAAACTATTAAGCACTATGGGCCTTTGCAGACTGCTAGAAATAGTGCAAATTGAGTCCACTTGTCCTGGCTCAGTGTTAGGGAATCATGGGAACTGTATTTTTTTCTGAGACATTGAGCCTTCTCTGTCAGAGAGCTCTGGTGCCACAATAAACTATGATTCCCATGCTTCCTTATCACTGAGCCAGGACAGTTAAAGTGGCCTCAAGCTGCACTATTTCTGGCAGTGTGTAAAGGCCCTATACCAACTCTGCTAAGAAAGAACTAAGAGAGAGATTAACACTTGGTGGTAAAAATAGATCATAACAATGGAATAGAAAATTTGGACTTTGCTTCTATTCCCTCTCTTTATTCTTCCCTGATTTGTATATGACTGTCAGGAAAATGCATCTGCTATAAAATGTCCAGGGAACTGAGAGCAAAACAAAAAAAATGGCAAGATTCTAGACTCAAGTATAATACTGAAAGAAGAGCAAGATTTACATTGATTTTGGCAGAAAGGTAGAAGACAATTTTATTGGAATTTATACTAGCGACCAATGTGCCTTTTTGCTGAAAAGACAACTCTGGTAGTATGAGATGCATTATAAATATTTTAGAATATTTTGAAAAACATGATAAAACAGGCTGCACTGATTTTTTATTTTATTTTTTTATTTAGGGAAAGCTTTTGATAGTTTGGGTTTTCTTTTTTGGAGTTTTAGAGAAAATGAATTTTGGAAAGAATTTTACCACATGGATTAATCTAATTTATGATCAACAGCAGGCACAGATTTTGGTTAATGGGGAATTGACAAAACCATGCCAAATTCTAACAGGAACTAGACAAGGATGTCCTTTGCCTCCATTTTTGTTTATCCTAACTCTTGAGGTATTAAATAGGATAATAGGTAGAGAAAAGGCCTGGAAATTAAAAAAGAAAGAAAGAAAGAAAGAAAGAAAGAAAGAAATTTGTAAATTAAGTGGAGTCACAAATGATTTAATGTTTGCATTGGAAAATCCCTTAGAATCTAATGAAGTGCAGTTCGAAAATCTGAAACAATTTGGAAAAGTGGCTGGTTTAAAATTAATGAGAAAAAGAAAATGTTAACAAAAATGAGAAAAGAAAAATTGAAATTGATGGAAATTTCTAGTTTTAAGATAGAAAAAAGGCAAAATATTCTATTGATTCATATTGAAAGAGCAAAGCAGTATAAATAAAAATTTCATGTGTGCTATATGAATTTCCTTTGCTAAAATCTGTTTCATCTCTGCTTTAAATTCAGATCACATGTTACAAGCTACACAAATAACTACAATGACTGGGAATGAGAGATATGTTTGTGATACTTTTAATCAATGGGTAGGTATAAATGTTCTATACTTTAATCTAAACTAGGGTTGGGCAAAGTGTAGCCATCCAGATTCACTGGACTGCAACTTCCAGCATTCTTCACAATTGATTGTGTTGGCTAGGGATGCTGGAGGACCACATTTTGCTCATCTCTACCCTTGATGCACAAGCTGTTAGTAGATGAAAAACATATGAACAAACTCTGATCTTCTGTAGCAGTAATAAAAAAAATCAGGCCTTAGAGCCAAATCCAGCTCTTCTGAGACCCTAGTTTGGATCTCTGGGCTTCTTCAGATGGCCAAACCTTTTCTCCTTATACCATTGTTTGTTGGCTTCCCATCCTCTCCCCACTCCCACCCCATAATGTCTTTTCTTAGGCTTAGTTATTGTCAGTAAGAACCTTAAACTAGAATATGTCACTATTTCTGGTTACAACCTTTGCCTTTGGCTTAGTCTTGAGCCGAAAGACATTTGTCACCCTTGATTAGCTGAAAACATATTCTTTGCAGTAGTACAGCCTCCTTTGCTCTTGAGTGACAACCCTAGCACCCCCACAACACCTGTTTCTTGATATTGGGTCTCGTGCAAATCTGGCAGTGGTAGTGGCCCAGGCATGCTCATCCCTGTCAGCCTTAAAGCAAAAGGGAGGCTGGCTGGCTGCTTGGTTGCTGTTCCATGGGTGATCAGGTGTAAAGAGAGCAGCCAAACAAGCAGCGGCCAAGAAGCCTCTTGCCAATGCTGGTGTTGCAGCAAAGGCTGGCACAAGTAAGAAGCTGCTTGGTTGATGTTTCCTTTCAACCTGGTCAGCTTGGTCTTGCAGCAAAGGCCAACATGGGCAAGAGGCTTATTGGTTATTAATCCTTTGCATCCAGTCACCTTGGGAGCAACAAGTGATCAGCTGGCTGAGCACCAAGTGAGAAGCCTCTCACCCAGGCTAGCCTGTGCTACAATGCTGGCATGGGCAAGAGGCTTCTTGGTTGCTGTTCCTAAGGTGACCAGGTGCAAAGGGAGAAGCTTCTTCCTTGTGAAAAAGGACTCTCAATCCTTCTTTGTCAAGGTGGAGAGGGAGGCTTACCACTTTTCTCCCTGGCGAGGTGAGAGGGGCAATTGATCCTCCTCCTCCTTTCCCCTGAGACATGCCTTCCTCACACAACTTCAAGTCATCCTCCCCAACATTATTTCTTCTGTTACATGTTCTCTTGGCTTGTCTGACCAAAGATAGCAGCAGTGCAGCTCCAAACTGCCAGCCAAGTCCTGGCAAACTCACAGAACTTAAGCCAGGTCCCAAATTTGAAAGTTAATTTTTCCCCCTGCCTCTGCCCCTTTGCCACATGCTCTAACCCCTCATCCCCACCATAGTTCTAAAGGCTGCTGGTTCTCCTTGTCTTTCTTGCATACCAATACTTTTATTGAAGTCCCTCCGCCACCCCCTTATCCCTCACCACCTTTCCACAACTCCGAGGGTGGGGGGAGCTTACTACTCATGTTGCTAAGCGTTGTTCTATGGTCAGAATCTAATCAAGTCTTTTGGTTTTGCCATTGCCTGTAAAAAAGCAATGTCTACTTCTGAACCCTTCTGAAATCAAAATACCAAAATGTATCTATTCTTCTAGAAACCTAAATCTTTATAAAGATTATGGAGCCTTGTTCACACTAATGTCAAGCCAGGATTGCTGACACATATATTCATTTACTTCATCTTACTCCCACTCTTCACTTGAAAGGTTTCCCAAGCAGCTGACAAATATTAAAAATGGCAATCCTTGCCTGCAAGCTTACAATTTAAAAGACAAGACATAAAAGCAAAGGGAGGGAGAGAGATCAAAGAAAATGCCTTCATACACTTGCTTCTTGGTTACCAATTTCAGGAGATACGAAGTTTGAAAGTCTTTGTGCTGGATTTACGTACAATGAAATGCTACTGTTGCATCTCTCTCTGGTGCCACAGCCACTGTAATTGGTCCGTAGATGGAGGATGGCTTTGGACTAGAGCTGAATACAGGCATTAGCGAGGTGTTCATATCATAAACAAGTTTACTCTCTTACTATAAACAAGTTCCACGCAACCACTTGGGAACCCCTGTACAACTATATGATCAGGAGTCCACAATACTGGAGCTCACCTTTGTAGGCAATCCAGAAATATTGTCTGCCTGTGGTTAGGCTGCCACACTAGGCATCCCAACCAAGCAGGGAGTCCCACCTCTTTCCCATAAACTGGGAAGTCAGAGGGGGTCCATCAAACTGAGCAGTTCCACAGCAATCAAAACGAACCTATTTTATTTATTTATTTTGCTTCCCTTCTATGCTGCCTTTCTTCCAAAGAGAGACCTAATGAATATCAGAAGAACTAAGAAATCTGACCAGAGTAGGATATAAATGAACATTAACTATGAACAACTGGGGACTCTTTAATCTTGCCTTGTCTTTTCAGCTGGGAGAGCAGTTGGCTCAGTTGGTACCTGCCAGTGGTGTTGACATTGTGGAACTGGAGGATGAAGGCACTTGTGTGCGCTTTAGCCCACTAATGACTTCTGCAGGTAATTGGGTCACCTGGGTTTTAAAAACAAACAAACACTGGTTGATGTTTACTTAAATAATGTCCTTTAAATCCTCACTAACTGGGAATTTGTTTATAGACCTAACTAGTTTTACTCCTGTGTTGGGAACCCTGTCTATTTGTCAGTGACAACATGGCACTGCCAAAATCTCTTTAAAACCTTTTACTCTTTTTCTCTGTATCCCGCCGCTGCCACCAATTTGTGAAAGTGACAGCGTGGCACTGCCAAAATCTTTTAAAAACCTTTTACTCTTTTCCTTTGTGTGCCACCACTGCCACCTCTTTGTCAAGGTGAGACTCACTCCCCCCAATATTTTTCTCTGATGGCAGCACAATGGCTTTTTTTATCCCACCACTGCCACCAATTATGCCAAAGAGACACTCAAATTCGGGACTCTCTTTCCTGCACAATAACACTCTTTAGATGTCAGCCCTCTAGGTTTCAGATTTTTCCCCCCAGCTTGGCACCAACTATTCTTTGACAGCCACACACCCACTATCTAATGTGTCCTAAACCTAAAAGACTTTTCTCAATGCTGGTAGCCGTTTTAATGTACTCCTGAAATCTCTCCAGACAGCTGCTTGTTGAAACAAAGTAATAGATTTATTTACAAGTCAGGCTGGACACAGTATCTCTTTACGTTTTTAAATATTTTATTTGTTACACAGTTTGACAGTTCCTTTTCCTTGTCTTTGTAATTGTTTCCTTATAACTTTATATATGTTCCCTTACAAACTCTCTCACATAACTTTCATTAAACTTTTGTATCTAATAACTCTCTGGTTACCTGTGACTTCCCTAGTCACCAACTTCCACACTTGATCTCTTTTCAATTCATTCACCCTTCAAATGGTTTATAGTAGTTTCCCCAGCTTTTCTGGCTATAATCCCTCAGGATTTTACTGGGCACCTTTAACCAAGGACTCTCCTGATTCCCTAACCTGGCTACTGAAAACCCCTTTTCGACTGCCCCTCTCAGCAGTATAACCCAGCCACCTCGGCTGTTAAACCCCTCAGGTTCAAATAAACCTCTAATTCTAGATCCCAACTCAATCCCCATCCAATTTCATATCCATCTCACCACACTCTTCCCTTCCTATTTATACTTGCTCTTGGGAGTGGCCCCCACTTTTTCTTGGCTATGCTCCCATTTACTGATGCCAGGCTCACTCTGGATGTTGCCAACATTTCAACATTCTCCACAATAATGTCCTTTAAATCCTCACTAACTGGGAACTTATTTATAGACCTAACTAGTTTTACTCTTGTGTTGGGAGTCCTGTCTGTCTGTTGTCTGCCTGCCCATATATCTCTATATCTTGTGTCTCTCAATGATTTTTAAAATCTTCTGCCCAGTTAATTAATTAGCTGGTGAGAATGGATTTTTAAAGAGTAATCAAACTAATCAATCAACTCAGCATTGCTATTTTTGCAATATATACATTATATGGGATAGGTTGTTCCCTCATGCACTTTTGTGGGGTCACCAGGAAGGTTGCTGAGAGAGAAACAATGAGTGTTTAATTTTTAAATGTACTATGCCATCAAAATTGTTTGCGTGGTTTTTAAAAATCTAGTGTGATGGTCTGTCTGTATGCTGCATTATATGTCAATGCATCAAGCTGTTCAGTTCTAGGAACCGAAGTGCAAGATGTTGACCAGTTGGTGGACTGCTTAAAAATGAAGGTTCCAGTGCTGACATGCACACTGCAACTACGGGATGAATTTGAGCAAGAAGTGAAAAGAACCATAGGCCTAGCCTACATTGAAGATCTCAGCTGGCCAGGACTTGGAGTAGTAAGGTGAGTGCAGAGACTCTGTCAAGGTCTTTTGAGAGATTTAATATACCAGGGGTAGACAACCTTTCCCCTTTAAGGGCCGAGGGACTTCAGCTCCCAGAATCTCAGGAGCTATTGGCCAACACGGGACTATTGGCCAACATGGCTGAGGCTTCTGGGAGCTGAAGTCCCTTGGCCCTTAAAGGGGAAAGGTTGCCTACCTACTGTATAATACATGAATATATACATATATACTTATACATAAGTCTAGAAATTTTAGTCAAAATATCAATCCAAAAAAACCTGGGTTGACTTATACACACGTCAATGTAAGTACTGTTCCTTAACTCTTATGAAAGAAGGAACCATCCCCTTCTCTGAGTAGGGTGGCAAAAGGCGAGAGCTTAGTGTGCCCCAGGAGAACCTAAAAGAAGCACTGGACTCCCTCTACTCTCTCTGTTGGAGCACTGCTTCTGGTCTTTTTGAATGGCAGGGTGTGAAAATAGTGACAGCGGCAGCTCTTTGGAACTTCTCCTCAAAGAAGTGCCGAGAGACTAGAGGGGGTTACTGCTTCTTTTAGGTTTTTCCAGGATAGGTTAAACTCTCGCCTTTCACCACTTTACTCAGAGAAGAGGATGGTTCCCTTTTTTTATACCTTAATGCTGTACCTTAACATCCTTTTTTGACATATGTGCACTTTCTTCTCCTCCTCACCTGGTTGCCTCCTCCTTATACTGCAAAGCCACCATTAACTGTAGTTCTCTCCTTATCCATCAAGTTTTTAGGGTGAGCACAAACAGTGATACCTGCCAGAACTTTGTAAGGTCTTTGGCATCGTTTTCCTTTGCTTCATCCTTTGTTACATGCCTCTACATTTTACCCTCAACCTATCCACAGTTCATATGACCTACTTATGTATGTTTTAAATTGTTCCATTGTTTAATATTATTTTAAGGGGTGGGTGGGTTTTGGGGACATGTATTTTACTGTATTTTTAATGCTCTAAGCTAATTATTATGGTTATTATTGTTATTGTTGTTGTTGTTATACCAAAATAATATAATTTTGGCCCCCTCAACTTATACATGAGGCTGACTTAGGCACAAGTATGTACACCTAGGCACAACTATTTGATATATACAAATTTGTATGTTGATCAGGGTGGCCCAAACTTTCTTGCCTCTTATGGTGGGAGTAAAGCACCACCCAACTGTACCATCAGTGGAGATTCCCCACACCACAATGGAAGGGGCTTTCCATCTCTGCTTGCTTACCCACCAGCTGGCCACGGCCCAAGCAACCCCATTTTGGAAAGAGGAGAAAGAAGAGGAAGATGGGAGCAGAAGCAAAGCAAAACAGTAGCTGTGAGGACAGAAATGATTATGGCTGAAGCTTCTGTGCACTGTTAAGACTCTAAACCAGATTCCCAGAATCAGCCATTGCAGGAGGACTTCCACTGTTGTTGCTTCTGCCTTTAGTGCTGTGGGCACTGCTGTCCCTGCCAGTTCACAGAGCAAGACTTCAGTAAAGGCAGGTTGAGGTGGGGTTAGGGCAAGATAGCAAGGCAGCTGTCAGCTCACAGAACCAGGCTTTGGCAGAAGTGAGGCAAAGTGCCGCTGGGACAAGTAATTCCTGCCCTTGGAGGGTTGCCCAGATTAGTAGTGCCAGCACTCCAGAGATACAAGCGCCCTGGCAGGGCAGGGGTGGCCATAGATTTGCCACTCCTTGCACTCTGTGGACTGAGGTGATTGCCTCACTAAGGTTAATGGCATGGCCAGTCCTGATCTGAGCAGTAAATCCAGTGGGGATTCATACTGTTTGTTTTTGTATTTGTTTGTTTGTTTCGGGCAGAGGTTCCCAAACTTTCTTGGTTCATGGCTCCCTCAGTCATTTTTTTCATTGCCCTACTCAGCTAAAAGAAAAACCTAAGGGTTCCATTATTATTTATTATGTAGTTAGGTCCAAGTAATAAGTATTTACATATTGATTTTGAGTGGAGAAATCTGTTGGGGTTGAAAAGTCTTAAGCAGACATTTGCACTTTTCAAGATTGTAGGTTTGTTATATTCCGTCGCACTGACTTTAAAATATGGTGACCCGTGAGAATGAGAGACCTCCAAGAGATCCTGTTGTTAATAGCCAGATCTTACAAACTCTGGGCTGAGGCTTCCTTTATTGAGTAGATCTACTTGTAATGCCTACTAATGGTAGGGCTCACCTCTTTTTCCTACTGACCTACCAGTGGTCTTTTTGGCCGTCCTGGTAGCTGTAAATAATCACAGGTGTATAGTGATATAATGTAAAATACCAACCATTTCAGTGTTATAGCTGAAGATCTATGTCTGTCTTTAGTATGTGTGTAATATGATCTCAACGGTCTTTTCTGTATAGGTATGAAGGGCAGAATGAAGACAAACAAGAAAAAGACGTAGAAAAGATTAACAACGGACTTCTGAAAAAACTGAACGAACTAGAATCAGATTTGGTGTTTTCCCTAGGTAATTTGTGATGGAACTGTTCTGCGTGGGTTGGGGAGTCTGCATTCTGCATTACAAATATAGTGGGCCCTCGGTATCCATGGGTTCAATATTTGCAGATTTGAGCAACTGCTGATTGAAATGAAGAAACATTTTTTAAAAATTTAACCTGCAATGGCCAGGTTGAGAACCAGTCCTAGGGCAATAGCAGAGGCTGCGGCGGCCAGACCTAGGCAATCTGATGCCTCCCTCCACCATGAAAATCAATCCCACCACAAAGCCACAATTAGAACTTAAAAGACTCTTCCTCACTCTCTTTCCTACCTTCACATCACAGAGCTGCTGCCAGAATTTAAGCTCCTGCCTCACTCTATTTCCCACTTTCTCAGAAAGAACCTGTGACAGAGTGAAGTCGAAGGCTTTCATGGCCAACATCTATAATTTTTTGTGGGTTTTTCAGGCTGTGTGGCCATGCTGTAGAAGAGTTTCTTTCCGACGTTTCGCCAGCATCTGTAGAGAACTTCTCTTTAGATGCCAGCCACAGATGCCGGCGAAATGTCAGAAAGAAACTCTTCTAGAACATGGCCACACAGCCCGAAAAACCCACAAAAAACTATAACCTCTGACAGAATTTGAACCCCTTTCTTGCTGATACACCTCCGTGCCTCACTCCTGCTGCTGCCCTTCCTTGAAAGGGATCGGTGGCAAAGGCGTTTAAAATCTGGCACAGGCTTTGTGATGAGAAGGTGGGGAAGGTGGGAAACAGAATCAGGAAAGGATTTAAATTCTGGCAGAGCCTTCATGATGGGAAGGTAGGAAACAATGCAAGAAGAATGCCTTGCCTTCCTGGTGCCTGGACCTTGTCACCAAGGTAATTTTAAACATTGCAAGGTTTTTGGTATCCATGGGGGGTTCTGGAACCAAACCTCCATGGATACCAAGGGTCCACTTACTCCTTAGCTTACAACGCTGCATTGATAGCACTTTCTCTATAAAGCTGAAGAAGTTTACATTTTTATTTTTAGCTTTTGTTCCTGACATAGTGCCAGAACAGACTGCCAGAAATAATCCAGCTTGAGACCGCTTTAATTGTGGTGCCTCAATGCTAGGGAATCATGGGAATTGTAGTTTTTTCTGAGGCATTGAACCTTCCCTGTCAGAGAGCTCTGGTACCACAATAAACCACAGTTCCCACGATTTATAGTTGAACACTGTAAAGTATTGCTGAAACCTTTTTCTAGAATCTGAACATTTCTAACAGATAGTGAAAGGGGAAAAACACATTGGCATTGTGGGAGTTTTTATTTTGTTTCATATCACTGATTCCTGTTTTATTGTTTTATCGTTTTATTGTACTGCTGATTTTAACCCTTCCTTAGTTTAATTCTGTTTTAAGGGGATGGGAGGGTTGGACTATGGGTCCAGGGAATGTTTTTAACTTTGTCTGTTTTAAATGTTGTTACCCGCCCCGATTGCCGCGCAGAGGGGCAGGCTATAAATAATAATAATAATAATAATAATAATAATAATAATAATAATAATAATAATAAATTATTATTATTATTATTATTATTATTATTATTATTATTATTATTATTATTATTAAAATCTTGTGTAAAGGTGGCAAGTGCTTTTCTTGCCTCTTCATTGCTTCTTTTCATCATATTTGAATGTTGAATTTTAGTCTTAGTGTCACAAGCTGCCCAGAGAATATCTGTTGCTGGTTGGCCATATAACTATAGTAAATAAATAAAATGATCAACATGAAGACTTTCCCCCCCCAAAGCAGCAGTGTAACAACAATAGGTAGCAGGGATAGCGCAAGCTAAATATTAATATGTTTTGTTTTATATCCTCCTTTTTTCTCCACAACTGGCACTCAAGGCGGCATAAAAAATTTAAGAAGTGCTTATGAGCATTTAACTTGTGAGCTATTATTGGTTGATATGGTTATTGGTTGCACAGCACACTTCTGACTGAGTTGAGACAGGAGATTATTCTGCAGGATCCAGTCCCCAGAATCCAAGGGTCAAGACTGAGCGAATGGTTCATATTTCCAATGTAAAAGTAAATGTTTTAAACCAGGTAGTTCAAGAGCAGGAGTGGGAAACAGATTGGGGCTCAGGGGCCAGTTTCTTTCACCAGAGCCCCCTCCCATGAGCCACACCTAGAATCATAGAATCATAGAGTTGGAAGAGACCCCAAGGGCCATCCAGTCCAACCCCCTTCTGCCATGCAGGAACTCCCAATCAAAGCATCCCCGACAGATGGCCATCCAGCCTCTGCTTAAAGACCTCCAAAGAAGGCGACTCCACCACACTCCGAGGGAGTTTGTTCCACTGTCGAACCACCCTTACTGTCAGGAAGTTCCTCCTAATGCTGAGGTGGAATCTCTTTTCTTGGAGCTTGCACCCGTTGTTCCGGGTCCTAGTTTCTGGGGCGGCAGAAAACAAGCTTGTTCCCTCCTCAATATGACATTCCTTTAAATATTTAAACAAGGCTATCATATCACCTCTTAACCTTCTCTTCTCCAGGCTAAACATTCCCAGCTCCCTAAGCCGTTCCTCATAGGGCTTGGTTTCCAGACCTGCCCCGCAGCAAGGCAAAGTACTTCTCTTTTGCTTTGCAGTCCTCAAAATGGTGAGAGGGCATGACATTGCCTGGCTTCCTGACACCATTTTGAGAGGGACAGCAGAGGAAAATGGGAGTATTTGCAGGTGGTACAGAGTTTTGGGGGTGCTTATGGGGATGGGTAGGGTTTGGGGGGGTTGTTTTTTCATGCATTTGGGAAGCTTGCTATGTGATTTGGTGGTAAAACTTGCACCAAAATTGTGTCTTATAAAAAAGAATTGGTGAGGGGACTTCGATGGGCTGGCGGCGGGCTTCAGGGGCCACAAAAGTGAGGTCCAGGGGCCACATGAAGTCTACAGGCCATACTGTGCTCACCCCGTTCTCTGATGTGCCTGTGATGTCTTCTTGAGATCTTATAATAAAGGGCAGGATATAAATATTTAAATAAGATCTGTTAATATTTGTTCTAACTTTAATTTTACTTCCAGGTCCAGAATTTGGAGGCGAGAAAAACTGTATTTATATTGGAATGGCCACTGAGGATCTGGATGTCTCTGAGCTAGTTGAAACTATTGCAGCAACAGGCCGTGAAATTGAAGAAAATTCAAGGGTATGCACTGAAATCTCAAGATTAGAAAATAACACTACAGTCTCGTGTCTATCTCATAATTTGTACCGAACTAGATTTTCCAAGACACGTCCTAAAAAATGTATTCTTCCTGGAGAATAGCCGTGTTGACCTATCACAGAAAAAATACTGCACGCCATTTTCTGTGCAAGTTTGTTTTGTTTTGTTTGTTTGCTTGCTTCTAAAAAGTTTGAAAACTAAACAAAATTAATGTGGCATTAATC
Source organism: Phrynosoma blainvillii (assembly GCA_026167975.1). Taxonomy (NCBI): domain Eukaryota; kingdom Metazoa; phylum Chordata; class Lepidosauria; order Squamata; family Phrynosomatidae; genus Phrynosoma; species Phrynosoma blainvillii. Next base: position 9,219,127 of record JANUYF010000012.1, on the reverse strand, counting down.
ACTGCTGGACTATTGGTTAAAGTGGTAGTGATGGTAATAATTTAGATTCAGATGCAAAGAGCTACTTTGCTTAGATCTATCCATTGTTTTGTTTTTTATCATTTTCAGAATATAAGTAATGCAAGTAACGTTCACTGCCCTTTTTTCTTCATTAAATCAGTTGCTGGAAAACATGACTGAGGTTGTTCGAAAAGGCATTCAGGAAGCACAGGTTCAGCTACAGAAAGCTAATGAGGAAAGACTCCTGGAAGAGGTGAGCATATCACAGGAAGACATTTCATTTTAGCAACCTTAGGGTTTAAAAAATATGTGTTTTTATACTGGCCGAACGGCTGTAATAAAATGATTGATTGATTAACCTTAGGGGTTGCCAGATAGTGATATTCCCCCCCCCCCCCCCAATTCCCATCTGTTTCTTTTAGGGCCTGCTCCGACAGATTCCTGTTGTAGGCTCCGTGCTGAATTGGTTTTCTCCATTCCATGCTTCACCAAAGGGACGAACCTTTAACCTTACAGCAGGTAGGATGACGTTTGACAGCATTTAACCAGTGGCAATGAAGAAGTAGCCACTGTTCTGTTGTTGTGTGCCTTCAAGTCATTTCAAACTTTCAGGGACCCTAAGGTAAAGGGGTTATTACAGAGTTTTCTGAGGCTAAGAGTGTGTGACTCAACCAAGGTCACCCAGTGGGTTTCTATGGCCTAGCTGGGAATCAAATCCTGATCTCTATAGGGTCATAGTCCAATGCTCCAACCACTACACCACAGTGGCTCTCAGTAGCTGCTGCGCCATATATATTGGCACACTTGTTCTGAAGGAAGGATATGCATCCTGTTAGTAACTAGGTCTCTCTGCTCATGTCCTGCTGGTAGATTTCTTAGAGGCATTTGGTTGCTCACTGTAGGAAGCTGGATGCTAAAACAGAAGGACCTTTTAATCTGTTTCAGTAGGGCTCTTTTTGTAACTTTTAGTCAAATGCATGGATGAAGAACCTCCCTTTGAGATATGCATTACCTTAGTGAAAACCTACCAAGGTCTTCAGCCCAGCAGTGAGGGCCAAAAGAGACATATTACCGTACTTACTCATGAGCAGTATGACCTAGGTTCTGGATCTCAATTTGACTTTTCTGGGTTCACCGGAGGACTTCACACATTCCCCTCTTTGTGGTTTTTCCATTTCTTGTATGTTTCTTCCTGATTCTCTCCTTGCTTTTCCCCATGCCTCTCCTCAAGCATTGTTAGTGGCAAGAAGAACCTTAAGCTAAAATATTTTCATACTTTTGGTCCCACACTTTTGCTTTAGCTCCACTCACTCCGGGAATGTAGCTCCCAAGAACCTATCTGAAAATCGAATTTGGTTCTCACACTGGAAGAGGATCTCCTTTAATACACAATAGGAGAAATGCATTTGCATTGAGGCATTTTCTTCTCTGACTTCGGTAAAGTCAGTTTTCTATTGGGGGACAGGTTGGAGTAAGTAATATAATTTACCCGGAACAAATGCCAGAATGGAGAAGAGATCTGGAAGTTCATTTGGTGCACTGGTTTAAGTTTATATTTCAATTTGGACACGCTTCATTGGTCTGCTGTCAGTGTAGGATGTTTTCTTCATAAGTCTGTCTTCAATATTCAAACCTATATGCAAAAAAATCGGTGAGCCTATGCCTTCTAAATCGAGATTCCCCCCCCCCCCCAAAAAAAAAAGTCTGCACTCAGGGAGAGTGGGGAACAGTTCAGGAGTTTTCAAATTGGTTCATGTGTGGCAGACTGAATTTTAGTGGCAGCTATAGATGATAGAAATAAGATCAGAGTCAACATGTCCATAGGCCTAGTAGTCACTTTTAGCAGTGATGTAGTTTGGTATATATTTACATTTTAGCAGTGATGTAGCTTGGTATATCTTTGTTGTTGGCGTTGTTGTTAGCTGGCCTCAAGTTGATTCCAAATCATGGTAACCTTGTGGATGAGACATTTCCAAGTATGTCTTCCACTGCTCTGCTCAGGTCTTGCAAGCCCATGCCCATAACCCCCCCCCAATTGAGTCCATCCATCTGGTCTGCGGTCTTCCCTTCTTTCTATCCTCTACCTTTCTATTGCTTTTTCTAGTGATCCATGCCTTCTCATTACGTGGCCAAAGTAGGATAGTCTCAACTTGAACATCTTGGCTTCCAAGGACAGCCCTAGTCTGAACTGTTCAAGACCCATTTGTTTGTCTTGGCTGTCCACGGTATCCTAAACACTCTTCTCCAGCACCACATTTTGAATGAGTTGATTTTCTTTCTGTCTGCTTCCTTCACTGTCCAGCTCTTGCATCCATACATGGTAATTGGGAATACAATGGCCTGAACGATTCTGACTTTAGTGCTCAGTTGTACATCTTTACTCTTCAAGATATTTTCCAGTTCATTCATAGCTGCCCTTCCCGTTCCTAGTCTTCTAATTTCTTGACTTCAGTCACCATTCTGGTCAATGTTTAATCCTAGGTACGAGAATTCTTTAACCGTTTCAATTTCCTTGTTATCTAGATTGAATTTATGCATTTCTTTCTTATGTGGTCATTATTTTTGTTTTCTTTATGTTCAGTGTTAAACCTGCCTTTGCACTTTCATTTTTAACCTTCCTTATTAATTGTTCAAGTCTGCCATTTTCCTCCAATATTATGGTGTCATCTGCGTATCTTAGGTTGCTGATGTTTATTCCTCCTGTCTTCACTTTTCCTTCTTCTGATTCTAACTCTGCTTTTCTTATGGTGTTTTCGGCATATAAATTAAACAAGTAGGGTGATAGGATGCAGCCTTGCCTGACCCCCTTTGCCTTTTGGGAACCAGTTTCTCCGAATTCAGTTCTGACACTGGCCTCTTGTCCTTGGTACAGATTCCTCATCAGGACTATCAAATGTAGTGGCACCCTCTGTCTCTGAGTTCCATAGGTTTTGATGATCTGTAGTCAAATGCTTTGCTATAGTTTATGAAATACATGCTGATTTTTTTCTGGAATTCTTCTGTGTGCTTCATTAGCCATTGTATGTTTGCAATGTGGTCTCTAGTGCCCCTTCCTTTTCTAAATCCTGCTTGCACCTCTGGGATTTCTCTCTTCATGTATGATTGGAGTCTGTGCTGCAGAATTTTGAGCATTATTTTGCTTGCATGTGAGATTAGTGCTATTGTCCTATAGTTGCTGCAGTCTTTTGTATCTCCTTTTTGTGGATGGGTATATCTTTACATCTTTACATTTTTACATTCCACTTAGTTTGGACCTACCTCACTTCTGTAAATTTGCAGTACAACAAATATTTGCTTTTTTGTGTGTGAATATACAGATATGAACGTAGTTAACACATTTAACTTGGATATGATTTTCATTGGTAGGCTCTTTAGAATCTACAGAAACCACATATGTATCTAAAGTTCAAGGTACTGGAATAACTCCACCTCCAACACCAAGCCGTGCTAAGCAAAGGTTTCCTGGTAAGTCCTCCCATTTGTAGAACAGCATACAATGTTTCCCTGATTTCACTTTACCATCGGTGAGAGACAAAGTGGAATGGTATTTGACTAAAACTGAGGAGACACCAGATTAACATTTTTACTCAATCATGAGGTTGGGAGTGACTTTGGACATTACCTCACAATTTTCTAGAGGGTGATGATAATCTCTCCTCCAAGTGGAAGTACAGGATGTTTAGATCCAAGCTAGTATTTCTTTCTTTACAATCTGGTTACCATTCTTTATCAATGTTATTGCCAGTCATGGGCTTCTGAGGATGTGGCAGACTGAAAAAAGCACCAGATTTGGTGTTCTATTTACTTTGGCCTTTTGCTTGGTTGTTTATTTTAAAAAAAAACCTCTGCTGAGATTATTTTTTACACCTAGAAAACACTTCTGGAATTGAGACATGGCATGAAAATTTGTGCATGCTTTCATGGTCTACACCCCCCCCTTCTTTTAGTCATTGGACGGGACAGGAAACCTGAGTCTCGTCCACTGGAAAATGTTGCAGAGCTCCAAGTCCTGTTCTGATTTCAGAAATGTTTAGAAGCCATTGGCAGAGACCCTATTTGATATGGGTGGAGCATAACACGAGAACTGTGTGATTTCACATCCAGCAGCAATTGTTGGCAGCTTCCACATGCCAGGACATGCTGCAGTGGCTATTTACTGGCTGGGTGCAAGGGGGACAGTGGGAGCACATGGCACCAAGGCAGCACATGACTTCAGTTCTGCAAGCAGAAGAGAGCTGTCTTCCAGAATCTCCAAGTGATCTGGGAGGGCAATGTTAGCTGTCTTCTCCCAAAGGCAGAACTGCAGCTGGTTGCTGATCTGGCACCTTCCGCTGTCCCTCCCACCCAGCCAGTAAATGGTGATCCCAGTGTGGAAGCTGCCAGGAAGGGAGAGATTGTGCAAAGAGGTAATAAATACCGCCTTCACAAAATCCAAAAAAGGACATCTGTGCATGCAACCTAGTTTTGCACAGACATATCACCAACAGCATTCCAACCCTTACCTGTTTTTAAAATCCTAGGAACTAAAATAGTTTTTAAATTTCAAAACGTTGGATCTGTATGAAACAGTGGATCCTGCCTTTCCCTACACTGCTTCTGCTTACGCTGAACCACAAATAGCCCCAAGGCTGGGATATCAAAGCAACCTTATCTTGAATTTCAGGTTTTCATCCAGGGCTTCATAGTGGCAGAAATTTTAGACAGTATCTGAAATCTTTACTCACGACCTGGCTAAATAGTGGGTTATTAAATTTCCAAATATTGGGTGTTTTGTCCCAGGACAAAAACTGTTCAGAAGGTCTTTGAGGAACTCTGATGGGTTCAGTGAGACCAGCTCCGTGAGTCATATCGATGACTTGGACAGAGGAGAGCCACGACCCAGTGCTTCACCCGTTGGACAAGAAAATGCAGAACAGCTGGGCCAAAGTGAACTTCTGACGCAGGAAACAACTGAGGACAACCCAGGAGAGACGGTCCAGACTGTGGGACCTGATTGCACTAAATCTGAACAAGAAGTGAGTTTAAGATAAAAACCCAGAGACGCTGCACATTGAGACTTTGTACAGAAAATGCACTCCCTCTATAGCAGGGTTATTTAACAATGCATTTAAAATGTGAGCAGTGCCAGAGTTAGTGCAGGAATACCTACTGTTAATACATGATTGGAGATTTTGCACAAAGGCTAGCAAAAGAATTTTCTCTTCCACCCTTTTGCCTTCTTTGTGGGGTCCTGTTTCTACTCTACACTTTGTAAATGATTGCTCTTCAACCTTTGTTCATATTAGCAAGGTTGTGTTTGAATGGATTTGCCTCTTTGCCGGGCAGTTTGCAACTTGCAGGGACATCCTGACTCCAGGCAACATCTGAAAGAAGGATTTTTTTGTTGTTGTTGTTAAGATACTTGGTTTAGACATCTCTTGGATTATTTTAATTTTAATTTTAATTATTAATTGCACTTGATGCTTTCTGGGAAGATGGAATATTAAAATGGTTCTATACTTATCAGTTTAATCTGTCCTAATTTTAAATATGTATTTTATTACATAAACGCCTGATCATCATCACTGGCCTTTTAAACCTTATATTTGTTTTATGAAATCCTAAAATTCTCCACAAGTTTGCCTCATGTGATGTCTGAGCTCTACTTTTGGTACTTTTGTAAAATCTCCCAGCTGCAGCAAGAATTACAAAGGTTTTACAAAGGCTGCAAAAAGTCTTACACAAGCTAAAACAGGTGGGTCACTAAGGGTGCAGTTTCTCACTGCAGAAATAATCCAGTTTGGTACCACTTTAACTGCCATGGCTTAGTGATATGAAATTCAGGAACTGTAGTTTGTTGTGGCACCAGAGCTCTCCGACAGAAGGCTAAATAGATCACAAAACTACAAACCCCAGCATGCCACAACACTGAGCCATAGCAGTTAAAATGGTAGCAAACTAGATTAAATCTGCAGTACAGATGCAGCCTAAGTGGCTGCTGGGAACCGGTAGTCCACAATTTCTTTCTTCCCTGCTTTTGCTGCAAGGGCCACTTAGGGGTGAAGCGCAGGCAGCTGGTAAGCAGTGGCTTCTGGCCGCTTTGGCTAGTCAGGCCAGGACCACGACGACAACACAGCCCAGTCCCAAAGTGGGCCGCTGCCACAGGTCCCAAGCCACACTGGCCAGAGATCGGTTTAAACCAAGTCCTTTTTGATCCAGTCCTTTGGACTGGAGTGTGGCCTTGGCACGGCTTCCGGCTGCTTTGAGGATGTGCGCCATCTAAACATTACACCCCCAAAGCGGCCAGAAGCCACTTCTTTTGGCCCATGTGTTTCAGGCCTTAGACTCAGACACAGGTGGAACATTTTATACTTTTATAGTAACAGTCACCCCCAATTCTCTTTTGCAAGACATTAGCGAAAGCACTTGATGAACTGACATGTTGCACGTCTATGATTTTTCCTGTATTCTTATTACAGATTTTTCTGACCAGTAGCTTCCCACTGTTAGATATTGTAAATATCCAGAGAAATTATTAGGTTATATACACTACTGCACTGTTTAAAAAAGAAAAATGTCCTTAGATTACTTTTTTAAATCCAAGAGCAAATATTCAGGAATATATTTCTTCCCCTGATAAATACACCTTCACATTTGTGACTGCTTTTGTTTTGTTCCTGTTGAGCTTGCACTTTATTATACCAAGAATAAACTTAATTCTAAGAGTGAGTTGATGTGATCAGTCCCCATGTGACACTTAGAACATTTGTTTTGGAATTAATCTGATTCAAAATGGCTGCTTGACCTATAAAAGGGAGTTAATCTTTTTCTTTTTTTAATGAAGGGGCATCATGTTATGGTTATGACATCTTTGTGATTTTCCTGTTTGTGTTCACTAAATACAGTTCAGTCTTATGGAACTGGACTTTCCTAGCACAGTTTATGGAAGAATGTCTCATAAGGGAGCATTTTTGGATGCTTCTATTTTATCCTAAAATAATGAAACAATAGGCGCAAGTGGAATGGGGAACTTAGATAAATATTACTGGTAGCATTAAATTTTGTCCTCATCCAAATAAGTTCATTTTTCTGAGCTCAGCTAGAACAGGGTTGCAATATCCCCCAAAATATTTTGTCAGTGAATTTAAATTACTAGACTGTCCACAGGGTTGAGCATTGCCTTAGTGTGTTCTGATTACAGACTTTTGTTGGTGAAATGTACAGTCAATTCATTATATTCTTCAATATAATTGGTAAATATTCATTTAAATGTGGAGAGGTTTAATAATAAGTTCACTTTGTTCCTCCAAATAAGGTTGATATTTAAACTGCAAATTTAACTCTTTGTCTTCCTTGACAGTTGGTGCAATCAATGACTTCATTGAGGGGAAAGGATTGGTTATAATTGTTCATACAAATTTTAATGTTTTTATACTGTTAAGTTGGGAGTTTTACTGCAATACAGACCTAAATTTCAGTACTTTCCAGATGCTTCAATAAATGTTCTTGAAATTGTTGTATCTCAGTTTGTGTTGTTTAAAAAATCCAGTTTACTAATGGAAACCTAAAACATGCTGTCGTATATCAGAAACTGGTTGCTAATCTTTGAGACAACAGATGTGAACATTTTCCCTGTTACTAGTTTTTGAGTGCGTATTAGAATAGTAAAGTGTGTTTTTGATCACAAGAAAGTGAAAACTAGGACTGCATCCATGGTGGTAGATTATCAGAGTTGGAAGGGATCGCAAGGGCCACCCAGTCCAGTGCCCTACCAGTCTACCACTAAAGCATTCCTGAGAATTAGCCATCTAGTCTCTATTTAAAAACCTACAGTGACAGAGGGTTTACCACTTTCCAAGGTAACCAATCTACTTCATATAATTCTTCCTAATATTTAGTCAGGAATCTTCTTTCTTGTAACCTGAATCCAATGGTCTGGGTCCTATTCTCTGGAACAGCAGAAAACAAACTTACTCCTTGATATACATGACATATATATCTCAAGTCTTCTCCATGCTAAACCTATCCAGCTCCCTTAACTGTTCCTCAAAGGCAGGGGTAGGCAACCTTTCCCCTTTTAAGGGCCGAGGGACTTCAGCTCCCAGAATCCCAGGAGCTATTGGCCAGCATGGGACTATTGGCCAACATGGCTGAGGCTTCTGGGAGCTGAAGGCCCTTAAAAGGGGAAAGGTTGCCTACCCCTGCTCAAAGGGCTTAGTTTCTAAATTCTTTGCCATCTTGGCACCCCTCTGCTGAACATGTTCCAGTTGATTCCAATGATTTCTTAAACTGTGGTGGGTATAGTATCCATGTGTGATCTAACCAAAGGAGAAGAGAGTGATGATATTACTTCCTTTGATCTAGACACTATGGTTCTATTGCTATAGCCAAGAACTGTATTAGGTTTTGGTTCTGATTTTTGCTACTGCAACCCATTGCAGTCAGTTTAAGCTTACGGCCTGCCAAGACCAATCCACGGATCCGTGTTCCAATCCACGGATGGCAACCTGTGGAAGAGGACAGCTGTCTGTATTCATTGCCCATCACACTCACAGATTAGATTTTGGAGGAATCCATTCTGATCTGTGGCTTTAAAGACAAGCTATATTAATTAGCACTAAAACATGTAAACATATAATTCAAACAAGAAAGGAAAACAACTTGGGGAGGAAAAAAGACTGGATAGGAAATCTCTTATTTCGAGGGTTCTTCCTCTTCAGGTTGTTTTCTTTTCTTGTTTGAATTACATACTTGCATGTTAAAATTTTATAATTGTTAATTGACATTCTTTTATTTTATTTTTTAAAAAACTAATTTCTAAGAAACTTCCATCGCCTCTCATTGAGTATTTCTGACCAGTATTCTCTCATCCAGTATTTCCTTCAATGGATTGAATTTGGCTTTCCTGAAGTCTAGAGTAGACATATAACTCCACTCAGCTTCCCTGTGTACAGTGAATCCCAGCTAAAGTTCCCACTACTTCCAGCATCACTCACCAATTGGTGAGATTCGTGTCCAAGAATTGGGATTGAAAGAATTTTCTTTTCTTGTTTTTGATGTCATTCATGATAAGCCATCTAGCCAAAAGGGAGGGGGAAGAGATCATTCATGAAAGTCAACTATGCATATCAGGATAGCTACAGAAATAATCCAGTTTGAGCCCACTTCAACTGCTCTGGCTCAATGCTAGGGAATTCTGGAAACTGTAGTTTTGAGACATTTAGTCTTCTCTATCAGAGAGCTCTGGTGCCACAATAAACTACAATTCCCCTGATTCCCTAGTAATGAGCCAGGGCAGTTAAAGCAGTCTCAAACTGGATTATTTCTGCAGTGTGTTTCGGACTATGATCTCTGAGACATCATCACATGGCAAAAAGGTTGCCCACAATGTGATTATTACGTGGATTTGTAATTGGTTCACTGATCAAACCCAAAAGGATAGTTAACAATGGCTCTTCCTCATCTTGGAGAGAAGTAAACCAGTGGGGTGCCACAGGGTTCTGTCCTGGACCCAGTGCTATTCAACATCTTTAGCAATGCCTTGGATGAAAGAACAGAGGCAGATGACACCAAATTAGGAGGAGTTACTAATACCCCAGCAGAGAGGATTAAAGTTCAAAATGACCTGAATAGATTAGAAAGCTGGGCCAAAACTAACAAAATGAATTTCAAGAGGGAAAAATGTAGGATACTAGTGTTAGGCAATAAAAATGAAATACAGACATAGGACACATGACACCTGGGCTGACAGCAGTACATGCTAAAGGGCTCTAGGATGTCTTGGTGGATCACAGGCTGAACATGAGTCAGCCATGTGATGCAGCAGCTAAGAAAGCCAATGCAATTCTAGGCTGCATTAATAGGAATATAGTGGCTACATAAGGGAAGTATGTAATAATACTTCTGCTTTAGTCAAACCTCACCTGGAATACTGTGTCCACATCTGGGCACCACAATTCAAGAAAGATGCAGACAAGTTGGAGCACGTCTAGAGGAGGGAGACCAAACTGGTGAAAGGTTTGGAAACCATGTCCTATGAGGAGAGACTTCAGGAGCTGGGTAAGTTTAGCCTGAAGAAGAAAAGGTTAAGGGGTGATATAACATCCTTGTTTATATATTTGAAGGGGTGTCATACTGAGGATGAAGCAAGCTTCTTTTTTTGCTGCTCCAGAGAATAGGATGCAGAGCAAATGGATTCAATCTACAGGAAAACAGATTCCATCTAAACATTAGGAAGAACTTCCTGATGTTAAGAGCAGTTCAACAGTGGGATATGCTGCCTTGGAGGTTTTAAACTAAGGTTGGATGGCAATCTGTTGGGAGTGCTTTGTGTATTCCTACATGGCAGGAGTTGGACTGGATGGCCCTTGTGGTTACTTCCAACACTATGATTTGCTAATAAAAAGCAAAACTGATCTTAAAAACAAGCAAACCACTGCCAATTGTTTTCATACTTCTGTAATTTTATCACCCACTTTTCATTAATTAGATACCACCTTTTTCCTATGCTGTCTACATTTTATGGGTCGTGTTACATAGTGCTCAAATAATGTGCTGCTTATGTATGTATGTGGATTTCCCACCCAGATCACCATCAACCTTTCTATTTGCATCACAGGTAACCTAGGGCCTTTACGGACTGCCAGAGATAATGCAGCTTGAGACCACCTTAACTGCCCTGGCTCAGTGCTAGGGAATCATGGGAACTGTAGTTTATTGTGGCACCAGAGCTCTCTGACAGAGAAGTCTCAATGTCTCAGAAAAAAATAAAATTCCCATGATTCCCTAGCACTGAGCCAGGGCAGTTAAAGTGGTCTCAAGCTGCATTATTTCTGGCAGTCTGTAAAGGGCCATAAATTGGCTGGTATCCTGTTAAGTAACATATGCAAATGTAAGTCCACCTTATGTTTGCAAATGGAACGGGGGATTGTCACTTCAGAGGCCTGCAGACCACTATGCTTGGGCAGTGGGTCACCTGGCTTGTAAACAGAGACTGTCCTGTATTCAAAATTCCTCCTGTTCTTCAAGCTGTAGGTTCTACATACACCTGTTCTTTCTCAGTAGTCATTAACACAAAACTTGATGTGTAAATTGGTTCATCTTTTATTAGCTAGGAAGACATACTATGTTCAGCTTGTCTTCCATAGAGAAAAAGAGGTGGGACTAATCTCAATTTCACTGTATTACAATCTTGAGACTGAAAGATTCTGTAACTGAAATTCCAAAAGACACCAAAAAATTCTCAGTTACTGACATTCCATAATGTGAGCACATTTCTTTAACAAGAACAACAGGAAGAGGAGTTTCCATCCCCCCAACCACCATCCTGTCTTGCCTGATACAGTCCGAGATGATCATCCACATTCCTGGTAACTCATAGAAATGTCAGGGGCTGCAAACACATCTCCAGTTTTCCAGGATCAACTCTCGTTTCCTGCAACAAGCCCAGGTGAGTAGCAACAATTCACCCAAAATTCCACTCACATAATTCCACTCCATTAGTGAAACATCACAAAATGAACATGGCTTATGAAAAGCAAAACTGTAAATTTTAATAGGCAACACCACTGATCAAATATGGGACAGCTTTCAGATAGAAAGTCCTGTTTGTGATACAGAATTATCTACTGGCCATGCTTCTGTGGGGTGTTGCAGGAACTATCCAGTATAGCACCAGTCAGAGGGCTCTCAGCACAGCTCCAGCCCCCCACAACACTGATTCTCTACAGCAGGGGTAGGCAACCTTTCCCCTTTAAGGGCCGAGGGACTTCAGCTCCCAGAATCCCAGGAGCTATTGGCCAACATGGGACTATTGGCCAACATGGCTGAGGCTTATGGGAGCTGAAGTCCCTCGGCCCTTAAAGGGGAAAGGTTGCCTACCCCTGCTCTACAGCATGTGCTGGGGCACCTTCTAGCTACCCTTGAGCACCCTTTCTTCCCCAGGTGTACAAGGACAGCTAGACAGCACCAGGGCAGCGCACCACAACAGGTGATCAGTGGGCATGGACAGATAGGGAGACAACAACCCCCCATCTCTGCTGCTACTCCACACCTGAGGAAGAAGGAGCAATCTCTGTCCTCTCAAGGCTACAATTCAAGGAATAGGCACAATTGTTACAAAGAAATACATGAATCCAGTTCAAAACTTTATATCATGATTACCACTGTTGGGCACAGAGATGACATACAAAATAGGTAAAGACACTGAAATCTGTCTGTTCCCAACTTACACAGAATCCTTCATAGCTAACAGCATGGAAGCAAAAATCCCAAATGTATGTATCTGCACAGATGTACCACCGAGGGCAAGAATGGTTACAAATAAAGAGTTTTCTTCACATACAGAACTGCTCAACATTCAAATTATAATTATAAAATAAGAACAATTTGAAAAGATGATGGCATAGACTGTTCTTGATTGCAAGATATGCTAACTTCTGAACCCCAAACTCAAGTAAAATTTGGGCGGGAGTAATGTCACCCTAAGTGGTACAGTGGATAAGACATGGCATGGGTCCCACCGGGCATCATCTTGAAAGGTTTTTGTTGCTGTTGCAAGACACAAGTCAATAAAAAGGCCCCTCTTTCATCTTGAATGTAGATGAGATATTAGGAATACCTGCTTCTGAAAAACATGTTTTGAACACTGCTAAGTAGGAGCGAGTCTGTGATAAAAGATATTACTACAGGTTGAGTATCCAAAATGTTTGGGACCAAAATGTTCTGTCTTTCAGATTTTGGGGAATTTTGCAATATGTGTGTTTGCATACACATAGTGAGAATGGAGAGGGACTGAGGATCTATAAAACAGCAGGAATCTACATCTCCATCCAGTTCACAGATCCCTGCATCTCTCTTCGGCCTTGCAAATACAATACAAGAATGCAGTACAAAAAAAATTACACAACCAACACGACAACTGACCATGATGGCTAAGACATTCTGGAAGTTGTAGTCCAAAACCCCCCCCAAAAAAACATTTATAGGCTCCAGTCTGATAGAAACTACAGCCCAGGAACATCTGGAGGCTATCACAAGTTGTCCACCTCTGATCTTCACCAGTTAAATTTCATTCAGCAAAAAATATCTAGGCAGTACCTATTTTATATATAGTCATTTAAATATTTTGGAACTCGGTTTTTGAAGATACTTACGCTATGATGCCATGAGAGTATGAAAGAGCTGTTCCTAAAGTGAAACTCAGCCTCTGTCACAGTTCAGCCACTAACTCTTTGGCACAACCACATACTTCCAGAGTTCTCTCAGCTTCTACTCTTTAAGTTAGATCTGATCAGCAGTGACCCTCTCCCACAGGCCATCACTGTTTTTCCTGTAGATCCATGGTTTCCTGCTAGGGAATAGGGTCTTATCTGGAAAGGGATGTTCTTTTAAATACATCAGGGTTGCTCTAATATGGGAAACGAAATGAGGTGGTTCAGCCAGAGGCGAAGTGGAAAGATTCTGCAAAGACAAAAATCACACAACTTAGATTTATATCTCTTTCTTCCTACCACAATTATCTATTATGGTTAGAGTGCTAGATGAGGACTTTGGAAGACCCAGATTCAAATCCCTACTTAACTATGAGACTTTCATTGGGCAACTCTGACCCAGTCCTTATATTTCAACCTAGCCTACTACACACAAATATTATGAGGATAAAAGGGGAAAGAAGATAAACAAGTATAACTCAATAGTTTTGAGGAAAATATAGGGGCCAGAGAGAACCATGTATAAATTGCCTTCATTGGAGAAAAGATGGGCTGTAAATTGATTATGTATTCCTGCACAGCAGGGGTTTAGACTGGGTAGTGGTCTCTTCCAACTCCAATTAAGCATTTGTTTCAGAAATGTTTGACAGCAGACAACCTCACAAAATACCTTCAGTGGAAGCTTTTAAACAGGTTAGATGGTGTCCTTCAGAGATGCTTTAACTGGCTTTCTGCAATGGCAGGGAATTGGACTAGATGGATTTCCAACCCTATGATTCTATAAAAATGCCACATTGGACACTTACTGTAATGATGCATTCTGGGTTAGGAGACAGCAGGAATCCACACAAAGTTGGTTTCACCCTATCACTGCCCAGAAGAGGGAAGCAGCTGATACGACCAACCAAAGGGCTTTCTGCATGCAGCCATGTTACCTTGTCAGTTCTTGACCTAGCCCAGCAAAAGAGACAACTTGAGACAGGGGGAAAACCCAACCATTGACCTGTACGAAGCAGTAAAGTCAGGGACAACAGGAGGGGTAGATTCTTTCTGTCTCTCAGCCCAGAATGCTTCTTCACAGTAAGTATCCAATGTGGAATTCTCAGGTTGGGAAAGAGGAATCCACACAAAGTGATAGGTACCTCAAGTCTCCTAAAAAAATGGTGAGACTGGCTATATTCATAATCAAATAATCTCCTGGAGCACTTTTCTACCCAACATGGCTTCATAGGCTCTGAGTTTGTATATAACTGAAAAGGAAGGTAAAAATTAGGAGTGGACCAGATGGCTGCTCACTGTAAGGGACACTCAAACATCATTGAATGGGTCACTAGAAGAGAAAGCTGCGGAGGCTTGGCTGACATCTCCCAGTGATGTCTGCTGGGAGACAGACTTTTGCCATGTCATTTTCCCTAGAAAGAAAGACTTAAGGAAACACAAAGAGAGTCCATCTGAAGGACCCCGTCCTAGCAATACCGACTTTTAAGACATGCTGAATATCGAATATACGCCACAACCTCTCCTATTGATCAGGAGGCAGAAAGAAGGGAGGATAATTTCCTGAGAAACATGAAAACAACTTTAGGAAAGAAGGAAAGATCTAGGTGGAAAGAGACATATTCATAATTAAAGATATGAGATGATCCCTCACTGACAAAGCTGAAAATTTAGAAACCCTCCTGGCTGTAGTGATAGCCACTAAGAAGGCAACCTCTAGAGCACTGATTTACGAAGAGGGTGATACACTCCCCCCCCCAAAAAAAGTGGAAAGAGCTACAGGGCAGTGGGGTAGAAGGGAGCAGGGGGGGGGCTTCAGTCAAAGTATTGGCATGCAAGAAAGACAAGGTTAAGCAATGGCCTTTTGGACCATGGTGGGGATGAGGGTTGCCTAATACTTTTTTTTTCAGGATCCCTTAAATTTCTTCATGCGGTAGTGTCTCCTGCTCTTCAGTTGCCCATATGAGCTCACTTCCATGGCACCACTTTGGGGCAGACTGACTGACTGGAGGGAGAGGTTAGAGCACTTGGTGGTGGGGAGAAGCAGTGACAAAAAGGAGCTTGCAAATTTGTGATTTGCTTTGTGAGCTTTGCCAGGACTTGGCTGGCAGGTTGGAGCTGTGCTGCTGCTCCAGCTTTCTTTCATCAGACAGACCAAGAGATGAGGTAGCAGAAGAAATAATGTTTGTGTCAGGAGGGTGATTTGAAGCTGTGTGGGGAAGGCAAGTTTCTGGGGAGGGAGGGAGAGGAATATCCACGGTCAATTCTTCAAAAAAGTCCTTCACCTCTCTCAGATTGAGTCCTTTCTTGCTAGGCAGAAGCTTCTCCCTTTGCATCCAATCACTTTCGAGAGCAGCAATCAAGCAGCTGGTCAAACAGCGACTAAGTAGCCTCTCACCCAGGCCAGCCTCTGCTGCAAGGTCAGCATGGGTGAGAGGCTTCTCAGTCACTGCTTAGCCTGCTGCTTGGTTGCTGCTTCCAGGGTGGACAGATGCAAAAAAAGCAGTGACTGAGCAGCTGGTTGAGCAACGACCAACAAGCTTCTTGCCCATGCCAGCCATTGCTGCAAGGCTGGCATGGGTAAGAAACTTTTTGGTCGCTGCTTAGCCAGCTGCTTGGTTGCTGCTTCCAGGATGACTGGGTGCAAAGGAAGACTGGTTGTTTAGAATTTACAATAGAACAATACACCTAACATTAAGAAGTATGTGTTGAGAGGGGTACTAGGGTTGTTGCCAAATAAAGGGGATGGTAGACCAAAAAAGTTTGGGGACTACTGCTCTAGAAAAAGAAGTGTGGGATGAATAGTTCTGAGAGGTCTGAAAGGAGCACTCATGAGGACCAAAGGGAAACTCCATGGAGGTGACTATAGGTGACTGGTGGAGAAAGGAGAGATTCACCTTGAAGAAACCTCATGAGATGAGACAAAAGAGGAGAGTCAGCAGCCCAGGGTGTGAAAGAACAGGAGAAAAGGCAGTGGCTCCTTAGTATGCTGGATTTCAAATCAAGGTGCAGACCTTTCTGCAAAAAGGACATAACAGAAATGGACATAGAGTTGGAAAGAACCAAACTAGCCCTGCATCAGCATTGAAATGCTCTCCATGTGGCTTTATGAGAAGTAGATATTCTCCTGAAAGACAGCAAGGTGGTAATTACTTTCTAGGTAGCCAAGTGCTTCTAAAGTTCACTGCTCAGCCTTTAGAGCTGGAGCCATCCTGGGTTTAGATGGTACATGCAGAAGGTCTGGCCAGAGGTAGAGACCATGGCTTAGACCAGGGGTAGGCAACCTTTTTGAGCCAGGGGCCGGGTTGCTGTCCCACAGACAATTGAGGGGCCGAAGCACCAAAAATAAATAAATAAATAAATAAATAAATAAATAAATAAATTTTAAAAATATGCATGCACACTCTTTCAGCCCCAGAAAAGTCATGGCAAAACCCCTGTGGAGATTTTGCCAAGAAAACCCCAGAACAAGTAATAACAACAATAATCAATATCATCATGGCGGGCGGCGGCGGCAGGACCAGCCTGGGGCCGGTCCAAAGGCCTTGGGGGGCCACATTCGGCCCCCGGGCCTTAGGTTGCCTACCCCTGGCTTAGACAGAGATGGAGAAGCTCTGGAGACCATGGGTTCCTGTGGCAAAAGGTGGCCAGGACTATCTGAAAAGCCTGTTCCCTGATTTTCCTGAGCTCTTAGGCAACCAGAGGAAGGGGAAGGAAAAAATACATGAGAACTGGAGGCTATGGAGAGAGAAAATTTATTCTTCCTGCCAGAAGGTCCCAGAATTGGCTGAAATGCCTTAGGAGGTTGTGATTGGATCAGGAAGTAATATCTGTACCAACACTGAGCAGGATCTGTCCTGGATCATCTGAAAGACTAGGGGTGCAAGTCCCACACCTCTGGATGGAAAGTGTTCCTACTGAGGAAATCTTCCTGGGATTTTTTTCTTGATGGCAATGTATTTCTTGATGCCTCCCTGGCAGAGATACAGACTTGAGCCCCCCTGGTTCCTGATGGGCAGTGGGCAGACATGTTGCCCATTAGGACCAGGACATTTTCCATCTGGTGACCAAAATTCCGAAGACGTGTTAACATCTACATGGGAATTAAGTGGCTTTTCCTGATGTTTGTCAAGAAACCATGAGCTTGAAGGTAACACAGAGTGGTGTGCAAGTCTTTCAAAGTATGAGTCGGTATGCTTTCAAGAGCAGGTTGTTGAAGTAGAGAAGAGATGCATCTACTGGAGTCTGAGGCAAGTGACATGAGCACCATTAGCTTCATGAATACCATGGGGACTGACAACAGCTCAGAGGGCATAGCACAAAACCGATAGTGACAATTGCTAAAGGTGACTCTTAGGAACTTCGTACTGTTGACAGAAATAAGGACATGCAAACAGACCTCTTGAAAGGTTGATCAAGATCAAATAATCGCCCTTCCTGAAGGCTTTGCCTATTGAGAGGAAGGTCTCCATGCTTAAACACTTGACGGTAAAAAAGCTGTTTGTAAACTTGAGGTCCAAGATAGAACAGATGCTGTTGACACATTTGAGCACCTTGAAGAACACAGAGGAAATCCTTGAGAAGTGCTCCATAATGGGAGCATCTGACTTCCTGTGCTAGGATGGCTGTTTTGAGCAATGCCTTCAGAGTGAAGTAAGCCAAAAAATTGTTATGGTAGGCTTGGCAAACTGAACAGAGACCCATGGAGATTCTATCTAGAATGCAGTGGTTGGTTGTGGTTTGGGCCCAGATCTCCCAAAAAGAGAAGAAACCTGCCCCCACTACTGGAGATAGGTAGTCAGTTCAACTTGCAACCTCCTCGACGGAACTGGAAACTGCATCTTTTCAGGAGGGGTTGTGCTGTCAAACGAAGGGCAGGATTCGTTCTCGGCAAAATCACCCCTTTAACCCACCAGAGCCATAAGAATGGACAGCAGAAGGGAAGAAAAACAGAATAAGAACCAGAGAAAGACATTTTTTTAAAAGAGTAAGGCAAGAAAGACAAAACAGTCAGATAAGAGCAGAACAAGAGAATGAAGAAGTGCTAGGGGGAAAAAAAAAGAACAAGAAAAGGAGGTCTGTTTTGGGTACAGGTAGGGAAAGAACTGATGAGTTATCATGGCTGCACACAAAGAACCATTTGGTCAGTTGGTGGTATCAGCTGCTTCCCCTGCCTATTCTGGCTAATGATAGGGTGAAACCCACTTTGTGTGGATTCCTCCTCTGCCCAACCTGAGAAGGAAATATCCCCAGGTTTCTTTAGCATGCTCGGATTCTCATTGACAAAGCACCAGTTACCTTCAATATGTATTGATCATCCTGTTGTAGCCAGAAATCCACATGGGGGAAAGGCATCCAGAAGTAAGGCCCAATACAAAGTTGCTCCTTTCTCGAGTCATAAATGTTAACCATCTATAAAAGCAGAAGATGGAAAATTTTCAAAAGACTAGAGCTACAAAGAGCTGCCATTTTTAAATGGGTGCACTAGAATGTCTGTACTGAGGGCAAACAGTGCTCTGTTTGGCTTACACATTGTAATCCGCTTAGTAAGTGCTGAGTTCACTATTAAGTGGTAAAGAAATGTAAATGTTCTTGCTATTGCTGTACATGAATACATATATGCCAAAAACATATCTATACATGCATATGTATTTTTGTGTATATGTACACAGATACACATACAGGTGTACAGTGGTCCCTCCACGTCTGCTGGGGTTGGGGTGAAAGACTCCTGTGAATGTGGAAAAATTGCAAATTAAGAAAAAACACACCACTATTCTTTTTACCTGAGAGAACACCTCTCTAGGAATCTCCAGGTCCTCCAGTGCAACGCTAGGGTCAACACCTGCCAGAAGTTGATCATAAAATCATGTTGGAGGTCCTACAAATGCCCAGAGAAGTGGAACTTGTAGGTTCTCCAACACAACTCTGTGGTCAACTTCTGGCAGAGTTGTGCTGGAGGACTGAGAGATTCCTAGAGAGAACATTTAAAAAATGCAAATAATCAAATCCACAAAAGTCAAAGCCACAAACGTGGAGAGCCAACTGTATATATTTATAGGCAAGCACATATCAGCTAACAAATAGGGGAAGCAGACGAGGGCCTCTGGGACGCCGTGGGACGGTGCGCCGCGGGACCGAGGCATCCGCACCGCGGCACACCATCGGCGCCCCTGAAACGAGCGCTAAATCAGCGCTCCTTTCAGATGTCAGTGAAAGTGCGCCCCAAAAGCGTAGGGCACACTTTCACTGACTTATCCGCCGCAGCGTGTCCGGACGCTGCGGCGGGAGGTTGCCCTTGGAGCGCCGGCCGTGCGGAGGGCCGGCGGCTCCAAGGATGACCTCGGGAGGAGGAAGGGGCGCCGAGCGTGCGGCTGCCCCTCCTCTTCCCTGCCTCGGAGACGGCTCTATTAGCCATCTGCCGAGGCCCAAAGACTCTGATAGCAAACTGCTTCTCAGTCTTTTTATGCCCACTCAGCCCTCCTTTCCTCTTAATCTTCTATCTAGCTGGAAATCTTAGAGCAGCATTGGCAGTGGGATGACGGTAAAGGAGGGCTAGAGAAATACAGATTTTCATTGTAAGATTGAAGCACTGTGTCTGCAGTAAGCAATGCAATAACCCTGAGCTGGCAAAGAGGGGGCGGGGGATTTAGAGTGGAAACTCTAGCTGATCATATAGTTGTTGTGTATGCCTGCTTCCAACAGGCAAGGTAAATGACTGCTGCCTCCAAAATCCTCTACTGAGCAGGTATAAACATCAAAACAGAGAAAAAGGGGGAGAGCAGATAAGCCAGCATGTTAAAAAGACAGAACTAGAAGAATGTCCACCAAAATTGAAATCATAAGTGTGAAGGCTGATGAAAAACAGTTACCCCTGGATGAATTTTGGAAGAAGCCAAAATGACCGCTGGAAGATTCTGTGTTTTTGTCTATGTATATAAGGCTTACCTGACCTAGTTGTTTCATTTTGTACATATATACTGATAGTTTTAAATAAAATGTTTGCTGAAACATGTTGAACTGTGCTTCCTTTTTGTGGTGTAGGGACCTTTCCCTCTTTCTTTTATGTTATTTCTACCTTCAATATTACTTTTTCTGTTAGCAAAATAATGCCCAGGAACACATCTACTTCATTAACTGGTATACCTATACAGTACATTTGTTATTTGCCACCAAGTCTCTATTCAACTATGAGGGATTTCCTGGGCAGAATCAGCACTGCAGAAATAATCCTGTTTGACACCACATTCACTGCCATGGCTCAATGTTATAGAATTCTGGGAACTGTAGTTTGTTGTGGCACAAATGCTCTCTGACAGAGATGACTAAATGTCTCAAAAACTACAATCCCAGAATTCCATAGCACTGAGCCATGGCAGTTACAGTGGTGTCAACCTGGATAAGTTTTGCAGTATGGATTACCACTGGTCTACGAATGACAGTATTGGTCATCAGGATGCTCAGGTCTTACATAATGTGGTCTGTAGTCTTCTTCTTTCCTGAATCTACATGTACACAGACACAGACAGACACACACACACACACATATACAATGAAAGGTGTGTATACACACATGTATACCCTCCATCCTAAATGCCAGTGCCCTGGCTTTGGAGGGAAAGGAGAGGAGGCAGACACAGCTTCTTCAAGCCAAGCCCAGAAGTAGATGAAAGGCCTTCCCTTCAACCCAACTGCCACTGCTCTGGCCTTGGAGCAAGAGAAGAACTGGTACTATCTGCTGGAGTTAATTCCACCCCCCACTGCCATTCCCTTTTCCTTGTGTGCTATTGAGATTGTCAGCCTGAGGGCAGGGTCTGTCAACTATCTGTAAGCTGCTCTGAGAGCTTTTATGGGTAGGGTATAAATTCTATAAATAAAAAGATATATTTTCACCTGTAAATATATATGCATATATGTGATTTTATATATGTAATAATAATAATAATAATAATAATAATAATAATAATAATAAATAAAATTTATTTCTATTTTCCCACCTCTCCCTACGGATCGAGGCGGGAGCACAAAGTTAAAATGTACAACACTGTACAATAAATAATACAATATGTAAAACATGATAATAAAAACGACAACAGTAAAAAGCAATAAAAACAATAATAAAACAGCAAATAATCAGTATAAAGACTGCGAGGCAGATCTATGCCATAGTGGTAGCCAAATTTTCACCCAGGAGGTCCGTATGAGATGATAATATTTTATCTTATTATTCAGTTAGGGAGATCAGGTGGATAGGCCCGCCGGAAGAGCTCCATCTTGAGTGCCTTCTTAAAGGCCTCTAGCGTAGAGATAAGACGGATCTCTTCTGACAGGCTGTTCCTTAGCTTAGGGGCCGCAGCTGTGAACGATCTTTGGGAAGTTGATGTTAGCTTGGTTTTACAATAATTTAATAAATTCTTCCCTGATGTCCTGAGAGTGCAGGGCGGATTGTGTGGGGAAAGGCGTTCCTTCAAGTAACTCGAACCCAAGCCATGTAGGAGTCTATAGGTAATGACCAACACTTTGTATTACACCCGGAAGCTAATCAGCAGCCAGTGTACAGCTTTTACTACAGGAGTAATATGGTCTGTTCTAGATGATCCGGAGACCTGGCTGCTGCATTTTGAACCAGTTGAAGCTTCCAAACTTGGTACAAAGGTAGCCCCATGTAGAGCACATTACAGAAATCCAAACAAGAAATTACCAGGGCAAGTACTACTACGACTAATAATAATAATAATAAATTATTACTACTGCTTCAAGGTCCCTTTGGTCCAGGTAGGGGTGCAGTTGGCGAATCAACCGAAGTTGGTTCCAAGCACTCCTGGCCATCGCATCTACTTGAGATGATAACTGTAGTGATGAGTCCAGTAGTACTCCCAAACTGCATGCTTTGTCCTTTAGGGGAAGTGTGACCCCGTCCAGGACTGGATGACAAAACTCCCTTCCCGGGCCAGGGGTACCTATCGCGAGTACCTCTGTTTTCTCTGGATTCAGCTTGAGTTTGTTTTCCCTCATCCAGCCCATTACCGCCTCAAGGCAGGCATCCAGAGGAGCGATGCCATCCTTAGTCACCGCAGTAGTTGGAGACAGAGAGAAATAGAGTTGGGTGTCATCAGCATATTGATAACCCCGCGCCCCATATCTCCGGATGATCTCTCCCAGCAGCTTCATGTAAATGTTAAATAGCATGGGGGACAGTATGGCGCCCTGCAGGATGCCAGATGTCAGCTCCCTTTCTGAGGAGCAACTGTCCCCCAGCCTCACCATCTGGGATCTGCCCGAGAGGTAGGACTGGAGCCACTGGAGCGCAGTGCCCCCAATACCTAACTCCCTCAGGCGTCTTAGAAGGATACCATAGTCTATGGCAGGGGTAGGCAACCTTTCCCCTTTAAGGGCCGAGGGACTTCAGCTCCCAGAATCCCAGGAGCTATTGGTCAACATGGGACTATTGGCCAACATGGCTGAGGCTTCTGGGAGCTGAAGTCCCTCGGCCCTTAAAGGGGAAAGGTTGCCTACCCCTGGTCTATGGTATCGAATGCCGCTGAGATGTCCAAGAGCACCAACAGGGTCACACTTCCCCTGTCGATACCCAGACAGAGGTCATCGACTAAGGCGACCATGGCAGTCTCAACTCCTGCCCTGAAGCCAGTTTGAAATGGGTCCAGATAATCAGCTTCATCCAAGACTGCCTGGAGTTGAAAGGCAATTGCTCTCTCGATCACTTGCCCAAGAATGGTAATAAGGAGACCGGTCTATAATTATTTCTTACCAGGGGATCAAGGGAGGGCTTTTTGAGGAGTGGTTTAACTATCGCTCGTTTTAGGCTCAATGGAAATTTGCCCTCCTTGAGAGATGTATTAATGATAAGCTGCAGTAGTGATTTTACTGCATCTCCTCCCTGGGCGGTCAACCATGATGGGCAAGGATCGAGAGGGCATGTTGTCCTCCTAACACATCCAAGAAGCTTGTCCACTTCATCAGTATTTACAAACTCAAATCAATCCAGTTTAATACAGTCCACAGAGTCCCTGGACGTCTCTCTTATTGGTTCTGTTATAATGCCCGCATCTAGATCGACCCTTATCTGAGATACATGTGTGTTTATGTTTGCATTGTTTACATATTCACAAACAGAAATATATGTGTATGCACAAGTTATGCATACATACACACACACACACACACACACACACCATGCAAGACAAGTCAAGTAAAACCATACATGAGTTACTTCTAATTTCCTCAAACCAAATGCCATTAGGCTCCTGCAAATCTCCTCTCAGCTTGCCTTGGCTCCTGTTAAGATACTGGCAGACCGCAAATCCTCAGCAGGTCCCCTGTCTGGAAATGTTGCATGGAAAACTTCTCCTGTTTTAACATTTACACCTGGAAAAAATAATTCAGAATGCAATAAATTATTTGAAAGGCAGCAAAAGAAACTGGAACAAAATAACAGCTCCAGAAGAAAGGACTCAAAGCAATGGGTTGAAATGAAAGGAAAGAGGATTTCCTAAGTATTAGGAAGAGCATCTGACAGTGCAAGCTGTTTAACAATGGAAAAGATTGCCTTGGAAAGTGGTGGATTCTCCTTCATTGCAAATGGATGACATTTGCATGACACCTTAGCCATCCCTTCCAGTGCTACAATTCAACAATAAAATCCAATTAAAGTAAATAAAAATTTAAATGACTATATTAAATGATTAAATAACTAAATGACTTATCAAAAACTAAGCAGCACAAAACATGTTGAAACACATCTCTTATTTGTTTCTAACATGAGTTCTGGTAATGTGTATTGAAAAGAAAAGATTTCAGATTTCAGCTTTTTCTCAATAGCTATATTAGAGGTGAGAAAACGTTATTCTTCAAGATTTTAGAATACTATCTCCCATAATCTAAACTGAGTTTGTGGATGCTGTAAGCCTGATAGGCACAACAGACACCGTAAGACGTCTCCCAAACTTTGGCCTCATATGTTTTTCTCTTCTCCATCTCCAGGATCAAAAGTTCTACACATTGTTTACATAAACCACAATTCCTGAGTTTGACATGGGAGGCAACAAATGTAGCAGGAAATCATAGTTCTGAATTCCTTTCAAATTCAGCCTAGAAGTTAGAACAGTGTCAGGAGTAAGTTTAAAGTTATCAGAAAAGATAAACAATGTATCAGAACAAGATCATAACCATGGAACAGGCAGAACCCTTGATGTTTATGCTAACTATTTGCTACTTATGTAGACTACCAAATTCAAATGTTACTTACCAATTCCATAAATAAATGGAAAGTGATTGCCTTTTTCCTGCCTGTCATTTAATTCTGTTATTTAAAAAAAGGAGAAAAAGAACACAGAATTTTACAATTTGCCAGAGAAAATGGGCCAGTCAAAGATCAACATGCTTAGAATGAGAAAAAGAAAGGGTCATTCTACTAAAAGACAGGAATAATAATAATAATAATAATAATAATAATAATAATTTTTTATTTATAACCCGCCCCTCTGCTCAGCAATCGGGGTGGCGTACAACAAGGTTAAAAAACAGCAGCTTAAACATTCATATATTTTCTGGCACAGGAAATACTGTGCCAAAAAAACTGGCCAGAAAACAGCCATGTGGCATGTGCCGCCAACAGCCAGGTAGCTGAGATGGGAGTATAGAAAGGGAAGGACAAAAGTTTAGTCATTCAAAATAATTACCTGTCACACAGAAAGTCACTAAATGGATGCTATCCTGCAAGCAGTCAAATGCTCCTAGGAATAATAGCATGGGCATATGTATAACTACATGGAGAAGATGCTACAAGATATAAGAAAATACTATTTATTTATTGAGAACACTCACTAAAATACACAGCAAACGATACCACAAAGCACAAAGAGGAAAGTAAGCATTCTTCAAGGACATTTCCATTATAAACCTGAGTAACCTTACCAAGAAGACCTACAACTGTGGCCTATCAATCCAGTCTTCACACCAAACCATGGTTAGCAAAACTCATAGTTCCCCAACTATCAGAGCAGTATATCCAACAGTCAAATGAGTGCATGGGTAACAATCACAGCTTTTTGGACAGGTGGACAAAAAATCTGAACATAATGATGGTAGATATATTAAATTTTAATATTCAATTGAGGTCTGCTTTTTTGACTTTTGGAAGAACAAATGGAAGTGAAGAATAGGAAGGTTGTACAATAGATGATAACTGCAGTAAGACTGCTGTATGCACAACACTGGAAGGATTCAGTTGTTCCTTTCCAAGAAGAATGGGTTATAAAACTCAATGAATTTGCAGAAATTAATAAACTAGCCAATCTTATAAGAGAGGGAACTACAGTCTTTTAAAGAGGATTAGAGATTGATTACTGGAAGACAAATTGGGGAGAGATACTTCATTTAGGATCTGCAGAATACAGATTGTACTGTATCTATTAATATTACTGTTAGAAATTTAGTTTAAAATATTATATTATTTTCTATTTAGATGTTGGGGAAGTAGAATTAACAGTTAGTTTGAAACCATGAACTTGCAAGTTGGAAGTAATCTGTTGACTTTTGTCCTTTTAAGTATGCAAAGGCATCTTGTAGCACCTTTGAGACTAAGGGCCTCTACAGACCAGCGAAAAGTGCTCACATTGGGGTGGAATGGGGGCGTGTTGACTTCCCGCCACCCGCCCCGACTCTGCCTCAATGCCAGCATCATGCCGCCCCCCCAACCAGATGGCAGGTAGTGAAAAGGCATTTCTTCAGTGCAGCTTCTTTAGACGAGCTGCACCAAAGAAACATGGAAAAGCCACCGTCACGGCGGCAAGGGTGGCTTTTTGCCATTCTGAAAAGGAGCAGCATTTTGCTGCTTCTTTTTAGAGCCAACAAAGCGCTGGATCAAGGCACGGCATGTATTTGCCGCGGCCTCGATCTGGCAAGCAAAGGGGCAGCCAGACGCTGCTCTATCGGGGCTGTCTGTTTAGCCCCTAACTGAAAGAAAGAAGCGGGTAGCATGAGCTTTCCTAGACTTGAGTCTACTTCCTCAGATGCATGCTCATGGTACTACCTTCATTCTTTCAATTAGTCTCAAAAGTGCTACAAGATCCTTTTGCATACTGATTACTGGGCTAGGTCTTTGAATTCTTATCCTTTTAAGTTAATGTCGTCATAGTAGTCTGTAATTTTTGTAGATATAGAAGCAGTAGTAGACAAAGTTTTGTTTATTGTGTTTGTTTTATTTGTAGTGTCATTACCTTATATGTATGTTTTATACTCATGAAATATAAGTCTCAATTAAAAAAAAATAAAGAAAGCCATCACAACTTCCTGCCCATCCCAAAAATTTGGCCAATTAATTTACTCAAGCCAGGTGCAGTACTCTCTTGCTGGGAGACTTTTCTTTTTGCATCTTATTTTGAGCTCTTCCTAACCTCTCTAAACTCTTTTGGGTCATGCATACATTATTCAGATATCCGATCAGAACCCTAAGTTTGACAAAGAGCACAGAAGGCAAATGTGAACTTACTAAGAAGCTGATTGGTAAGTTGCTGGGATAAGTGCCTGTCATCACTGAAACCTCCAACCAGGTGTACTTCCAATCTAGACAAACAAACAAATCAAATGAATGGGTTGTGTCTTTAGCAGAATAATCAATAATAAGCTTTACTTGACAAGGATCCAATTGCTATCAGCAGATCTGAGATTTTAATAGCACATTTTTATTGTAATTAATCTACTTGTATGTGGGTGAGAAGGAAGGTAAAAAAGGACACTAAGAGGCTGTACAGACGGCCTCTAAGGGGTGCTCTGTGCCGCCCCTGGGAGTGCCGGATCGGGGCCGCGGCAACCACACATTGCAGCCCCGATCCAGCTTTTTGCCACTCCAGAAAGAGCTGGCAAATGCCGCTCCTTTTTGGGGTGGCAAAAAGCCGCCCTTAGCGCCGCTGCAGCAGCTCTTTTGTGCCCCTTTGGCGCAGCATGTCTACACATTGCACCAACAGTGCCCTGACGCTGTGCGCCATACAATGGGGCATGTGGCGTGACGGCAGCATCAGGGCGGAGTTGGGGCGGCCGGTGTGCGGTCACTCCACCCCAACTCCTCCCCCAGGCTGGCTCTTTTGGCCAGTCTGCACAGGCCCAAAGGGAAGCTAGAAAGTTTCACCACCACTTCTTCTTGTCCCTCTATATTCAGGCATACATTTTTTAATTCAAATAGGTTTTGGAGAACTGATTGTTTTCAAATAAGGTGTGTTGTTCTCTTTTTAAAATCTCATTTTATTATTCTTCAACCTATGTTTTAAATTCTTTTTAATGTTACTGGTAGTTTAATGACATTTTAATGACAATCTCTTGTGTATGTTGTATCTGGCTTAATTTGTAAGCCACCCTGACTCCTAATTCTGGAGGGAAAGGAGAAATATAATTAAAGGGGCTACTAACAACTTCCATAGTGAATAATAAAAGTATTTGTTTATGCACTTGCACATTTATCTTAAACTTTCCTTAGACTCCTCAAAAATGGAGGCTGGGATTTATGTAATTTATTAAAGAATTACTTTATTTGATAAATGTTGTTGTTGTTTTGGCAATTACAATTTAACAACCCTAAGCAGAGTGATAGGGATTTTTTTAAACTGACCTTCCACATTCTGTGTTAGGAGAAAGCACTTTGACTGCATTCATCATTAACAATACTTCCATTTCTGTATCTGATCCATCACAATGAGTCAGACACGTAGCCCCACTACCTGAAAAAACACACACACAGAAAAACAGGAACAGGTTTGGTCTCCATGACATTTGCAACCATTTGGTCTCCATGACAATTTGCACTACATCTGCTTTGGAAAAGCAAGAAAGAAAATTCCCCCAAATCACTATTTTCTACCTTGACTCTGTGAATAAATGGCTCATAGAAGTCCCCAATTTCAGGGCAGAGGGAGAAGATATACTGAGTAATGAACATGCTCAGTGGTCATGGAATGCTTCCTGTCCTTGAGAGTGTAAAACAGAAAAGAAAACTAGATGAAAGAAAAGAAATCTTGCAATGGAAAGGCTGAAAATTGGTGATAGGACTGAACATGAATGCATCCACATGGTCAAGTCTTCTTGAAGATCTCACTTCTAGCCCACAAATTCAGGCATCCACAAATAACATACAAAAGCATCTGACACACAAAAGCTCACCAGGGTTCCTACCGCCTGACAAAAGGGAAGATCAACAGGGCACAATCCCTCTGCTCCCCAGCCCCGTTTTGCTCTCACTCACACACCCAGGTTTGAATATGAAATATCAGAAGAAGACAGTGTTTTTTTCCTTGTTGTTGTTCTGTGCCCTCAAGTCGTTTCCAACTTATGATGACCCTAAGGCAGGGGTAGGCAACCTAAGGTCCAGGGGGGGCTGGATGCAGCCCCCCGAGGCCTTTGGACCGGCCCCAGGCCTGTCGCCGCCGCCCGCCATGATGATATTATTGTGGTTATTACTTGTTCTTGGGGTTTTCTTGGCAAAATCTCCACAGGGGTTTTGCCATCATGGCTTTTCTGGGGCTGAGACAGTGTGCATGCATTCCTGCTTGTTTCTGGGCCTGCCTTCCAGTCGTTTCCATGATGATAATGATTATTGTTGTTATTACTTGTTCTTGGGGTTTTCTTGGCAAAATCTCCACAGGGGTTTTGCCATGGCTTTTCTGGGGCTTAGAGAGTGTGCATGCATTTTTTTAAAAAAAAATAATAATTTTTTTAAAAAAAATTATTTATTTATTTATTTATTTTTGGTGCTTCGGCCCCCCAATTGTCTGAGGGACAGCAACCTGGCCCCTGGCTCAAAAAGGTTGCCTACCCCTGCCCTAAGGCAAGCCTATCATGGGGTTTTCTTGGCAAGTTTCTTCAGAGGAGGCTGCCACTGCCATGGTCAGAGGTTGTGTGTGTGTGACTTTTCCAAGGTCAACCAGTGGGTTTCTGTGGCTGAGTGGGGATTCCAATCCTGCTCTCCAAAGTAATAGTCCAATGCTCAAACCAATACTCGAGTTAGGTTTGCAGAATCTTACCTGTGTCTGTTTGTTTGTTTTTAATCAGGAATCGGAAGTCCACTAACCAGCTGCACAGACAAAACAGTGGCCCAGGATAAAGGCAGGCATACAGCCCCTCAAATTAAGGAACAGTGAGGTGTCTAAACATACCATGTGTACGCAATGTGTTCTCAGCACAATAAGTAAGTCCATACTATTCTAATACCAAACACATCCACTTCTGGTTTCCCACATATACTTTCTTTTTACTGGTGAAGCCCAATTCAGGAGGAGGGGAAGAAAGGTTTTTCTGCTTCTACATTGAAAATCAGGATACATCAGGATGTCTAAAACAAACTATAAACTGAGACAAATCTGTGACAACAGAAATCCATTGATTTCTAAAAGTCCCTTGAGACTCTGGGGGGTTGCAGACTGCCAGAAATAGTGCAAATTGAGTCCACTTTTAGGGTTAGGGTTAGGGAATCATGGGAAGTGTATTTTATTGAGGTACTAGAGCTCTCTGATAGAGAAGGTTCAATGTCTCAGAAAAAAAACAATTCCCATGATTCCCTAGCACTAACCCTAACCCTAAAAGTGGACTCAATTTGCACTATTTCTGGCAGTCTGCCACCAATTTTCCACCAATTTGGTCATGCATGCACATTTGCAGTTGTTTAGGGGAGTTTGCAGTACAGATTTCCCCTATGTAACACCCCTAAACCAGCTCCTAGATTTCTGCTCTTCTGCATCATTCAGGAAGAGAAGCTGCTTAAAAAGTATGTTGTGCAGGCAAGTAAAATGGGAACATCACTTCACCATTTTCTATTTGTAAAGTAGCCTCTCTTCAAAGAGTACTGAGATGTGGGATCAAAGCAAATCTGTGTGGAATTCAACATTTCACATCCAGTTTACATTAACTGAGAGTTCCAGGAGTGGGGGAGAAGATGTAAGACAAGTTGGCCATAATCAGTCAAAACTCACTATGAGGTAGTCTGCACTGGCCAATTCAAGCAGCCTCTAACCTCTTTGAAGGCAGGGTGTTTAAATGATGCACGAGGCAAAACCACGAGGAAAGCAAAACAAAGCCACACTTCGGGGCTGAAAACCATGGCAAAAGATGCTGGCATACTCTGACTCAGGCAGAAAATGCACATCATCACATAGACATAAAAACAGCCCAGAGCCAGTACAGGCCTCTGGCAAAGGAAAAAGGTGATCACCAATAATGCAATGAATTACAACATACACAAACTAGACCAGGGATAGGCAACCTAAGGCCCAGGGGCTGGATGCGGCCCTCTGAGGCCTTTGGACCGGCCCCAGGCCGGTCCTGCCGTCGCCCCGCCACCCCCCGCCACTGCCGCCGCCCGCCATGATAATATTGATTATTGTTGTTATTACTTGTTCTTGGGGTTTTCTTGGCAAAATCTCCACAGGGGTTTTGCCATGGCTTTTCTGGGGCTGAGAGAGTGTGCATGCATATTTTTTTTAATTTTGTATTATTTATTTATTTATTTTATTTATTTATTTTCGGTGCTTCGGCCCCCCAATTGTCTGAGGGACAGCCACCCGGCCCCCGGCTCAAAAAGGTTGCCTACCCCTGAACTAGACAGTCCAACAGGGGGACATGGAGTGAAGGGGGGGTGAAGGGGGCATTTATGAGGGGCCCTCCATAATTGTGCTTTGCCAGTGTTATCACGGGGCACACCAGTGCACCGATGCACTGTACAGGTAATTCATTGCATGTGCAACTGTGTGGCTGGTCATACGGGCAAGTGTCCAATGAAATGCCTTCTGAGCAGGAAGAGGGAGGTAACTGGAGGTTGCAGGCAATGTATTTGTGTGATGCAGGTGGGGAGGTGACAAAAAAAGAATAACCGCGCAGCGCAGCTTGATGCCATGTGGTGCAGGTAGCCCATGGGTGTGTTCAGTCCACCTTGGGAACAGGCCATGCAGACAGCGGGGTTTTGACCCATTTTCAGAAAACCCAGGATTGAGCAGCTTTTTCCTGCCCATTTGCTCCAGCCCTAAGCCAGCTGAAGAACTCCACAAAAGAAGAAAGTATCATAGTTCAATTATGCCCATCCCTGGTTTAAAATAACAACTTCTGATCTCATGATAGCATTCAACCCAGTTTCCATAGATTATTAAAAGAGCCACAGATCCACAGATTTCCTGCACTAGTTCTACATTAGTTCTATCTACAATATAATATTAACAATATTATGAATACAATGAACCACATCAGAGGAAAAACAAATAGGTACCTGTGTGCCTGATCACTACTATGTGACAGGTAGTTGCATCATCTGATCCAAGAATAGAAACAGAACCTGTTGAAAGGAAGATCACTGTGTCAGGTACAGCATGCCCACAGGTCTTCTTTCAGAGCATAAAAGCAGATCCAAGACTTAAAGTCAAAAGGACAGCTTTTATTGCAGTAAAGAAAACACAGCAGACAGGTCCATGACTTCTTTGACAAATCTGAAGTTAAAGCATATTGAAACACTTTTATAGAACATAGCAATGTCCCTCCCCATAGGCTGCTGTAACTCAGTGATTGGTCACAAATTCCCACGCTTCGGCCATTAATATGACGTAATGTTTTACTGTCCGGAAAGTCTAGCAATTGGCATGATGCTTCCCACTGACAATAGACAAAACAACCTTGAAGTAACATCCGCACTCTGTTTATGTGATATATCACCTGCGATTGTGATCACGTATTTATCAATATCATCATATATATGTGTTTAACAATTTAACAACGGAATATATAAAAATCTAAAACCATCACTTATTAAAACCATCAAAACAATCTATTTATACATAAAACGTTTTCAAAATCGTTCTCATTATCTCTTTAACCATATTTTAAACTCAACCCTTTAGCTTCAGCCAAGGTGGAAACATCCCACACGCATATCAAAGGAGCTTTTAGTTCCCAGCTTTTTAAAGCTCTTTTAAAACACATTAACCCAGGGGTAGGCAACCTTTCCCCTTTAAGGGCCGAGGGACTTCAGCTCCCAGAAGCCTCAGCCATGTTGACCAGTAGTCCCATGTTGGCCAATAGCTCCTGGGATTCTGGGAGCTGAAGTCCCTCGGCCCTTAAAGGGGAAAGGTTGCCTACCCCTGCATTAACCCTACAGCATAACCTCACAGTTTTAACCATTATAGTCAACTATATATTATCAATCTCATCTCTAATCAAAATCAATCAAAACAAATTCTGGCAGGAAAGCATTAAGCCAAGGCGTTCCTGACACACTGTTATTTCTGTACTATTGCATGTAATCTCACTTGATGCCTACTTACCATCCTTAGGAGTGGTTGCTGCAAACTCTCTTTGCTGGACATAGAGAAGTCCTTTGGGACCCACCATTCGAGCCGGTTGGCTTCTGAGCCGTTTGGCTTGCTCCTGATGATAAAAAGATTTTATTTTTTTAAAAAAAATTCCAAATAAACCAAACACATGGCTACAGAGCAGGTGCTTCCCAACAATCCTCAAATTTGTCATTTGTCTTTAGGGGCATTATAAACTCCCACCACCACTACATTTGGTGACTGCTGTGAGAATAAGTATTCAACGTATATCAGGTACAAAGAACATGCTACTGGCCTTGGTTTTCAGGGGAAGTGGGAGCAACAGCTGCAGAGGAAAATGAGAAAAATGGCGAGGCCTACAATGAGACTCAAAGACTGAGAAGCGCATCTTAATAAATATGACTTCCTCTTACTGCTATTGCAGAATCGTAGAATTATAGAGTTGGAATAGACCACAAGGGCCATCCAGTCCAACCCCCCTGCCATGCAGGAACTCACAAAGCACCCCATCCAGCCTCTGTTTAAAGACCTTCAAAGAAGGACGCTCCATCATTCTCCGAGGCATTGTGCTCCACTGTCAAACAGCTCTTACTGTCAAGAAGTTCCTCCTAATGTTGAGGTGGAATCTCTTTTCCTGGAGCTTGCACCCATTGTGTTCTGAATCCTATTCTCTGGAGTAGCAGAAAACAAGCTTGCTCCATCCTCAATATGACTCCCCTTCAAATACTTAAACAGGGCTATCATATCACCTCTCAACCTTCTCTTCTCCAGACTACATACCCAGTTCCCTAAGTCTCTCCTCATAAGGCATGGTTTCCAGACCCTTCACCATTTTAGTGGCCCTCCTCTGGACACACTCCAACTTGTCAACATCCTTTTTGAACTGTGGTGCCCAGAACTGGACACAGTAATATTCCAGGTGAGGCCTGACCAAAGCAGAATACAGTGGCACTATTACTTCCCTTGATCCAGACACTATACTTTTATTGATGCAGCCTAGAATTGCATTGGCCTGTTTAGCTGCCGCATCACACTGTTGACTCATATTCAACTTGTGATCTACGAGGACTCCTAGATCCCTTTCACACATTTCTTGCAGGCTGGCACCTCTTCCTTCTGGCCATGTGGCAACTGGGAGATCCTCAAAGTCCAGGAGATTTAACATCCATTTGCAAAACAAAACGATACTTCCTTTGCCATCCAATATGTCTCCATCCTTTGTGAGGCCAGAGAACACTAAATTTCTCAAGATGTATCAGGAAAACATGAGGGGATGTCAAGATAAAACATGCCAAACCTCAAATAGGGGACGTACTAAAACAAATGGCAGTACTTGACCATAAGAAAACAATACTTGCCCATAGATAAACCAGAAGCAACTTGAAGGCACACAACAACATAGATATGAGAGCATAGTGGTTTGAGTGTTGGACTATGACTCTGGAGAGCAGGGTTAGAGTCCCTGCCATGCTATCCTCTGAGGCTGAGAGAGTGTGACATGCCTGAGGTCACCTTCTCATGGGGTTTTCCAGGCAAGTTTTTTCGGGGCGGGGTTGGCTATGGCCATCTTCTGAAGCTGAGAGAGTGTCACTTGCCTGAGGTCACTCTCTCATGGGGTTTCTTTGTCCAGTTTCTTTGGGGGGGTTGTCATGGCCAGACTCTGCAGCTGAGAGAGTGTGACTTGCCTGAGGTCACTCTCTCATGGGGTTTCCTTGTCCAGTTTCTTGGTGTTTTTTTTTTTTTGCCACGACCAGACTCTGAGGCTGAGAGAATGTGACTTGCCTGGGGTCAACCTTCTCATGGGGGTTTTCTTATCCACTTTCTTCAGAAGGGGGATTGCCTTGGCCATCTTCTGAGAGAGTGTGACCCAACCAAGGCCACCCAGTGGGCCCTTGTATGCTCCAGCCAGGATTCGAACTGAGGTCCCCAGAGTCCACTACCCGCTGCCTCCCTCCCTCCCTCCCTGGCCTGGATACTCTTCCTCCGGTTCTCCTCAGGAAAGGCGGAGGCGAAGGAAGGCCTTGCGGCTCGGCTTGGCCTCAGGAGGCGCAAAGGCCTGGCCCTCAAAGGCTGGCCTGAGGGGGAAGGAGGAATGGCGCCGGAAAGCCCTCCGCCGGCAGTGAAAAATGGCGTCTGCTCACCTCCAGGGCCGGAGAGGAGTAGGCCAGCTCCCTCGGGGGCTGCGCCAAGTCCACCCGCTCGCCATTGACCAGCAAAGGCATGGCGAGGGACGGTTGGCGGCCTCTGAGGCGGCACTCAGGCGCCCTCTGCTCAGGCCAAGCCTCCGAGGCGGAGCTGGAAGGCGCCATAGAGCCCCAGCAGGAGGCGGGGAGGTACCGCATGCAAGGCCCCGCGTCCACACTGGGGGAATAACCCGGTTTGGCGCCGCTTTAACTGCCCTGGCTCAAGGCTATGGGATTCTGGGAATTGGAGTTTGGTTTGGGGGCCAGAGCGGAGCTCTGCACCCCCCTCCCGAAGAAACTTGACAGGAAAACCCCATAGCCTCAGGCAAGTCACACTCTCTCAGCCTCACAGGATGCCCATGGCAACCCCCCCCCCGAAGAAACCTGACAGGAAAACCCCATGAGAAGGTGACCTCAGGCAAGCTTCAGAGAATGGCCAGGGCAAACCCCTGAAGAAACCTGACAGGAAAACACCATGAAAAGATGATTTTAGGCAAGTTACACACTCTCGACCTCAGAGGATGGCAAAAAACCTGTGAAGAAACTTGACAGGAAAACCCCATAGAGAGTTTTGTGAGACATTTATCCTGCCCTGTCAAAGAGCTCTGGTGCCACAATAAACTACAATTCACAGGATTCCCTAGGACTGACCCAGGGCAGTTAAAGTGGTCTCAAACTGGATTATTTCTGCAGTGTGTTTTGGACCTCAGTTTATCCATCTAAACCCTTTTCATTGCCATTTCCAGCCAATCCATACATGTTGGAATTTCCACTTTCTTGCTAGAACCAATCTTGCTGCTGTATTTCTCTTCCTTATAACTTTTCTAAAATTGTTTTGTGGATTTTGGACGCTGTTGTACTTTCAGAAGCCCAGGCCCATGTTGCACTCTAGCTCCCAGAATCCTTAACCAGTATGGCCACTGAGACGCTGGGAGCTGTAGTTTGGGGAGGAATTACTTTTCCATAATTCTGCCCTTTTTCTAGGCTTTCGAAGTCCTGCTGCCTTTGGGTCACCCTTCCCAGGACATCCATTCTACATGAATAAATGAGCATTTATTTACCAGGGACAAATACAACCCAGGAGCCAAGGGGCCTAGGGTCAACCAAATGGGATTTCTAGCACTGCTTGCTATTGCAATTCTCAACAGGTTTGTCTGAACCCTCCAAATTTAGCTGTACTTCTTACTATTTGTTGTTGTTGTGTCCCTTCAAGTCATTTATGATTTATAGCGACCCTATCACAGGGTTTTCTTGGCAAGATTTGTTCAGAGATTTGCCATTGCCTTCTTCTGAGGCTGAGAGCATGTGACTTGCCTAAGGTCACCCAGTGGGTTTCATGGTGTGTGTATGTGCCTTCAAAGTTTTCTGTCAGCTTATGGCGACCCCATTAGGGTTTTCTTAGGCCTCATACACACTACATAATAAACCGATTTTTGAGTCGAAGCGATGAAGCGATTTGGTGCCAAAGAGATGTTCACACTATTCAAACCGCAATCGAATCTGCCCAGTTTCAACGTAATCCGCTTTGCGTTCACATTCGTCAATAGGATCAATTCAAAATGGAGTTGCGTCACAGGGGTGACCGTGCCACAGAGAACCGAAACCAGTCGACAGAGTTTTCACACTTGCGCTGAATGGATTCATTTCAAAAGATGTGGAGAACACCTCAGGTTCGGAAGAACCTGGTTTAAATGGGTTTAGTGCTTCACACACACACACACACACACCCCAGCAAGCCATGCCAGAAATTCAGCGCAAGTGCGAACAAGGGCCCTTTAAACTGCTTTACACCAGTTTGCAAACTGCAGTTTATTATGTAGTGTGAATGAGGCCTTTGGCACCTCTTTCTCAGAGGTGGTTTTACCTTCCTCTGCAATACAACCTGGTGTTCATTGGTGGTCTCCCATCCGGGTAGTAACCAGGGTTGACCCTGTTTACCTTCCAAGATCAGATGGGATCTGGCGCCTTTAAGGTATTTACGCTATTCTTTCTACCTAAGATGCTGAATCTGTTGGTTGCAAGATTGGCAGGTTGGCAGTTCGAGGCCCAGGTGCTGCACAATGGGGTGAGCTGCTGTCACAGGTCCCAGCTTCTGCCAACCTAGCAGTTCAAAAGCATGCAAATGCAAGTAGATAAATAGGTACCACTTTGGTGGGAAGGTAAACAGCGTTCTGTGCAGTCATGCTGGCCATAGGATCACAGAGTAATCTCTGACAATGCTGGCTCTTTGGGTTAGTAATGGAGATGGGCACCGTCCCCTACAGTCGGATACGACTTGACAACCTTGTCAACACAGAATACCTTTACCTTTACCTTTACAGGTGACCACTCAAAGAGCTACACTTACAAGTATGCAAACTTTGCTTCTGCCTTATTTTTCTTCCATTTTGCTTTAGATAGCAACTGTTCCAATTAGGATTTCTACAACTGTTCCAATTAGGATTTTTTCTCTGAAGATGGTAGCCACAGATGCTGGCGAAACGTCAGAAAGAAACTCTTCTAGAACATGGCCACACAGCCCGAAAAACCCACAAAAAACTATGGATGCCGGCCATGAAAGCCTACGACTTCACATAGGATTTCTACACTTTGGCGTGGCCACCATACAAGAGCTTCCATGCAAAGCTTGACAGTGGGGATCACATTTGTAAGGACTAAGGAAGTTTCACCTTAGGGTCGTCATAAGTTGGAAACAATTTGAAGGCACATAACAACAAAGGAAGTTTTTTATTGACAAGTTGTACCCTAGTGCACCTAATGCAGTGGTTCCCAGACTTTGGTCCTCCATTTGTTTTGGACTTCAGGTCCCAGAGTCTCCAGACAACTCAGCCAACAGTTAGGAATTATGGGAGCTGAAGTCTTAAACATCTGGAGGACCAAAGGTTGGGAACCACTGAGCTAGTGCATCACCTACTGCTTGTCTATGATAGGTAACACTGGATGCTTTCCTAAGGTGGAGTATCTCTTCCTAAGATGTTCAGAGCAGCTGCACAGTAACACTCTTCTACATTCATCACTTGTCAATGGGGAATATCTTTACCTTTACCTTTATGATGAGATTTACAGGTGGATCGATTCAATCGAGGAAGCCACAGCCTTGACTTTGGAAGACCTCAGCAGGGCTGTTGATCACAGTGTGACCTGGAGGTCTCTCATTCACAGAGTCACCATGAGTCAAAGTCAACTTGATGGCAATGAACAACAACAAAGATGCAAGCGCAAGCGCCTACTGAGTGTCCATCGGACGGTGGTGGAGTCTCCTTCTTTGGAGGTTTTTAAACAGAGGCTGGATGGCCATTTGTCGGAGGAAAATGCACATGGCTGATGGAAAAGTTTGTTGATAAAGGTATGCGGAAACCAAATGCTGTTTCACAAGAAGTGATTCCCATTCATTGAATACATCAATGACAACTCACGTGTAAAATCTCAATTTCAACAGACGGGATTTTGGAAAGATATCTTGACAGACGTCCCAATAATGACAACATCATAACTTTAGATGCCTTGTTGTTTATTCATCAATATGTGCACTGTTTTTATAACAGAAATCACATCCCTGTTTTGCCGTTTTGTTTTTCCTTTGTTAAACTTGTTTTCCATTGTTTGAAACTCTTTAATAAAAAAAAATATACCAAAAAGAGAAAGAGATGGATGTTGTTGCTGATGTAAGAGAGAGGGAAATTCAATTTGCAGTGTTATCAATTTATTTGTTAACTAAACTGTCAGGTTTTTCTTTTAAGATATGATAGGATTAATTTTTTAATTTGAAGAGACCACAGGATTTACAGAGTAAAGTGCCACTTAGGGCAACGATAACAAGCTAACATGACTTAGGGCCTTTGCAGACTGCCAGAAATAGTGCAAATTGAGTCCACTTTAACTGCTCTGGCTCAGTGCTAGGGAATCATGGGAACTGTAGTTTATTGTGGCACCAGAGCTCTCTGACAGAGAAGGCACAATGTCCCAGAAAAAAATGCAATTCCCATGATTCCCTAGCACTAACCCTAACCCTTAAAGTGGACTCAATTTGCACTATTTCTGACAGTCTGCCAAGGCCCTAAGTCATGTTAGTTTGTTACCACTGCCCTAAGTGGCACTTCAAAACAAAAAGTTCCTTCAAAAATGATTTTTCAGTAGCCTTCCCCAGCCTGTCACTATTCTTACAACCCTATTGATGGCTGGCAAATACAAGAGTTGCAGAGCAATATAGAAACTGCCAGACTAGAGATCACTGTCCCAAAGCATAGGCTCTAACAACCTATTCTGCTATCACTGATCTGGATTTGTAATTCTTCCAGCCGTGTTACAGTATGTACACTCACCTGTCACTCTCCATGAACTACTGAACTGGAAAAGGCATATAGGGAATGAATGATATGTTAATTCTAGTTAGAAGACACTGATCTGTTGTAATACTGCAGTACAGCGATAAGTGGCTACAAAGATCAGATGGTGAGTCAAGGGTAGAAAATTCTTACAGCACAAATATTTTCTGTGCTTCTAAATATGTAAAGAACATTTTTCTCTGCACTACCGAATTACTATATCCTCTACCTCCCCTCTCACTTAGAACAAAAAAGTGTGGCCTTTCAAAGAGACATACTATATTCATTAGTTCTCAAACTCTGATCCTCTGTCTAAGTGTTTTGGACTTCAAATCTCAGAATCCTGCTTGGCCAGTGCTCAGGGATTCTGGGGGCTGAAGTTCAAAACCAAAGATTTTGGAGGACCAAAGATAGAGAACTACTATACCAGGGGTAGGCAACCTTTCCCCTTTAAGGGCCGAGGGACTTCAGCTCCCAGAAGCCTCAGCCATGTTGGCCAATAGTCCCATGTTGGCCAATAGCTCCTGGGATTCTGGGAGCTCAAGTCCCTCGACCCTTAAAGGGGAAAGGTTGCTTACCCCTGTACTATACTATAGAACATACTTTACAGGAACAGGTAATTAAATCTCTGTCCTCTCCAGTTTCTAACAACCCTTAGTGCTCTGCCTCCTCTTGAGACAATGAATAAGAAGGCAAAACCTCTTACTCATTGCACTAACAGGACTGCTGATAATGCAAAATATTTTTCCAGTTCATTTCACAAACTGTTGCTGTTCAGGAAATGCCTAACAGTGGAGATATGATTTTATAATATATAAATCTCTGCCTGCTCAATTTGACGTCTTTAAAAAGTGTCATGCAGGGTTAGGCAACTGTGGATTATGGCAGATGCAGTCCAAATATATGGACGGGCAAAGTTAACCACCCCTAGGGGATTGTCAAGAAAATGAAGACATGTAGCTCAGTAAAGATAATCTAAGATACAGGAACAGAAACTTGAGGGAAATTAAACAGGGCTGTCAAGAAAGAAAGATATCCCTGTGGAGGTCCCCAAAGCCCAGTAGTCAGACGCCATGCAAAAGGCCAAGGCTGCACCAGGGAGAACAGCTGTGTAAAAATATACAAGACTTCCCACTTGTCACACGCTGTGTTGTGTTTCAAACACACGGCTCTAACGAAAATGTAGGTCTAAGTATTCAAAATCAACTCAAATCAGCCCCCTCACTTGAATCACAATTAACCCAAAGCACAAAAATGGTACTTTTTTGATCAACAGCTCCCAGAATCAGGCTCAAAAAGTATATTTTCCAAGCCCTGCCAACCACACA
Organism: Phrynosoma blainvillii; assembly: GCA_026167975.1. NCBI lineage: Eukaryota > Metazoa > Chordata > Lepidosauria > Squamata > Phrynosomatidae > Phrynosoma > Phrynosoma blainvillii. Next base: position 9,178,785 of record JANUYF010000012.1, on the reverse strand, counting down.
AGAGGACTCTGACAACACTGAAACATGTTTCCTACTGAAACCGGTTAAGAAACTTCTAAAAAGTTTCATCAGTGCCTTCGAATGTCCATCTTTGTGCTGAGATTAAGAAGAAAAACCGCACAGTTCACGCTAAAAAAGAGCTCGCTAAGGCATTTAAACTCAGTTTATTTTTTTAAAAATAAATAAAAGTGGGAACTCCTCTATCTGACAGCAACATTGTTTTGAAACTCAGTTGCTTTCTTTAAAGCAGAGAGGTAGCCACACAGAACTAGCTGCAGAGTTTTCTGGATCAGTCTTTGATATAGGAACAATATTAAGTTAGCCATTCTAGGTCAACGTATATAAATAGAGGGTAAGACACAGCTCTTTCAAATTATACAAACTCTTTTTTTACAATTTCACTATCAAAATGGGTGAAGAATCAGCCGTCTAGACATAATCCAAAATGCTCTCTTTATAGAAATGATGACTGCCCAAAGTCGTTGTCCATCTGATCTTGAGAGATCAGAGCAGCAGAGACGTTACTGGTGGTGATCCTACGCACGTTTCTGTATTCGGAAGAGAAGAGTCGAAGGAGCCTGGCATCATACCAATCATGCCATCATTCTGGGGAGTTTCGCCATTCAAGAAGTCATCGTCGTCTTCCCCTTTGCTCTACCAAACAAATACAATAGTTAAAAACACCGCAATACCACAAAAGAGACACCTTGACAAAATAGATAAATGTAAGATATATACGGTAAATGAAATTGCTTTTACGCTTCACTATCTAGAGCAAGGGCCAATTCCATCTGGCCTCCCTCACAGGACACATACACCCATAGGAAGTCTAGGTATCTCCATTGCCCTTTGCAGACCTTCTCAAAATGGCCGTCAGAAGTGACGACACATGCTCTTCCTGCCACCGTTTTGCAAATGACTGCAGAAAAAGGGGGAATTTGGAGACAGTACAGGATTCTTTTTCTCCCCTTTAGTATTTTAAAAAGTTACAAACCGGGAACATGAAAAGAAAAAAGAGCAGGAAACAGAAACAAATGCAGACAAAAACAGGCTAAAGGGCAGGCATTTAAAAACCAAGAAGAGAGATTCAAGGTCAACACGTCCATCCAAAGGGAGCCATGTTACAAAGGAAGACCCACTTCTGCTCCAACATCATTGATAAACTATAAGCGGAGACCGTTGTTCTTCAAAAAGCAGATGAGGATTAACAACCCTGCAACCTTCTAAACCAGGGGTAGGCAACCTTTTTGAGCCGGGGGCCGGTCCCCCGAAGTCCTCCCCTCCGCTGGGCCGAGGGGGGGGGGGAATGGCGGCGTGCGCACACCCTCCCCGCCGCGCGCGACCCCCTGCGCGTGCTGCTGCTGCCGCCGCTGCGTGCGCTACTGCAACCACCTCCATGCATGTCGCGGCCACCATTTTGATTTCCGAAATGGCGACCGCGACGCGTTTGCACATGCGCAGTACTCCTGCACATGTGCAAACGTGTTGCGGCCGCCATTTCAGAAATAAAAATGGTGGTCGTGGCGCGTGCGGCTGCATAGCGGCCAAAACGCACAGCGGCAGTGGCATACAGCGGCAGCGGCAGCAGGGGTCCGCCTGGGCCGGTAAGTACCGGGACCTGGGCATGCCGGCCCCTGTTCTAGACTGATCAGTTCTAGACTGGCTTTTCCATGAGCCAAAAATTCCAAAATTGGGACTACCAATCAGTCATATTGACCCTCCCAGTTTTCCAGGTCCTGGCAGATAGTACAGGATTCTGAGATGGTTGTCGCAGTGCGGGGTATTTTTGCATGTTTTCATGCATTTTGAGGGCTTTCTGAGTGACTGGAGGGCAAAACTGCCAGAAAAATCACACTGAAATTAGTCTGGAAAAAAAGGAGGTAGGAGCTGTTGAAGTAAATGTTGGAAATGTGGAAAAGAAACAGGTACATTCTTCCACATGTGGTGGACATGCAAAGCAGCAAATAAATATTGGAAACAAATCAATTTAAAAAAATCAAAGATAAATATTGAACTAAATTGTAAACCAGAAATTATGCTACTCAATCATATAGATAATGAGCTGGAAAAAAAGAAGAGAAACTAATATTTTATATGCTGACAGCCGCAAGGCTACTATAGGCACAATATTGGAAAACAGGAATATGTCCACAAGTGGAAGAATGGACTTTTAAATTACTGGAGATGAAAGAAATGGATATGTTATCGATGGCAATAAATGATAAAAAAAATAGTGAAAAAGAAGAAATATGGGATAAAGTGTCAAAGTATATGTCAGAAAATATATAGAAAAATTATTTCTTAAAAAAACTATAGAAAAGTTACAATGTTACTGTAGAAATAAATAAAAAGAAGTAAATAAATGGAAGAAGAAAAATAAAAAAATGATGAAGAGAAGATAAATCTTCCATTATTATTATTATTATTATTATTATTATCATCATTATTATCATTATTTATTATAATCTATTCTCTTCTTAACAGCAGTAAGATAAATATATCGTACATTCCATTTCACTCTAGTCTTAATACATAGTAACATAGTACATAATACATAGTACATAGTAACCTCAATAATACTGAACATATCCCATTTGCATTATCTTCTCCTTCTAAAGAGTTCTGGTTATATTAATTAGGAAGTGTTTCTGTATCTTATTTTAGACATACTTCTTATCAGTGCTTAATTCGAGATTCTCTATTTTTTCCCACTTCTCGTGGTATTTTTGATCCGTTTTATCTTTAATCATCATTGTCAGCTTGTCCATATTCATCAGGTCAATTAGTTTTATTTGCCGTTCTTCTTCTAGAGTCTCCTTATTCTCTTTCCGGTATCTAGCAAATACTATAGAGAAGATAAATCTTCCAGGGAATTAAAGGTGAAAGAAAAAGATGCAAAGTGGACAGTAAAAATAAAAGGGAAAATCAGATAGTCATTTAAAAAAAAAAAAGGGGGGGGGGGAAGCACCGAAGATAGAAAGAATCCAAGGAGTGGCGAATGTTTAGAGTTGGAAGAGAAAGTCATGAAAGAATTTTATTTTGGTGTTTGAGGTATGAATGTAGAAAATGAATGTTATTGTAATTAAATGTTTTATGTAAATAAAAATTTTGTATAAATAAATAAAGTTAAAAAAAAGAAGTAAATAAAAGTAGAGCCCAGGAGCCACGTTGCTCACCTTAGATTTGAGCATCATTCCTCAACCTGCTACACTCCATGTATTTTGGAATACCATTCCCATCAATCCTGGCCACGTATTTTGGAATACCATTCCCATCAATAGTATTCCAGACTATCAGGCTGGCTGTGGCTAGGAGAAATATAATTCAAAATATATGGAGGGCACTTGTTGAGCAAAGGCTGATCTAATAAATCTAGATTTTGCACTAAGGGAACCAAAATTCTTCAGCATTGGTAGAAAACCTATAGCAGAATGAGAGATGCCTTGTGTGTATCAATGACATTACTCACCTCATTAATGACATCTGTAGTCTTTTCAAGATCTTCTGTACTCTGCTCTTCCCAAAACTGATACAAGGGATCAATTATATTTTTTGATCTGTAAAGCACATTGGAACATGATATGAGGGAGATCACATAAAAAAATAAATTATAGCGCCACGCAAAGTATTTTAATATTTTTCACAATTTCCTCACCCCACTTTACAAAGAGATTCAATGGAATTAGAACAGTACACAAAATGAGTGGTTGACTGAGAATGGTCATTCTTGTGAGGCTGATGGCACAATCCACAACACATGGCATGAGGGATTAATCCATGTGTTGTGGATTGTGTCTTCAGTATCAAAGAGAATGTTTCAAAACAGAGTCAAAATGGTAGCATACAACAGCAAGGAGGTACTAACAGAATCACATACTTGAATCCAACCACCTGTCATTGCAGGAATCACAGGGCCTTTGCAGACTGCAAGAAATAGTGCAAATTGAGTCCACTTTAAGGGTTAGTGTTAGTGAATCATGGGAACTGTAGTTTACTGTGGCACCAGAGCTCTCTGACAGAGAAGACGCAATGTCTCAGGGAAAAAAAAATTCCCATGATTCTCTAGCACTAACCCTAACCCTTAAAGCGGACTCAATTTGCACTATTTCTGGCAGTCTCCAAAGGCCCATAGTTATAGCATCCCTGAGGAGAATCTCTAACCCCCTAAACAAGAGTAACTTGACTTTTTTTTACAGAGTAACTTCAACAAAGCCCACCTCAAACAAGCTAGACAAAACATAGTTTGAAAACCCCCAAATAAAGCAGATAAGGTGCAATGCCCTGGTCTCTGTCTAACTCAATGAACACTCTTCATGGATAAAACCAGAAAGGGTTTATTGCAAATCAAGATCAGCACAGAAGCAAGTCATTGCCAGATCTGAATTAAGCTAAGTTTCACTTCTATAGCCCCCTCAAACTCTCCTCCTTTCCGCCTTCTACATTTCTTTCTCACGGAGTTCCAGGCAGCTACATGATCTTGGTTCTCATAAAACAATCCCCTACAGCTGCTCACCCCTCCTCACATGTTCATGCTCCCAACATGGCTACAACATGGCTAAGCAAGCCTAACTTAACATGGTGGAGAGCTACAAGGAGAGACTCAGACATAATAAGGTGTACTTTGGAAGAATTGAACAGGGCTCTTTCAAAAGCAAAGGGGAATTCGCTGATTTCTGGAAAGATACCTTTTGAGAATATAAGGATCAAAAGGGAAAAAACTGTCAAGGGGATTTGTGGATGTTTCTATCGAGTCACCGCCACAGCTGCTTCTTATAACTGGCAAAGCTTGCCTCCTGTTCCTCTCAATGATAGTGTCGCAGAATGCAATCTGGTATTTCCTGGAAAAACGTAAGAAAAGCCAAGTGAAATTTCCTGTTTTAGAAGGATAGCTGAAGCAAAATAGAAACAGAAAATCAGATTTCATCAGCATTCAGTAGAGATTGGAGATAGCCTCCCAAATGTTGCTGGACTGACATTCCAAGAGCCCTCACTAACATAACTTCATTATATAGCATGAAAAGAGTTGGCACTTCTAATCTGTTATCATTTCCCTTCCACATTCCTTTTGTAGAATCTCCTTTAGCCTTTATCCTAAAATAAATGTCGGGAACGTGAATCCCCGTGAAGATGTTGTTGGACTGCAACTCTCATGAGCCATAGCGAACACAAGTAATGGTGAGGTACATAGGATCTTCAGTCCAACAACAGCTGGACAGCCATTCCTACTCTGAACTTGAAATCTTGAGCAGAAAGACAGACTATGAATGAGAACACTTTCAAATTTTATTCCTCATAAGATCTCCTTCTGTGGTTATTTAAATTTTTTATATTAGCCTCCCTTCACATTCAGGCCTAACTGTTTTTGATTATTAGCCAAGAACCAACTTAGGTCCACTCTTGTTTAGCTCCAGAAACAGACCTGTATCTTTGATTTTTGAGTGGTCATCTGCAAACTCACAAAATCCACCATCCACTTCTTTACCTACATCTCATATCTGTAAATGGTACCAGACACAAAACTTAAGAAAAGCTTCCTAGGCACACCTAGCCAAATGTAATTTGGATTCCTGCTCAAAGCTACCCAGCTCTGGATGCTCTGATCATAGCTCTGTGCGGGTGTAAAACTCGTATATGTGAGTTCACAAATGATCAGTCAAAAACAGTTTTAGGTAAACAACCTGTTCTTTCCAAATTATCTCAGTGGCTATGAGAAGCCTATATCTGAGTAGTTAAAAACATGTTCTGTGTAGCAATGCTTCTTAAACTATCTGTTGTGGAGCACTACCAGGGTTTTCTTTCTCCAATGTGGAAGAGGCTGGCACCTTATTTGTACCCAGTGACTGCAAGTATTTATTTCTTCCCCAGAAACTTATCACTGATGGACAGATGACTGCTTGCAGACCAGTGTCAGTCCATGGACCATCACTTTCAATAGCATTGCTGTACATGAAGGTTAAGTAAAATACTAATACTGTGAAAGTACACAATATAATTCCATCTCTGCAGTTAAACTAGAGTGGGTTTACTGAGTACTGGCATTGCAGCCCAAGGAACCAGCAATCTGAACTTGAAGGAAGGCTAAAATTTTAAAAAAGTAAAGATAACCACACAGGGAGATGTTCAGGAATTAGGAATTTATGTCCTCTGTGTTTCACCCATTTGAGAGACACTAAACAAATGTAGTGGAGATGGTAGCATGACAAATGTGTATAGATAACAGGACTGCTTCGCCAAAAGAAAACTCAGCCTAGGCCCTATTTTATTTTATTTTATTTCCTGTCTTTCTCCCAGCAGCATACAACATTTTAAAAGCACAGTACAATTAAAAAACTCTTAGTACAAAAGCTAAAGCACAATTAAGCTAAATGTCTATTTAAAAAAAAAAGTTAAAATAGCATTAAAAGGTACTTAAAACATAATAAAATAAAACCGCTACACCCATCATTAAAAGCTTCATTTGCTAAAAATCAAAAGCTTGCTTTAATGAAAAGATCTTTAGCTGTTAGCATAAAGACAGCATGGAGGGGGCCAACTAGACCTTCCAGGGAAAGGGAGTCCCATAACTTGGGAACAGCCACCAAGAAGGCTTTCTCTCATGTCCACATCAGATGTGCCTGGGAGGGTGGTGGAATCAAGAGAAATCCTTTTCCTATTACCTAAGAGATAGAGGATGATGAATGTAGAAGAGTGTTACTGCGCAGCTGCTCTGAACATCTTAGGAAGAGATACTCCACCTTAGGAAAGCATCCAGTGTTACCTGTCATAGACAAGCAGTAGGGGATGCACTAGCTCAGTGGTTCCCAACCTTTGGTCCTCCAGATGTTTAAGACTTCAGCTCCCATAATTCCTAACTGTTGGCTAAGTTGTCTGGAGACTCTGGGACCTGAAGTCCAAAACAAATGGAGGACCAAAGTCTGGGAACCACTGCACTAAGTGCACTAGGGTACAACTTGTCAATAAAAAACTTCCTTTGTTGTTATGTGCCTTCAAATTGTTTCCAACTTCTGGTGACCCGAAGGTGAAACTTCCTTAGTCCTTACAAATGTGATCCCCACTGTCAAGCTTTGCATGGAAGCTCTTGTATGGTGGCCACGCCAAAGTGTAGAAATCCTAATTAGAACAGATGCTATCCAAAGCAATGGAAGAAAAATAAGGCAGAAGCAAAGTTTGCATACTTGTAAGTGTAGCTCTTTGGGTGGTCACCTGTAAAGGTAAAGGTAAAGGTATTCCCGGTTGACAAGGTTGTCAAGTTGTGTCCGACTGTAGGGGACGGTGCCCATCTCTGTTACTAAACCGAAGAGCCAGCATTGTCCAAGGACTACTCTGTGATCATGCGGCCAGCATGACTGCACAGAACACTGTTTACCTTCCTACCAAAGTGGTACCTATTTATCTACTTGCATTTGCATGCTTTTGAACTGCTAGACTGGCAGAAGCTGGGACTTGTGACAGGAGCTCACCCCATTGTGCAGCACCTGGGCCTCGAACTGCCAACCTGCCAATCTTGCAATCAACAGAGTCAGCGTCTTAACCACTTCAGCCACCACATCCCCTTGTCATTGTGGCCACCTGTGCACTCACACAGTTAGGGTAATCCTGCACCTGCACAGAGCCCTATTCAGAACCTTCTAGAATGTTATATAAGTATTTTGGCAATAGCCCCACCCACCTCTAGCAATCCTATGGTTCCCAACGAAACCTCCTGTTCCATGGATGCTAACGCTGTGATCCACAGTGATATAACAAGGGAAGAAAGGGGGTATGCACAGAACTACTCAAAGACTCAAAGAACTATAAAAGGGGTAGGCAACCTTTCCCCTTTAAGGGCCGAGGGACTTCAGCTCCCAGAATCCCAGGAGCTATTGGCCAACATGGGACTATTGGTCAAAATGGCTGAGGCTTCTGGGAGCTGAAGTCCCTCGGCCCTTAAAGGGGAAAGGTTGCCTACCCCTGACTATAATTTCAATAAGCAACCTGCCCTTCTTCATGGTCTCTGTGCCTCACACAATTGTGAGACTAGCAAGCTACACACAAGAAGGAAGCGGGAGTTTTGTTGCAAACTAGTAAAAACTTTACTGAACACTAAGTCAAATGAAGAATATTAAAGATGAAACATGAGCATCACGCCTCCCCCTTTATCAAGCAAAACAGTATAGACACAGTTTCAAGGAATACAACTATCCTGAAACATGAAAACACAGTACAGAATTCAAAGTGCAAAGAACACTCAAGGCAAACTGGAATGCAGTACAGCTCTCAACCTTAAGGCCAACCGAGAGCACAATCAACTGGATTGAGAGAAAGATCAGTGTAAGCATCTTCAGGATGGAGATGGTGGGGGTCTGGCAAAGGTCTAGAAGCAGGAGACAGCCTAGCAGATGGCTCTTGCCTGGGAGGTGGGGGAAAAACCATTGCCCTTGTGGCCGGTGAGGATTCCAAGATTTCACTTGCCAGTGGAGTGGACCACTAAGTCTTCCACTGCACAAGCAGGTGAGCCTTGAGACTGCACAGTATGGGAGGTGTCCTGAGGTTCGTGCAACTGCAGACTGATACCTTCTGGAATGTGTGAAGTAGATTTGGACCAGGTGGCCTCAGAAAAGGGCCAGAGCAGAGTGTTAGGTACGGACTGGAGATCAAGACTGGCGATGTTCCTTGTCCCTCAAATGCTTCTTTTTTGCCAATTCCAATTCCAAGGATTTCCCCTTGTTGGGGGACGTGCACATGATAACTTGGGTAGCTGAGCTGGCATGGGTGACCTTGGGTGCGGCAGAAACATTGTGAACCAGCGACTGTTTTGCTCCACGTCAAGCAGGAGACCCCAGAGACAGGACCTAAGTGGACTTCAGATATTTTTGGTTTCAATGCTGACAGCCATCAACACTGATGGTCAGTCAGGCTTTTCAGCCATTTCCATCCTAGTAGAAGTGGGCAGCCACATAAGAATCAGGGGGTGAACAGTCTGTTCATAAAGGAGTGCTTTCAACCACAACTCCCTTCTCTTTCTCACCTGAGACTTGAAGGTGGTACTGCAGGCTGAGACCACACATGCCTTGCCCAAACAACTTAGACACTTTTGTCCATCCAAGCTTGACGCCACAAAAGTGACATGCTTTTTAAACAATGCTAGCGAGAAGATAGAGCCTCAAGTGTAAGCATTCCTTTGAATACCAAACACTAGATGGTACGGAGAATCCAAAAATGGCAAAGCTGTTATCCAAGCAGCCAATTAGCTGAAGCAAAAGCAAAAGCAAAAGTGACAAAGAACAGTTTGGCCAAGGCTACTGCCTACATATTCCAGAAGGCTCCAAAGTGCTCAGCAGCTCAGCAGGATAAGCCTAATTGTCGGAAGTACAGAGATCATGAATAGTACATGAGGGTTCTTTTTTTTTTTTTAAATGATGAATTTAAATGAAACTACTCAGCTCTTTAGATGGAGTCAGTTAAAAAAGAACTTTCTTCACGATGCCAATGTGGCAGACAAAAAAGAATTGAAGGATAGATATGGAATTATATCTAGTTTTTTAAACTAAATTATGTCTAGGTTTGCATTGCATGAGTTATGTCTACGTATTAAGTGCAAGGGTGTGGGTTTCCCACCAAAACCTATTCATTTCTGGAATGTTCTAACAGGGTCAAACCCCTATGTGTTAATCACACTGACCCCAAAGAAGAATTCAATCTACTTCTATTCCAAACAACAGCTTTATAGAACCAAATAACAAAGAAACTGATAACATGGCTGCCTTGTTGCTGGAATCTTGGAGAAACAATAGCCCCTTTGAAACTATGGAGAAAGGGAGTTCTGCTGCAAGTATATACAGTTGCATATGTAAGTAAGAGCCCCAAACCACAAGCTAAGCTCCAATGCAGCATATGAATTGAAAGACTGGAGTCTACGCTCATAGCCTCACCAATTCTACCTGTCCTGAATTCTCAGAATGGACAAAGCCATTCCTGAAAACTTGAAAGAACTTACAGTTGAAAATGGAAATGGAAATATAGACCAAAATATCTGCATTGCTATTTGATTTACATAGTTACTGTACACAAATATCTAAAAAATTCAAGAGAGGAAACAAAGATTCTTACCTGGTAAGGGCAGCAAAGAAATTCACAATGGCTGGCAGACAAACCTTCAGGGGGTTTAACTGGGACATAATGATACGTTCAAAGTTTAAGTTCTGCAAGAATGACAAACCTTCAAAACAAAAGTATTAACAAAAATCATTATGCCATTATGCCTTTACAGTCTATTACACAGGCAAAAAGAAAGAGGAACAACAACAAGGTAACCTGCTACAGTACTAAGTTGATGCAGAAGAAGCAACATTAGATGCTTTTTAACAATTAACAATAACAAGTAATTGAACTTCATTAACAAACATTAACTGCTTAGGCAGGTTTCTCTTCATCTACAGTAGTACTCAGTTTTAATGTATTTACTATGACAGTAATGAAATCCAGATGTACCAAGGAGACAGACACATGCAGCAGGAAGGTTGACCAAGCAGCCATCCTGATAATTAAAACACGATGTATGCACACTATTAAAAATACATGCTTGTACACATTATATTTTTAAATCTGAAAAGACTTGGCACATTCACAGATACAACAGGCTATATAATGGGATCAGGGAAAATATTTGTTTCAGTAGACGAACTATAGTTCAAAAGATAAATTTTCTATGCACTTTCACACTCAACATTCATTCTGTCCTGTCAATTAATCACCAAAACAAAGGGTGCGAGAGAATACAGTTGTCCCCCCCCCCCCCATCACGGACTTGGAATCCACAGTCTCGCTCTTTGTTGGGAGGGACAAGGACTATACTTTAAATGGCCCTGCGCATGCCACAGACACGTGCACCATTACAAATGGGCCTCGAATATTTGCGAGCTGCCATTTTTGCGGGGCGGTCCGGAACGGATCCCCCGCGAATTGAGAGGGGCAACCGTAGAAGAAAAAGGAATGGAAATTACACTTCAAGCACCAATATATACTGGATTCAAGTCTAGGCAAAAGTACTTCTAATGACATCTCAATGCACAAAGTTGGCATGTATTTTCAGACAAATTAAAATAATAATCTTCAAGACATGTAGTATCCTTGAGTATCAGAGAGGTGCACATATAAAGAAAGTGACATGGTAAATTCACAGTCAAGGTATGAATGGTAAAGTATCGTGTTGAAAGGTCAAGGAAACGATTGAAGATTTGACTAAGTGGGAAAAGGTAAGGAGGATGTAGGGAGAAGAGGGAGATGGGATACAGTAAGAAGGAAGGAGAAGGAAAGAGGGATGGAATGAGTGAGGGGATGAGGGGTAGAGGAATGGTGTGTAATGGGATAGACAGATTGGAAGGTGAAGAAGGATTGGAAGGAGAACATATAATTAATGTTAGAAGAATGGTGAAAAGGAGAAGTTATCAGAGAAAGAGAGATGATAGAGGGTGTGGAATAATATGGTTATAGTGTTAGGCGAGTAGTAAAAGATATATGGATAATTACTAGGACTATCAAGGACTATGTGATGGTTGTATGATGTATTGCATGGGTTATATGGAAGACTCATGTATTTTAATTATGGTAAATAAAGATATTTATTTTTAAAAAGCAGTTTTAAGGATCCACTCGTTCACCTGCTTCCAGGTATGAAATGGATCTAATATTTATTCCAACAAAGATACCACTATCAAAATCCAGACAAATTTTCTGAACCCATCCATTCTGTACACTTGCTGTCATATCACACTTGCCTTTCTTTAGGTTTCCATCCAAGATTTGCTTGTGTCGAAAGATGACCACATAGAACACAGCTTGGCAAGCAGCATAGAAGGAACCATGAAGAGCAACGTCACAAAATGCTTTCAACCCTGAGCCCTGGTTATCAATGTACAGGTGCAACCAGTTTACCAACAAGTCCAGGCAGGCTTTCACTGTACTGCAACAGGACAAGAAACATGATAAGGACAGAAGTCCAGCTAAAACATTTCACTGATGAGCAGGATGATCATTAAATAATGAAGGCATTTCCTATGTCACACTAACGTTAAACCACCCCATCCACCCTCAGAAATTGGAAATATTGATTTTTGGGACTGCAAGACTCCCTTTGTCAGTATGGCCAGTGAGCCAACTGGGAATTGTAGTCCAAATTGTAACTTTTCTAAGCTATGCCCATGATGTATCTTAATGCTCCATCATCATAACATTTCTAGAGGAGTGAGATATTATGAAAGCCCCATCAACATGTGAATTTATGAGCTCTTTCCAGTATCGGGAGCACAGCTACAGCTCAGTTTCCCTGTATGGTTGAGCTGGCCACAATTCCCTCCCAAAAGAACAACTTGGGGCAAATACCTTATCACTGCAAAACAAACAGGTCATTTCATAGCCAAATGTTCTATTATTTCTTCCAGAATACTCTGAGTCTACATTTCTAGTCTTATTCTGCAGATCAGAATTTCTGAATAACTTTGGTGGGCTACTTACACAACTGGAATAAACTTTGCCCGTGCCAAAAAGCTACCAATGTAGTTTGCAGCTGCCTGCCTGATCACTGCAGGAGTATTTGGATCCTGAATTTTTTTCCAAAGATGTTCCACAAAGGCTTCTGCAATTCCCTATGAGACACAAATGCATGTAACACATAAATGCTAGGGTGCCTACATCCATGAACAGTGCTCACTGACAATTGTTAGAGCAAGAGTGAGAAATTTCTTTCAATCCAACGGCTGAATTCAGAATTCAGAGAAATTCCAGGATGCCACATTTAAGTGGTGGGTGTAAGAATAGGCAAAATGATGGGAGATATTTCAGTTCAAAGTTCTTAGTGTTAGCAACTTCACCTTAGGAGAGGCGCTTCACTGCTTCAGAAGGGGGAAACTTGTATAAAATCTAAGAAACCATAAAACAATTGTATTACGAGGAGGAGCTCCAGAGGGCCAATCTGGGACCCCAAAAGGGCCATATTTAAGCCCAGGGCTAATCCTGCCTCAGAATGAATGAACAGGGGAGGGGGAAGCTCTGCAGTTTTCACTCTTTCTGAACAAGTCCTTGAGACATTCTTCATTTCAACAAAAGACAAGAAACATACAACTGTGCTTTTTCGTCCGAGAAGCCAATCAATAAAACAAGGAGGAAAGCATGTTAAAAAATTGGACTATACGTACCAGTTTAAAGCTAGAGAGGTAGAACATGACATACTGAACATGACATGAGCCATGGGTTGGTAAAATCAGCTTATCAAATACAGCCACCAGATCCCGATACAAGTGCTTGGTGTTGCCAACATCAAGCTTCCCTAGAAATAAAAATGTTTCCATTACCATGGTCCTCAGCTGAGAAAGGACAGGTGTACTTTCTACAAAATTATTAGCAATTTCCCCCCAAAATATTTCCCTACTATTCTTACAAAATTAAGGAAGGATACTATGCTAAAATACCCTCATCTTCTTCACCACAAATCAATCAAATTTCAATGCTTACAAGCATTTCGATGCTTACTGGGTCCTTAGATTCTGCAGGATAAAGTCAAAGAAGATGCTCCATGAGTACTATACTTAGTTTAGCAATTTCTCCAATTAATGTGGAACTGATCATTCAGGCAAGATAAACTGATTGACAAGCAACGTACATTCTGATCACTTTTTGGTATCCAGTAGAAGTAATAAAAATTCCAAAGCCTTATGACACAGCAGCAGTGTCTGTATGTTATTTTAATGCTTAATATGCCAGACTATGACACAGAAGCAAACATGATTTACTTCCAAAGAAACCAGGACCCAGCAACACAGTTAAAAGAAGGGAGTGAACAGGCTGCTCACTCAGACTCTGACTCACATTATGTTTATTATTTATTTCATATACATCCCATCTTTCTCCCAGTACTACATCCAAGGAGGCTCATGCCATGATTAATATATGGATACAACTAAAAACACTGTAGGTTATAAATAAATGGATTTGTCAGATTAAAATGTCTGAATGTAAACAGTCATAAGGAACTTTGAAAACCAGGTGTAGAAAAAAAAAAGCATAGACTCCCCTCATCTCTATTAGATTTGCTTTTTCAACAACCCAGTCCATTGTCAAAACTCACTGGCAAAAGGTCTTTGCCTGTCAGTGGATGAACAACAGGGAGGACACTCTTTAAACAGGGCATTTCACACTTGGAATAGCTACTGAGAAGGCCCTTCCTTTGTCATTCCCCAAAGATGTCTGTGAAGGTGGTGAGGCAGACAGAAAAGCTTCCTTTGTCCAGCCAGCATTATCCAGGTCGGGAATGCTGGGAGCTGAGATCCTGAACATTTCCAACTAAAGACTACTTTTAAGTGACATGGCCACTGAGTTGAACCCACACCTGCTGATCTGCAAATAGAGAAATTCTATTTTTCTTATTCCCAGTAGCACCTTCTACTTTCTTCTGGAGGATTCCTGAACGCTCAAAAGCAGACTTTTCAGGAATTAGATTGGGCTACAGGATGAATAAATAAATGAAATGAATGAAATAAATGAAAACCCTGTCTCCATTCTTCTGTCGGTTAAAGCAATTAATCGGTGGAGTTCCACTGTATACTTGTAAACAGATTAATCATAGTAACTTGGTGTCTGCTAAATGTTTGGGACAGTGCTCCCACAACCCAATGCCCTTGGCCATGTTGACTGTATCTTATGGAAATTCTAGTCTCAAACACCTGGAGGGCACTAGATTGTCCACCCCAGCATGGATCAAACATTCCTGGCAAAATTCAAGATCTCCTTGTCAATCACTAAAACACCCTTCTTCTGCATCCAGTCAATTGCTCAAACATCACTTTAGTAAAGAAGTCTTTGCCTCCCAGCAGAAAGACGACAGGGAGTGGGATAGTCTAGCATTTCTTGAAAGGGAGTTCCATAGCCTGGAAGCAACCACTAAGAAAGCCTTCTCTTAGAGATCACAAAACGTAGGAAGGCTCACACAAAAGAATGCAATGCTTTAGACAGCCTGGACCCAAGATGCCCTACCTGTAACTGGATTCAACAGAGATATTTCCACATTGGTTTGGGAAAAGAGTAGACAAATCTAACCCTTCCTCCAGATCAATTTTCAGGAATCCTTTTGCAGGGGTCTCCACTTATTAAGCCTAAATACTTCTGTCTCCCTGTTACTGCCTCATTAACAGTCAATCCTGAAGAAAGAATCTAAGCAGGTAGCATAAATGTTATTACCATTAACGTGGCAGATTTCTTTAACATATGAAAACAATACAATCATCAGAATGTCCAGGCGTTCTGCAACTGGATGTGCCATTGTTTCATTCTTATCTGGGTTTTCTTCATCTTCATCCTGTTTAAATAAAGTATTAGTTAGAGAACATTTGAAGAGCTCTTGACTGCATGAATAATGTTGAACTGATTAATATCCTCCCTGTTGACCAATGTTTTCAGCTCAGACAATCAAATCCAAACATGCGGTAAATTGGTTTGGATATTACACACAATAATTTCCCTACCTCCTTTTCTTTCCTACTTCTGCTTCACTATTAAATTCCAATTATTGTTGTTCTGCAAACCATAGTTTGCTTTTACACTGAAATCAACAAGTGATTATTTGCCTGGATTTAACACTACAAACCAATGTGCATGATTGACACCAACACACTAAAGTACTCTAGTACAAGGAACATTTGTGACAGAACAAGGCCTATATCAAAAGCATATTTATTAGTTGGATGCCATGACTTCTCTAGAGCTACTCTTGTCCAAGTTTTTATATTGGAACTGCACTTTTTAAACAATTAACTAAAAACATATTAGCAGCTATCTAGTTATACAGGGAGATGTATCTATGTCAAAGGAATACAAGATGAAGTACAGTCACCCCTCCGTTTTTGCGGACTTCAAGTCTGCATCCATTTATCATCTGTGGGCAGCAAACGGAGGGGGGCAAAATGGGATGCATGCCCACGGGCGCACACCACCATTCAAGCCTATGGGGCTTGACTATTTGCAGTTTTCTATTTTTGGGCAGGTGTCCCCCTGGAACAGATCCTCTGCAAAAACGGAGGGGCGACTGTATCTACAATTCCATGTACAAAGTTAACAAACGTTTCCTCCTATGACCTTAAAACTGTTCTTAAAATTTGGATTTAAATGTACACCAACTAACAATGAAAATGCTTAGCAAGAAAACCTACCAAGTTAAAGAGTCCTTTCTCTGCATTCTCCACACTCTCAACTTCTTCAGCAGCTTCAATATCTTTTCTTGGGGCACTCACCTGTTAAAATGAGTAGGGATACTCAAGTTGTCTGATACAACTGTCTGTCTGCTAAAACTATTAACTCTTTGTAACAAATGATGGAAGAAAGACATTTATTTAGAAAGGATAGGAAACCAGTGCCTTCTAGATATTTTGGACTGCAAATCCCATAATTCCTGACCACTAATCATGCTAGCTAGGATTTACAGAAATTGAAGCCCAGTATGTCTGGATGACACCAAATTCTATGGCCAGTTTCTTCTGCTAAAAATACCAAAAAAAAAAAAAAAAAAGGGGGGGAGGAATATAAGTGAATCTTTTATGAAAGAGTAACTTGTAATGGTTAAGTATGACTCTCTGGAGACCAGGGTTCAATATCCAGCTCAGCCATGGGCAAGTCACATGCTCTCAGCCTCAGGGGAAGGCAACAGCAAACCTCCTCTGAACAAATCTTGCCAAGAAAACCCCGTTAAGAGTCGCCATCAGTCGGAAATAACTTGAAGGCACACAACACACACACACAACTTGCCACACTCTATACTTACATCCATCTTCAATAGCCTTTCAATAACTAGCTCCAAAATGTCGTATCTCAGCACTGGGATGTATCCAGTAATTCGCAGTACGTTGTGCACATAATACTGCTGCAATGGAAGTTCCCACCAAAATTGTAAGTAAAAAAATAAATGCATACAGTCAAACCTCTTTATAGTTGAGAAACCACTGACTACGTAAGTAGTGCGGTACTAAGCTTCTTAGCTTTTACCTTAAAATCAACACAGGATTTTCTAAAGAAGTCCTCTGTTTTTCACTGTTTATCACATACCTCATGAGCCATACAAAGAGGCTTTGGTCACAGATTATTCAATTTAGGAGGCAATAGGAGGGACCATAACAAAAAAGTAAGACATAAGCTTTGTGCACAAAAGATTCCACTTCTAGTTCCTAGCATCTCCACCAAAAAAATATCTAGTGATGAGCAAAAACTCCAGACCAACAGATTGGAAAACTGCTGCCAGTCAGATTGAACAATACTAGCTTAGATCAGGTTCAGGGCCACAAGCCTGCTAGGGACTGGAAGTGGAATCTTTTGTGCACAAAGCTTATGTCTTACTTTTGAGTTATGGTCCCTCCCATTGCCTCCTAAGTTGAAGTATCTGTGACTAAAGCCTCTTTGTATGGCTCATGAGGTATGTGATAAACAGTGAAAAAAGTCAGAAGTCACTTCTCATTTGAAAAATTGTTTTTAAAAATTGATGATCAGTGCAGAGGTCTCTGCAATCAACTTAAGTGGTGAATATTCATCTTTTTTAGCCAGAAAAAGGGAGTCTGTGGCTGCTGGGGGGGGGGGGGTCACTTGCGGACTTTGGTGGCTCCCACACTAAATGGACAAGTAGTCTGACCTTGTTATTTTCCTAAACATAGTGTGAATAAGCAAGGACCTTCAGCCAAGGGGAAGACAACTTACACAGCTCTGGTAATGTTAAGGCCCCACCTGGTTCAGAATCAAATACCTTCCTCAGGGTATTCTGTGCCTCTTCCCAAATTCTAAGAATCACTGATCTGGGGATAATTCCTACATATAAACTTCCATGTTCCATAGTTTTTGACGTAACAATGATACTAATATTACAAAAATTTAAAATCAAATACAAACAACTGCATGAAGGAACAGACAGTTTTCTTCAGTGACTGTCTCCCCCCATCAGGCATCACAGCCATCAGGCCCTGAAGCCACACTATTTGTGCTAATTTAGGGCCTGTACAGACCGCCAGAAATAATCCAGTTTGAAACTACTTTAACTGTCCTGGCTCAATGCTAGGGAATCATGGGAACTGTAGTATATTATGGCACCAGAGTTCTCTGACAGAGAAGGCTCAATGTCTCAGAAAAAACTACAATTTCCATGATTCCCTAGCATTGAGCCAGGACAGTAAAAGTGGTCTCAAGCTGGATTATTTCTGGCAGTCTGTACAGGCCTTTAAAGGGGGGGTTCAAAGACTAAATTAAAACAGAAGTATTGCTAGATACATAGATGGGAAAACATCATTTTTAAAAAGCTGATCACTTACCAGAGTTGTTTCAGATTTATTAATAAACGGAAATTTTTCAGCAAGTACTGGCATGAGAAACTGTGGTGTCCTGTAACATAAAAAATACCCAGAAAAGGTCATTTATATCTGTGAATACTGGACAAATTGTTACAGTCCTTTTAGACAACGAACCTTGACAAAAGAACACCTGGGAACCAACAACAGGTTGAAAGGCAGGACTTTCTGCCCTTTAAATTTATTCCTGTTAAATTTACTTAGCAGAATATTTGGTAGAAATAACATGGATAGAATAAATTTTCATACACTAAAAAAGAAGAACAGTTTAACATGTTTCAGCAAAAAAATTATCCAGAACTACAATATATACACGCAAAATGAAACAATCAGATCAGGTAAGCCTTGTACAAGTAAAGTAAAACATTCTGAACCATTTGAGACCACTTGTAAGAGATTACTTTCTCTCATCAGCTTCCACTTTTCTTAGGATTTCAATTTGGGTGGCCAAACCTATAGATCTATGCTTCTTTAACATACCTGGGCATAGCTAATGAGGCAGGCTTATCTACTTCCCCTCTGTCCATAAACTATAGAAAAACCTTTGACTGCATAGACCAGGGGTAGGCAACCTTTCCCCTTTAAGGGCCGAGGGACTTCAGCTCCCAGAATCCCAGGAGCTATTGGCCAACATGGGACTATTGGCCAACAGGGCTGAGGCTTCTGGGAGCTGAAGTCCCTCGGCCCTTAAAGGGGAAAGGTTGCCTACCCCTGGCATAGACCATGAAAGACTATGGAATGCCTTAAAGACATGGGAGTGCCAACACATCTGATAGTCCTAATGAGGAATCTGTACTCAGGACAAGAGGCTACTATCAGGACAGAAAACGGAGAAATAGAATCAGTTCCCAATTGGCAAAGGGGTCAGACAAGGCTGCATCCTATCACCCTATCTGTTCAGCTTGTATGCAGAACATATTACACGAAGAGAACATATTGGACACATTGGAAGAAGAACATATTGGACACAGAAGAAGGAGGAGTGAAAATAGAAGGAAGGAATATCAACAATCTAAGATATGCAGATGACACCATAATACTAGGAGAAAACATCACGGACCTGGAACAACTACTAAGGAAGATCAAGGAAGAAAGTGCAAAGGCAAGCTTAATGCTGAACATAAAAAAACCAACAAAAATAATGACCACCAAGGACCTTCACAAGTTCAACCTAGACAATAAAGAAATAGAAATAGTAAAAGAATTCCCATCCCTGGGATCAGACATTGATAGAAATGGGGACTGCAGTCAGGAAATCAGAAGAAGATTAAGAATGGGGAGGGTGGCTATGAAAGAACTGGAAAGGATTCTAAAATGCAAAGGTATACAACTCAGCACAAAAGTTAGAATCATACAAGCCATTATATTCCCTATTACCATGTATGGATGTGAGAGCTGGGCAGTTAAGAAAGATGATAGATAGAAAACCAATTCATTTGAGAGAATGTGGTGCTGGAGAAGAGTGCTGAGGATCCCATGGACACCAAAAGGAAAAACCAATGGGTCCTAGAGCAGATCAAGCCAGAAACTTCCCTGGAAGCTAAGATGACCAAACTGAGGCTGTCATACTTTGGACACATCATGAGAAGAGAGGACTCTTTGGAAAAGACAATAATGTTGGGGAAGATGGAGGGAAGTAGGAAGAGAGGAAGGCCACAGGCCAGATAGATGGACTCTATGAAGGAGGTCACTGGTATTAAGGGGTTGCAGAAATTAAGCAGCGCAGTGGAGGACAGAGGGTCTTGGAGATGTCTCATCCATAGGGTTGCCATGAGTTGAGATCGACTCGAGGGCAATTAAGAACAACAACAAGAAAGGAATTCTGTGGAGACAGCTGCCTTGCCTGTTATAGGTAGGCACCATCAGTACAGTAAGATCATACAGATGGGCATCAGATCAATGGAAATCACAAAATCCCCCTGGATGAATTGCATCAGCTGTTGATTTCAATGTTTCCATTTTGAATATTTTGCCCTTCAAAAAATGATGATGAATTTAAGGTCCACTACAATCTGCCAGACCACATTCTTTCGGAGGACATTTAAAAAAAAAAAAAGACAACCTGTTGGTTATGGGGTTTATAGATCCAGTGTGAAGAAGGACTAAATGGCATCAGAGCTTCTGGAGCTGTCTCTCACAACTGCTTTAGCTGTGCATTCCTGGACAGGACAAAGTTGGACTAGATAGTAATATCAATAGCAACAGAAATAGCACTTACATTTCTATACCATGTTATAGGGCTAAGCACTCTCTAAGTGGTTTACAATAAGTCAGCCAATTGCCCCCAACAAGCTGGGTACTGATTTTACTGACCAAGGAAAGGATGGAAGTCTGAGCCAACCTGGAGCCCTGCAGGATTGAACTCACAACGTTTTGGCTGCTTTACTAGCATGTAACCACTGTGTCACCAGGGCTCCTCAGGTTCCTTTCAACCGTATGATTCTATAAGTATTTTAAAGCAAAAACTATCTCTGGGAACAAAATGGAACTTGAGTGAACATCCCAACTGCCCCCACTTGTCTGAGATGATTTCCCAGGAATGCCAAAGGGACAGCAATCATCCTCCTAACCAGCGAAGGCTGTTTTCCCGCCTTGCCACTTCAAGGCATGTGACTGTAGACTGACTTGTTGTGTTAGTAGTAGGCAGGCCACTGATGTCTATACCAAATCAGTAACTTCTGCCACTAGTGTTAGATGGGGTTACACTCCCTCTAAATCTCAGATTCACAACATGAGCATATCTCCCTAAATGAGCTTGCCCAAGCTCTGCAGGGCTCTAACATCTTTCTCTCAGTCCCATCACTATCACAGGCATGCCTGGTGAGAACATGGAAGGGAACCTTCTTGCTGCTCGCTCCCAAGTTGCAGAACCTCCTTCCCTGGGAGGTTTGACTGGCCCCCTCCTTGCTATCTTTTTTCTGGCAGGTAAATACTTTTTTATTTAAGGAGGCATCTGGTTTTTATCATGGCCCGAAACAGATGGGCCAAAAGGAGTGCCTTCCAGCCACTTCTGGGGCATGGTGTGCAGATGATGCACATTCCTGAAGCGACCAGAAGCCACTCTGTGGCCGCCTAAGGCAGCCTGAAGCTGCCAGCAAAAGAAGTGCCAAAAACCCCGCTCCTGCTGGCAGCCCATTTAGGACCATGGCAGTGGCCTTCTTTGGAAGCGGTCCATCCATTTGCCGCAATCCCAGGTCGATTAGGGCCCAATCGCAGCTGCAGCGACCAGAGGCTGCTCCAAGCCACCTGTCTGCTTCACCCCTATGTTGTGGCAGATGGCACTTTTCATGGCAGGGGCACTGGGTTTCTATTTTTTATGTTTTCTATCTGTTTTTAAAATTGCTTTTAAATTGTATTTTTTTTTTTTTTACTTATGCCTTTTAAACAGAAGTTTGCTTTAATTGTGTTTTAACTTTTGTACCAAGAGCTCTCTAGTCGTTTTATGTTTTTAGCGGTTGTACACTGCCTGTGATCCCATGCTGGGAGAAAAGTGGGATAATAAATAAATAAATAATTAGGAAAAGGAAGAGGTGCAGGAAGATTTCGACTTGTCATTGCATCTGCACTTTCTGTTTCTCCTTGGGTTGGGAGAAAGAAGCATGCTGTGAAGCCCCAAGAATCTTGTCCTAGACTGAAGGCTCACTGATAACTCTAAAGATGGTGATTAATATTAGAACAGAGTGACCTGGGTTGTTCAGTGGAGGAGTCCCTCCCTGGATGATCTAGCAGGACTGCAGTAGCTATAAGGAAAAGGGTGGCTTGGTTTGACGTGGCACTGGTAGAGTTGGACATGTCACTGGCCGACGTGTAAAGCAGCTGAGATAAAGACACAGATAAATATGAATTATTTACTGTCTCTCTTTTTGAAAAAGTGATTTTTAAAAATGTTTTATTCTGCCCAAAAATTAAGACTTCAAGAAGGTAAAGGGGGGGGGGGGGGACAAGCACAGTGCAAAAAGAAAAGAAAACGTTTTCCACTGATAACTAGTAGTGTAATAAACCAGCACCAGCAGTGACCAAAGAACCTCTCTGCTGCATAGGGAGGATCTTCATCTTTCACCGTTGAAAATGAACATATCACAGGAGCGTATCCAGAGGAGGGTGACCAAAAGGGTGAAAGATCTGGAAACTAGGCACTGTGATGAGTGATTTAGGAATTTGGGTATGCTTAGCCTGAGGAAGACAAGGTTAAGAAGTGACATAATAACCATGTTTAAATATTGGAAAAGATGTCACACTGAAGATGGAACAAACTTGTTTGCTGCTGCTCCAGAAAGTAGGACACAGAGCAATGGATTCAAACTACAGGAAAAGAGATTCCACCTAAACATTAGGAAGAATTTTCTGATGGCAAGAGCTATTCAACATTGGAATACTCTGGAATACCAAAAGCTGTAGCCTATGGCCTAGTAGTGAAAGGGATTAGGACTAGCATCAGCCATAAAGGTGGGAACTAACAATTTGATCCTTGGCAATGTCACTTAGGACCTCCCTTAGCAACTCAGCAGGAAAGGATGCTGGCCATAATTGAGACTGCAGGGGAAGCTCTTGGAGAGAGGCAAGATGCTTGATGTGCCTTTTAAGCACAGCTTCTATCCTCCTATCTTCAATTAGTTTTAAAACACCTTCTCTCTCTTTGACATAAACCAGAGGGAAGAAAAACAGAAACAGGGGCATCAATGAAGAGGAGGACTGTGATTTAGACATTGTATTTGGGGAAAAGTTGTAAACAATAACAGTCGCACACTGGAATTGATCTGTTGGGAGGCAGGCTTTTTCTATTCCTTCTATAGAACATTGAGTTGCTGGTGGTAAGTAACAGCACACAAACCAGCCCACTGTCCAGCTTTACAGCTGGGGGTGCGCCTCTCCTCTATTCACATGACTAAGGAAGCTGGGTAGCTGCAACTACTGATTACTAGGAAATATAGTAGCTGCAGCTACTCAGACATAGGGAGGTGCAGCAGCCCTATTGCCTATGAGGCTGGGAAGTCACAGCTACTTGTAAGTAGGGCCTACCTGTGAGTAAGGGAGGTTTGGAGCTACTGCTAATTGTGAGTGCGGTGGCAGTAGTTACTCATGAGACAGTGGCACAGTAGCCCCCGTTACTGGCCATACAACTTGGAAACAGAAGTGCTTGAAAGTCACAGCTACTTGTAAGGAGGGACTATGTGTGAGCAGGCAGACTTGTAAGCTGTGGCTCCTCGTGACTAGGTAGAAGCCATAGCCACTGTGTTATTCATGAGTAGGGAGGCATGGCAACCTGCCGGTTGTCCACCTCTCACTGCTCTTGAGGAATAGGGCATGGTGGATAAAAAGGGCCTCCACATGTAAGTAAATTCTCACTTGGGAGATTCTCACTGGAGGATAAGAGACAGGCAGAGGCTTTTTCTTCTTGCAAGTCAACTCTTGTGAAACAAAGAGGAGCAATAGAAAAATATGTCCTATGGAGCATTAGGCTGGAATTAAGACTGACCCCAGATGGTGAGAGCCAGTCTGGTGTACTGGTTTGAGCACAGGACTATGACTTTGGAGACTGGGGCTCAAATCTGTGAAACCCTCTGGGTGACCTTGGGCAAGTCACACTCTCTCAACCTCAGAGGAAGGCAAAGGCGCACCCACTCAGAACACATCTTGCAAAGAGGTTTGCCTAAGGGTCACCATAAGTCGGAAATGACTTGAAGGCACACAACCATCACTACCAGAGGGCTCCTCTCAAAGGTCTGTACTATTCCTGCCAGTCGGGGCAAGAGGGAAGAATCACTCATCTCAGGATATTTACCCTTTTACTGCTGGGAAATATGATTGCTACAGGGAGCATTGTTTTTGAAGCACACCCATTGGAAGCTTTGGTACGCTAAGTAAGGGCCTTTGCAGACTACCAGAAATAGTGCAAATTGAGTCTACTTTAAGGGTTAGGGTTAGTGCTAGGGAATCATGGGAATTGGTTTTTTTCTGAGACATTGAGCCTTCTCTGTCAGAGAGCTCTGGTGCCACAATAAAATACAGTTCCCATGATTCCCTAACCCTAACCCTTAAAGTGGACTCAATTTGCACTATTTCTGGCAGTCTGCAAAGGCCCTAAGTTTCACTTAATCCAACTTCAAAAGTACATAGAAAAGGACATACATCACCATAGAGAACATATGAAATTCAGTATTAGTACTTACAAAGGGACGTATTTTACAATTGTTTGTAATGCTCTGTGGCAGGTGTTGAAACCCTCAGGTACATCTGCAAGACAAATCAAATCATCAAGCATGTACATTAATCCAGAAAATTTAGTTATTTTTTACACTTCACTGATGTAGTCCACTAGTTTTCAACACAGTGTTGCTGTTCTCATATTTATTTAACCTTTACACACAATGTACCTGAGTAGTTCCGGCCAATAGTTTTAATGGGGATTAGACAAATTAATGAAAGAATTAATCCAGTCTGTATGAAACCTTGAGGTTTCAGTCAATGGAAAGTCACAAATACAAGGGGGTATCGTAAAGTAATAATTATCACCCAGATGTTTTTATGGCATATTGATGAAATTTTGTTAGTGTCATAATTGGTCCATAAGTGCATGCTGTTGAGAAAAACCAGCTCTTTGTGTCCTTTATTTTTGTTACAGGTTGTGCCAGAAGTGACTAAAGTGTAAGATGGAAAAGATTGAGGCTTGCAGTTTGATAAATTTCCTGCATTTGAAGGGTAACAGTACCTGGCAAATTCATGATAAGATGATGGTAGTTTATGGAAATGATTGCCCATCTTATGACACTATTGAGTGGAAAAGGAATTTCCAAACTGGTCACATGTCTCTCACAGAAGATGAGCCAAGACCTGGAAAACCATCATTGATGGACAATGTGGCCACAGTGAAGAAAGTGGAAGGTTTAATCCTGAAAAACATATGAGCAACCATCCAAATGATCATGAATGAAACTGGTCTCAGTTATGGTAGTGTGTGGGAAATTATTCATGACAAACTGCACGTCTAAGGTGTCTGCACACTGGGTTCCACTTTTTCTAACTCCTTTCCAGAAACAAACACAGTGTGACCTCTAAAGACAGATGTTGACGCTGTTGGAATAGAATAAAGAGGATTTTTTTGGTTGTCTGGTAACCATGGATGAATCTTGGATCTATCAGTATGATCTGGAGGCCAAAACCATGAGCATGGAGTGGAAGCATGTCCTCCCCGCCCCAAAAAAAGGCAAAGATGCAAAAGTCAGCAGGTCATGCTCTCAGTTTTTGGGGACTGTCATGGAGTCATTTCTCACATTACGTTGCAAAGGGACAAACCATCACTGGCATACGCTTCAGCAATCTTCTGGACAAGTTGCAAGATGCTCTGAAAAAGAAACGCCGTGGTATGCTCTCCAGAGGCATTCATTTCCTAGCTGACAATGCACCAGCTCACTCATCTCAAGTTCCAGTTAACAAAGCAAGGTCATGTGGCTTTGAGATCTTGCAGCACCCGCCTTATTCTCCTGTCCTCGCACTAAGTGACTTTTTCTTGTTTCCAGAAATGACAAATCTGTTGCAGGGTCACCGATTTGACAACATAAATGACATCATTCATGAAGTGGAAGAGTGGTCTAAGGCGCAATCTGCAGACTTCTACAATAATGGTATTCAGAGGGTCAAGAAACGCTGGGAAAAATGTGTAAATCTGGATGTTGACTATGGCCTTTGCAGACTACCAGAAATAGTGCACATTAAATTGAGGCACTGCCCTGGCTCAGTGCTAGGGAGCCATGGGAACTGTATTTTTTTCTGGGACATTGAGCCTTCTCTGTCAGAGAGCTCTGGTGCCACAAAAAATTACAGTTCCCATGATTCCCTAGCACTGAGCCAGGGCAGTGCCTCAATTTAATGTGCACTATTTCTGGCAGTCTGCAAAGGCCCTATGTAGAGAAAAGTTAAGAACTACAAATCAAAACAAACTTTCTGTCAAATTTTTGTAAAAGTGCTAATTAAAACTTTTCGATACCCCTTATATGCAAGTAAACCATACCTCACAGTCCTAAACAAACTTAAACATTATTGCAACAGGAGCAGACATGGTTGGACTGCAATTGCTATCTGTCCTAGCCAGTGTAGCTAGAGGCAATGTAAGAAAATCTGCAGCTTGTCCAGCTCTATACCAGAATAATAAAATGCAAGTAATGTGTATAAAGAACCAATCTAATGTAAGAATTTTTTACTCACTTTCATCATCATCTGAATCAGAGATGTCCACATTATTTTCTCGTATGGTTATTCGAGCTGGGTGGAAACAGTATTATATTGTTAGTACACTATATTACTACTTAATGTTCTCAATGAAAATTTTGATTCAAAATAATAATGTAACGTAAAATTCATGGTAACAAATCACAGAACTGTCATATATTTATATGTCAAATATGCTATATATTAGCAAGTAATAACTTCTTTTCAAATTCTACATGGCTGTAATAACTTTAAAAGATAATATTCTAGGGGTTTTGCACTATTGTGCTCAAATATTAATTTAAAAAGGAAGCTATTTTTGTCAGCAAGGACCATCAGTTGATTTCTAACTCTAGGATCACAACGTACGAACCCCATCTAAACCCCATCTGCCTCATGGCAGAGACTCAATTTACTATAAGCTCCTACAGTCCCTCAGTAGCATGGTCAGCGACTAAAGGCCATGCTGGCTGGGAGAGTTTAAGAATTATAATTCAAGAAATAATGTTGCAAAGCTTTGCCAGAATCATACTGACTATCTGTTTAATAAGAATAAAAAGAAAATCTTACGTGGTATGAAGTGCATAACAATCATTGCAAGACATGGTCTCAAGTAGATGGTCTGTGCAGACACTAAGTTACCAAGGAAAGCCAAGTATTCTTCCACTACAGCTTGGCTTCTTCTTAGCCATGGCACCTTCTGCATTATTATTATACACAGAAGAACAATACATTAAACAGATGTACTTCACAGACTTAATAAAAGTCAACGTAACATCGAAAATCAATTTGTGAATTCTTACCAACAAGATGCGGACCAGCTGTTCAAAATCCTTGGTCA
Organism: Phrynosoma blainvillii; assembly: GCA_026167975.1. NCBI lineage: Eukaryota > Metazoa > Chordata > Lepidosauria > Squamata > Phrynosomatidae > Phrynosoma > Phrynosoma blainvillii. The sequence goes on along the minus strand of JANUYF010000012.1, from coordinate 9,151,389 downwards.
GAAGTGTCACAGAAGACCGGAATTCATGCAGCCAGTTAATAATCTGGTCATCCTTAAAACAGAACCAATTTTCTTTTATATCTAAATGTTGCAACATGTTAAGAACTTGAAAGGTGAAAAGCATTACAAGCTTGCCTACATCCACTTAGGTATGTTTGGATGAATCCCAGAATACTACAGTCGCCCCTCCATTTTCATGGATTTCGAATCCGCGTTCCACGCCTATCCGCAGGTGAGAAATGGAGTGGGACGTAATGGGGCATATGCCACCACTCAAGCTTATGAGGCTTGAATATTGGGGAGTTTCTGTTTTCAAAGGGGGAGATCCAGAATCCCTCGCGAAAATGGAGGGCCAACTGTAGTTATAATAATAAAAAATGGTGCAAAACACACTGCAGAAATAATCCAGTTTGAAACCACTGTAACTGCCCTGGCTCAATGCTAGGAATTTCTGGGAATTGTAGCTTTGTGAGACATTTAGCCTTCTCTGTCAGAGACCTCTAGTGCCACAATAAACTACAATTTCCAAGATTCCCTAACGCTGATCCAGGGCAGTTAAGAGTTACTGGATTACTTCTGCAGTGTGTTTTGGACTGATATGTAAAAGTCACAACAAGTAAAAGTCAGAACAGAGAAGAGTTAATTCAAACGTTTCATTCTCTTTTCAGTTTAAGAAGTCATTTCATCACTTTACAGTACTGAAATACTCTGCTGGGGGGAAAAACTCACTTTTATGTCAGGATCCAACAGCTGATGTTGCAGCAAAGCAAAATCAGTTGTATCGCCCTAGAAGAGAGAAACAGCAATTAGCCTGACAACTTATCATTCACCTCCCAAGACGTTTCAGACCAACAGGGTTTAAGTGCTGTGTAATTCAGACCTTAAGGTTTGTTTAGAATTTTAAATACATTTTTAATTTTAATGCATAACTGTTTCCCACTTTAAAACTGTTTAATTGTCTTTTAAATTTTATATTTAGACAGTTTTAATGTGCTTGCATTGTTTTAAATTGTAGTGTTTGAAATTTGCTGTGTGCTGCCCTGAGTCCCTATAAAGGAAGAAAGGTGAGATATAAGTACCTTATTTTCCTGCGTATAAGACTACTTTTTTACCTGCAAAATCTGTGGCTAAAGTGGGGGGGGGGCGTCTTATACGCCGGATATAAGGATAATGAGGATAGAGGTGCTAAAACTCTATATTCTGACTGAAAAAATGGGGGGGGGGTTCGTCTTATACACGGGTCGTCTTACACTATAGAAAATACGGGTAAATAAAATAATGTGAAGTCGTAGGCTTTCATGGCCGGCATCCATAGTTTTTTGTGGGTTATTCGGGCTGTGTGGCCATGTTCTAGAAGAGTTTCTTTCTGACGTTTCGCCACTGGCGAAACGTCAGAAAGAAACTCTTCTAGAACATGGCCACACAGCCCGAAAAACCCACAAAAAACTATAAATAAAATAATAATTGTGTGTGTTTTTGGTCAGCTTTGTGTTGCTGTTGTTGTTGTTATTTTACTACCTAAGATGGGGAGAACCCTTAAAACACAATTTGAATACGGTACCACAAAGCTTTTTCTTGATTTAATAATCAAAGTTTTTCCCTACATTTCACTTATGTAGGGCCAAAAAAGCAGGAGGAACATCTATATGGCATCAAATTACCCAGACCAAAAAAACAACAACCATACAATACCCTTCAATATTTACAGAATTATCAAAGCAATACGTATGATTAATATTATGCACAGTCATTTTACCTTTTGATATCTGAGCAGGATTTCTTCCAGTGTCCCACCGAATCTGACCGTTTTCCTTGGTGGTGATCTCAAAAATTCATCAGCAGACAGCATTTCAGAGAGTCTAAACAACAAATTCAATTGTAAGATAAAATACCTGGGCTACACTCATGCTAGAATCAGTGGGGTGTAGTAGTCTGAATGTTGAACTATGACTCCAGAGACCAGGGTTTGAATCTCTGCTCAGCCATGGTTACACTCTCTCAACCTCAGATGCAAACCGTCTGAACAAATTTTGCCAAGAAACAACCCTGTGATAGTTTCGATTTAGGATTGGCATAAATCAGAAATGATTTGAAGGCACACAACAACAACAAGAAATGCAACTTTATGGTCGACTTTAACCAAAAATCACACTGAAGGACCTAGAGATTCCTAGAGAGAACACTCCACTAGGTATTTGTAGCTCCTCCAGTGCAACTCTATGGTCAACTTTAACCAAAAGTCACACTGAAGGACCTAGAGATTCCTAGAGAGAAGACTCCACTAGACATTTGTAGCTCCTCCAGTGCAACTCTATGCTAACCCAAGAGGCAGGATCCTTGCAAATCTTGATTTCCCAAAAACTGTACAGGCATCTGAAATTATTTACTCCTCGACTCCACCAGAAGCAACCACAACTAATTAAAAAATAAGAATTTCCTACAACATACACAGCTGGGAAGATGGTTTGTTGCACCCTTTACAGGCCAGGATCATAAACCAGAACTTGCAGGGGTAGGCAACCTGTCCCCTTTAAGGGCCGAGGGACTTCAACTCCCAGAATCCCAGGAGCTATTGGCCAACATGGAACTATTGGCCAACATGTCTGAGGCTTCTGGGAGCTGAAGTCCCTCGGCCCTTCAAGGGGAAAGGTTGCCTACCCGTTATACACGTTGGATGAAAAACATCACTGTGGATTCAAATATCTTGGAAGGCTTTCATTTTTAGTTTATTTCCTGCTGTGCTAGTGGAAGAAACCAAGTGAAGGTCAGGATGGGTAAAATCTTAGCTTTTTCTCCTGCAGGAACAGGGCAGTAAAGAGCGCCTCTGCTTTTCGGTCACATATGAAAACACAAGGCAGACAGTCTCACTTTCAGGCCATCCTCAGTTCAAACTTCCCCCCTTTCACTAAATTTAGCTTTCCTCTGCTATTTTTTGTTATTGTGTGCCTTCAAGTCATTCCCAATTTATGGTGACCCTAAGGCGATACTATCATGGGGTTTTCTTGGCAAGTTTCTTCAGAGGGGGTTGGCCATTGCCATCCTCTGAGGCTGAGAGAGTGTGACTTGTCCAAGGTCACCCAATGGGTTGTCATGGCTGAGCCAGGATTCAAACCCTGGTCTCCAGGGTCCAACACTCAAACCACTATACCATGCTGGCTCTTGTGTGTCATTTGCCTCACCTAAATGCTGACTTCTTATTCTCAAAATGGATCCTAACATCGGAGCACTTCACGCTGGGCTGTTCGTGTCTTTTCTCAAAATCCACAGAAGCGGGATTTCTGAATACACTCCCTCCAGTGATTATCAGCAAAGGATCGTACTGGACAAACAAACAGAGAACACTCGTCCCTCCACATTTGCGGCTTTGACTTGTGCAGATTTGATTATTCACGGATTTTATTAATATGTCCTCTCTAGGAATATCGAGGTCCTCCAGCGCAACTCTATGGTCAACTTGAACCAAAAATTGCACTGAAGGACCAAGAGATTCCTAGAGAGAACCCTCCGCTAGGCATTTGTAGCTCCTCCAGCGCAACTCTATGGTCAATGTCTGGCAGATGTTGACCACAGAGTTGCACTGGAAGACCTAGATATTCCTAGAGAGAACACTTTGCTCGGCATTTGTAGCTTCTCCAGCACAATTCTAGGGTCAGTGTCTGGCAGATGTTGACCATAGAGTTGCACTGGAGGACCTAGAGATTCCTAGAGAGGTGTTCTCTCAGGTAAAAACACATTGTTTTTGTCCTTTGCGGTTTTTCCACTTTCCTGACAAGATTTGTTCAGAGGAGGTTTGCCCTTGCCTTCCCCTGAGTCTGAGAGAGTGTGACTTGCCCAAGGTCACCCAGTGGGTTTCCATGGCTGAGCTGGGAATCTGACCCTGGTCTCCAGAGTCTTAGGGGGGTTGCAGACTGCCAGAAATAGTGCAAATTGAGTCCACTTTTAGGGTTAGGGTTAGTGCTAGGGAATCATGGGAACTGTTATTTTTCTGAGACATTGAGCCTTCTCTGTCAGAGAGCTCCGGTGCCACAATAAACTACAGTTCCCATGATTCCCTAACCCTAACCCTAAAAGTGGACTCAATTTGCACTATTTCTGGAAGTCTGCAACCCCCCTACAACTCCTAGCATCACCAACAATGGCTACTACTCTCATATATTCTCCCTCACAGGTATGTTGCAGAAATAAACCAGAATAGGCTTTTCCACTGCCTTGATTTTCTACGGATGCATCCGCACAGCAGAAATAAAGCAGTCTGACACCACTTTAAATGCCAGAGCTCAACCCTATGGGATTCTGGGCATTGTAGCATTGGGAAAGCTCTCTGCCTTTTAGGCTGGATCTACACTGCAGAAATAATCCAGTTGAGCACTGCTTTAACTAACTCAATGCTATGGAATTCTGGGAAGTGTACTTTTGGGAGACATTGAGCCTTCTCTGACAGAGAGCTCTGGTGACACCACAAACTACAAATCCCAGAATTCCACAGCACTGAGCCCCGGCAGTTAAGTCGTGTCAAACTGGATTATTTCTGCAGTGTGGATGCAGCTAGAGAAGGCAAAATGTCTCTCAAAACTACAATTGGAACAGCATTGAGCCATGGCGGTTAATGCTATGCCAACCTGGATTCTTCTTCTTCTTATTATTAAAGTGATGTCAACCTGGATTATTATATTATTATTATCATGATTAAAGCGATAGCAACCCAGATTATTATTATTATTATTAAAGCAATGCCAATCTGGATAATGATGATGATGATTAAAGCAATGTCAACCCAGATTATTATTATTATTATTATTAAAGCAATGTCAACTCAGATTATTATTATTATTATTATTATTATTAAAGCAATGCCAATCTGGATAATGATGATGATGATTAAAGCAATGTCAACCCAGATTATTATTATTATTATTATTATTATTAAAGCAATGTCAACTCAGATTATTATTATTATTGTGATGTCAACCCAGATTATTATTATTATTATCATTATTAACACATCAACCCAGATGATGATGATGATTAAAGCGATGTCAACCCTATTATTATTAAAGCAATGTCAACCCAGATTATTATTATTATTATTATTATTATTGTGATGTCAACCCAAATTATTATTATTATTATTATTATTATTAACACAATGTCAACCCTGATGATGATGATGATGATGATTACAGCGGTCAACCCTATTATTATTATTATTAAAGCAGTGTCAACCCAGGTTGTTGTTGTTATTATTATTATTATTATTATTAAAGCAATGTCAACCCGGATTATTATTATTATTATTGAAGTGATGTCAACCCAGATGATGATGATGATTAAAGCGATGTCAACCCTATTACTATTACTATTACTATTATTATTATTAAGGCGATGCCAACCGTGATGCAGCCTCTGTCAGAGAACGACAGACCATTCCCAGGATTCCATAGCATGAAGCCAGGGCAGTTAAAGCGGGGTGGACCTGGGTTATTTCTGCAGTGCGGACGCCCCTCGTGCCCTCCTTACCTCTCTTCCCACGGAGCGCTGGCTCCCTTCAAGGCCTCAACGGGCCACGCTCCCTCTCGTCACTTCCGGAACCAAAACGCCTCAGTTCCCCACTTCCTCCTCTGACGCAGCCTTTGCCCCGGAAGTTAAATCCCCTGCTAGCCTTATTGCTGCTTGAGTGACTCAGGACCATAGCAACACTGCAGAAACAGTCCACTTTGAGACCGCTTCAACTGCTCTAGCTCAATGCTGTGGAATCCTGGGAACTGTAGTTTTCTTGTGGCACCAGAGCTCTCTCTGCCAGAGAAGGCAGCGAAATGTCTCACAAACACTACAGTTCCCAGACCTCCAGTATCAAACTGGGATATTTCTGCAGTGTTTTGGACATAGTTAAATAAGTTAAAATGGGAGGGAGTCATTCAACTCCCCAATAATCACAACTGAGCATAATAATAATAATAATAATAATAATAATAACAACAATACAGTTCCCAGGATTCCCTAGCACTAAGCCAGGGCAGGTCAAGCGGTCTCAAACTGAATTCTTTCTGCAGTGTGTTTAGGACCTAGGTTAAGTTAAAATGGGAAGAAGTTATTCAGCCCCCCAAATAAGCACAACTGAGCTTTTTAGCCAACATAATAATAATAATCATAATACAGATCCCAGAATTCCCTAGCATTTAGCCAGGGCAGTTAAAGCAGTCTCAAACTGGATTCTTTCTGCAGTGTTGTTTTGGACCTATGAAGGAACTACATAAAGTCCTTAACTAAAGATATCAGTTCAAGACATTTTGCTTTCTTACCTGGTGCTACAATAAACTACAGCTCCCAAGATTCCCTAGCAATGAGCCAGGGCAGTTAAAGCGGTCTCAAACTGGGTTATTCCTGCAGTACGTTTTGGATCTCAGTTTGCAAAACAAGGGTGGTGTTCAAAGGTTGGCCCTCTTAGCCAAGTACTACAAGGCCCCAAATCCACAAAACGGGGCTCCCTTTATCCGGCCCCATCAAAACACACAATGCTCTGCTTCGAAAGCTGTATGTGGTGCGTTTTTGTGAAGCCAAATAAAGGGAGCCCTGCTTGGTGAATCTGGGGTCTTGTGGTACTTTAGCGGCGGGTGGGGAGTGTGTTGTACCCCTTCAGATATTACACTAATAAACCATTGGCCGGGTTGGCTGAAGCTAATGGGAGTTGAAATCCAGTTGCATTTAAACGAGTCTGTGTTATTCAGCTTTCCTAGAATCCTAAGAGCTGGAAGAGACCCCAAGGGCCATCCAGTCCAACCCCATTCTGCCATGCAGGAACTCTCAATCAAAGCATCCCCAGTGGATGGCCATCCAGCCTCTGTTTAAAAACCTCCAAAGAAGGAGACTCCACCACTCTCCGAGGGAGCGTCTTCCACTGTTGAACAGCCCTTACTGTGAGCAAGTGCCTCCTAATGTTGAGTGGAATCTCTTCCTGTAGATTGAATCCATTGTTCCATGTTCCAGTCTCTGGAGCAGCAGAAAACAAGCTTGCTCCATCTTCAATGTGACACCCCTTCAAATACTTAAGCAGGGCTATCATATCACCTCTTAAGCATCTCTTCTCCAAACTAAACATCCCCAGCTCCCTAAATCTCTCCTCATAGGGAACGTAATTAAACCCCATCCATTATTTTAACATGCACAAATGTGGTCCTTGTTTTCAACTTTGTGAGGGGGGGGGGTCAGACAAGTGGGAAGGAAAGGCCTGAGGCTGCTCTGGCCACAAGCGGGCCAGGACTGTAGTGACCATTGACCACACAGCCCTCTCCCAAAGCAGGCCACTGCCGCATGACCCAACCCACACTGCCAGGAGCCAGGTTATCCCAGTTCCTTTTTGCTGCAATCCAAAGGACTAGAGCAGGGGTAGGCAACCTAAGGCCCGGATGCAGCCCCCCGAGGCCTTTGGACCAGCCCTACGCCAGTCCTGCCGCCGCCGCTGCCGCCACCGCCCGCCATGATGATATTGATTATTGTTGTTATTACTTGTTCTTGGGGTTTGCTTGGCAAAATCTCCACAGGGGTTTTGCCATGGCTTTTCTGGGGCTGAGAGTGTGTGCATACATATTTTTTAAATTTAAATTTTTTTTGTTTATTTATTTATTTATTTATGGTGCTTCGGCCCCCCCCAATTGTCTGAGGGACAGCAACCCGGCCCCCGGCTCAAAAAGGTTGTCTACCCCTGGACTAGAGCATGGCATCGGAGCAGCTTTGGGCCACTTTGGGGGCATGCGTCATGTAAACCCCACACCCCCAAAGCATCTGGAAGCCGCTTAATTTGTCCTGTCTGTTCCTGAAACAGCTGCATGGATTTTTTAAACCTCAATTTCTCAACCTTCCCCTAACCGCCCCCCCCAAAAAAAATCTGCTTCTTGCTCTTTCTTTCTCCTTTTCTTATAATCCCATCTCCCCTTACCTCTTTTTTTTAAAAAGCTTCCTGGCTCCTGGGTGAATATCAGCAAAAATCTCAGGGCTAAAATACAGTTTCCTAGGACAGATTAGAAGTCTGTGTGTCCAGTTAGAATGTAGGGAACCATCTAGAACAGGTGTAGGCAACCTTTCCCCTTTAAGGGCCGAGGGACTTCAGCTCCCAGAATCCCAGGAGCTATTGGCCAACATGGGACTATTGGCCAACATGGCTGAGGCTTCTGGGAGCTGAAGTCCCTTGGCCCTTAAAGGGGAAAGGTTGCCTACCCCTGATCTAGAACCATCAGTTTGGAACCCTTTCCAAACGGTTCTTACAATTTTTGACATTAATCTTAATTCCCCATCTCAGGAGATAAAAGATATGAGTACTTTTGCAAGAATTCAGAAGTACGCTTTTGTATGCCAAAATATGACCTGAAGAACATCCCAGCAGCGTTCCAAGATAATGTGAAAAATAGATTTACACTACTAAGCATAATTGACAAGGAAGCAGATGAATAATGGACAGAAGCAAGGGACATATTCTAAGAAGAATGCAGAAAGATGCAATCTGTAGCCAAAAAGAAAGAGAAGAATCGATAGATGACAGACAAAACATTACAAGCAATAAAAGATAGACAAAAAGCAAAGGGAAAGGGAGTCAGGAATAGAACCAGGATCATGAATGCATCTGTCCAATGATTAATACATAAGAACAAAAAATAAAATAAAATTACTATAATAATCATTGCAGAGAAATAGAAGGGAGCAACAAAAAGTGAAGAACAAGAGACCTCTTTCACAAGATCAGTGAAATAAAAAGGAAATTTAAACCAAGGGTAGGCTGCTCTATGATCAGCAGAAGAACATAATACATGACGAAGACAAAATAAAAAGATAATGGAAGCAATACACAGAAGAGCTATACAAAAGAGATGAAAGGATGAACAACACAAGGGAAGAAGAATCATGTGGAGATGAACCCCAAATTTAGGAAAGTGAAGTGAAAGCTTCACTAAGAGCAATCAAGAGGAATAAATCACCAGGAACAGATGGCCTACTGATAGAGCTATACTGCTATTTATGAAGACAGAAGCTGTATCCACACTGCAGAAATAATCTGGTTTGACACCACTTTGACCTCCACAGCTCCGTGCTACAGGATTCTGAGAACTGTAGTTTGTTGCAAAGCTCTGGTGCCACAACAAACTACAATTCCCAGTATTCCGTAGCACTGAGCTGTGGCAGTTAAAGTGGTGTCAAACTGGATTATTTCTGCAGTGTGAATTCAGCTTGAGTCAAAATATAATATTATTTTTACACAGTCAAATACGCTCAACTGAGTGTCCTTCAGAATTACTTTATTGGATCTAGCTTCAATTTATTCAATGAGGATTCTATAGTAATCAATGGAACAAGCTAGTTATTTAACATAACTCCAATGTATTTCAATGTGGCTGAGTTCAAGTGACTTGTTCTGGACCCAAACCATTGCATTTTCACTTCAGCAATCAGTTACAAAGCTCCCCCCTTAAGAAAATGCACATATTTAATGACAATTGCATTATATGTTGATTTTAATTTGTATTGATTTAATTATAATTGTATTGATTTAATAATGTTTTAAGGGGGGGGGGAGGGATTTGGAGTTGTTTTATACTATGTACTATTTTACTGTTGTAAGCCGCCCCGATTGTTCGCAGAGGGGCAGGATATAAATAATAATAATAATAATAATAATAATAATAATAATATTTTTTTAAAAAGCAGTTTTGCCCTTTGCTCAAGGTGTTTCTAGACTTTGCCTTTAAGGTGCCAAGATCAGTGAATACCTTCACATTTACCTCTACTTAGGGGGGGTTGCAGACTGCCAGAAATAGTGCAAATTGAGTCCACTTTTAGGGTTAGGGTTAGTGCTAGGGAATCATGGGAATTGATTTTGTTCTGAGACATTGAGCCTTCTCTGTCAGAGAGCTTTGGTGCCACAATAAACTACAGTTTCCATGATTCCCTAACCCTAACCCTAACCCTAAAAGTGGGCTCAATTTGCACTATTTCTGGCAGTCTGCAACCCCCCCTAATGTCCTTACTTCTACCCTTAAAATAAGGGCAGCGTTATCTTATTTAAAGGGCAGATGTACTCACATTTTTCTCCATACCATCATGGAAGCAATTTAAAAATATATATATATAAATCCTGTTAGCCTGGATTAAAGTTATCTTTAATTTGAACAACTCAATAAAAATCTTGTTACGTCACTTAAGATGCAGGCAGTGGAGTTTTCCAGCGTATATTTAAAGTTGAAATATTTGTCAAAGATGTGGCTCCGTAGTGCAGATTCCAGGGTGTCTGTGATTCTTCAGTGAAGAAAGCAGTCATTTCTCCGCAACATCGTAAGCATCTGACGACTAAAATGACATTCAAACTTATTTTCCACTAAAAGACACATTCACAGTGAACAGCAACCTTCAGCTAATGCTGGAAGGGGGGAAAAAAACAGAAATAAAATAATCATCTTTGGAAACATGAGAAGTTAGTTGTCATTTAGAAGAGTACGTTATAGAATCAGCAGAATTCGTTTCATATCGTCTTTGAGGCACTTTAAATATATTTCAGGAAGCACCTTCATATCTACTATTATCTGCCTTTCCATTCACTGTGAAATAAATTTCTATTGCATGCGGGCAGGATTTCTCTTTTAAGCAAAGTAGAAAGGTTAGTCTTCATTTTCAGATATACATTATCTAAAAGATATACATTATCTAATTTGATTGACAAATGCTTGTGTCACTTCTACTTTAAAAATAATTTTTTCCCCTTATTTAGTGCAACAGGAAGACCTATACATTTTTCCTCCTGTGTCATATTGGAAGACTTTGAACTGTCCCAAGGATTATAAAGGCAGCTATTCTGCAAAGTTTCGAACCATTGGGAAATCTGAACTACATTACCCATATGCGGGCAACTTCTGCTGAATTGTTTGCCGGAGGTTCCTACTGCTGGGGCTAAAAAGAGTTTAACAAACCAAAAATTAATCTAGGTTTTATTTATGCATTTAGCCACCTTGAATCCCATTTTGGGAGAAAGGTGAGAGACAAATCCCTTAAATAAATACATAAAGATGGAAATTTTAATGTTTCACAGGGATTGTTCATCAGTGGAATACGCTGCTTTGGAGAGTGGTGGAGTCTCCTTCTTTGGAGGTTTTTAAACAGAGTTTGGGTGGCCATCTGTCGGAGGTGCTTTGATTGTGAGTTCCTGCATGGCAGAATGGGGTTGGACTGGATGACCCTTGAGGTCTCTTCCAACTCTAGAGTTGTATGATTGGAGGAATACAGTCCAAGCAGTCTCCTTATTGTAGAATGAATTATGAATTCTATAAAGGACTAAGTTTGCTGTATGGGAGCATTTCTTGAAATTAATTTGCTTTGAATAATCTGGTCAGTTGCCTTTTACCAACTTTGTCTGGAGGACAAGGACTTTTCAGTTGTTATCCAGACCCTGGTAACTGCATGATGAATTACTGCAACAAGTACTTCAGAAAGTTCTTCTTGAAAATAACTTTGAAATATCACTGATACCAGAATTCAGGTTTAAGGCATACAGGATATGGATAACTGTACTTGCTTATGTGGTCTAGCTTGCAGTGTCTGTGTACTTTTCAGTTCAGATAATGTGTCCACCCTTGATGTAGCATGTTAATGTAGCAGATACTGGACAGTTGCCAGTTACCTTTGCAACTGATGGTGAGGGATAATGGGAGTTACAGTCCCATCATCTGGACCCAACTAAGGACCACATGTTTCCCTTATCCTCACACGCTTTAGGTGTCCTCCGTGTGCCTAGAATACAAACTCTTAGCAATTATAATCAATCGCATAGGGTTGCCCTGAAGATAGAAGTGGGGGAGAATTGCGAGAGCATGGTGGAGTGGTTTGAGCGTTGGACTATGGCTCTGGAGACCAGGGTTCAAATCCTGGCATGGCCCACCTTGGGCGAGTCATACTCTCTCAGCCTCAGAGGATGGCAATAGCAACCCCCCCTCTGAAGAAACTTGCCAAGAAAACCCTCTGATAGGTTCCCCATAAGTCAGAAGCGACTTGGAGGCACAGAACCACAAATAAATGGGACATAAATCAGAGCTGCGAAACACTGGGCCCTCCAGAGGTTGCTGGAGTGCGACTCTCATCAATGAGCCAGCAAAGCCGATGATGAAGGATGATGGGAGCTGCAGTTCAGCAAGGTTCGGAGGGCCACAAATTGCCCACCCCTTGGCTTCAACATTTACTGGGGAGAGGAGGATTGAGATCCCTACATGCGGCCACAAGCTCCTCCTGAAATGCTTGGCGCTCTTTCAGCCTTCCTCGCTTGCCTTAAGCGAGGTTATTGTGAAGGGAAAGGGAGTGGGGGAAAACACTGGGGTGGGCCACTTTTGTGTCCTTTGGAAGAAATGGCACAATAGGAATTCAACCAATTTTGAGCCCCAAGATGGGGCCCCAAACGCGTGAAGAAGGAAACTAGGCCTCAGCGCCCATTTCCCACCTATTTCTGCGGCGGGCTCCTCGCCGTCTCTGCCGCCTCCTCTCCCGCTCTCAGGCCGAATGCTCTTCCAGGGAGTTGAACGACGAGAAGGAGGAGGAGACGGAGGCGGTGGATGTGGAGGTGGCCCTGGGTGCCCAACGGATGACGGTGGGGGAGTGGGGCCCCAAGAAGTGGACGTCGAGGGAGTGGATGAAGGCTCTGACCAGCGATCTCCGTTCTGGTGGTGATGACGGTAGCGCCGATGGTGACAGGTCTCTGGCCTTGGCCTTGCCTTCGAGGCCGACGTCGTCCTGCAGCTCCTCCGGCGGCACTTCCAGGTTGCCCACGTACCAGAAGACCCACCAGAGGAGGCTGAAGAGGAGGCCCATCCAGCCGCCGTAGACGAGCAAGTCGGAGAAGTAGACGTCCACAAAGAGGCCCGCCAGCAGGAGGGCCAGGCCCCCTGCGTCAAAGACCAGCGCCATCCAGAAGGCCCCCTGGCATCGGCCCAGCCTCCTGGGGCCCTCCATATAGGGAGCAACAGCGGCAAGGGCCCCAGGCACCGGGGAGAGGCGGCCTACCTGGGCCCACCTGCGCACCTGAGGGGAAAGCGCTAGGCCGCCTCAGCCCCAGAGTCGGTCTCCTGCCCACCAATCTTTGAGGGGAGCCGGGGCTTTTCCCAGGCAGGACACACAACACACAGCCCTGAGGCACTCGAGCAGAACATGGTGCCTGTACCTGACAGGGCCCACCCCACCATTAGGCAAAGTTGAGGTAAAGGCGCCTCTCAGGTAGCAACCCTACGATGTCACAAAAGGGCTACAGGTTGTGAGGCATTTATTGTGAAACCAGTGTGGTGTAGTGGTTTGGGCCTAGGACCAGGACTCTGGGCAAATGCTGCTCAGCCACAGAAACCCACTGGGTAACCTTGGGCAAGTCACACTCTCTCACCCCCCAGTGGCAGACTTCAAAGAGATAGCCACGTTCAAGGATAGTTGCATAGCTAAAATAAAGCATTTTACCTGAATCAAATTTAATTTTAAATCGGGCTGCATCCGCACCCTATCACAAAGATTTTGCCCCCAAAATCCCCACCCAAATGCAGCCCGGGTCCATCCCTGCTCTCAGGCGCCTGTTTTTGAAACTGGGATTTTTATGGCTTGAAAAATGGCCGCCAGAGCGCTCCTGGAAGCGGGGATGGACCCGGGCTGCATTTGGGCAGCGATTTCGGCAGCAAAATCCTTGTGACAGGGTCTGGATGCAGCCTGATTTAAAATTAAATTAGATTCAGGTAAAACATTTTATTAGCCATGTGATAAAGTCCTTAGTCTGTGGAATCAGTATGTAGAGATCTTGTAGCACCTTTGAAACTCACTGCAAGAAAGAGGTTGGTAGCATGAGTTTTCCTAGGCTTATGTCTACTTCCTCAGATACATATAGTGCTCAAAATGGAAGACATTTTGGAATTCCTCCTGGGCAGAAGGTTGAAATGGTTGTATCTGAGGAAGTATACTTAAGCCTAGGAAAGCTCATGGTGCTAACTTCTTTATTTCAGTGAGTCTCAAAGGTGCTACAAGATCTCTCTCATCCTCAGGCAGTGTGACTAGATATCCTTTTTTCCCAAGACACGGCCTCCATTTCAACTTTCTGCCCAGGAGGAATTCCAAAATGTCTTCCATTTTGAGCCTGACTAAGAAGCATGGATTTATATGAGCATTTTAAGGCATTATTATTTAGGCTCTTTAATGTTCTACATTTCACGGTGCCTTGTCTTCCTTTGTGGTTAGGACATGTGGCAGGGTGACCAGATGCCCTCCTTTTCCAGGACATGCCCTACATTTCAGCCTTCTGTCCAGGAGGAATTCCAAAACATCCTCCATTTTGAGCCTGACTTTACATTAGTGCTTTAAGCTTTTATTTGGTAATGTCCTACATGTTTCTTGCATGTCTTGCAGTGCCTTGTCCTCCTTCGTAGTTATGACATCTGGTCACCCTGATCTTAGAGGACAGCAATGGCAAAAAAAAACCTCTGCTAAGAAAACTCCACCATAGGTCAGAAATGACTTGAAGCAACACAACAACAACAACAACAACAACAAAGTTTGGGCAAGTCGCACACTCTTGGCCCCCCCAAAAGTCACCATAAGTCAGAAATGACTTGAAGGGACACAGCAACAACAGTTTTTACTGCCAGGGATGTGGAGAGGTGGTTATGTGATTTTCTGTCTCTTGTAGCAAAGCAGCAACATTTGATCTTCTGTCTCAGGTAGTGAAATGTACAGGGTCTGTCTCCCCTATAGCTTGTTGGTTATGTTGGGAAGGCTTATTGGCCTGTAGTTATCAGGGTCATCATTCCTTCCTTTTTTGTATATGGAGATGATGAACGTTTATCAATACAAGTAAAAGGTATAGCCAGGAAGGGAGCCCAAAATTCTAAGGCCTCGTTCCCGCTGTGATTTAAACCGAATTGCAGATTGGGTTATATGATGGCCGTTCCCACTTAAAACTGGTTCCGATCCTATTGAGTTTGGTTGCAATTGTGATGAAGCAAGGCAAACACAAAAACCCCGCTGTTTCCTAACGCTAATGTTTTGTCGGTTATTTTGAAAAGTCAATTCCGAAGCGTGTTCAATGGATCTGAATCGGATCATACTGGAGGGGAGAGACTAATGACAGAGAAGTGTTTCCCATCCCAACTCAGTTTTTGGGAGATCCGCCATTCCCCCCCCCCCCTCCAGCGCTGCCATATAATTAAAAAATTGACTGAATATGCGATCTGTTGTTTTTGCTGGGCGATCAGGCTGACGGCAGCGAGACAAGTAGTTGCAAAACTAATGGATCAAATCTTCTATCATTTTTTAAAAAATTTAGTTCCCAAGCCCGGCTGCTCAAAGGGGAAATGGTGTCTTTTTGAGCAGCCTGCTAAAGTCTTTCCCGCTTTGGCCCCATCCTCACCGTGTTGCCACTTGCGTCACCGATGATGCGCAGATGATTGACGTGCATTTTGAAGCGGCACAAACTAGTGGGAATGACAATCGTGCCAAAAAAGAAGCGATTACAAGGGAATAATGAAAAGATCCGCTTTCATAGTGGGAACGACAGACCTTTGCAATCGATTCACCGACACGGAGCGAAGGCAAATCACAAATTGGTTTAAATGTAAGTGGGTATGAGATCTGAGTTGTTTTTAATGGCTTCTAGAGGTAAGAGATCTTCCCTTAGAACGTTCCCAATTCTAAGTTGGTATACAAGATTCTTGATTCCTGTTTCTGTCATTGGTACCCATATTGGGAGGTTTTCAAAGTTTTGACTAATACAGCCGCTTTCAGCATAGTTATCCCTACAGAGTGCTTGGAAAGAAATGGTCCACACAGATCCTTGGGGGGATATGGTAGTCCACTGTAGCTGACGCATACCTTTGGGAACTTGATGTATTATGCCAAAATAGAGCTGAATTATTGGGCTTGACTGTGCCTGGTCCAATCCTTCTTTATGACTTTTTTTCTTATACACCAGTAGTTTTTCTTCTGTTGAAGCAATTCCAGTACAGCTTCTGGCGTGGTATTAGATAAATAAGCCCGATATGTAGTTGCAAGAGCTTTTTTTTCCTCTTGCTTTAACACATTCCGTCAAAGCATGGCTTTAAACAATGTTGTTGCTGCTTCCTGTGAACATTGTTTTGATAGTTTGTGCTGTTATAGCTCTTGGATGAGCTTATTAGAGTTCTTCAATAGTTCATCAGGGGACTCGGATGATATCAAAGCATTGTGAAGGCTCTGGAGGCAGTCTGAGGTCACTACCTTATTCATTGTGGATAGTTAATTTAGGGGGGTTGCAGACTGCCAGAAATAGTGTGAATTCAGTCCACTTTTAGGGTTAGGGTTAGAGTTAGGGAACCATGGGAACTGTATTTTATTGTGGCATCAGAGTTGTCTGACAGAGAAGGCTCAATGTCTCAGAAAAATAACAGTTCCCATGATTCCCTAGCACTAACCCTAACCCTAAAAGTGGACTGAATTCACACTATTTCTGGCAGTCTGCAACCCCCCTTAGTCAATGATGAGTCTTTCCAGCTGGCAGAAGAGAAGGTTGATGACAATCTTCGGTGTGTATCTTCTGAGTGAAGTTGCTTAGATGGGACAGAACTGACATATGATCCCTTTCAAATCTGGGCATAACTTTTAGGTCCTTAGCAAAAGTAGCCCTATTTTAAGATTATGGTGCGATAAGCTTGCAGGTTAGCAAACGATATATCTATTAACTGTTTCTGCCCTTGCTTCCCTCCCTTAGTCTGACACTATTATCTGCCGCCTCCATCAGTTGATTGTCTTCCAGAGGGTTTTTTCCCTCTTTCACAGGGATGCAAAAGCTCATAATGGGCTGATCTATGAGGTTTTTGGTGCCTTGCATAGAATGCCTTCTAACCACATTATTATTTCTTTGATTTATGTTCTAGAATCATAGAATCATAGAGTTGGAAGAGACCACAAGGGCCATCCAGTCCAACCCCCTGCCATGCAGGAACTCCCAATCAAAGCATCTATAAATGATGAAAGTCATCAGGGTTGCGCTGAGCTGCTCTAAAACATGTCTGTGATCTTAAACAGTTGGTCCTACACCCCCCACCCCGCTCCAATATTGACATATTAACATTGAAATCTGAATACTGTAAGAGAAATTCCTGCACATATTTTTCTTCAAAAATGCAAAACACGAGAAGCTCTTATTTTTACATATAATTCCCAACATGTATAGTACCATTCAATAAAGTCTACACAGAAAAAACCCCATGAGTTCAGTGGTGTACTCCTAGGGCAAAAAATGGTATAGTTTTACTAAAAGAAAGCTCTTGGGTTGAGTAAAAAGCTATTATAGACACACTTCTACATTGTTTTATGTGATCCTTCCTTCAAATAAAGTTGCAGGACTGTATTTGGCTGTCCCCATATGCTGTTGTAGTCATTTCTGACTTATGAGGACAATGATCATGTTAATGTCACAGGCTGAAACCCTACCTAGTGTTTTCACAGGTGTTAGAAGTATCAGCAGTTGGGCTGAGTTTTTAGAAACATGCAACAGGATCTGGTGACTAGGGAAAGTAATTTTATTACATACCTCTGTTGGTTTAGTAATCATGTTTGTTTTTTTAAAAAAAAATATTGTATGATTTCTCATAGTAAATTGTTAAGTCAATATTAAACACAGGTAATTAGCTATGGATAGAAAAAGATGATACAATCTGTGTGTCAGAAAATAACATCTGACTTTAGGAGAAAGATTAGAAAAAAGCAAGGTAGTATTTCACCTCCCTTACCAATGCTTAGGAAGAAACAATTATATGTTGCTAAGAAAGCATGGCTGCAGAAAGTCAAAATTTAAATTAAAGTTTATTCTCTGCAAAGACTCCACTCATTCTTATTTTAAAATATTAACTATGCTCTTCTCCTTTGTTGTTCATGCCAACTGTGGCACTTTCACTTTCTTAAGTTCTTGTGCAGGTGTTTTAGGAATTTTCTTGGAGGACCTTAGAGCTTTTACCATTTTAGGAGTTTGAGAAGACTTTGCTGCTGGCTTCTGGGTTTTTCTCCCCTGCTTCTTTTCTGAGCCTTTTTGCTTTGGAGTCTCAGACATTTTGTACTGTCTGAGCAGATTTGGTGTTTGCAAGTCTGATCCATCTCCAGGTGTTTCCAGATGCACTTCTGGTGTTCCCAATGATGGGAACTTCTTCTTCTTGCCAAGGAGAGTTGGTGATCCTTTTGTGTCTGGCTTCACCTTTCTTCCTGGAGCAGGACTAGGCTGTACTACCTATAATAAAGACAGAAAGTGCAAGAATAGAAGCATAACTCAAGAGCCAACAAATCAGAACAAATGGAAATAGTCAGCAGTGTCCACACCATGCTAGTTGAATGCAGAACTTGGTAAGACTTTTGAATGATGACTCCCAGAAAGTATCACCCAACATTGTCACCAGAAGCAACGATGCAATTTGCCAATCTCTTAATTTATAAGATGGTCATGCAAAAGTAAAATTTTGTTACCTCCCCTACTACTAAAACACTCAAAATAAGAACTAGCAGCACAAAACTCCAATTGGTGAAATACACATGCTCATATGAGGTTTGCTCACCAAACAAATAAAATAATAATTCTCCCCTTCCAAATCTTACCACAACCCCATTATCCATTACTATTCATGCTCAAATAGTAATCTGCCACTTTGTCACTACATATACCATCATGTGCAGATATAAAAGCAGCCTCTTAAAGAATACACCAGACACGAACAAACAAATAGGCAGTTGATACTAATTTCCAGTCCAATATATGGACACGAGGACTAGGACATGGAACTCAGGAAATTAATGAAGCTCCATTTTCCATGTGCAACATTTCTCCATCTGGATGCAATTCATTTTCCCTTTTTGTAAACGGTTGGGTCTAAACCCATTAAAATGCAAGAGACCCGCAAAGTAATGTGCCACACAGGTATGAATAACATTCTAAATGACCAATGTACCTCAATTTCAGCGCAGAAAGTAATTACCTTTTTCCTTTTCACGCTTGAAGAGGTTTCAATTGGAACTAGTTGCGGAATTTCTCCATCTTCCTCCTCGGATTCAACCGTGGCAGAGATGCACACCATTTCCAGATCTGGTCTTCTAGCATCAGGGGCATCACTTTCATTAATGATTGTTGTGCTGTCCCCTTTAGCATTTTTTTTAATGTTCGTCTTTTTTTTCTTTTTCTGTGCCTGAGCATCCTTTAAAAAGGTATTAAAACACTGTCAAGAAACCAGCCGATTCATGAAAAGGTCACTGATATACAGAGAAATGAGGGTATCTTACATTGTGCAAAAATACAGTGCAAGCACATAAACTGCTAACCTAGCCTCAGCATTTCATATTTGCTGGTACGTATTAAGAATAGTGAAGATTTCAACAGCCTCTAAGTAAAAAAGTGCTAATCCCTAGTCCTTGGATTAATGAATGCAGAAAACATTCAGCCTTAATAGCAAGAATGCTGGTTTCTGCTTGTTTTTCGGAAGGGAAATTATTGCTTTCTGTATGTGAGAAAGTCTGCAAAAGTCTATGTAATGTGTAAAGTATAACTCTCTCCAATCCCAACACGATACATGAAACCCATCAACATAATCATAATTCAAGCCTATGTTCCAACTACAGAGGCAGAAGAAGAAACTGAAAGATGTGCTGCTGGAGTCCAGGAGGAAACTGCTCACACACCAACACAGGACTTCTTAATCATGGGTGATTGGAATGCAAAAATAGGAAACACAGCAGAATCAAAGACTGTAGGCAAATTTGGCATAGGATCAAGAAATCAGGTAGGAGAAGCAAAATTTTGCAAGGCCAACAGTTTTGTTCATTGCAAACACACTCGTAAAGCAACCAGAATTGTGCCTGTACACATGGGCATCACCTGATGGCCTATATAGAAATCAAATATTATTGGAAACTCCATTCTCTCTGCAAAAACAAGACCAGAAGTGGGTTTTGGCACAAACCATGAATTACTGGTATCATATATTAGAATAAAGTTAAAGAAGAATACTAAACTAACCACTATACCAAAATACAACCTGCAGAACATCCTTTAGAATTTAAAGATAATGTAAATATATATATATATATTTGTACTATTATGCCTAATTGGCTAGGAGCCAGAAGAATTTTGGACTAAAGCCAAAGACATTGTCAGGGAGGAACGCAAAAAGACATTATCCGCAATCAAAAAGAAAAAAGATGCCTCAATGGATGATGGATGAAACTCTTCAAGCAGTTAAGAACAGACAAGAAGAAAACAAAAGGGGACAGAAACAGGGTCAGAACCCTGAATGCCAACTATTTAGCAACTTGTGTCCAGGCACAAAGAAAACTACTGTAACAATCAATGCAGAGAAATAGAAGATGACAACAACAAAAGAAAGAACAAGAAACCTCTGCCACAAGATCTGTGAAATCAAAGTGAAACTTAAACCAAGAATGAGGATGCTATATGACCAGCAGGGAAATACATTATACATTCACCTGAAGAACTAGATAAAAGAGACTAAAGGATGATAGATTCATTCAAGAAAGAAACATTTGAAGATGGAACTACAGTTTTAGAAAGTGAAGCGGAAGCTGCACTCAAAGAACATGGGAGGAACTGATGGCATACCAATAGATCGGCTTCAAGCTAGAGACAGAATCTGCTCAAGTTCTAACTAAAATCTGTCAACAAATATGGAAAACAAAATAATAGCCCACAGATTGGAGACACTCAATACAAATTCCAATCCGCTGAGAAAGAGGATATCAAGGATTGCAGTAACCATATGACCACTACTTTTACCATGTGTGGAGTAAGACATGCCAGATGTCTTCCTTTTCTTCAGGATCATTCTGATGGAAGATTTTTGCATTCTCTTTCCCCTTCCTTAGATACATAGGGATTTCCTGCACGCAAACCCTTCTCTCTCATTCAAGCTAACCATGTGATTTAGGTCACACACACACCCCTTTGGGACTAACGGACACACTCTATCAAGATTTTCAACTGAACTGTTGGTTTTCCATTTTTCTCCTCTCTCATCTTGGAAAGAGGGTGAGATAAAGATTTCTTTTTACCTGAACTATTCACTAGCTAGATTAGAATATAGTCTCTATGTATACTGTATATACTCGTGTATTAGTCTAGAAATTTTAGTCAAAAAATTGACCCCAAAAACCTGGGTCAACTTATCCACGGGTCAATGTAAGTACTACACTTGAACTCTTATCAAAAAAGGAACCATCCCGACATGAAAGGTGAGACCTTAATCCCTTTTCAGAGCATCTAAAAGAAGCATCAACCCTCTCTACTATCTCACCTGTTCAGGTTGAGTACAAACAGTTATGTCTGCTAGAATTTTGTATGTTCTTTGGCATAGTTTCCCTTTGCTTCATCCTTTACATCCATTGTTACATGCTGCTAAGTTTTACCCTAAACTCATCCACAGGTCTTATCAAAATCCCTAATTTTGGGCCCAAAACCGCCATGGACTTATACATGAGGCGGACTTATAGTCAAGTATATATGGTATATAGATTAAAGCCATTAGTAAACTTTTGTTTTGAACTACAAGTGTTGTTTTTTGGAGTCAGTCTCAGTTCTTAGGGAAGCATAGTTAGACAAAGACACATTTCTGCTACTCTGCTGATTTAAAGCTTGACCCTAACAGGTTTGGCTTTGATATTTTTTGATATTTAAATATTTTTGTTTCCTTACCAAGGCTGAAGCCTTAGGAAACTTAAATTATCCTACACATTCTTCACAATCAAAGGCTATGCTCTAATATATAAAACACAGGCTGATTTTCTTCTCAAATTCTTTAGTGTGCTCCATTATCCAATGTATGTTTGCAGTATGATTCCTAGTGCGTCTTCCTTTCCTTCAGGAAGGAAATCCAACATTGAATATCCTAGACTGGATAAAGGAGCAAACTGGAGAATTTAAGATCAGCCTGTGTTTTTTATGGATTATACAAAGCCTTTGATTGTGCAGAATGATTATAAAAAACTTTGAGACTGATCTTAAAGAAATGAGTGTGCTAGAACATTTGATTGTCCTGATGTGTAATGTGTAACCTGTACTCAGGACAAGAGGTTATTGTGAGGACAGAATATGGAGAAACAGAATGGTTTCCAACTGGCAAGGAGCAAGGCTACATTTTATCACTTTATCTGTCTAATAGAAGCAGAAGAAAGCAGAAGACTGAACAATTCCTGAAAAAAATCAATGAAGAAAGCACCCAGTATGCACTGGCCAAGCTCTTACCTGTCTTTCAGTGTCTACATGTTTCTGAATGGCATCTGATTTGGAATGACTCCAAGTAAAGAGTGGAAGTGCAACAGATTTGTCTGTTTTGAGATGGAGAATTTTAACACTTTTCCAGATCTGTAAATTTAAACACAAAAAGGTAAAGGAAGAAAGGTACATATCAAACATCTATTTAAAAGCTATACAAATCCAAACACATGCATATTTATTTCAAAGTAAGGGTCACCAACACTAATGGATTTTACCTTAATCTTGCACTCTAGGTAAGTGCGGAAAGGATGTGCTTTAACATCACCACTTTTTGAGTATTATTACCTGTGGTGCTTTAGCAGCAATCACCTTAGCAGCAGCAATAATGTTCTCAGAAATCTTCTCAGCATCCATGCCAGTGTGACCAATGTGTGCTGAACTGAAAAAAAACAAAGAGCCAGTATGTTTTACCAGTTACAATGCTGGATTGGGACCTCACAGATTTCATTCCAATTCCCATTAAGTCACTGTGTGAGTCTGAGCAACTCACTTCTGTAAGCCTGCCTCACACAGGTACTGTGAGAATAACACAGGGAAGAGAAAAACCACAATGAAATCATAGAGTTGGAAGAGGCCAAAAAGGCCATCCAATCCAACTCCCTGTCATGCAGGAATACAAAATCCAGCCTGTTTCAAAACCTCCAAAGGAGACTCCACCACACTCTGAGGCAGAATATTCCACTGTCAAACAGCTCTCACTATCAGGAGGTTCTTCCTGTTGTTTAGGTGAAATCAATTTTCCTATAGTGTGAATCCACTGCTCTGCGTTTTAGTCTCCGGAGGAGCAGAAAACAAACTTGCTCTATCCTCAGTATGACACCCCTTCAAATATTTAAACATGGCTATCGTATCACCTCTTAACCTTCTCTTCCCCAGGCTAAACATACCCAGCTCCTTAAGTCGCTCCTCACAGGGCATGGTTTCCAAACACGCTTCAGCTTGTCAACATCCTTATTGAATTGTGGTGCCCAAAATTGGACATAGTATTCCAGGTGAGGTCCGACCAAAGCAGAATAGAGTACCACTATCGCTTCCCTCAACCTAGACACTACACTCCTATTGATGCAGCCTAGGATCATATTGGTTTTTTTAGCTGCAGCTTCACACTGCCTACTTATGTTCAGCTTATAGACCTTGAGCTCACTGGAGGAAAGATGGGATACAAATGTGTTTAATACATAAAATATTAAAAATAATTATGCATGTTCTCTGACCTATGAATAAAATTATAACATTACTTAAATGCTCTACCAAGCAGCTCAACCATTTTCAGGAGGTCTGTTGGGGACAGGGGAGAAGACACCTGCTAAGTAAGGAGCTTGTGTCAGCACAACCCAAGTCCCATCAACAACATGAAACAATGGGCCTTTGTAGACTGCCAGAAATAGTGCAAATTGAGTCCACTTTAAATTGAGGCACTGACCTGGCTCAATGCTAGGGAATTATGGGAACTGTAATTTATTGTGGCACCAGAGCTCTCTGACAGAGAAGGCTCAATGTCCCAGAAAAAAATACAATTCCCATGATTCCCTAGCACTGAGCCAGGGCAGTGCCTCAATTTAAAGTGGACTCAATTTGCACTATTTCTGGCAGTCTGCAAAGGCCCAATGATACTCTTCCATAATGTTTCTTATCATTTCTTTTGTTCAGCATTATACATACATACATTCTTTATTACAGCCGTTTGGCCAGCACAAAATTACCATAAAGCACATCTTAGTTGTATACAATAATTTCTTACAAGAACATACCGGTAACTATTAGCATTATTTAGCACCATGAATTATCTTTAAAGCCTTGGCAGAAAAGTGAAATATAAATGAAATAAATATAAGCAATATCGAGGTTATTGTGTACGAAGTAAGATACTTACTAGCAACAACCCTTGTTGGTGACTGGAAGAATAGTTCCTTGGATGTGCTTGTTGATCTCCTTAGCCAAATTCTTTGCGCGCAAGTTCACAGACAAAGGAGCTCTTAAATTAAAGCGAAATGTGAGATATGAGTAAAAGCCAACAAGCTTCCTTAAAGAAATTGGTACAAAAGAACAGTGAGAAGTCAGAACGCTTACTTTTTACTCTTATAGAAGTGCTTCCCTATGTGCGATGGCAGAAGCCTTCGAATACGATCATCAGACAGGAACAGAGTGAACCGAGAGAGAAGACGGCGTTTGGCTTCAAAAGGCTTGTATTCCTTTTTGAGTGTTTTATAGGAGATCACCTTCCAAAAAGAGGGGGGAGGGAAGCAGGAAGAGATTGAATCTCATCAGTGTTTACTATTGCATCCTTATTATGGCAGTTAATAGCTTAACTTAGGTGAGAAGAAAAAAAGCAAGTGTATTTTCAGAAGATAAGGAAATACATAACGGTATAAAGCTTTCAAAGGTAAAACAATCTGGTGTAATGTTAGCAATGAACCAGCACTTGGGAGATATGGGTTGTAGTGTTTTGTTTTGTTTTATTTATTTGCTTTATTTATATGCTGCCTTTCTCCCAGGCCAGGACCCAAGGCAGCTTCCATAACAAAAAATTAAAAATATTTACAAAAAGTTTAAAACCAACTCACTGAGTCTGACTGGGCAGCCACTCACAGGGCTACCGGATCAAGTAAGGAAGAAGTAAAATACATATAATAAACTCAGTAGAGTAAAAGGATAGAATTGTAACTAATAAATAACATGCTGCTTTCTAAGCTCTATGTGGTGGGCATATAAATAACACCTCACAGAATCGCTGGAAAACAACAATTAGTATTTTCCTGACTGAAAAAGCAATTGTTATGGTAGTGAACTGGCAGCCATGTATCAAAAACTGTGACAGCTCATCTTTTTCTTGTACTTTCAGTTCTAGAAAACCTTTTCATACCTCGCTTCAGAGAAAGGGGGAAAATTAATATACCTCAATCTCATTGCTACTGCTAGAGTAGCATGCGGAGCAACCCTGCAGAGGATTTTGAAGTGCAAGTGCTCACGATGACGGTACGCACAGCCATCCTTCCTCAAGGAAGGTTCAAAAATGCAGACAGCTGTGTTGATCCATACCAAAAAAATAATTCTTGAAAATAATTCTAGTTTTTGTTTCCACCAAGAACAAGTCTTTTGTAAATGTAATAGCTCTTAATTGCCCATTCAAGACCATGCCATCCTCAAATATTTTCCAGTACAACTGGGATAATAATAATAATAATTTATTTATACCCCGCCCCTTTGAGATCCCTCACATCCTTCTGCCCACAGCTTGCTAGAAGGAGTACAGCTTAGCTCACACAGAACAGGAAAGCCCAAGGGGTGGTGATGGCAGTGGCCAATGTCATCATCATTTGCAGATCAGCCCCAGCACTCTCACCCTGCAAATTCTGGCTCTTCAACATATTTGGCACAACTAAAAAAGACATAGCAGTTGATGAACATTGGTGTCTTTCATACCTCAGTAATGCTTGTGATCCCATGTTGGGACAAGAGCTTCTTGTACAAGTTCTCCGTCTGTTCTGCTGTTAAACCAGGCTCATCTTTTGTGAAGAGGCAAACCTCAACTGTTGCAGGCTGAATATTATGAGGCAGTGGTCTAGAACAAATGGAACAGGGGCATTAAGAGAATCCAACAGAGGTTTGCTGCTGGAGACTAACCTCAAATGTAGGGAAGGCAAAGTATGGCATCCACAGCCATACTTTGCATTGGGGCTACACCCATTTTACCACTGGGGCACCATGTGCTGCCATGCCTATTCTACTGGCCTTAATTCCCTCCACTTCAACTAAGACAGTTTTTTTTTAAAAAAACAAATAAATGGTAAATTGTCTCTTCTAGAAATGCCAGGATTAGTAATTCACAGGCTCCCTGCACTGTTCAAGCCTTTAAAAACACATTTAAAAAACAAAACAAAACAGAAGGGGATATCTGGGTATTATGGATTTTGTTTTGTTCTGGAGCATTTTGGCCTGACCAAAGAGGAACAGAAACTTGATCCCCAGATCTGCCCCAACTGTCTGCCCTGCTCAGGTAACTGTGAAAAGAACCTGGTATGTTTATTAAACACATGCCCCTAAATCGCAGTAAAGCATTAACCTTTTTTTATTCTTCTTGATGCCACAAAGATTATGTACTGCCTTTTCCTACAGTTAATCTCAAAAGTCTATGTAAGTGTTGCGTAGATCACAGGAACCACATTTCCTGAGCTCATCTTAAATTAGACAAAACCTTGTACAACCATCTACCTGGTCAAAAAATCCCATTAATCCTTCAACGACTGGGGGATTTTTCTTACTATTCCCTACTTTTGGTCTTCTCCTAGCCCAACAGGGACCAGAGAATATGTGCCCCCAAGGCTGCTTCTGTGGCCTCAAACTGTATAGGTACCTATTTTTTAGACCAAAAGTAAAAGTGAATTGCCCTCCTTGAAGCCTCCAGGAGCAGTAATTCACTTTTTTAATAGGTTACAGACCTCGTTGCACTGTTTACTACAGGGGTAGGCAACCTTTTTGAGCCGGGGGCCGGGTTGCTGTCCCTCAGACAATTGGGGGGCCGAAGCACCAAAAATAAATAAATAAAGATAGAAATATTTTTAAAAAGAAAATAAAAAAGAAAATACATGCACACTCTCTCAGCCCCAGAAAAGCCATGGCAAAACCCCTGTGGAGATTTTGCCAAGAAAACCCCAAGAACAAGTAATAACAACAATAATCAATATCATCATGGTGGGTAGCGGCGGCGGCGGCGGCAGGACCGGCCTGGGGCTGGTTCAAAGGCCTCAGAGGGGCGCATCTGGCCCCCGGGCCTTAGGTTGTCTACCCCTGGTTTACTATAGTAAGCTAAGAAAACGGTTTTGTCAAAACTAGAAGCATACGTCAAGCCAGTTCCAGTTTTTCCCCTCACTTTTTGGCAGTCTGTGTGATGATGCTTGGAGAATACAAACGTGTAGAAAATTGGAGCCTGGAACAGCTGACATTGCACACTCCTGCACTACATTCTTCCCATCAATGCTATGGGAAGCAGGGGCTGCACCACAACCACAACTTTGTGGTATCAACCAATTACACTGTTGCTATCACCAAAATTCAGCCGTTAAAGTGGGTCTCTTTATGAGGTGAAGGTGGCGGACCCCCACTTGCACCATGAGGCCAGGACAATGAGGAAGGCACAGAGTTGTCTTAATATCTGGAGCAGAGGAAGATCTTGGCTGTATTATTTTCTGCAGCAGCAACAATGTTCAGTGTTTTTGGGATACCAGCATCAATAGCAAAGTGGAGGTGGCAATGGGGGGGGCCCTAATGTGGTTCCTGGGCATGTGTTGCCCGCCTGTTTTTTAGACTTACATTTTGATGATTTGCTCACGCTGTGGGATCTTCCAGACTGTGACCATCAAAAAGAATTTCTGGTCGTCATTCAACAACAGTTTCTGAGCTGTTTTCTTCTCGTTCTTGCTCCATGCAAGCAATGCTAGAGCTGCCTTTTTAATCTGAAATAATTATTATTTTTGCAGTTATTATTTTTACTTTTCTAAGTCTCCATGAAATATAAAACTTTTCAGTGTTATATAAAAATCATAGAAACATAGAGTTGGAAGAGACCACAAGACTGGACTGGATGGCCCTTGTGGTCTGTTCCAACTCTATGATTCAATGATCCCAAGAGCCATGCAGTTCAACTCCCTGTCATGCAGGGACTCACAATCAAAGCACTCTTGACAGATGGTCATCCAGCCTCTGTTTAAAGACCTCCAAAGAGGAAGCCTCCACCACTTTCCGAGGGAGTGTGTTCCACTATCAAACAGCTTTTACTGTCAGGAGGTTCCTCCTAATGTTGAGGTGGAATCTCTTTTCCTGCAGCTTGCATCCATTGTTTCGGGTCCTATTCTCTGGAGCAGCAGAAAACAAGCTTGCTCCCTCCTCAATATGACACCCCTTCAAATACTTAAACAGGGCTATCAGATCATCTCTCAACCATATTTTCACGACAATGGTGGGCGTTCAATTTGATTGAAAGACAGCTTGGAAACGTTACTTTTTTGGACCACGAGTCCCAGAGTTTCCCAAACTTGCACACTGGCCAGTGCCCATGCCAATTTGGGGGAGGACTTACAACTCAAACAATACTTCTCAAGTTCTGAGAGGCATTTGTCCCATCATCCTCAATGACCCCAACAGTCTGACCAAGAGGGGAACTCTGGTTTAGGCCCCAAACTTGTGTTCAGACACCAACAATGAGTTAGAGAAGTGGATGAGGATTTTGTAGTGGGCCTCCCCAACTCTACTCAAAGCAGCCCTACCTCAGCTGGCAAAACAGAGCTGGTCCTTTTATGGCCCTCCCAAGGTTGCTAGACTCCAACACACATCCCCATTCACACACCTCTGCTCTCCTGGCTAAGGATGATAGGAACTGCTTACCTGGGAGGGAGGCTAAAGGTGGACCATCCTCTTCTGGAGGAGCTTGTTGTGTCCATAACACCCCACAAGTACTAAAGGGGAGCGTGTAGTGCAGTGGTACCCAAACTTTGGTCCTCCAGGTGTTTTGGACTTCAGTTCCCAGAAGCCTCAGCCAGCTTAACCAACCATCAGGAATTCTAGGAGCTGAAGTCCAAAACATCTGGAGGACCAAAATTTGGGAACCATTAGTGTAATGGTTTGGGCACTGGACTAGGACACTGGGAGATCAAAGTTTGAATCCTGGCTGGGTCATGGAACCATGCTGGGTGGCCTTGGACAAGTCACACTCTCTCAGCCTCAGAAGAAGGCAATGGCAAACCTCCTCTGAACAAATCTTGCCAATAAAAACAAACAAACTCTTGATAAGTTTGCCTCAAGTTGCTATAAGTTGGAAATGACTTGACAGACACAACAACAATAACTTGGTGTCCATGGCAGACTCAGAGGAAATGAGAAAGCCTGTCACACATAAATAATTATAATGATAATAATTATTTCTTCTTACCCATCTAAACAACAGCCATTAAATCACACATTGATTTAAAAGGGCAAATAAGAGGAACACATATTAAAGCAATCCACGTTTAAAACATTTCGCACACACCAAACATTCACATTTAAAACTCATCCTTTAAAATTCACAATTTAAATATGAAAAGCCCCCAAGTTTTTTCATTAGCCAAAAATGGGGAGGCAAAGGAGATAGAGAATGAGGAGGAAAAGGAAAAAGAAGAGAAGGAGAAGGAAGAGAAGTAGAAGAAGAAGGTGAAAGAGAAAGAGAAAGAAAAGGAGAAAAGAAGAGAAGCAGGAGAAAGAGAAGAAGAAATAAGAAAAGGAGGAAGAGAAGGATGAAAAGGAAGAGAAGGAGAAGGAGGTAAAAGAGAAAGAGAAGGAGAAAGAGAATTAGGAAAAGGAAGAGAAGAAAGAAGGAAGAAAAGAAAGAGAAGGAGAAGGAAGAAGAGAAAGAGAAGGAAGAGCAGGGGAAAGAGAATGAGGAAAAGAAAGAGGAGAAAGAGAAAGAAAGAGAAGGAAGAAAAGAAAGAAAAGGAGAAGGAAGAAGAGAGAGAAGGAGAAAGAGAATGAGGAAATGGAAGAGGAGGGGAGGAGAAGAAAGTGAAGGAGAAAGAGAAAAGGAAGGAGAAGAACAAGAAAGGGAATGAGAAAAAGAAGGAGAAAGGGAAGGAGAAAAGGAAGGAGAAGAGTAAGAAAGAGAACGAGGAAAAGGAAGAGAAGAAGAAACAGAAGGAGAAAGAGAGGGAGAACGAGAAAGAGAAAGGGAAAGAGGAGAAAGGGAAGGAGAAAGAGAAAAGGAAGGAGAAGAACAAGAAAGGGAATGAGAAAAAGAAAGAGAAGGAGAAAGGGAAGGAGAAAAGGAAGGAGAAGAACAAGAAAGAGAATGAGGAAAAGGAAGAAAAGAAGAAACGGAAGAAGAAAGAGAACGAGAAGGAGAAGGAGAAGAAAAAGGGAAGGAGAAAAGGAAGGAGGAGAAAGAGAATGAGGAAAAGAAGGAGAAAGAGAATGAAGAAAAGAAAAAGGAGAAAAGAGGGGAGGAGGAGGAGGAGGAGGGGAGCCGGACCTGTCCGGGATCCAGAGGACGAAGAAGACTCTCTTCTCCGCGAGGGTCCATGCTGTCGCTCCGCGTGC
This sequence comes from Phrynosoma blainvillii, assembly GCA_026167975.1. Taxonomy (NCBI): domain Eukaryota; kingdom Metazoa; phylum Chordata; class Lepidosauria; order Squamata; family Phrynosomatidae; genus Phrynosoma; species Phrynosoma blainvillii. The sequence continues at coordinate 9,121,031 of JANUYF010000012.1, read as the reverse complement.
GCCCACTCCGCTCACCAAGGCGCAGCTCAATGACGTCACCGGAAGCGGCGGCCTGCTCGTGGGCTTTCGTGGCGGCGGACATGGGACTTCCGGCGCAGACCCGGCTTCGTGGCGGCGGTGCTTCCGGTTCCGGTTCCTTGTGGGGAAGGCCGAGGCCGAGAGTACTAACAAAAACCCACCCAACCCTCAGGGAGACCTTTCCTGGCCAAGCGAAAGGCACAATGTCCTTGTTGCAAGCTTTCGAAGCTCCACGGGCTTCTTCTTCTTCTTCCTCCTCTTCGTCAGGCAAGGTGTTACAAGCCAAACAGGAGGAAGACATTGGAGATGTTAGTAGTCAGATGCCTGCCTTTGGATGTTTCTGTCCTTAGTGAAGATGACAAGGGGAGGGTATCTTTTGTCCCTCCTTCTGTCCATGTGGATATTGGGAGATTTGCAAAGACCAGGACATTTAAAGTCCCTTTTCCTCTCAACAGGGACTCCTCTCTTGCAATCCAATAGGCCTCCATTCCTATGAGGTCACAGGCCTCTTGGTAGGCAGAGGACAATGGACTCCTTAAGGAGGCATCAGGAACATTATGATAGGTATTGAGGTAAAACATGCCAATCCAGTTGAAATTTAAGAAGAATGGAATGAGGGTTACTGTTCAAGCTTCATGCCACTATCCCCCTGTCCCTAAAATCCTAGAGTTGGAAGAGAGACCCAGTCCAAGCTCCTTCTGCCCTGCAGGAAGTCACCATCAAAACACCCCCCAAAAGATGGCTCTCCAGCCTCTGTTTAAAGACCTCCAAAGAAGGAGACTCCACCACAATCTCCGAGGGAGTGTGTTCCACTGTCAGGAATGGCTCTTACTGTCAGGAAGTGCCTCCTAATGTTGAGGTGGAATCCCTTTAGTTACAGTTTGCATCCATTGTTCTGGGTCCTAGTCTCTGCAGCAGCAGAAAACAAGCTTGATCCCTCCTCAATATGACATCCCTTCAAATATTTAAACAAGGCTATCATATCATCTCTTAACCTTCCCTTCTCCAGGCTAAACATCGCCAGCTCCCTAAGTCTCTCCTCATAGGGCTTTATGGTATCCAGACCCTTCACCATTTTAGTTGCCCTCCTTTGGACACACTCCAGTTTCTCCACATCCATTTTGAATTGTGGTGCCCAGAACTGGACACAGGATTATTCCAGGTGAGGCCTGACCAAAGCAGAACACATTGGGACTATTACTTCTCTTGATCTAGACCAGGGGTCGGCAACCTACAGCCTGGGGGGCCGGGTGTGGCCCCCTGAGGTCTCTGGACTGGCCCCCGCCAACCCCCACCGCCATGCCGCCGCTGCATGCGTTGCGGCCACCATTTTGTTTTTCAAAATGGCGGCTACGTCTCGTTTGCGCATGCGCAGTACTCTGAAAGTACTGTGTGTGCAACAGCGAGTGTGCATGCATCACCATTCCCCCCCCCCCGGCCCAGCGGAAGACCTGGGACCAGCGACCGGCCCCAGGACTGAAAATCTTGCCGACCCCTAATCTAGACACTATATTTCTATTGATGCAGCCTAGAATTGCATTGTCCTTTTTAGTTGCCGTCTGCTAGACCCCATCAGATGCACTCCCTCACAAATGGTGCTAGTGGCAGAAGGCGAAGCCGGCCCATTGAGTCAGCTGTTGGAGCTGAGTGAAGGGAAAAATATGGTACCAAATGAAAGGGAAACTAAACTAAAGGGAAAAGTACCAAACTAAAGCCTGGGGAGTAAAGGTGGGGGTATAGGGCCATGATGGCGAACCTATGGCACGCGTGCCAGAGATGACACACGAAGCCATTTTACCCGGCACACAGAGGGCCGGGAGAGGATCAGGCACACGCCTGTCCCTCTTCTTGTGCCTCACCCCCCCCCCGAGCCTTCAGTTGTCTCGGAAGGGGGGGGGGGAAAGAAGTCCCATTTCTGAAGTCCTGCACCCAAAGGGCAGAAGTCCTGCCCCTGACACTGGGTAAGGCCTTTAGTTTGGGCACTCAGCCTCTGAAAGGTTCGCCATCACTGTATAGGGCTTCTGAATGAGTCAGTAACCATCCAAGTAAAGTCCCTCATGACCCCTGCACAAGTGCCTCAATAGGGTTGCGGAGAAGTTGGCAAAGATCCCCCAGAGAACAAAAGAGTTCCCGGCCACTGGAACTCCCCCAAAGGGAGCAACGCTCAAAGGTCTATCCTGGATCTAGTCTTCCCAGAAAAAGCTGATAGTGACTACTCTAGACCTGGGTCAGGATCTCCAGACCCAACCAGAGAGCAACAAGTCACTGAGTGGAAATCATCTATTTCTGAAACAAGGTTAAAACTGTCCCAGAGTTTTATCTATTCTGTGTGATTGTCTCTTTCATGTTATCTCTCACTGTCTCTTTTCTCTGCCAATTCTTAAATTTTTAGCCATCAGAATTTTTATTGTTCAGTCTGTACAGTCATGCCAAGAGGGTATCAATATGGTTTTACTGTATACTTACCATTAAATAAAAATCAGCTTTGTGCATATTATGAATATTTACAAGTTAAAATTAGTCCTTGCAAAAATGTAAGTACTGATATGGAAGTAATAGCGCCACTGTATTCTGCTTTGGTCAGGCCTCACCTGGAATACAGACCTTAAAGATAGCATCGCACAGCTAGCCCAATGCCAGTCAGTTTGTAAACGCCTGATGACATAAAATGTTTTGACCTACTGACAGAAAAAGAGCGAGGATGGGACCATCCTGGCCTCTCAAGGGAGGGAGTTCCAAAGTCTGGGCTCAGCCACCGAATGTTCCCACCAAATGAGCCTGAGAGGGTAGTGGGACAAAGAGAGAGACATCTCCAGATGATCTTAAGAGGTATGTTAATTTCTGGATATACTCATGTATAAGTCTAGAAATTTTAGTCAAAAAAATCAATCCAAAAAACCTAGGTGAGTTTGCCCCCTCTGGCCTAGATTTATCCATGGCTCAGTGTACTTTAACTCTTACAAAAAAAGAAACCATCCCCTTCTTTGAGTGAAGTGGAGAAACAGCTGAGAGCTTAATCCATCTTGGGAGAACCTAAAAGAAGTATTGAACCCCTCTTTCCCCTGCAGTGCTGCTTTAGGGCTTTTTGAATGTCTGGGTGGGCAAATAACAGTGTGCTTTGGCATCATTTTCCCTTCCTTCCTTCCTTCCTACCTTCCTTCGCCCCCAAACCTTTCGACTTATACATGAGGTCGACTTACAGTTGAGTACATGTGGTAGTTTTGCCAGGCGCAGCAGTCCAACAACATCTCGGCGGCTCTGATGTATAGGAATGCAACATTTTGCACACAGGCAGTTATCTTAGGTTTAGCGCTGGTCATGGCCTATAAAGCCCTATAAGGCTTAGGTCCAGACTATCTGAAAGTCCATAATATAAACCCACTAGAGCCCTAAGATCTTCAGGCGGCTTTCTCCCAGTCCAGCCATCATCCCAGTCTTGCTTGGTGAGGACACAAAAGAGGGGCTTCTCGGTGGCTGCTCCCACCTTCTGGGACTTCCTTCGGTGGGAGGCTAGTCTGGCCCTTTCCCTGCTTTCCTTTTGCTGGCAGTCAAAAGTGTTTTTTTCTCAGGCAGGCCTTTTAAAATTATGATGGGGTGGCTTTTATATGGAGTGGGTGATCTAGTTATGTTTTTACCTTGTATGTTTTAATGTTAATTTCATAATATTTAACTGGTTTAATTGTTTGAAAATGTAAGTGTTTAAAGTGGTTTTAATCTGGTGAGCCACCTTGGGTCCCTTTTTTGGGAGAAAGGTGGCATAAAAATGAAATAAATTAATTTAAAAAATAAAATAAATTAAGGATTGCATGGGCAAATTCCCCGAAGGCACACAGCCTATGAATGTATGATGTACAAATGGGAAGGCAACGGCCCTGGCGATGGCACAATACTGCAATCCCCAACCATGCCCCACCATTGGATATGCAAGCATAAGGCTACTGGGAGTTGCAGTTCAACAGCTTTTTGGAAAGGCTATACAACTCCCATCCCTGCAGTGAAAGATACACAGCTTCTGATTTAGAGTTGCCAGAAATATTTAAAGGAAGAACCCAGCTCCCTTTCTTTGCCTGAAAAATTTCATAGTAGTCTATAGCTACCAGTCCGAGAAGAAAGCTCTACAACAAGCCAGTCAATCCTTGTTCAAAGATTGCACAATGAGATAAACACAGAAGAATATGTACTGTTAATGCAAGTAGAATGACATTAATAATACTCTCTTCACAGTCCCTTCAGTCTTCTTTTAAGGAAGCATTGCTGATCTATTCTAGCCACAAAAAGACTTGGTGGGTAGGCTTTATAGAGGTCCAGGAGCTAGATTTTCATCCATGGCATGTACCCTCAGACAACAAAATCACAATTATAGCACTGTGGTTCCATTTCAGCTGCCAGGGCCTCATCCCTTGGATTCCTGTATCTGCAGTCTAGTGTGTCACTATAGTTGTTCTCTAGTCCTCCAGATGTCCTGGATAGCAATTCCCAGAAGCTACAACCAGCATGACCAATGGTCAGGGATCCTGGGAGCTGAGGTACAAAACACCCGGAGGACCAAAGGCTGAGAGCTACTGGGTTCAAGCGTGATGGCTTAATTTCCAAACACCTCTCCCAAAACTACAGATCCTAGGATTATATAAAATGAAGCCATGTTGGTTAAAGTGGGTTCCTAGTGCTACAGTGGCATTGTGTGAAAGCACTTTGGGAAAATTCCTGGGGAAAAATGCCTTAAAGGACCATTAAAGTTAACTTTTTAAAGTAAGTAGAAACATTACTTGATACACAGATCATTGCTAGTCCAGCTAGTACAGAGCCATTGAATCACTTGTGACCAGCTGAATGCTATGTCAACACTTGTATGGATACCATTGTCAGCAGTTACAGACTGGATGAAGTTGAACAAACTTAAAACTTAATCCAGACAAGACAGAAGTGCTCCTGGTCAGACAAAAGATAGATCAGGGAATAGGGATTTTGTCTGTGCTGCGGCGGGGTAATATGCAGGTCCACAGCTTGTGTGTAATCCTGGATTCAACTCCCGAGTCTGGAAGCTCACGTTTCGGCAGTGGCCAGGAATGCATTTGTACAATTAAGACATGTAGGTGAGAATTATCAGATACTTCATTTGCAAATGAAGTAATTGGGCAGGCACTTCCATGGAAAATTTGATTTGCAGGAAGTTTACTACTTAAATACTTTACATATACAATGCCTCAGCAGGCAGCAGCCATTCACAGGCTAACAGATTAAGCGGTTAGCACAAGAGGGTGTTTGTTGCTGCAGTTAATTCTGCTTCTATATTAAAAACAAGATATATTTGGTTTAAAGCTTTTCCTTCCAAACACTTCACAGGTTTTAGGGGGTAAAATACTCAGCTCTCCCCCCACCACACTTTGTAGTAGTATCTGTGAACCATAAAACTCTCAATTATATCATCTTAGACTAAGATGGCCTGTGTTTAGTCATTTTGCAGACACCACTGACTGCCACACTCCTTCATTCCTAGTTCCAGGCAGCCATTGCTTCTGTTGACTGCTAGGTATTCCTTATTCTTACTCTATAAAACTTAGCAATTGTTACATTTTGTTCTTTTATGTGGTGTGTGATTTTTAAGAATGGAGTTAATCCACAGAACATAGATTGACAAAATCCTGTTTGCCCATCAAAAGCATCAGGAAAATCTCTGACTTTCAGACAAGGTAGAGAGGCAATAGTTCTGCATGCTGAAGCAAGATTGATTAAATTACCATTATCTTCTTTAGGTGGAATAAAAAAGAATTAAATCACCCATTGCCACCTTCAGATGGAATGAAAAAGACTTAAATCACCACATTTTTAATACTTACAATAAGCTTAAGATGAGGGAGAGGTTGAGAAGAATAACACAATTTAAGTATACACCATTAAGCTAATTTTAGACTATTCTTTCAAAGACATTTCTCTTCTACCTTACATTAGATTATTATAGAAGCAGATATCTGAATTATTTAGGTTTGTTCAAAAAGGTATAACTTCCTAATTCCCAGAAAAATAAAAGCCAGAAATATGCAGACATAATAAAATTTATTTAATTTTTTTTCATGCATTACGGCAGCTACAAGTGTAGTCATATGAAACTGAAGGACAATAAACTTTGCTTTGTCCATACAATGTAGCCTTACGTGAAATGGATGGGAGTTCCATGATTACAAATAAACAAAGAGGGGGCAAACATTTCAAATTTAGAATTGAGGAAAATGAAACAGTCACATGACTGTACTTTGGGGAAAGGGCACATTACTCTTTGAACATACAATTGTAAAAGATATAATAATCGGAGAAGCATCTTGGAACATTTTGGGAACCAGCCTTCTATATGAAACTAATAATGGAGATTGCTATTAAATACTTGAGCATCATTGCACATTAATCACTTTCTGCTTTCCCCCCAGTTTCACAATGGCATAGATCCCACACTCCATCTACACACAAATATATGCCTTATTACCCTGTTCCTTTGAACTGCCAACCACAAATCCTGTAATTCACTTTTGCCTCCCTCTAGCTCAGAATGCTCTGATGTGCAGAAATTTATAGTCTCTGTTTGACACAAAATTAAATTGTATCAATTCAGTGAGATGTTATCCAGCTGCTATCAGCTGAACACCAACTACTCATGTAAGGCCTATCTGGCTCAATTCAAATCTCTGAAAGAAAAACACATACAGATTCTCCAGTCTTTCAAGTTAAAGACAGAATGAATTTTAATCATCATAACTTTGATCATCAATTGATCCTTGCGCTCAGTTGAGACTGAATATTGTATGCCAGTATTATTGCCTGAGTTGTCACGTAACAGTCCTAATAATTTTGTTGGCTAGAATTTGATAATGTTCTCCAGAACACAACAGGGAGACACCTTGGCGTCTCAACAATTATGTTAGGTTAATTTTGCGCATAGTGCTGTCACGCAAATTAAATAGTACCATACTTGCATGAGCGTATTAAGGTTTTTGAAAAAGGAAATGGAAAAAGAAAGTTTTTAAGGTACAAATTCTGTCAAATTATCTAATTGTTTTATCATCAAACCTGGCTGGGGAGACAGCAAAGGACAGAGCTGGGTTTTAGAAAAGCCGAAGTAACTGGAGTATTCAGATTACTTGGCGGGTTAAAAACTAATCCAACAGGTGTTACATCTGGATAAAAACATTATTTAAAAGCAATTAAGATACCAAAAAGATTTCAAATTGAATAGTTTATTAACACGGTAATTGCCTTTATAACATGTGCACGCACACTCGCACACTGAATGATCTGCCTTGAAAAATCTTTCAATATGCTGGGAGGGGAGAATTAACATAAATTCTATAGTTTGTTTTTTGTTTTTTTTTCATAATTCTAGGCAAGTATGTCCACATCACTTATAAAGCTATTGCCAAATCTTTCCAAGGAAACAGAATTTAGGAGGTGGGGGGAACCTTAGAGGGAAATTCAATAGTGGCATAGCAGAGCTCTCAATATGAGAAAGCTGACACAATGTGGACCTTTGCTCTGAAAAGTTATCTTTGCAAAACATAGGGAGAAAGTTATAAATGGGAAGAAAATAAGAAGGCGATGTGAAATAGGCTTCTGCAGAGTCATTTCCCCCCTCACAGTAGTTGTGCAGGTTTAGTCCTTCTCTGGAACCAATTTCAGAACTTTTCCAATTGCAATGGTCTTACCTAAGGAAAATATAGAAAATACAGTCATTAGCAAATAAAGTTTATCATCTTCTAGGATACACAAATTATGTAAAAACTCCAGGAAAAGATATATCTACAGATGTCACACAACCACATTCTTCACCCTGGTATTTCTTTTAGGGTAGGTTCAAGTTTATGTGGAAATCTTCCTTGGCAAACTCTATGAATGGTTTGCTCCCAATAAAATGGGAAAGAGATCTCCAGACTTTCTTCTGTAATAGAGACTCTATACCAGACTTGAAGTCAATTTGATTCTCATCTCAAATTATTCTAAGATGTTCTTCCCCCACCCTCTTTAAGTGGTAGACTACAACTCCCATCAACCTCAGCCAGCATGACAGACATCAATTTAGGAGGAGCTGGCCCAGGAGAATACTGGTGTTACTAGCATATTTTCTGGATGCTCACTGAATTAAGTATGCTTATTTTTGTGTGTCATGCCATGGCAATTAGCATGTGCAGAATCTGAGAGCTCACATTCAGTGCCTTCCAGCAAAGGCAGCAATTATAAATTACTGGAATATAATTTTCTGTTTGGGGGTAATATTCCCTTTCTGAATAGAAATATAAAGATATTATTATGGCTTTCAAATATTTGAGAATATTTTAGCTTCTTGACTCAACTCAAATGACTCATCTAATCATGGATTTGGTGCTAGAGAGATGCCTCAGTTCACACACTCTTTTTGTCACAACTTTTCTTTTAGTTTCTTGGATAGTACCACATTTCCAAGCTTTGGTGCACACTATGATTAGTATATGGCCCAAAAGACTGCTGGAAATGAGCCCCTAACAACTCTGCCGGTGTCACTGCAATGTCCTTGAGCCATATCTGCCGTAACATTCATTTCACTCAGGCTGCAAGAAACAACTGTGCAAGAGAAACAGCAACAGTTGTCATTGATTTTATCTAGGTATGGTAGCTTGGTGGTTTAAGAGGCTTCAGTGATTCATTCAGACACAGCAAATCTGTTACAGCTCCTCCAAACTACATGTCTGGTGAGCATGGTTCACCTACAACCTATTCAAGTCCTACTTAGTATAAATACAGAAGGGGAATGTGCGGCTCTCCAGATGTTAGAATACAACTACAATCACCCACCACCACTGGTTCACCTAGGACTAATGGGAACTGCAGTTTAACATTTGTAGGGCCACTTCGTCCCCACTCTTGTGTTAGTATATCCAGATGGCTGCCCTTACCCAGGACCTAGTGCTGCTCTACAAAGCAGGTGCATCTCAGTGTGGGGGTCACAGTCAAAAGGTTGACTACTAGATGCACTGGAACATGGGAAACTTGGTAACTGAGGCTCTCCAGATGATGTTGAATTGCAAATCCTATGATCATTCACCACTGCCTACTGTGGCTAGGGCTGCTGGGAGTCATAGTCTAACAACTTGTTGCCACATGACAACCAGAACCTCTTCCAAAGTTAAAGAGAGTCTTGCACGAAAGATAATGTCAGAAAGATTGGGTCACATAGGAAAAGCCTGACAGAACTCTTCCTGCAAACTTCTGGCTTCTGATATGACATTCATGTCATGAGAATAAGACACTCTGCAAAGGTAACCTCAGGATGTGTATAATGCTCTTACTGGCAAGTTATTGCATTGCAAATCACTAGACCAATGTGAAGTCGTAGGCTTTCATGGCCGGCATCCGTAGTTTTTTGTGGGTTTTTTGGGCTTGTGGCCATGTTCTAGAAGAGTTTCTTTCTGACATTTTGCCAGCATCTGTGGCTGGCACCTTCTCTAAAGATGCCAGCCACAGATGCTGGCAAAACGTCAGAAAGAAACTCTTCTAGAACAATGGCTACACAAACCAAAAAACCCCATAAAAAACAACTAGACCAACCTTGCTAAATAAAGCTAAGTGATTATTACTTCTGTGATCAGAAAATATCTTTATTGAGGCCAACTGTGAATTCTGAATTTTTCCCTCCAAGTGGACCAATAAAGTTTTCTTCATTTTTAATTTTTTCTGCCACAACAAATGCTTTTATTTCTAACTAACATATTGTTTAAGCCAGCGTTTGATTCCTAAGTGATAGTAATGAAATGGTTCTTGGAACATAACTAGTTCACAGGACATTTCTAATATTATACTTAAGTGTATGATACCTGCTTCTTCTTTCTGGTCTCTGTGAATCACACAAATGTATTATCTGTACCTGCACAGTGCACCATCCAGAACTTTTACAACTCTTACGTAAGTGTTTTGGTGGTAGCCTTGCCCACTCTCCACACACCAGATCAGCACACTTTCCCTCAGTTACTTTTGTCCCCTGCATCAACAGCACCTAAGAAACACTTTGGAGCTTGTTCTTACCTCAGAAATTCTCTTTGTTATTGATGCTGGTCTGTTTATTGACATATGTCTTCAGATTGCATTTTGGCATTGCTATTTTAATGTGTGTGTGTGTGTGTGTGTGTGTGTGTGTGTGTGTGTGTATATATATATACACATATGGACAGGTTGCTTACCTGTAACAGTATTTCTTCGAGTGGTCATCTGCGAATTCACACAACTGGGTTTTACTCTGCGCCTGCGCAGCTAGCTCGGAACCTTCTAGAATCACTGGGCAGAAGTTGGATTGCAACTTTTTGCAACTTTTTGGCGGTAGCCCCGCCCACCTCCATATAGGCCCCGCGTTCCCGCTCTTTCCTCAGTTCCAAGTACGCCGCGTAATGTAGCGACAACAAGAATTTCAATCAGAGCAGGACACGACAGAGGGGAGGTTGGGCGGGATTTGTGTGAATTCGCAGATGACCACTCGAAGAAATACTGTTACAGGTAAGCAACCTGTCCTTCTTCTTCGTGGTCTCTGCGAATGCACACAACTGGGTTACTCAGACTAACCAGCTAAAGTCAGTGGAGGAGGGAGTGTCCTGACACCAAGCTTAAGAGTACAACAAGTATTTATTATACCAACCAAACCAAACTTCAGTTTATGCAAACATGCATTTGAGTCAAGTATTCCAGGATATAGTAACCCAACAGTGGTTCAAGTATGCATGGAATTTGTCATTTGAACTGTATCAAACGTACTTCCAACAGTGAAATATTAAATAAAACATGATAACACAACCAAGTGCATACATTCACTTAAATAGCTTGAGGTTGTATTGTTATTTCAAATACAAACTGTAAGACATAGTGCAATAAAGGTTATCGTCAAACCTGAGTATGACAAGTTTACATTCATCAATGAAGGTGTCAAATAAATTAAAAGCATTGCAAGTCAATGAAGTGCTGACAACAGTACTGCCTTTCCAAATGAGGCATCATGTCTGGCCCGATTGTCCAATCTATAGTGCTTAATAAAAGTCATAGGTTGGGACCAGACCGCTGCCTTGCAAATTTGTTCTAAAGGCACACCAAAGAGAAAGGCAGAGGACGAAGCTACCGCCCTGGTGGAATGAGCCCTCACCCGCTCAGGTGGAGCTTTGCCTGCTAGTTCATAGCATAAATGGATAGTAGAAGTCACCCATTTCGAAAGTCTTTGTGGAGTGACTGGCAGTCCCTTCTTGTGGTCAGAATAGCACACAAAAAGTCTTTCAGAGCGCCTCGACACCGAGGTGCGCTCCAGATAGAAGGCTAAAGCCCTTCTAACGTCCAATGTGTGCAGTCTCTGTTCCACATCCGTGGTCGGGTTGGGAGCTAGGGTGGGCAGCACAATGTCCTGGTTAATGTGGAAAGCCGATACCACCTTAGGCAAAAAGGTGATATCGGTACGGAGAACCACTTTGTCCCTATGGAACCGTAAGTACGGTTGGTCCATACGCAAAGCACAAAGTTCACTGGCCCGACGGGCGGAGGTGATAGCCACAAGGAACGCTGTCTTCCAGGACAAAAGTCTCAGATCAGTAGTAGCCATTGGTTCAAATGGTTTCGTAGACAAATAAGACAGGACTAGATCCAAGCTCCAGGCCGGTGTCGGTACCGTGGATGGTGGATGAAGGTTATTGAGCCCCTTAAGGAACCTCTTCACTAGAGGATCCGTAAAGAAAGACGGCTTGCCCTCCAGTTGGTAGTGAGAGCATATAGCCGAAAGATAGCACTTAATAGAATTGAGGCACAAGCCTGAGTCACTTAGGAACAGTAGAAATTCCAGTACCACCGGTACTGAAATGCTGGATGGAGACAAACCTTTAGATGCCAGGAAGTCCAGAAATTTAGTCCACTTGTATGCATAGGACTTGATGGTGGACGGCTTTTGAGCCGCTCTAATGATGGTCTGGAGAGAAGTAGTCAACGAAGTTAGGGAAGAACCCTCCACGCTACCATAGGTAAGTTCTCTATGTCCGGATGTCGCACCTTGCCCCTGTGGATGGTCAGGAGATCCGGGCGGTGTTCCAGGCGACAGAAGGTTTCTCTGGAGAGCTGCAACAGCGGGGCGAACCAGGACTGTCTCGGCCACCACGGAGTGATCAGGATGGCGTCCGTCCCGTCGGTTCTTATTTTGGCCAGCACTTTGGTTATCAGAGGGAACGGAGGGAAGGCATAGCATTTCCTCCCGCACCAGTCGAACTGGAACGCATCGCCTCGAGAGGTTTTCGCCGGAATCCTCGAACAGAATTCGGCGCAGTGTGTGTTCTCCTTCGAGGCGAACAGGTCGATGTCCCTCTGTCCCCATGTGGAAAACAGGGACTTCACCACCTCTGGATGGAGGCGCCACTCGTGGCAGGGGTTGGCCTTCCTGCTGAGACTGTCGGCCAGTTCGTTGTCTTGGCCGGGCAGGTGAATGGACTGGAGAAGTATCTTCTGGTTGATGCACCAGTCCCAGATGCGCGTAGTGATGTCTAGCAGCGATCTCGACTTGGTGCCGCCTTGTTTGTTCAGGTAGTACATGACAGTGGTGTTGTCTGTCATGAGAAGTACTACCTTGCCCGACAGCTGCGTCTGGAACGCCTTCAGCGCCTTTTCTACGGCCAACATCTCTAGGACATTTATGTGAAGAGACCTTTCTGAGCGAGACCACAGGCCCCTCACTGTCAGTCCCTGGGAGTGAGCCCCCCATCCTTCCATCGACGCATCCGTCGTCAGATTGATTTCTGGACTGGGAGGGAGGAAGGGCATGCCGTTGCAGACGTTCTGATGGAGCAGCCACCAACGCAGAGACGCTGCGATTCGTGTCGGGATGGTGAGCCATTTTGAGGAAGAGTCGGATGCAGCATCGAAGCAGGAGAGGAACCAGGACTGAAGTGGTCTTAGTCTCAACCTCGCCCACGGCGTCACGAAAGTTGTCGACGCCAGGTGTCCCATTGCCACTTGAACGGAGTGCGCTCTGACTCGTCTGTGCCGTAGACATACCTCGATAGAAGAAGTTAGCGCCTGGAACCTGTCTTCTGGGAGAAAGGCTTTCTCCTCTTCGGAGTCCAGAATCGTCCCAATGAACCTTATGCGTTTTGAAGGTTCTAGGATAGATTTTTCTTGGTTCACTTTCAAACCCAAGTCGTCCAGGAGGGAGAGAGCAAACTGTAGGTCTTGTTGCAGTTTTTCTCGGGATGGAGCAGCGAAAAGCCAGTCGTCGAGGTAGGGGAAGACTGTTATGTTCTGCTTGTGAAGGTAGGCCGCGACCGGGGCCATACATTTGGTGAACACCCTCGGCGCGGATGACAGACCGAAAGGAAGCACTCGGTACTGGAAGATGCTGGTTCCGACGGCGAAAGCCAAGAACCTGCGATGGTCCTCTCTTATACTGATGTGGAAGTAGGCATCCTTCAAGTCGATGCTCGCGAACCAGAGGTCCTTCTGTAGCAGGGGAAGAATAGAAGAAAGGGTAGTCATTCGAAACCGTCGGTATCGAATGAAGGAGTTGAGCCCCCTCAAGTCAAGGATTGGTCTGAGGCCAGAGTCTCTCTTAGGTACTATGAAGTATCTGGAGAAGAAGCAGTATCGGGCCCGTGATTGCTCCACGGGTTCGATAGCCCCTTTGTCTAGTAAGGAGCGCACTTCGTCAAGTAAGGTGACAGAGGGGTCGGTATGGACAACGGCTCCGGTGGCAGGGAGCTCTTCGAATTCGAGGGCATAGCCCCTGTAAATAATGTCGAGCACCCAGGAATCAGAAGTGATGGAGGCCCAGGTGTTAATAAAGGGCCGAAGTCTGTCACCAAATGGTGTTATAGAGACGGAGTGCGCAGGGGACCATCAGAACTTCCTCTTATTCCCGTCCAGGGGTTTCTTTTGGAAGCCCGGGCGGTATTGTTGCCGGCGACCAGAAGAGGATGAGGAGGACCGGGAGGGCTGACGCGGCCTAAACTGACCTTGGCCCTGAGGGGCTGATTGATGTTTATAGGACGGCTGGAACCCCCTGGACGTCTGATGAGATCCAAACTTGCGCTTGGGTGCGGACGAGTGCGAGGAAGTCATCCCATGCTTGCGGGCCGCTGTTTTCATACGGTACTTGAGATTTAACTGCTCGTCAGTGTCCTTATGGAATAGGCCCGAATTGTCAAAGGACATGTCTTCTATCATGGCCTTGGCCTGTGGAGTCAGGTCAGTCGCCCGGAGCCAAGCATGTCTGCGGAGTGCAATCGCGGATGTTAGGGACCTCGCTGCACAGTCAGAAACATTGCGGGCAGCAACAATCTGCTGTGTGCCGACGGCGTGAGCCTCTTGTTTGAGGGCTAGAGCATAAGGTTTACATTCTTCAGGGAGCTTGTCTAGGAGAGGCTCCATTTTCTCCATAATATGCTGGGAATAGGCGCCCATGCAGCCGATGTAGTTGGCTACTTTAAGCTCAAGAACAGAGGCAGAGTAGACCCTTTTGCCGATGCTATCCAGCTTTTTACCTTCTTTGTCCACAGGGGTGGGAGCAGCTTTCTGGACGTAGGGGATCTGTGCCCCCTCCACAATGGCCGAGTTCAATTTGGGGTGGTCTGCCATCCAGAGCGGCCACGGTTCGGCAATCCTGTAAAGATTTTCTATTCTCCTCGATGTCGGGGATAGAGATGCAGGATTGTCCCAAGCCCGTTGGACTACCTTGGAGAGGGAGGGCATGTAAGGAATCGCGGGTCGCGTGGGAACCCGGCTGTGAGCTCTTCTCTCCAGCTGGTCAGAGAACTCCTCCGGGGCATCAGAGATGTGTAGATCCAATGCTTTGGCCATCCGTAGGACCTGGTCGGAAAAGGATCTCACATCATCCGTGGGCGATGGCGCGGAGACAACAACCATCGGCCTCTCCCGAGAAGTTCCTTCCTCTGGGTCCGACTCGATCGGGATGGAGGCCGAACGAGACCGACGAGAGGAATTGCTGGACGGTACCGGAGATGGAGAATCGCGTCTACGGCTCGAACCCGTAGGCCGTGGAGATGGAGAGGAGCGTCTCCGAGTCCGACCAGTTTGAGGGGATCGAACTGGAGACGGGGACGATTCGTGACGCGTGGCTTTAGCCGCACGGCTCCGTGGCCTCGAATCCTCACGGGATGGTGGTGGGGATGGACTGTACTTCCTTTTGGAAGGACGGTACCGAGGAGGAGAGTGCGATAGAGAGGTACGGCTGCGATGTTCGGACGCCAGCCTGGGCTGCGGTTGTAGCTGGCTCAGGTGTTCAGGTTGGACCTTCAGAAAATACGATCCCGATTCCCGGTCGAAGACTAGTTCGGGAAATTTGGAAGACCAGGTCTCTGTGGTGCGCTCTCTTGTAGGCTCGGAGGGCGGGATGGAAGGTCTCTCCTCGACGTCCGAACCGGAATGGCCCCGACGCTCCTCGGAGCCGGGCGTCCGATAGTGCTGCACTGTCGATACCGTAGCCCTTGGTTGGGTAGGCATCGGCGAGTGAGGTGTCAGGGCGGGAGGCTCGCCGGCCTCGCCCTCGGACTCCGTACCGAGGCACACGACAGGTGTGCTCGGTTTGGAAGCCTGCTTCCCCGTGTCCATTTGGGGATCGGCGGCGGCCGGAGGAGCGGATACTGAAGAGGGAGTGAATCGGTCCCCTGTCCTCAGTTGCAAGGGAGAACGAGAGGAAGATACCGACCGTGCTCTCTCCGGAGACACCCTGTAAGGGGTGGGTTCCAGATGTTTGGTCTTGGCCGTCTTTTTTCCCGACTTTTCAGGGCGGTCCTTGACATGATCCCTCTTTTTACGGGGCTTGTCCTTGGACCTTTCCCGCGATCTCCCTCTCTCCTGGCGCTTTTCTACTGGGCGGCTTTCAGCCTCAGACGGGCCAGGTTGGGCCTTGAGAGATTGCTCCCAGAGGGCTGCCTTCAACTTGAGAATGCGGTTTTTGAGGGCCTGAGGAGTCATTTGCTTACATAACCTGCAGGAGTGTGGGTTATGCGCTTCCCCCAAGCAGAAAACGCACTCCTCGTGATGATCGGTGGTCGGGAATTTGGCCTTACAGGTCACACATTGTTTAAACGAAGCCATGGTCGAGCAAACGGGTCAAACCGGTGTAGATCAACAGGAGATATTTTAGTTGCAATCCAAAGAGTAGTCAAATAATCAAGCCGAGGTCAAAACCGTAAGAAGACTATTTAGAGTAGGATAACTGCCGAAGCGAAAGTTCCTCACTAGCTGCAAAAGCGGCGGACGAAAGGAACTGAGGAAAGAGCGGGAACGCGGGGCCTATATGGAGGTGGGCGGGGCTACCGCCAAAAAGTTGCAAAAAGTTGCAATCCAACTTCTGCCCAGTGATTCTAGAAGGTTCCGAGCTAGCTGCGCAGGCGCAGAGTAAAACCCAGTTGTGTGCATTCGCAGAGACCACGAAGAAGAAATATATATATATTGCACTGCTTTATCAGCTTTAATACTTTAAATTATTCAGTGGTTACTTAGTCTGTGCAACTGACTTGTTTAATGGTTCTCTGGCCTACTTAGTGAGCCTCCTCAATCTTTGAAAGTGGCACCTTTGTGCACTTTTGGGGAAAATTCCTGACAGGAATGGCCATTCAGGATGCTTCCTTTGTTTAGAACAGCAGCACAATCTTCAATCCTGCAAGTACTGTAAGGCATTTATGCCTCAAACTAGATAGAAACGAAAGGTGAGACTAAAGGCCCGCTGTCTTGATCATGCACCGTTTGTGGCCTCCCAGGAAGTCAAACATTGTTCCCAGAAGGCACAGCCTTGACATCAAAACCTTTGGGTTTGAGGCCTTTGGTCCCATCTTAGTTCCAATGTCAGATCCATCTGTTTCCTCAGTCCAAGTGCATGTAAAGTATGCTCCTAGGTGAAGTCCATGTCAGAACTGCCAGCTCTGGAGTCTGTAGTCAACCATTCCCATACACTGCATAAACTTTTTGAAGCTGAAGTTGCTTCTTCTGTACCATCCCCCTTAGAAGAAACATAAGAAGTACCAGCAGTGTTGGGGTATGCTTCCCTGCTGGTTATTGTTGGTTCTCTGAGGCCTTAAGCAGGTCCCACTGCATCCGAGGCCCTTGTAATTCCACCTTGACTCTCACCCCTTTTTTCACCTCAAATTTCAGGAGACGAAATTACAGACTGGATTCCAGGTCCAATACGGAGGCGCCATTTGGGAAAGCTGTACTTTTCTTCTGTGTGGAATAGCATTCCCGCATCTTATGGTTAGTAGCTTGTTAGTCTCAAATTTGTGTGATTTACAGAGACCACAAAGGGGAAGGACAGGTTGCTTGTCTGTAGTTCTTCAAATGGTTATCTGTGAAACCACACTGCCTATCTTCCCCTCTTTGTATTCTGTCTTTTATGTAAGAGCTCTAGAATGTTCTGAATGATGCAATGCACCGACACAGTTAACCCATTTATGTGATTTCACTGATGACCACTCAAAGAACTTCAGTTGCAGGTAAGCAACATGTCCATTTCATTCACAAGTGCAACAACTGATTATCAAATCCTCTTACCCTCATCCCTTAAGGTGAAGCGACCCATCTGAGGGAAATCTTTAAATGTCTCAAGGCAGATAGTTCCTGCCGTTCTTAAACGGGCAATGCATACTTGATCTTGTTTGACAAAACGGGGCCGGGTTTTGCTTTTCTCTCCTGATTTTTTGTCTACCAAACAGATTAAGGCCTGCAGAAGAAAGAGAAAAGTTATGAAATGAGAGCCAATATATAGATTCATAGACTCATGGAGTTGGAAGGACCATCCAATCCAACCCTCTGCCATGCAGTAATACACAAGGCATTCCCAATAGATGGCCATCCAGCCTCAGCTACCTCACTCCAAACTTTTGCAACTACTGAATACTTTCATACAAGTGAAGGAGAGATCATTTATACAACTCAAGTGCTGGTTGTGACAAGGCTTAAATCCAGACTATCTGAAAGGTCATCTCTCCCCATGGGGGGGCTGCAGACAGGTGGCTCTGGGCTGCCCTGGGAAGCGGAGGATTGGGGCCTCTGCAACCCCACACCATGGCCCCGATGGGCGGCAAAAGGGCTCTTCTTTGCCCCTTCTGGCACAGTGCGTCAAAATGCTGCACCAGGACGGCTCCGTGCGTAACAACATGTGGCGTCAGGACACCACTGGCGTGGGGTTAGGGCGGCCAGTGTGTGGCTGGCCCTCCGCATCTCTGCCTCCAAGCCGGTCCTTTGGGCCTGTCTGCAGAGGCCCCATGTGAACCTGCCAGAGCTTTAAGATCACCATGGAAAAGCTTTTTCTTTGTTTTGCCACCATTGCAGGCAGCTTGGTGAAGACGAGAGAGAAAACCTTCTCAGTGGCTGCTCCCAACCTCTAGAATACCTTTCTGTGGGAAGCTAGGCTGCACCCTTCCCTTTCCTTTTGCTGGCAAGCAAAAACATTTTTATTTAAGCAAGATTTTAATGCTTAAGCAGGGAAAGTTTTTAATATAGATGTATGTTTTATATGTTTTTAACTTTGATCATTTTATAGTGTTTTAATAGAGTGCTTTAAAATGGATTTTAAAATGTTTTAAATTTGTTGTTATGGAAGACGCCGTGGGTCCCGGCCTAGAAGAAAGGCAGCATCTAAATAAAGTAAATAAACATATAAATAAATACTCACTGTGATCTCAACTTCTTCAATACATGTATGAATGTGCAGCACTGCATTATAACCTGGACAGATGATGGATTTGTGTTCAATTATCACTATCTGAAATCAGTAAAAACAGAGTAAGTCTACATGGATGCTCATCCACAGTACCTAATTTGGGGACAAAAAGTTGGGAGGGAGGCTTGGGAGGGGTGACTACATGCTTTCCCCCAACTCTGGATTAAAATGTGTATCTCTGAACCCAGTCCCATTGGCCAAGATGCTAAACTACTTCCATTTCAGTATCAGCATCATTAGTGAAAGATGAATCATTTTCTACAAGTGTACCTGAGCATCAAAAGTGCGCCCTGAATGACACAGGTTATTAATATCACAGAGTATAAATCCTGGTAGGATCTCCTCTTCTTCAATTCCCTTCAGTCGGATCTTCAGGTTTTCACCTGGAGCTACAGCATCAGTTTCTACATCATCAGAAAGGATTCCAAGGACTTCCACATTGTGCTTAAGGAAAAATTAGGGATTTATTAGACATGAAATGTTCACTAAGGCCCAAAACAGATGGGCGTCTGAAAGAAGCAACTGTAAGAACTGTTGAAGAAACCTTTACTGGACCTTTCCACCACAGATAATTAATGGTCACTTTCTTATCTTCTCTTTAATGCAAGATCTTAGAGTAAGGGGAATTGCTTTAGAAGGATGACATAGCTCCATTACAGTCTATGTTCAGGCCTGGTTATGGAACAGAAACAGCCCCTGTGGATAACCTATGACAAGAACTAGAGAGGGGACTGTGTCCCTAAGTATGTTGAATTTCTTAGTAGCATATGATACAATAAATCACGGTAAGCTTTTGGGCTGTATAAGTGGGCTGATATAGGACTTACAGGCACTGTGTTGCAGTGGTTCCATTGCTTTCTGCTGAGTACTATTAAAGTACTACCACCAAAGTGGAAATCCCTGCCTGTTAGGACTGGCATCTTTTTAGTTACTATTAAAAAGCAGCAGCAAAATTCTGAGGAGCTCTTCTCACCAAAATGACAAAAATGAACTTGTTTGTGTGCCTGCTTCTACACACTAGAGCCTAAGCATTTCAGAAGTATAAAAGGTGCCTTAATCAGAGAACAGTGATTTCCAAGCCAGGAATTACTTTGCAGGCTTAACCGTAAGGATTTAAACATCTAGAGAGAAAAATGTGCCTTACCTTGTTTGGCATCATCACAAGTTGCTGTCCTTTGCAAATAGAGCCTGATTCCAGCTTTCCCAGAACCACCGTGCCCATATCCTTCATAGGAAGAAACACAGGTTAAAACATACGTTAAAACATAACTTGCCTTACTTCACAAGAGATGAGAATAACAGACTGCTTACCTGTAACTGTTATTCTTCGCCTAGTCATCTATGCCCTTACATAATGGGTCTTGTGCCTACACAGAGCCTCTATCAGGATGTTCTAAAGCTGAGTAGCTTTGGCAGAATCCCCATACTATCCTCACTATTCAGCATGCTCCAGCCCACCAAAGCTAATCTTTCCTCAGTTTTATGGTCTGCCAATAGTACAACAATGGACCTGAAAATTGAGAAGGGAGGGTTGTGTGAGGGCAGAGATGACCACGTGAGGAACCAGTTAGAATAACCTGTTCTTCTTTATGGTCTCTGTGCATCACACAAATGGATGATTAATCAGCTAACATCCAGGGGCAGGTCAGGTCATGCTAACAAAGCAGACAGTGATCATCCAAACTGAGCTCTGGAGTCCAAGGAATAACACCAGATAAAAACAGAGAGTTGAGACCACATGACTGCTCTGCATAAGGAAAGGAAATACCTCAGTGACTGCCTTTGGAGAATATCACCTGAGGTTTTTGAGGGGTTTTTCAATTAGAATATTGAATACTGAAGTATTTCGGCAACCCATTTGGGCAGTGGCCGGTTTGAGACTTGGAGCATTTCTTCAGAGCTCCATAGGAAATAAACAGGTGGTTAGAATGGTGAGACTATGTGACTGATATCAAATCCAAGGGTCTTCTAAACATCTAAGGAATGATGTACAGTCAGCCCTTCTTATCAGCAGGGGTTCCATTCTGGACCCCCCCCCCGGATAACAAAAACCACAGGATCTCAAGTCCCATTGTCCCCAATGGTGGTGTGGCCCATGGATAGCAACAGCTGTCTGTAGAACTTCTAAAGCTGAAGCATTCTGATAAACACAGGAAGTGTTATATCTTGGTTAACGTGAAAACATGAAAGAAACTGAAAGAAAGTAACTTTAGAATGAAAAACGCTTTAAAACACTTTTTTAAAAAGGCAAAGTGATAGAAACAAAAGATATGAAAACACACACACACATAGAAATAGAAATAAAATGAAGCTACTCAACAGTTGAGGTGAACAAACACCCCAATTAGATCTTGCTCTCAGGGCAAATGAAGAGAAACTGCGGAGAGTAGATTTGGCAGGGGTGGAGCATGCTCAAGAGAGAGGACAGGGGAGGGTTTCCACCAAGGCTACTCAGCTCTAGAACATTCTGACAGAGGCTTTGCCCAGGTACAATATAACAAAGAAGAGCATCTATTATGCCAAGCAATTTCAAATCAAAGCAGCAAGAAACTTTTGCCAGAGGCATATAAACTTGGCCCAACTAGATTTACCTCTCATTAATTATATGCTTACATCTAAAGAGAAACCTATGTGTCACCATAGCATTTAAGATAATACAAAAACAGCCTCCTTCATACCATCATCTGTGTCCCATGTCAGGTGTCTAAATGAAGAAGCAATCTTGGGGATGATCCTCAACTGTAGAATTCCACCCTCTCCTCCTGCCCTCAAAAAGGTTCAGAAGATAGTCTAAAGCAGGGGCAGACAAACTGTCCCCTTTAAAGGCTGCGGGACTTCAGCTCCCAGAATCCCAGGAGCTATTGGCCAACATGGGACTATTGGCCAACATGGCTGAGGCTTCTGGGAGCTGAAGTCCCTCGGCCCTTAAAGGGGACAGTTTGCCTACCCCTGGTAAGGACTTCTTGAAAAGCTTATTTAGAAATCCAATTGGGACACATTTCCTTTTAAACAAGCTTGGATTTTTTTACCAACATAAAACTTTAGGACAAGTTGGACTGAAATGTGTAAGCATTGCTTACATGCAACCCAGTAGAAGAAACATGTCAGGGGAAAGTCACAGTCTATTTTTAACTTAACGTGAAACACGACAGATTTGATGAAGCAAAATGTCAGATACCTACAATAGGTTGGATCCACTACCATGGAGGACTCTTTCTGACACAAATAAAGAATCTTTGAATCCAACCCCATGTGCAAATTGGATCAGACCCCAGCCAGTTTTCCAAGACTTTGGTAAAACTAAGTCACTGTCCCTTTTATTTCCCAACCATTAAAATTAATTTTGCTTAATTGCTCCTACACAGTTAATAGCACTTAAACCCTGGCTCATGTCTAGGTCTGACCATCCCTTAACACACACACACACACACGTACTGCGAAGTTATATTTACAAGGTTGGTATTGTCAATGTGTTTATTATGTATATGTGTCCCACTCTGCTGGTCTGCCCCACATGCACAGAAACTGTAGTCAGAAAACCTCAGCTTTTCAGCTTTAAGAACTATCCCATTCCAATAACTGCAGGGAAATGCTAGGAAACAGCAGTAGGACATTAATTCTCCCAACAGTCATATCCCATTACTACAACACTTCATGGTACTTATTTCATGGAAAAACTATGGAAATACATATTGTACATCTTAGTCCAAATTTGGAGTGTTTCAGATTGGGGTGAGGGAGAACAGGGGAGCAGCCATGAGGTACTGACAGTAGGTGAGAAACTGAACAGTTACAGCAGGGATGAAGAAAGTGGACTCTTTTTGCTAAACCCCAACAACCTCCAAATATAATATTTTTGAAAAATCCCCCCAAAATATCCCCAAAAGGAGGCCTTCAAGAGTGGTAAATTGCTCAAAATTTCCCAATGCTCACAAATGTTTCAAGAAACCAAGTCATAACCAGAAGTGATTGTGATTTCTGGCTAAAAATCAAATTGCTTGCTGTAGGGAAAAACTGGTTGGCCCTCAGTGCAGTTGCCACCTGCTTCAGGGTAACTGGGTAATATTATTAAGGTTGTTGTGATGGATATACCTTATATTTATCGACAATGGGCAGCCTTATTGGTCCATCAACTGATCTATTGAAGTTTGGCAGGTTATCCAGATATGGAATAAATGGAAGCCCACTGAAAAAAAGGGAAAGGAAATCAGTTTGGTGTAAAGATCTATGGTACATCTTTGTCTTCTGTAAGATTTAACTTCCATCTGTAATGATGCTAGGATACAGCTAACTTCTGTTCAATTTAAACTTTTGTATGACAAATACACTTGCTTCACACCTCTCCAATATTATTAAAACACAGTAAAAGCACAAGGTTGTCTCCAGTGGCACAGTTTTCCTAGTGCAAGGCTTCCACCACTTGTGAAAGCTTAATTTTAATGCTTATGTCAAACCCTTTGAATCCACTTGCACAAGCTCTTTAAAAAAATACTTTCACAACTCATGTCTTCATTACAGTTGATTAAGTGAAGGGAAAGTGTGCCTTGCAGATGATGGTTAATCATAGAATCATAGAGTTGCAAGAAGACTGAGACGGTTGCTCTTGTTAGAATCATAGAATCATAGAGTTGGAAGAGATCACAAGGGCCATCCAGTCAAACCCCCTGCCATGCAGGAACTCCCAGTCAAAGCATCCCTGACAGATGGCCATCCAGCCTCTGCTTAAAGACCTCCAAGGAAGGAGACTCCACTACTCTCCGAGGGAGTATATTCCACTGTCGAACCGCTCTTACTGTCAGAAAGTTCCTCCTAATGTTGAGGTGGAATCTCTTTTCTTGCAGCTTGCATCCATTGTTTCGGGTCCTAGTCTCTGGAGCAGCAGAAAGCAAGTTTGTTCCCTCCTCGATATGACATCCCTTCAAATATTTAAACACTGCTATCATATCACCTCTCAGCCTTCTCTTTTCCAGGCTAAACATCCCCAGCTCCCTAAGTCGTTCCTCATAGGACTTGGTTTCCTATATTGGTTTCCTTGTTGGTTTCCTTGTTGCTCCTTACCATCTCTAATAAGGGAGAGAGTGTCAAATTGATTCTGCAGCATCAGACCCACAGAATGATCCTTGGTCCTTCTACTTCTACATGTCACATTCCTCCAACTGTCTATCTCATGTGCACGGGAAACTGACTACCTTCTCAGAGATATCCGTTTTCTAATATGCAACAGACTAGATAAACAGGCCTCAGGTTGTTTCAAAAGGGCAACCAACTTGCACTTGCTGCAAGTGTAGTTCGCTATATCCTCTGGCAAGAAAGCAAACATACCGCAGCTGTTGCAGCAGCTCCCTCACTATCCACATTCAATATTTCTGAAGTAGGCACTGAAACAGAACTCGGGGTCTCCTGCTCAAAAATCCCCCACTAAACACCCACATAAACTGCCTATTGGCCTGGCCTGTCAACACCTGTTCACCTTTTATGATACAATTTCACACACTGCAAGATGTGTGCCACTGGCCCTCAGAAACTGAGCTTGAAGGATTGGGGCAGCAGTTTACATAGAGCTACTGGTTGCTAGTTCTGCTGCCCACTCTCAGCAATTCAGATCACATCACCCAAAACAAAATCCCCCACACATCTTTAAGAAAACAAAACCATGAAACAGTCAAGGATGACCCCCCAAACATAGCTCACCTCCTACTCTAACCTCCAAGCCATCTTAGACCCCTGCCCACACCAATCCTTTCTAAATTCTTTTGGTCAAAAATGCCTTCCCATAAAAGCTTAAAAGACTTGGGGGAAATTCTGCCACATCTTAGGTTCCAATGGCTGTTTTAGGCCCAGGAGAGGCCTTTTTTAAATGGGAAGTGAACTGGAAGTTGATGTCCTATTTTTAAAAAGCCCTCTCCTATGTCTTAAACAGCTTTGAAGAACCCAAGAATATGGCTAAATTTCCTCTCTATGCTCTTTTCAACATTAAGGGACATACTCCCAATTTACAAAAGAAAAGAAAAGAAATTTCAGGAGTGGAGTGGGCAGCAGGGGTGTGTGGCCCTCTAAGGTTCCCTGAGGGGCCAAAGAAACTCTCAATACCTTGGCAATTGCCCTCTGCTACAGTAGGTGCTTGCTTGTGCTTTCCCCAACAACACTTGCACAATTGTTAGCAGAACATGGACATACTCAAGCACAGGGTGGGCTCCTGTGGCAGGTTAGGGGGCCACATTCGCCCCCAGGAGACCTTGGAGGGCCACAAACCTACGCCTGAAAAATAAAACAAAAAACCAGCTAATTGTTTCTTCCTGCATGGCAAGGCGTTGGACTGGATGGCCCTTGTGGTCTCTTCCAACTCTACGATTCTATGATTCAATCAACAGCAACAAAACCAAAAGAAAAAAAGTGTGGCTTCCAAATGGGGGGGGGTTGAGGGCATTTTCACCATGTTTTGGGTTACAAAAATGGTCTTCCCTGGGCTTAAATTGGCCCACAGGCCCACAAAATGTGGGGGAAATGCACCTCGTGCCCACTAATGGACATTTTGAAGCATTTTAGGGCCAAAAGCCTATTTTTTTGTAAAATGTATTTCTGACCCCTGGAGAGGGGCAAATGTGGTGGAAATCTCCTAGAGAATATTTGGCGGCATTCTGGAGCAAAACAAAACAAAAAAAATCCAAATCGTATTTTTGATTCCTGGGGGTTGCATGCAGCCTGCAGGCCACACTTTACCCACCTAGCAACGAAAGGAATGTTACCTTCTACTTTTTCACTATTGTTAGTTGGATCCAACCCACAAATTATACCAGTTCAAATGTTCCTAATAGGAAAAAAAATCTCATAAAGAGCCTGATGTTTCTTAAGAATAACACAAAGATTAAAGAAGACAGTCCTTGCATGTGACTTTATAAGCTAACAAAATACAACAGAAAAGAGAGAGCTAGAGGTGTGGTTTTCATGATGCAATGGGCAGCTAAAAGTGTGGTTTCCTCTCCATACCTATGCAGAGTTAAAAGGGTGGTTTCCATGATACAAAAACATACTATTGAGGTTTAGTGTTAACTAGGATCAAGGCTGCAGCAAATCAGGTATCTTCCAGACAAAATGTACAAAAGGACTATGAACAGTAGGGCTTTCTTACTAAGGGGTTCATCACCTCTTAAAAAAGAAATCAGCTCAAAATTATGGTGACTTTAACCAGCAGCAACAGCAATCTCTGTCCAACAATGCTTTGGCAGCTACTAACATCTCAGAAGTGGCCTAATGCTGAAATCCAAAAGGACATTGACCACCTCCTTTGCACTGACCCACGGAACTGCATATCCATGTGACTATTCTGTGGCTCAGGCTAAAGCTTTGAAGCTCAGAATGTTTGCTCTTGACTTTAGAGATGGGCACTTTAGAAGAAGGGTGCCAGAAATGTTTTAACAAAGGTATGACAGGTTGCCTATTTTCCACATTTAGGCAGCTAACTGAAATGTTAACTAAATTGTGGTGTACTAAAGTATGCCACTGTTTTATTATGTGCTGCTGTGAGCTTTCAACTACAGTTGGAACTCCACATGTGCAGCTTTGACTTTTGCAGATCTGATCATTAATGGATTTGATTAGGATATTCTTTCTCTGGGAATCTCTAGGTCCTCCAGCTCAACTATGCCAGACATTGACCATAGAGTCATGCTGTAGGACCTAGAAATTCCTAGAGAAAACAATTTTCTAGGCATCTGTAGGTTCTCCAATGAAGTTCTGTGGTCAGTTTCTGCCAGATGTTGGCCACAGAGTTGTGCTGGTCGACAAAGATTCCTAGAGAAGTATTCTTTCAGGTTAAAAAAAGTGTTTTTTACTTGCAAGCCTTTTCACTTTCATGGAGGTCTTGTGCCCCTAACCTCAGAGAATGTGGAGGGCCCACTGTACATTTTAATTAGTTAAAATATAAATGTGATTTTATGATATGCATCATACAGAAAAGCAGGAAATAAATCAAATACATACATATACCAAGGACAGAAGTCTGATTGCTCCTTGAGGTTTGCTCCAGTTAGTCCTGAGCAGGGCATGAAGTGAATGTCTTTTTTGGGATTGAAGCCAACTTTCTTCAAGAATGGCACAAGTTTCTCTTTACACTCTTCATACCTGAAAATGTTTCAAAATAGGGGGAAAAGGGGGGGGGGGGGGAAGAAAAATACAAGTTTAAAATGATTTATCAATCAGGCCAGAAATGCTGGGGTTGAATGGTGAGTCAGGAATTGAGTAAGAATATCATCATCAACTTCTCTTTGTTTTGTTTTGTAATAAAATTTTAGGCTTGAGTTGAAATCAGTCTGAATTGAATTCAAATGTTCCAGTTGTTGCTCCAGCCGATAAAAACTAGGCTGTTGGCAACCTCCCAGAGGGCCTTCTCGGTAACCGTTCCCAGATTATGGAATGGCCTGCCGGATGGGATCCGTCAGATCACGACCTTAACCAGCTTTAAAAAGCTGTTAAGACAGATCTCTTCCAGCAGGCCTTTCCTGATTAGATTCTCGGCTCTGAGAGTGCCCCCTTTCCTCCCCACCTTGGTTAGAACTGCCACTGCTGTTTGCTTGTTATAGGCAGCCCGAGCTGTTTTAATATGGTCTACATGTTTTAATACATTATGTGTTGAATACTTTTTTAAGGGGTGGGTGGGTTTGGGGATTTTCAGGATTTATGTATGTTGTAATTTGTTGGATTTTAATATTGTAAGCCGCTCTGATTGCTTGGCAGAGGGGCGGGGTATAAATAATTTTTTATATGACTATGATTATGATGATGATTATTTCAGATCTCTTTCTGAAATGGCACAAACTTCTAAAAAGTGTTGCTTTTATTCAGAAGCTGTGATGGAACAATTAAGCTATCAGTAATTACAAAAACTGATGTAGCTCACATAAGGACCGTACTATAAGGAATTTTTTGTAGATAAAGTGATTCAGAAGATCTCAAGTGTCAATGGCTCTTGTGCAGGTCTCTGTATAATTGTTTAACATCAGAATGTATATGGATGACTCTGTTCGCCTTTTCCCTAATGAACAAGTTTTCTATATGCAGCTAGATGTTTTGTGTGAAAGTGTGTGTGGGGGGAGAGGAAATCCTCCTGAATTAGTGTTTTCTTTAAAATATTTCTAAGCTGCTTTTGTGACATTTAAAGGAAACTGGCAGAACAGGCCATCAATCTAGATCAGAAATATTTCCTCTGACTTGCAGTCTATAGTCTAAGCAGAGATGTGGAGGTTGTTTCCCTTCACCTATTCCAGGCATGTTCAGTTAAAAGTATCTTGGGACCACTGGTTATGACTCTTTCCAACATTAAAGAAAGCATACAGCAGGGGTAGGCATCCTAAGGCCCGGGGGCCGGATGCGGCCCTCCGAGGCCTTTGGACTGGCTCCGGGCCGGTCCTGCCGCCGCCACCGCTGCTGCCTGCCATGATGATATTTATTATTGTTGTTATTACTTGTTCTTGGGGGTTTCTTGGCAAAATCTCCACAGGGGTTTTGCCATGGCTTTTCTGGGGCTGAGAGAGTGTGCATGCATATTTTTTCATTTTTTAAAAATTATATTTATTTATTTATTTATGGTGCTTCGGCTCCCCCAATTGTCTGAGGGACAGCAACCCGGCCTCCGGCTCAAAAAGGTTGCCTACCCCTGGCATACAGTTTTAAATAGATAAAGAGGAGACCAACTTCATCTAATCTTCAGAAGTTCTAAGGCCGGACACACTTATGCTGAATAAGGCCAATGCCATTCTTAATGCAAAAGATGTAGGAACCCCCCCACAACCCCCCCCCCACCAAATTCATA
Source organism: Phrynosoma blainvillii (assembly GCA_026167975.1). NCBI lineage: Eukaryota > Metazoa > Chordata > Lepidosauria > Squamata > Phrynosomatidae > Phrynosoma > Phrynosoma blainvillii. The sequence continues at coordinate 9,092,499 of JANUYF010000012.1, read as the reverse complement.
CCAGGGAGTCAACATCTTAACTTTAAAAAGTTGGCAGATGTACTCACCTTTCATTGCTCCAGTTCACAGTTGGATCATCCATTTTATTAATAAGAACTATTAAATGTTTTACTCCTGCTGTTTTTGCTAACATGGCATGCTCTCTTGTTTGTCCCCCTTTCTCAAAGCCAGTTTCAAATTCTCCTTTTCTTGCAGATATAACCTAGTTTAAAGGAAATCAAATCAGTCAGATACTGAGCCAGAGTATAATTCCTAGACATTCTCAAGTTAGATGAACAACTGCCAGATTACACAAGGACTACATACAATGTAATGTGGTTAACCTTAAATTATGGAATTTCCATAAATGGGAGAATCTGAACAATCTGGAAGATCCCATATTTATAAATACAGCTACTGCCTGTCTTACATCTAATTCATATATTATGCAAAGTAAAAGATAAATCTGTTCAAACAGGTTGCGGTAAACATAGCTCCAAGAACTGTAGTGCAGTGTCCATTCAGCATAGATCTCTGTGCATTAGCTGAAACATTTGCAATGATTCCTTCAGCACAGGAGGAACTAAATGATCCCTTACCAACACAGCTAGATCAGCTTGAGAAGCTCCACCAATCATATTTGGGACAAAACTCTTATGGCCTGGAGCATCTAAAATAGTGAAGTGTTTCTTCTCTGTTTCAAAATAGGCACGGCCCACTTCCACTGTTTTACCTTTGTCCCGTTCTTCCTGATTTGTGTCTAAGGCCCATGAAAGATACCTATTCAAAAACAAACAAACAACACACACAAAACACAATAAAAAAGCAAGATTAAACTAGTGCTTGTAAATTAATACTTTTGAAAGCCTGTACAAAAGAACACAGCTGAATATCCTCAGCGTAGTTCAGAACCTGACAGGCATTCTTTGAGCATGTCTGTACAATGGCTGTATTCTGACACACAACTGAAAGCTTCAAAAGTATAGCAACTTTAATTCTAAAATATCACAATACTAAAAAAAAAAAGGAAGGAACATTTGGAGACTCAGACTGATCCCCAATTTCGCTTCTAGCAGCTCAACTGGTAAAAAGTGAAGGTCCTCTGTGTCACAGACATACCAATGCATACTGTGAGTGTGGGGAATTCCCAGAACATTTCAAAGTGGAGGTTTGAACTGAGGCTCTCCAATTAGAATACCTTTGTCACAAAACACCATCTGACTACAGAGGATAAGAGAAATCTGGCCCACACCTTGCCAGGTATCCTCCTAGGTCAGGCTCCCAAGTCCCTGTCTATTCCATGCTTGAAAGTGCCTCTGCACTGAACATTTTTCAGAGATCTCCAATCTTAGCCGTGTTGTCAACAAGGAAGCAGGAGTTTAGGCCCTCTTGCTGCCACTGCTTCCCTCCCTCCATTGACTATCCCTGCCCCCATCTCAAGTTGCCAAGGACCTTTTTTATTTCCCACTATGGGTATATTATGGTGTTTTCCAACGGGCAACATAGGATGACACCTGATCTTGTCTATCTATTTTTCTGGCTAGTATGGCTGCATCTTGGAGCTGTTAAAATGTTGTGAGTAGTGCACCCGCCTTCCCAACACCAGAAATATATTGGATTTGCAGTTGGATGGAACTATTGTGTTAAATTCCAGCTAGCAATTACTTGATTTTAGGTATTTTCTATGCCCACAAGCATCTTATTGCACCTAGAATTTGAAATGAAGACAGGCATTTGATTAACAGGGTATCAAGTTATATTTGATTTTGACATGATCATTACTTTTGTGTAAAAAATACCCAAGCATTTATAAATGTTTCAACAGGCACTCTTTCGTTCAAGGACTGTAGACAGTCACTTCTAATTCTGCATTACTACATATATAAATATATTAAAATTACTTAAAATTGATAGAGAATTTTGGTAATGATTAGTAATGATATATTTACTTTATGGGATTTCATTAGTGATACCTAGCTATACCATCCACAAATGTTTGACTGGAACTCCTGTCATCCATCACCAGCATGATCAATGGATTGTGGAAACAATGGGAGCTGTTGTCAAACATTTCAGATCCACAGTTGGAAACTATTTTGTTAGGAATTTTCTAGTTAACATTTCCTTTTCCCAAAATGTATTTCTGGACTAGTTTACAACCTGTCAAATACACCCTCTCCAGTATGTGAAAGAAACCATCACGGTTGGCGATATCCCCCCGGTGCATCACTAGATGATCAAGGTTTTGATTCTAGTTCAGATATCTTTTAATGCAACTGCAATAGTATGCACACCTGCTGCTATATCCATAAAGTTCCTCCTATCTCAAGCCAGAACTTGCACCACCCCCCATGTCGCCTCTCCTATATGAATCAATACCAGCAAACCTGATATCAGTGAGAAGAAGGGCATTCATTGCAAGTTTAAATTGGAGCCAATGTTAACACTATTCCAAACTGCTATCTCCCTGGCCTCAGAGAGAGAGAAGAGTTAGGTACAGCTCTACGATGCCTAGTACAAAGACAAATGAGAGCTCCTCCCTCTATTCTAACTCCCACCACCCTGGCCTCAGAGGGAGAGAAGAGGCAGGCAGAGCAGCACCATGCCTAGCCAAGAGACAGACGAAGAAGGTCCCTCTCTCCATTCCAACTGCCACTGCAGCCTTGGAGGGAGAAGAACTGGCAGCATCTGCTGGACTTGATCTCCTTCCCTACTGCCATTCCCTTCTCCTTTTGTGTCATGTCTTTTTTTAGACTGTAAACCTACGGGCAGGGAACTATCTAATTAACAATTTGTAAGCTGCTCTTTGTGGCAGAAGAGCGGGGTATAAATACTCTAAATGAAATGAAAAGAAAATGCTATCATATTTGATAGCCAAAGTGGATAAATAAAAACCAAATAGAATACTGGTCCTGAAGCCCCTCAATCCATAAAAAATTGCGCCTACATAATCTGTAGAATATTCAGCTTAAGACACAGGCTTCATACCATGTTTCTCTGTTTTTTTCTTTAGCTTCTCTTTCATATTTTTCAAGCGTTCTTTTATCAACCATGCCTGTCAAGTACCTAGAAAGAGAAAGTTTATAGTGTTCATTAGTTACAATGAAAGGGTACCAACAGAACCAATTCTAGACAGGCTGAGTTGGTGGGTACTATATTGATTAAAATGCAATGAAAACCAGTCCACCCAACTGTATGTTTTGTTTGAATGATATATAAAATAGCTACTTCAAAGAAAGCAGTTAAACTAAAGTAGTGCACTGAAAGTAGATTTTGCAGTGGATCCTTCGTATTTTCTGGGGTTTGATTCCAGGAGTACCCCCCCACACACAAAAAAAATCTGTGGATGCTCAAGTCTCAATAAATACAATAGCACCGTAAAATGGTGCCTCTCATGCAAAACTGAAAAATCAGTTTGCTTTTTTGAATTAATTATTTTAAAACTATTTTCAAAGCAAAGCAGCTTCATTTATATACCGCTTCATACCGCGCTATGGGGTGTCTAAGCGGTTTACAACTGTAAGCTCATTACCCCCCAACAGTTGGGTACTCATTTTAGCGACCTTGGAAAGATGCAGGCCTGAGTCTAGCCTGAGCCCTGGCTAGTATTGAACTCGCAACCTTGTGGTCTATGAGTGAGTAGTTGCAGTACAGGCATTTAACCACTGCGCCACCAGGGCTCTATGGATGGTTGAATTTGTGGATAAAGAATCTGTGGCTATAGATATATTTACCTGAAGAATTAGCACTTAGTATGGCAACCAGAAAAGGTTAGAAACAACTTTTACAAGTATTAATACCTATTAGTTTATTAATGTCCTTCCATAAAAAAGAAAAATGGTGATAGGAATCTCATTGTGCCAACAGAATTATACTTCCATAACAACCGCATCTTTAGTTGAAACTGAAGGTGATATAGGGCCTTTACAGACTGCCAGAAATAATGCAGCTTGAGTCCACTTTAACTGCCTTGGCTCAGTGCTAGGGAATCATGGGAACTGTATTTTTTTCTGAGACATTGAGCTTTCTCTGTCAGAGAACTCTGGTGCCACAATAAACTACAGTTCACATGATTTCCTAGCACTGAGCCAGGACAGTTAAACTGGACTCAAGCTGCATTATACAGTCAGCAAAGGCCCATGAACACAATAGGAAACATTCAGGCTACTGCTTTTTAAAAAATACACTTAATGGATTCTCAAGCAATCACATATTTTTATAGATATCAGGAGTAGTTGACTTGAAAAGCATAAAACAGTTTTAAAAAATACTTACATTATTTGTCCTCCAATTGTTGATTTGCCAGCATCTAAAAAAGAGAGCAATTTTTAAGAAAAAGTTTTTAAAAGCATGACCAGCAAAGCTATTTCATTCATTTTAATTAACCCAATCAATTCTTTATTATGGCCATTTGGCCAGCACAGAGTTACAATAAAACACATCTTAGTTGTATACAATAGGCTCTTACAGGAACATACAGGTAACTACATGTATTTTAATTAACTATTTGATATCACCATCATGATGTTCTTTCTCTGTCACTTCTCTCAGTGCGACAGAGGCAGAAACAGACAGCCAGAAAAAAAACCCTCCACCATGTCTTGAACCACCTGCTGTTTAGAGCTCTTTCCTCTAGTTGGGAAGGCATTTTGCTCTTTGACAGCTTAGACAAAGTGCAGCTGTCAGAGGATCAAAGCAGAGGAAGTTAAGTCTTGCTTTTAACTTTTAACCCACCAATTATCCCAACAGGCTGCGTGGATCATTTCTACCTAGCTGCCAGCCCTGAAAATTATTTCCCTCCTCCCTACCTATCCAGCTTTCCTTGTGTGTCATGTCTTAAATTGTAAGATTTTAATCCCGAGAGCAGGTGACTGTTTTATTAGAACAATCTTTGTGAGCTACTTTGGGAACCACTCTCACTAAGATGGGGCAAAAATATTTTAAATGAATATATGTGGCCTGAGAGATGGGATGAACATTCTTCTACAGAAACATTGAGAAAATATCCACTGGAAATGTGAAGTCGAAGGCTTTCAGGGCCATCATCCATAGTTTTTTGTGGGTTTTTGGGCTATGTGGCCATGTTCTGGAAGAGTTTATTCCTGATGTTTCACCAGCAGCTGTGGCTGGCATCTTCAGAGAATGCTGGCATGGAAGTCACGCTGGCGAAATGTCAGGAATAAACTCTTCCAGAACATGGCCACATAGTCTGAAAAACACAAAAAAAACCTATTCACTGGAAATATTATCTCTGGAATTCTGGCTTATTGTTCAGTGTAAACATGATCAATATGTTCAATTCAGCAGTTCATTCAATGCTGTAATTTTATTCATATAACTGTTTCTTGGAAACATTTGATACACAGCTCTTTGGAAGTACTAAAAGTACTAAAATTAGTATGTGAACGATTTTGGTGCCTTAATGTTAAAAATATCAATATGAAAGAAGTGGATTCTACTGAGGTGTTGCATCATGATTTGCCAGCAAGGGTGAATAGCTTAGTAGCACCTTTAGTTTAAAAAGGTTCAAACAGCAGGTGATTTGAAAGACTGCTGACTGAGGCTCTGGAATAGTCACCACTAGAATACATCAAGGCAGAACACTTTCGTGCCTTCCAGATATTTCGAATTACACCTTGAATCAGCCACAAAGGATGACCAACAGTCAGGATTTCTGGACATGTAGTATGAAACATTTCAGAGGCACCAGGTTCCATTATCCTCAAGTAGACAGTCTCAGGTCAGACAGAACTATAACCTGACTGATCCTAACAGAAGGGGCTTCCTTTGTTACAAATACCTACTCAGCCAAAGATCAATGGTGATGTTGAGCAAACTCCTCTCACTACAGCACACCTGTTCTACTGAGGGAGATTTGATATATCTAGTAAATTAGACTTTTGGAAGCCTTGAAAAACACACTCTTTAAGAAGATCAGGACAGTTGGCATGTTATTATTTATCCAGTATTTCTCTAGTTCTTCACAACTCACCTACATGTCCAATGAACACTACATTTACATGTTCCTTTTTGGGAGCACCAGGTGGTGCTACCAATGATTTAGGTTTTGGTATCTCCTCCTCTTCTTCCATCATTTCTGGAATACCCTCGTCAATAGGCCCTGCATCGCCAGAAGGTCCGCTTGCAAATTCAGTTTCAATGGCTTCTTCTTTGTGGTCCCATGATTCTTCAGGGGACATTTCTGTTTCTCCATTTTCTACTGGAATTTAACAAATAGTTTATTTTAGTAAAAAAGAAAGCCTTTTATTTTCAGAAAAAGGTCAATATTTCAAAGCCAGGTGTATGTTAAAAAATATACTTAAGAATGTAAATCTAACAGTTCCAAATTCGGGCTTATTTTTTAAACCTTTTTTCTGCTGCCTGATGATCTAAATTGGATGTTTTCAAAGCAAGTTGGAGTAGTCTAGGATTACTATACTATTTTAGTGTACTAAACCTTAAGCGTTCAGCTGCAGCTAAAGGATTATAGAAAGCAATCTTAAGACCACTGTTTTAGAAAAGAACACATCTGGGTTCATGGCTCAATATTGTTTGAGCACAAGAGAATTTTTGCTTTTCCTCTGAGGTATTTAGATTACTTTGGTTCAAACTGTCTGTGAAAAAAGAAAGATACTATTTAGCAATCTGAACTATATTGTATACTTTTACAAGGTATTATAAGGCTAAAGTGAGCAGACTTTAGGGTTATGGGATCTACTTTGTCTTTTACACAGGGTCCATCAGTAAACATGGGCCAAAGCCCAATATGATGTATGGAACACTACAGTATCCAATATTTTAATTTAATTCAAAAAGGGTTGTGAGTTAACACATTATTTATTACTCAACTCAATGAAGAATATTGCTCTTAAGCACATGCTCCTCACCAAAATAACCTTTCACACAAAAATCCACTCCTCTCAAGCATTCTTGCTTTCAAATAGAGAAAAACATTGCTATTGTAAAACAACTGGGAATTAGAAACACTGGCTGATCTACTTGAGATCTTTCTGTCATCTACCACTTGGCTACTTGATCTCAAACAATTATGATAAAATGCAATAATCCTTTAGTATCTGATTATTTGCCTTACTTCATTTACAAAGTGGCTGCACAGCACACACACACACACACTGCAGGTTTGCCATCAGTGGATTAGAGCATCCGTGGATGGCAAGCCCCATTGACATTAATGGCCATGCACGCAGTCCTGGCACAGCAGCTGTCCCCACGTTTTTGCCATCTGCAGGGTCCAGAACAGAACACCACCCCCCTCGAATAAGAAGGGCCCACCATATTATGTTTTGTCACAGTAACACAGTGGAGATGTAGCTGGGAAACTCTTCAGTTAAGCAAGTCAAGCATTATGAGAAAGTATTTTTACTTGTAATATAGATTCACTCTTACCAACTGGTTCTGAGACCTCCATACTGACTGCAACATTTGAACCTAGAAAAACAACATCCAGTATGTTAAATATGTCAACATATTTAATAATATTAATATTTATTTAAATAATAAATATTTGCAATATTGAAATAATGTTAATTCAAATGGCTCAGTTAAATAAGCTTTTAAGTGAAGCACAATTTTGTTAGAGATTTAACAATTTCTCCAAATCACATTAGCTCCATTTTAGATTTTCCAAAAAGCATTCATTACCTTCACAAGATGATGGCTGCTCCTCTTGTGAAGATTCTGCTGATGCCTCTTAAATAAGACATAAATAAGAGACTAATTAAGACATTAAATGTTGAAATAAGTATGAACTATAACTTTGATGCAAGTTGAAAAAAAGAACAAGCAGTTTATCTGAAGCGGTAAAGGTTATAAACATGTTTTCTTCACTGATTGCTCTATCTCCCTGAACCACTATTTACAGTCGGCCCTCTGTTTTCATGCGGGGTCCATTCCACCACCACCACCCCGTGAAAACGGAGACTCGCCAATATTCAAGCCCCTTAGGCTTGAATGGGGTCTGCCATAGGAGAGGCATGTTGAGAAGATATCTTGTGCTTTGCTTTCCACTGGTCATATTATTATTATTATAATTACCCTTTATTTATATAGCGCTGTAGATTTATGTATGGATATGAGATGTTTTTGCAATCCTGAATGTCACTTGAGATGTTTTTGCAATCCTAAATGTCGCTTTGAAGCTTTTACAGTCAGCCTTCTGTACCCATGGATTTTTTTATACAAGGATCCAAGCATCCACAGCTTGAAAATATTTAAAAAGATGTAAATTCCAAAAACCAAACCTTGATTTTGCAATTTTATATAAGAAACACTATTTTATTATGCCACTGTATTTAATGAGACTTGAGCATCCATGAATTCTGGTATCCACAGAGGGTCCTGGACCCCAGCAGATACTAAAGACCCACTGTACATTCATAAGAGTTGCCAAAAATAAAGAACTCGTTCAATATTTAACATTGACAAGACATTGACAAGAAGAGTCATATTCAGAGGTCTTGAAACTGATTTTGAAAAATTGATAGAACAACAAAGCATCAAGAGATTTAAAAGGGGGGGGGGGAGAAACACTAGTTCAGTTACATCAAGCATATTAGTTCATAAGCCAGCATGCAAATTCCTTAAAATACAGAGTTTTCCCTCAATAACAAAAAGTGGTTAAGACTGAAACATTATTGTTGACATCTTTCAAAAATAAAAACTCTTTTTGATTTCATGGAATAATTAGATAAAAGTACGGTATGTATGCCTTGTTCAGCATCTGGTAACATTACAAGTTGCTGGGCTACAACGCAGCAGTGAATAAGCAAACCAAACTTCACAGTTTACTCATATTACTACACAGGAATCAGACTCTCAGCCACTTGAGTTCTGCTTGCACAGCAAGCGTAAGCAGAATAGAACAGAACAGGCGAGGCTGGCAGAAGGCCACTATCCCAAATATGCAGGCAGGGCAAGCACAGGTCAGGCAGAGTAGAAAACAGCGAAAAGACATAAAAGCAACATCATGCGCACAGGAATAATTGAAGATATTTAGACAACACTGGGGAAAAGGTACCGCTTTCATGGGGCAAGAATTAAGAACAGAGGGCAGACTGTCCAAACTTTTAACCAGCCTTCTGCAAGATGGTGCTCTCTGGATATGTTGGGACTAAATCCCCCATCATCCTTATTGGGAATGAGGTGAGTTGCAGTCCAAGACATCCAAAGGGTGCTAGCTTGAAGAAGGCTATACAGCTGGCCCTCCGCATTTGCGGCTTTGACAGTTACAAATTTGATTATTTGTGGTTTTGATTAATATGTTCTCTCTGGGAATCTCTTAAAAGTCCTCCAGTGCAATTCTGCTGGAAGTTGACCACAGATTTGTGCTGGAAAACCTCGAAGTTCCTAGAGAAAACACTTCTCTAGGCATCTGTAGGTCCTCCAGCATGATTCTGTTATTAACTTCTGGCAGATGTTGACCATAGAGTGCACTGGAGGACCTGGAGATTCCTAGAGAGGTGTTCTTTTGGGTAAAAAGAATAGTGTTTTTTATTGACAGTTTTCCCACATTCACAGAGGTCCTTCACCCCTAAACCCAACGAATGTGGAGGGACTACTGTATTTAACAAATTACCCAATGTTACTGAAGTTGTTCTCTACAATACATTTTTGCTCATCTGTAATTCCATAATGAGAAAAGTGGGCATGGCAAAACCTTTCCAAGGCAAACAAGATGTCATATTAAGACTCAGTGCTCCCAACCATGTAATTCCACAACACGTATTGAATATCCTGGGAGAATTAGAGGTAGTCCATATAGCTTATGCATGTTCTAAGTTCTATTGAGAAGTTGTATCATGAGAGAATATGACTATCAATGCTCAGGTGAGGAGAAGTTTCTAAATTCCAAAAGTATCAAACTCAAACCAAAATTGGGTTAGATCCTGAATCAGGCCATCTTTACAGCAGACCTATTAAAACAGCTGGATCTTCAATTACAGTGGGCCCTTGGTATCCACTGGGGTTTGGTTCTAAGACACATACTACTACTACTACTACTACTACTACTACTAATAATAATAATAATAAAATTTATTTATATCCCGCCCTTTGGAAACCCAATCAGGGTGGCTCACAAGCGTAAAATCTTACACAATACCCCAAACCCAATGACCCCTCCCCCCTTAAAACAATATTAAATCCATAAGATCTAATACCCCCGGTGGATATTAAAATCCATGGATGATCATGTCCCATTAAATACAATGGGGTAGTTAAATGTGTCCTGCATATACAATTCACATACTGTGTCAAGGGGGAGGGGGAGAGACATCTACATGTAAAGGGGGTCCCAAGGGTAAAAGATTTTAGTACCACTACTTTACATACGATAAATATTTAGTGCAATCCTTGATGTTGATTTGAGGCACATAGTTTTTTGAAATCAGGTTCAAAATGCTGTAAGATACAGTATTAAATGTGGAATTTCATTCAGTTTACTACAGTATTTTTTAATAAAGGATAAGAAAATGATCCTATTACCCTACCTATTCAATTTATATGCAGAACATATTGTAAGGAAAGCAGGCTTGGACACGGAAGAGGGAGGAATGTAAAGAGGAGAAAGAAATATCAACAACCTAAGATACGTTGATGACACCATAATACTAGCAGAGAACCTCACAGACCTAGAACACCTACTAAGGAAGATCAAAGAAGAAAGTGCAAAGCCAGGCTTACTGTTAAACATAAAGAAAACAAAAATAATGACAACAGAGAACTTACACACATTCAAACTAGACAATGAGGAAATAGAAATAGTAAAAGAGTTCTCATATCCGGGATCAAACATTGATCGGAATGGGGACTGCAGTCAGGAAATCAGGAGAAGATTAAGAATGGAGAGGGTGGTTATGAAAGAACTAGAAAAGATCCTAAAATGCAAAGACATACAACTTGGCACAAAAGTTAGAATCATACAAGCAATTGTATTCCCTATGACCATGGATGGATGTGAGAGCTGGACAGTCAAGAAAGAAGATAGGAAGAAAATAAATTCTTTTGAGAGAATGTCATGCTAGAGAAGAGTGCTGGGGATCCCATGGACAGCCAAAAGGACAAACAAATGGGTCCTAGAACAGATCAAGCTAGAGATATCCCTAGAAACCAAGATGATAAGACTTATAGGAAAGGTGGAGGGAAGTAGAAAGAGAGGAAGACCACCTGTTAGATGGATGGACTTTATTAAAGAGACCATGAATAAAAGTTTGCAGGAGCTGGGCAGAGCAGTAGAGGACAAAGGGGCCTGGAGATGTCTCATCCATAGGGTCACCAAAGGTCGAGACCGACACAAAGGCAGTTAACAACACAAAAAAGAAAGTTATAGGAAAAGAAAGGACTTTCCATCAGTTCTATATTTGTAAATAGCAAAAGAAACTTAAGTGCTACTCTGCTAATGTCTGTTAATAAGGGATTTTTCCTTGAATTTAGCTTTTAAAATAGTAAAAAAATCTGAAAAGCTCAATCAACTTCTCTTTTTCCTTGACTGATAATCTGGCAGCTCAAAAGTATTCTTCTACAAAGGAATTTGCAAACAGTTGTTCTCTCCTCCAGGTTTTAAGCAGTACTCTGCAAAAGATTGTTTTAGCACTGAAAGTTTTCAGTGATTTTCTCACTCATTTCCAGGGAGAGCTGTAGCTTGTTCCCTGCAAACTACCACTGAGTAACATTTCCCCATAAACTACTGGGACATAGGACAGTCCTCATCTCCTATATATGAAAATTCACATTTTATGTATTCTTCATAGTATTTTCTCTTTTTGCCTCAAACTACACCACACTGGTTTCTCAATTTTTGGATAAGTGTACTAGATTTCTAGAGAGCCACTGTGGGGCCGGGGTTTGACTGTTGAACTTTGGAGACCAGGGTTTGAATCTCTGCTTGGCCTAGGAACCCCCTGGGTGACCTTGGGCAAGTCACACTCTCTCAGCCTTGGAGGATGGCAATGGCAAACCCCCTCTGATGAAACCTGCCAAGACCATAGGTTGAAAACGACATGAAGGCGAACACCACCACACCGCCAGATTTCTAAGAGAGGCATCTCAAGTATTCATCATTTCTGAAATTTTAGGATGGACAATTCCTTCTTTAGCAAGTTATCAAAGAAAATGGTTTATTGGGCAAACTCACTGTGCAAATGTCATAATTCATCCATCATCTTGGATTGTGAATGGGTAATGGTGGAATTTAAAGTACATGTGATATCAAGTGTCAGAGTCTTTCTAGCATTTATGATTTTCACCAATAGTACATTTTTTCAGTTGAGGGGGAGGCAACAAAAAGATGGCAAGTGTCATTTTTGTAGCCCCATGACCTGCTGAAGCTGTAAATCTTTATTCTAGTTATCCAAATTGTAAAAGAATGACTAGAAATAGTTTTGGGGAAAGAACTCCAGGCAAGGATAAATTCAGGACTTTCCAAGCACCTCCACATTAGTGGTCTTCCATTTCTTCTTCCCTCTCTTCTTTATAAGGTTTGGAAACTGATTAGAACATATGAATCTATCATCACTGCACCTAGTTTGCTCTTAAATCTAGAAAGCACATGTAGAGGTTTATCAGTGTGATGTGGCAGTCAAAAAACCAATTTTAGGCTGTATCCACAAGAGTACAGTGTCCTGGAAAAAGAGGTACTATTACTTGAAGTCAGCTTTGGTCAGACCTCACCTAAAACAGTGTGTTCAGTTATGAGCATAACAGTTAAAGAAGGATATTGACAAACTGGAACATGTCCAAAGGAGGATGACATAGTAAAAGGTCTGGAAACCAAGCCCTATGAGGAACAACTTAGGGAGCTGGTTGTTTACCTTGCAAAAGACAAGACTGAGAGGTGACATGATAGCCATCTTTAAACAGCTGAAGGGATGTCATGTAGAAGGAGGAATAAACTTGTTTTCTCCTGCTCCAGACACTATAAAACAAACCAGTGGGTTCAAATTCTAAGAAAAATATTCTATAGGGAATATTTTCCCTTCCATAAGGAAGGATGTCTTGACTGTAAGAACTGTTTTGTCAGTGGAGTACACTTGTCCCTCCACATTTGCTGCTTTGACTTTTGCAGATTTGATTATTCATGGATTTTGTTAATATGTTCTCTCTAGGAGTATCTTGGTCCTCCAGGGCAACTCTATGGTCCATTTTAACCAAATGTCGCACTGAAGGATGTAGAGATTCCTAGGGAGAACCACTCCACTAGGCATTTGTAGCTCCACCAGCGCAATTCTATGGTCAATGTCTGGCAAATGTTGATCACAGTTGCGTTGGAGGACCTAGAGATTCCTAGAGAGGTGATCTCTCAGGTAAAAACACTGTGTTTCTGTTATTTGTGGTTTTTCCATATTCATGGGGTCCTGTGTCCCTAACCCCAGCGAATGTGGAGGGACGAGTATAATTGTCTTGGAAGGCAACTGACTCTTGGTTGTATATTCTGCAAGGCAGGGGGTTGGACTGGATGGACTATGTGGCCCCTTCCAACTTTATTACTCTATATTAGCTCTCAAGATATCTCCCCACACGAATCTGCCCATTTATTGAAATTTGGTCACACCACCAGCAGAGGGAAAGGCAAGCATAACTAGAACTAGGGCCTTTTGAAGGCTTTATCACATCTTTGATAAGCAGCACACAAGAATTAAATATTTCTAAGTCAGAATGGAAGCCATGATTTCCCCAGGCCTATTCAAGATTGACTTTATTTCAACGAGCAGCTATTTCCCATGTTTTGTTTTCTCTGCATGTTTATTGTTTATTCAAGTGTTCACCCTTTTGATATATAATATTAATGTTTATGGACTGTGAACTGTTTTAGGCACAATCATTGGAAAGGAGGAGGATAAATATGACATATTTGTTATGAGCGTTTAAGTCATTTCCAACCTATCACAACCCTATCATGGGGTTTTCTTGGCAAGATTTTATCAGAGGAGGCTTGCCATTGCCTCCCTCTGAGGCTGAGAGCATGTGACTTGCCCATGATTGAGTGGGAAATCAAACTCTGGTCTCCAGAGTCACAGTCCAACACACAAACCACTACGCCACGCTGGCACATACATTACCATATTGCTGAAAGGGAATAACATGTTCACAAAATCTTTGCCTGAATCAGGGTTGTGCACTCTAACTTCCATTTGCCCTAGCCAGGAGAGCCAATGGTGTGGGATAATGCGAATTGTTGAAAAAAAATATCTGGAGGGCCAAATGTTCCTTAGCAGACCCTTAGAAAGCCCATGGAAAATATGCTCAATCATTCATGGACACTACACCTGTGGTTATGCAACACTATTCTGTTGGTTCAAAGGTATAAACTTTGACTTTTCCATTCTTTATAAGGGAAACTTTGGCAATACCTTTGTATGCCTTTAAAAAAACCCACCAAAACTCCAGCTTGGTTGCCCAAGGCAATAAGAATCTACTCTCAGCAATCAAGCCAAGAAGATTTACTAAGGGAACAGTTTTGTTTCTGCACCTCTAAGTTCAGATAACTAGTTCCTTACACTGTGAACTTTTGGAATTTTACAAAAATGGAAAAGCAGGTTACAAATATTTTAAGTAAATGATTGACAAGCAAGATGAGTAGATAAGCATGATGAGTAGGTAACACACAACTGTAGGGAAAACTTCATCTACTTCTCTGCGGTTCCCCTTCTCCTGAAACAGGAAGCCAATCTTGTTTCCATTCCCTGCTGTAAACCTACCCACGTACCTGCAACTCAACTATGTTCACATTCAGTTCATCTCCATTTCCCTCTCAGTCTCTTTGTAGTGAAATACAGATTGGGAAATACATATCCTCTTGTAGGCTATAAAGCAGGGGTAGGCAACCTTTCCCCTTTAAGGGCCGAGGGACTTCAGCTCCCAGAATCCCAGGAGCTATTGGCCAACATGGGACTACTGGCCAACATGGCTGAGGCTTCTGGGAGCTGAAGTCCCTCGGCCCTTAAAGGGGAAAGGTTGCCTACCCCTGCTATAAAGAATCACACACATTTATGAACAACTCCTCTTCTATACATGGTTGCACCGTAATATTTTAATTTTGTCTGAAAAAACCAACACTCAGAACAAAAAAGCACTATGTTCTGGGGGGGAAAGCAATAGTATTTTCATCAAGGCAAGCAAAGCCCAGTTGAAGAATACTTGTCACGTCATAAAATAACCAGAATATTCAAAACTGTTCTAAATTAAAAACTTATTTATGTTAGTAGTGATAACAGTTAAAAGAGAAATTTTATTTTGGCAACAAGGGAAATGTGCATTCCATATCCAAGTAAAATGAAAAATATAGTAACACTGTACAACATCTCAAATATTATATAGTAAAAATGGCTCTAGTACACAGGATCTCATGGATATGGCCATGGGATTAAACAGATTTCTGTGGTTTATAACTGTATCCGGAATTCCAGACTAGTAACATTATATTTCTAGTTCTGACCGCTTAACTCTATTAACTCAGATGTCATTCTGAAGTGGTTCCCTAATATTTGTTATGCTTAACAAAACACTGTGGAAGAATGTAGGATGATGGTTATAGATCCAAGGGGAACCTGACATAATAGACTAGTTCTTGAGAAGTTCAGTCACTTCTCCAGGCAGCAAGGCCAATATGAGCATCAGATTTAACATGTCAGAGGTTTGTCCAGTTCTGATTAGAACCCAATGGTGAAAAGAAAAAGAAATTTTAGAAGTGGAAAAGGAGTACGAAAACTGAGGTCATATGATGTATGAAGGCAATAATGTCAGACTTTATGAGTACAGCCTTTGACATCTTTGCTTCTAAATACTGATGGTACAGCAACATTGTACAAGATTAGTTTGTAGGTACTATAAATTAATCTTGTACAATGTTGCTGTACCATAAGTATTTAGAAGCAAAGATGTCAAAGGCTATACTCATAAAGTCTGACATTATTGCCCTCAGACCCAAAATTTCCCCTCTAATTTGAGATACAGATTGAGGACAATCAAACATATCCGCACTTCAGATACAATTCTGATGCCAAGTTGTGGTTCAAATAAAATACGTCTTTATATCTTATGTGATAAGAATCCACCCTCCAAACTGGAACAACATATCTGGCTAAATCCTTGCAGTTCTTCCAACAGAACCTTTATTTTTAGCAATCTGCAGATTAAAAAAAAAGTTTCAGAAGACAAGAACCAACACCAATTTTTCCTTCTGAAATGTAGCAAACATAAACAAGCAATTAAATGAATCATTCAAGCAGTTTCAGGAAGCATAAGGATATACTGGGTGTGATCCCTTGGTCAGAAGTAGTTTCTTAAAGTTGAGATTGAAGATAATACTCTAATTGCAAACCATTCCAATGAGAAAGAAAATAAGGAGAAATCTAAAAAAAACCAAGTTGGATATATAACAAGCTTTCAGTTGTGTTTAGACTTTACAATTCATCTATGAAAAATGAAGCCGGAATGAATCATTTTGGAAGAGTATAATTCACCAGCCAGCAAAGCATTTACAATGGGAAGGTCATGAGGGTTTAAAGCTCAGGATGAGTTCAGATTTGAAAGAGGTTAAAAATACATAAAAGGGTTTTTCTTCCCTGCTATATTTGGAGAAAGGGGAATAAGAAGAAAATGGTTAAGTCCACTGCCTGAGGATACGTGTGGTGCATTTCACTATATGGCGAAATGCTAATTGGTAACAGAGAGAAATTGAAATACTACACAACTTCTTTCCCCCTTTCCTCTTCCAAAAGGAAAACATTGCTTAGTCTAGTAAAAATACAATACTGTACATGTAGCAGTGAGGGAGCTGTAGCAGAAAACAGTTGAAGTGGTTCAGGAACACCTAGCAACTATAAATGAACTCAAGGCTCTGGTCCTATGTGAATTGCATCAAAGGGTATTAAAATAACTTTCCTGATGTAAGCTAAGAGATTCTGGAGACAGTTGCTGTTTACCTTGCTTACTATAGGTATGCACAGACAGCTATAGTAGCATCTGTTAGAGCAGAATCCCATTCTTTTCCAGTTCATGCTTTACGGCAGTGTTTGTAGCAGGCCCACTGCTGCAACCCACCACTGTAAGTCTTGTGTTTCTCTATGGTGCTTTTTCCATCCTCCCAATGCAGTGCTGCTAAAAAAACCCTTCCAGTATACAGAAGACAAGGAGGAAAAGCAGTTTGGGTGGGTATAAAAAGACTTTGTAAAAAAGGAGCTGCTTTGTCAAAGGCACTGTTAAGTGAGGTATGCAAGTACAATAAAAAAATACTGTATATGCCCTGACCAATGAACTTTATGGCATAGAGGTCCCCAAACACTGCAGTGTCTTTGCTCATTTTGATGTTCTACCATCAACGTACTCAGAGTGAAGATACTCACATATCCCTGATTCCCAACATCTCTGCTGTTGTCAGAGAATCATAGAGTTGGAAGAGACCACAAGGCTCTCTGCCATGCAGGAATACACAATCAATTAATTGTCATTTAGGCATGGTTGAAACGGCTGAACACATGCTTCTCTACTGTCTTAACTGCAAAGACATCTGCTTTTAATACATTGTTTTGTGCCTTCAAGTCATTTCTGACATGGCAACCCTATCACAGAGTTTTCTCAGCAAGTTTTATTCAGAGGTTTGCTATTGCTCCTCTGAGGCTGAGATAATGTGATCAGCCCAAGGGCACTTCGTAGGTTTCGATGGCTGAGCAAGGACTCAAATCATGGTTTTCAAGAGTCCTAGTCCAACAGTGAAACCGTTATAACACACTGGATCTTTTTTACATATTATCCCAACTTCATTAACTTTTTGAGGAAGCTCTGGTAATTTTTACTGTATCCTCTTTTTTCAGATTCTAATAATGAAATTTCTCTTAAGGTAGCAACATTTTGTGTTCTAACTTCTAGGAACCAACTAATCAAACTATTTCCATAATTCTATCACAAATAGTAGGCCCCAGTAGGTTCCTTATGGAACACATTTTTGCAGATTTTGTCACTGTTTGCACATATGTTGGAATTGCCCTAGACTTCAGCATTCAAATTACAAGACAGAAAATTCCAAGGAGGTTAAAGAGCACAAATGTAATGGTGGTGGAGGAGGATTCTTCTTCCCTCAAGGGTTATAAACAGAGGTTAAAAGACCAGCCCTCAGAAATGTTTTAGTTGGGCTAATAAAAGATTGGACTAGACAAGTGGTTATTATATTGTGGCCTTCAGAAGTTTTGGAGTTCAGTTCGCAGAAGCTGGAGCTAGTGTAGCTAATGATTCAAAGTTATTGCAACAGAAGTCTGGTGAACCAAAAATTGACAATCATTGGACTACATGATCTCTGGGACCCCATCCACTTCTACAGTTCTACAATTCCAGGACCACAAAAGAACTGTATATTTATCTGCCTGAAGACAAATAAAGTTAGGTGGAAAGAGAAGAGAAATTCTGCCTTTTTCAAAAGCAGCAACACTCATGTCACTGGTTGAGCAGGAACTTCTTGCTATATTCAGTGTTCCACAGAAGCTATGAATACAAGAAAATCCAGATGCTAACTCATGAACAAACCTCTGTCCAAAGTAAAAGTGAATCACCGGTTTTCTGTTAAGAGACTGTGATCACATAAGACCACAGGGAAGCACTCTGAAAAATTCCAACCTGTACTTGCTGCACATTTTAAGCCTTATTACAGAAATTAAATCTTGTGGACACTTTCACAATCTATTCAAAAATTAGTAGTCCTATCTTGTCTTCACTTATAATCTTAACATATTACTAAGTGTCCTTCTATCTATGAAATCTTTAACTTAGGCAGAGTTCCCAAATACTAATAACCTGCTTTAAGTCTGGAACACAGATTTAGGATCAGCATTGGGGCATGGAAACAATCAAACAAACAAAAAATGTTGAACAACAGAAAGCCAGTGCTTTTATCAGACATCAATTCCTTCTCTTCCATTTATATACTTCTGCCATACCTCACAGAGTGCCTCCAGAAGAAGTTTTCAAGGTGCTGGGAAGATGGAGAAATGAATCTAGTCCCAAGTCACCAAAGGTAAAAACCAGCCCTTGAACTGGAATTAGCAAAGCATGAACATAAAGCTTTTGTACCCCCTAGTCCTAATTAGCATTCTTCTATACTGAATTTTCTGGGCCATTTTCAAAAGGTTCCTCCATGCACTGCCTTCAAATGCCATTGAAATCTAGACAGAGAGAGGCTTCCTTCAGTTAGGATCATAGCTGGTGTTAAAAGGAGCTCAAAGACTACTTGAGCTATTTGTACCATCTGGACCAAATATCAATTTTCTTCTTTTCTTTTGTCCCAAACTCAGCTTGGAAGGAGTTCTCCAAAATGGCACACTGCATTATCAAACTGATAAGACCTCACAAACTCTTGTGTGGCATCGCCTTCATTTTGTACTGTTTTGATGGGGATTGGGTTTATGGTTCTGCCACACATCCATTCAATTAAGGGAGTTCTCCCAGCAATTATTTTTAATCAGTCTATGGATACCCAATTTGAAGAACCATTGCTCCTGAGTCTTGGAAAACCTATTCCCAAGAGACTTTTGTTGGCTGGTACTGTCCCTGGAATACAGAGGGGAGAGGTCTTCAATGAAAACGTTTCAACTAACAGTTCCTGTCCTATATTTGGCAAGATCAAGATAAATGGAATTAGGAAAAAGAAGCATGTGGAGCAATGCGGTGTAGGAAAATAAGATTAAAATACTGTGATTATTAAGTGAAGTCAAACATGTCAAAGAAATCAGGGAATTCAATAAGTTCATCTTTGAATTAAAATGACATCACAAATATGCTACTTTTTAGCAATACAGTCGTCCCTTCCAATTTGTGGGGGATCCGTTCCGGACCCCTCCCCCCCCCATCGGAAGAACCACAAATATTGGAGCTCCATTGTTTTTAATGGCCTCACGCCCCTGTGTGTGAGCCACTGTCGCGCACGCCATTTTGTCCCTCCTGGCTTCCCATCCACAGATATTCAAAACCATGAATGGGAAGTCAGCGAATCCAGAGGGACGACTGTATACTTATACTAAATAGCCAAAGCTTTCTTAAATACTTCTTTTGCAGCAATGAGTGCACGTAAAATTCAAATCACAAACGCAGCTTGCATTCTGTATCCATATGTACTGGTGATTGCCAGATATTCTTCTCACATTCAAAGAATCACTCACTAAAGCTTTGTTGTTGTTATTAATTGCCTTTGTGTCGATCTCGACCCATGGCGACCCTATGGATGGGACATCTGCAGGCCCCCCTGTCCTTTACTGCTTTGCCCAGCTGCTGCAAACTCATATTTGGTCTCCTTAATAAAGTTCATCCATCTAGCATGTGGCCTTCCTCTTTTTCTAGGACCCATTTGTCTATCCATGGGATCCTCAACACTCTTTTCCAGCACCACATTATTTCAAATACATTGATTTTCCTCCTATCTTCTTTCCTGACTGTCCAGCTCTTACATCCATACATGGTAATAGGGAATACGATGGCTTCCCTCCACCTTTCCTAAATTATTGTTTTTTCCAATGATTCATGCCTTCTTATGATGTGTCCAAAGTACGACAGTCTAAGGGCCTTTGCAGAGTGTCAGAAATAATGCAAATTGAGTCCACTTTAACTGCCCTGACTCAGTGCTAGGGAATTATGGGAACTGTAGTTTATTGTGGCACCAGAGCTTTCTGACAGAGAAGGCTCAATGTCTCAGAAAAAAATACAATTCCCATGATTCCCTAGCACTGAGCCAGGGCAGTTAAAGTGGACTCAATTTGCACTATTTCTGGCAGTCTGCAAAGGCCCTAAGTCTTGTCATCTTGACTTCTAGGGATATCTCTGGCTTGATCTGCTCTAGGACCCATTTGTCTATCCATGGGATCCTCAACACTCTTTTCCAGCACCACATTATTTCAAATACATTGATTTTCCTCCTATCTTCTTTCCTGACTGTCCAGCTCTTACATCCATACATGGTAATAGGGAATACGATGGCTTGTATCATTCTGACTTTTGTGCTGAGTTGTATGTCTTTGTATTTTGGGATCTTTTCTAGTTCTTTCATAGCCAACCTCCCCATTCTTAATCTTCTCCTGATTTCCTGGCTGCAGTCCCTGTTCCGATCAATCTTTGATCCCAAATATGAGAACTCTTTTACTATTGCTATTTCCTACATGGGGAAAAAGTTCCGTAACTCTTCACTCTATCACATGTGCTACTGCTACTAAAATTCATCTCCCAAAATATGAAAAGTCATGTTTGAACTACCACACCCCAGCATTCTATCAGAGAAGCAGCTTAGCTGTCTGGTGGCTGACAATGAAGTACATTTCATAAGCAGAGTTCATTTTTAGATATTCTTCATTGTCATGTTATCTTTGACTGAATATTCATATATCAAGTGCCAGTTATTGGTTATGAAAAATCATTTTCAAGGTGAAACTATATAAAAATGCTTCATATTGGCCAAACATTGTATATACTCAACTATAAGTTGACCTCGTGTATAAGTTGACTTCAACTTTTGGGGCCAAAATTGTGGATTTTTATATGACCTGTGGATGAATTGAGGGTCAGACTTGCGGAGGCAGCCCAGCTGGGGAGAGGCTCGGGACGAAGTACTGTATTGACCCGTGTATAGTCGACTCAGGTTTTTTCGGTCAATTTGACCTAAATTTCTTGACTTATACACACAGTATTTCTAGAGAAAAATGTCAGTTTACAAAGGAGACACAAAGGAAGATGTATTTGCAGCCTAAGCTTCATTCTAAATGTTTTAATTTAGCCCTGAGAAATATGAAGTTGCTAGTCTCACACAGACCTGTTTTATTCTAAGATATAAGTGCGTTAGTCTGTTTCAGCATGAAAAGGTATAAGCAAGTCTTCTAACACCTTTGAGACTACCTAAAAAAAAGCTTTTGCAGATTTGTATCTGAAGAAGTGGACTGCAACCCATGGAAGCTTATGCTAGAAATTTCTTTTTTAAAGTCTCGAAGGTGCTACAGATTTTATATATTTTTATAGACCTGTTTTAGTCATTTAACTTTACAATGGCAACCTAAAATACAAAAGAGCAAACTGTTTCCCAGCTAACAAAGGTTGTTCTGTTGAAGAACAACTATTACTTGCAACCAGCTAGCAGGAGAAAGGGAGTTTACGAAATCTGACTTATTTGGGAATGTTCTTCTTGAATTTAATGGGATGTACAGCAAGAGTCGCACAGTGTTTACTTGTGCGCTAAGTGCGCTATTTCAGGTTCTTAAGATCATATGCTTGGTTATGATCACTAGCTGCTCTTGATTTAACCTGAATTACTGAAGCCTGCATATCAAAATTCTAAACCCACTTCATACTGCCTCTATTATGCAATTTGTTCCTTTTCCTTTCTATAACAGATTGCTTGGGGCTGGTTTGTTTTTCACCCAAAGCCTAGCAAACTGCAGTGGCGTTGGTGACAGACAATTGAACTGGGACAAAAAGGGTTCAAATCCTTCTTGAACTCACTGGATGACTTTGGATAAAACTGAAGGAGACAGCTACAT